>CM042015.1:39409617-40039061 GCA_023525715.1 Cichorium intybus
AACAAGATAAATATAAATATAAAGTCATGGCTTAGACACCTAATCCAACAGTATTATCACCGTGTCTATTAAACAAGAATTACATCACCAAGCTCCAAGTGGACAGGAGTTGGAATCATTTGACTTAGAGTCAGATGATGTATGCAAATCTTGCTTACTTGGAAGATCACAAGAATCTCATTCACATGAATCTATGAAAGAGGCAAAGTATTTGTTGGAACGTGTCCACACAGATGTTTGTGGACCGTTCAAATCCACCACAAGACGTGATGAGCGATATTTCATAAATATGGATATGTTTATTTGATTAAACATAAGTTAGAAACTTTGAAGTGTTCAAAGGGTTTCAAAACGAAGTAAAGAATCAATTGGGCTAAAATATCTGAGTATTATATTATGCAAACATCTTAGGGACTGTGAAACAGTTTCACAGTTATCTCCTCCCAGAACACTGCAAAATAGTGTGTCTGAAAAGAGAAATCGAACATTTTGAAATAGTTCGATCCATGATGTGTCGAGCTACACTTCCAAATCAGTGTCAAAGGGTTATACCCTAGAAACAGAAACCCGTGTCTTAAACCTCGTACTACCTAAGAAGGTTGAAAAGACACAATATGGAATGTGAAGTGCGGTTCATCGCTCATAAGCACATAGAAAATCTAGGGTTGTGAAGTCATCGTTCATCACGAAGCTCATGACAAGCTTGAACCCAGATCCGAGAAGTGTCTTTTCATTGGCTAACCCTGCAATCCCTTTGGATACTTATTTTACAAGTCGTTCAAGAACAAAGTGTTTGTGTCTCATAGAAGAGTCTTTCTTGGGAAGAGCTCATATCCAAAGAAGCCAGTGGGAGTAAGATTGGTCTTGAAGAGGTTCAAAGATCAACCAATGAAAGAACCTTTAGTTAACACTAGCACTCAACCAGAGGATGAGACTCCTGTTGAGGAAACTCACATATTTCCACAACCTCTTCGCAATTCCAGTAGAGTCAGTCACTCTCATGAGTATTATGGTCTCGTATTACTGAGAATGACACACTGATTAGTGGTAAAACACTAAGTTAGTAAGGATAAGTTATCCAACTACGTGGAAGCATTGGTGAGCCCAGTAGCCACCAAATAAAATAGGATTACAAAGTGAGATTCAGTCAATGTTTTAAATTGATTGATCTTACACCTGGCCTAAAACCAGTGGGAGTAATTGGATCTTCAAAAGAAGAACAATATGGATAGGAATGTACACACATTCAAAGCAAGAATGGTTGAGTAAGGCTATTCTCAGACTCAAGAAATTGATTCTGAGAAAAGCACTCTCATCGGCAGCTAAGAAAGAACATATTAGGATATTGTTTGCCACATATGCACCTTATGAGACATGGCAAAGTGGATGTTAGAACTGCTTTCCTTAAATGGAAAAACAGGTTGTGCATGGCACAACCGTAGTGTTTTGAACATGCCAAATATCCTGACAGAATGTACAAAGCTTGAAAGATTGATCTTGGAATCGAACAAGCATCTCGCAACTGGAATCTTTGCGGTCATGAAAATGCCAAAGAGTTTGGATTTCCAAGAATCAAAATAAGTCCTGTGATTATGCTAAAGCTAGTGGGAGTACTATTTTAGTCTACCTAATGATGTATGTCAATGACATACTACTTATAGGAAACGATTTTCCAATGTTTCAAAGCGTAATGACTTGGCTTGGGAAATGTTTCGCTATAAAGAATCTAGGAGATACAATATACATATGTGGAATAAGGATCTATAGAGATAAATAAAAACGTCTAGGAAAGGACTTAGCCAAAGTACATATTTTAGTATGATCTTGAAGAAATTCAAGATGCATGACTATAAGGAAAAGGTTTCCGCCCATGGCATAAAATCTGTAACGCCCCAATTTCAAAATTTCTAAAATTTATTTATTATCAAGGTTCCAATAAAATATTTCTTCCAAAAAGTAAATATGTTTGACATATTTATTTAACCAACAGCGGAAACATTTGAAAATCATAACATAATTCATTAAAATAAATCTCTTGTATGCGATGCGCCACCGTCACGCCTTGCCCTTCCCTTTGTCATTTGAAATACCTGAAATGTTATAAATCAACGGGTAAGCTTAAAGCTTAGTGAGTCCACAAATTACCATACATGCCCACACATTAAACAACCCGTCCTCGGGAACGACCCGACCCTACCCGCCATACAACAGCTACGGGCGTCCATCATACAACAGCTATGGACACGGGAAGGTTCTACCCATCATACAACAGCTATGGGTTCCCGGTTATGGCCCAGCCCATCATACAACAGCTATGGGATAAGGCAATAGTCCAACTCGCCATACAACAGCTACGAGGGGACATGCATCAGTACTGAGCCCAACAACAAATAATCACAGATATAGAGCAAATCATATAACTGTAAATAACACACAAGATTCCTAACATGCAACATCATATAGTAAGGTGAGGATACTCACCTGATTCGAAACCGCACAGATATTCTCTAATATCCCCACTTAGCTCGTCCACACACCTAAATCCCACACACATACAACATATCAATTACTGACTAGGCTCTTACAGACTAGTCTAAAGGTTAGACTCACTATTTGCCATCAAACCGTGGTCAAAACTAAATTTCTGGTCAAACAGTCGCTCGCCGCGGCGTGGCTCCTCTCCTACGCGCCGCGGCTACCATTGCACAATTACGGGGTTTCAGCCGAGTCTGCGCCGCTGACATAGCCAGTCCGCGTCGCGGCTCGTAACATTCCAAAATGTTTTTCAGCGATTAACAGTACATCAATCGGCTAGGGTTCCTTTCTACACCCTTCCTGGGATCAGAAACTACCCTAAGGTCACTTCCTTATGGACATGCAAGTCCATGCATGTCCTTGGTTCAAACCCTAAGGGCTACAAATCGTCTAAAGCTACAAACCAACTGGTAACACCATATGACGGGATAAAAAGGGAAGTCAGAAGAGTAAATCTCCTTACCTTACTTCTGAAGGACGGAGTGATGCCCACGATCCGTCCTAAACCTTCTCCCGCGTTGGATCTCCTTCTTCTAATCTCCCAAAACCTTCAACGCCTCGAGACCAAAGAGTATCTGCCGAAACCAGACACCTCTACTCTAGAAACTCTCCAAAAACACGAACCCTAGGGCTTGGGTCCTTTATATAGGCGTTTAAATCCGAATTAGGGTTTTTTCAAGACTGCGGCGCACCGCGCCGCGGATTCTTTCGATCCGCGCCGCGCGTACAAATCCTACGCGATTCTAGATTCTTCCAAAAGCCGCGCCGCGGATTCCTTCGGGCCGCGACTCGGCCGAACGGGTCTTACAATTCTCCCCCACTTAACTGGATTTCGTCCCCGAAATCCGTGCCGGTAAATAGATCCGGATAATGCCTCCGCATTTCCTCCTCCAGTTCCCAAGTCCATTCGGACCCTTTTCGATGCTGCCACTGAACCTTCACTAATCCTATTGTTTTATTTCGCAAAGTCTTTATCTTCTTTTCAATGATGGCAATTGGTCGCTCCACGTAATTTAGACGTTCATCTAATTGAATATCCTCCAAAGGTACTATTGTGGATTCCTCAGTCACGCACTTTCTGAGCTGCGAAACGTGAAATGTGTCGTGAATCTGACTAAGCCGTTCGGGCAGCTCCAACCGGTAAGCTACCTCACCTACACGGGCGACAATTCGATATGGTCCAATATACCTAGGGCCAAGCTTCCCTCGCTTCCTACAACGAATAAATCCCTTCCAAGGTGACACCTTTAGAAGAACATAATCCCCAACTTGAAACTCGAGATCGGACCGTCGCCTATCCGCATAACTTTTCTGTCGGCTTTGAGCGGTTAACAATCTCTCCCGAACCTTCTGAATTAACTCAGTTGTCTTGAGCACCACCTCTGTAGTACCCAATACCTGCTGGCCAACTTCGCCCCAGCAAATAGGTGTCCGACATTTTCTTCCATATAACATTTCAAAGGGAGCTCTGCCAATGCTCGCGTGATAACTGTTATTGTAAGAAAACTCAGCTAAAGGGAGATGGGAATCCCAACTCCCGCCAAAATCGATGACACATGCCCTAAGCATATCCTCCAGCGTTTGAATCGTCCTTTCACTCTGCACATCCGTCTGAGGATGATATGCTGTGCTGAAATGAAGGCGAGTGCCTAATTCCTCATGAAACTTCTTCCAAAACCTAGACGTAAACCGGACATCCCGGTCGGATATCACCGAGACCGGTATACCATGCCGAGAGATAATCTCATCTAGGAAGACCTTAGCCAATTCCTTTGCAGAGTAAGTCTCTTGGATGGGGAGGAAATGAGCACTTTTGGTCAACCTATCCACGATAACCCAAATAGTGTCCATATGTCGAGGGGTTCTTGGCAACTTCGTGATGAAATCCATTGTGATATGCTCCCATTTCCATTCTGGGATCTCAAGAGGCTGCAACTTACCATGAGGCTGTTGGTGCTCGGCCTTGACCTTACGACAGGTCAAGCATCTTTCGACAAACCAAGCTACTTCCCTCTTCATGCCTGGCCACCAATAATATTCGCGCAGATCCCTATACATTTTAGTTGCTCCAGGGTGGATAGAGAACCTGGATTTATGTGCCTCCTCCAATAGGGTTTGACGAACCCCGCCCCGCTTCGGTACCCAAATTCTCTCATGGCAAGTTAACAAATCCCTACTATCTTTGACCATAGCTGCCAACTGACCCACAATCCTCTCACTTTTCTGATTCTCGCTCTTGCTTGCTTCCACCTGGGCTTTCCTAATCAGTTATCCTTAGACAAACGCCCCGAAGGGGTGCACTCGAAGCCTTACGACTTAACGCATCCGCTACCACATTGGCCTTTCCAGGGTGGTAGTGTATCTCACAATCATAGTCTTTTAATACATCCAACCATCTTCTCTGTCTCATATTGAGGTTTTCCTGATCCATCAGGTACTTCAAACTCTTATGGTCCGTGAAAATGGTGCACTTCACTCCATACAAATAGTGTCTCCAAATCTTGAGAGCGAAGACCACCGCTCCCAATTCCAAATCATGAGTAGGGTAGTTAGTTTCATGGGGCTTCAACTATCGCGTGGCGTAAGCAATCACCCTGCCTCGTTGCATCAAGACTGCCCCCAATCCCGAGATTGATGCATCGCATAAACTACCATATCCTCCATGCCCTCAGGCAAAGTCAAAACCGGAGCTTCACACAATTTCCGCCGAAAAGTCTCAAAAGCTTGTTGCTGCTCCTCACCCCACCGAAAAGCAGCATTTTTCTTAGTTAGCCAGGTCAAAGGTACTGCAACCTTTGAGAAGTCTTGGATGAAACGACGGTAATAACCAGCCAGACCCAAGAAACTTCTAATCTCCGAGGGAGTCTTCGGAACCTCCCACCGCATCACGGTCTCCACCTTAGCCGGGTCTACCATGATTCCTTGCTCATTAACAATGTGACCCAAGAACTGAACCTCCCGTAGCCAAAAGTCACACTTGGATAATTTTGCATAAAGCTTCTCCTTCCTTAAGGTCTCTAATACTTCCTTTAAGTGTTGTTCATGCTGTTCCCTGCTCCGAGAGTAGACTAAGATGTCGTCAATGAAAACTATAACCGACCGATCCAACATCGGTCGACACACCCGATTCATTAAGTCCATAAAAGCTGCAGGGGCATTGGTCAGTCCAAACGGCATCACTACAAACTCGAAGTGGCCGTACCTCGTCCGAAAAGCCGTTTTCGGGATGTCTTCCTCCCGTACCCGCATTTGATGGTAACCTGACCGCAAATCAATTTTTGAAAACCACGAAGCGCCCTGCAGTTGGTCGAATAAATCGTCGATGCGAGGTAATGGATATCGATTCTTCACCGTAAGCTTGTTCAGCTCACGATAATCTATGCACATCCTATTGGAACCATCCTTCTTCTTAACAAACAAAATAGGCGCTCCCCATGGCGAGCAACTGGGTCGAATAAATCCCTTATCTAATAATTCCCGAAGTTGAATAGACAACTCCAGCATCTCCGGTGGCGCAAGACGATACGGTGCTTTAGCTATCGGAGCTGCACCGGGAGTTAAGTCGATCTTAAATTCCACCTGTCTCTCTGGCGGCACGCCAGGCAGGTCCTCGGGAAAAACATCAGGAAAATCCCGAACCACTAGTATATCACCTGCTTTCTGCTGTGGCTTCCTTTCTCGTGTGTCTACTACATAAGCCACAAATCCCGAACCTCCATGCTGAAAATGTCTGCGTGCCCTAGCAGCTGAACAGAAAACTGCACCTCGATTCTTTCTCTCGCCCTGCACAACCAGCTCTCCCCCACTTGGGGTTTGAATCCACACTCGCTTGTTCTTACAATCGATCCATGATTCATGCTGACCCATCCAATCCATACCGATGATGACTCGGGAGTCACTCAACGGTATAGGGATGAGATCGATCGGAAACTTTATTCCTTGAATCACTACTTCGCATCCCTGATAAACACTAGTCGCTTGCACGGTTTTATCATCCGCAATTTCCACTTCTAACGGCTGATGAAGAGTTCCTAAAGCAATACTGAAACTCTTTCCCAACGCGGCAGACACAAAAGAATGACTAGCACCCGAATCAAATAGTGCAAAGGTAGGCGTAGAGTTGACTAAGAATGTTCCTAATCAAAGCATAATAGACATATTAATTACACACACCACAAACACGAGGCAAGTAATGAAAGAGTACCCGTGACGACGTCGGGCGCATCCTGTGCCTCCTCGGCGGTCATGACGAATGCTCGACCCTTGGTCTTAGGGGCTTCCCCTTTCCCCTGCCTACCATCGGTAATCCGGAGTGTAGTGGGTGCCGGATTCTGAACCACTCCCTGAGTCAGACGGGGACATTGGGCCTTGAAGTGGCCTACTTGATTACAATTAAAAACAAATCTTGACCTCTTGCCGACAATCTTTAGCATAGTGGCCCTCCTTTCCACACTTATGGCATATTAACACCCAGCAACGCCCCTCATGATTCCTTCCACATTTACCACACTTACCCTGGCTCCTTTGCCCTTGCTTTCCCTGATCTGCCCCTCGAAATTTCTTCGACACCTGCTGAGTCTGAGCAGGCGCCGGACGCTTCTGCTTTTGTTGGGTTTCCAGTTCCAACTCTCGGGCCCGAGCGGCCGCTATCATATCAGTAAGAGTTTGGTGCCTAGCAGCAGACACAAATTCCCGAATGTCTGTGCGAAGCATTGCCAAGTATCGGGTCATCCTCATGCGCTCGGTTGCCGCAAACTCTGGACAGAAGAGTGCCCGTTCATTAAACTTCTTGGTGATTTCCGTCACCGTCTGAGTAGTCTGGGTCAGATTTAGGTATTCCTGCGCCAAGCGTTCCATTTCCACCTGTGGAACATACTCCAATTTGAACTGTTCCTTAAACTGCGGCCATGTAATGGCATCCAACTGAGCAGGAGTGAGATCTTTCGTTCGTATCTCCCACCAATCTTTCGCACCCTCTCTTAAAAGATTCGCCGCAAACGTTACCTTGGAGTTCTCATGACAGGAACATGTGCGGAAAGCACCCTCCACTGCGGAAATCCATCGCATGCTAACAATCGGATCCCTGCCCCCATCGAACATCGGAGGCGAACAAGCCGAAAAGTCCTTATAACTTGCATCCCTAGCACGTGATGTGCCCTGAGTAGCCAGTCGTTCCTCGAGCATTGCCCATAACTCAGCCTTAATCGTACCAAAGAACTAAGGTATCGCAGCCAACACTTCTCGCGAAACCTCCTCCGCTATCAGGTTACGGAGATTCTCATCAGTTGGTCCTCCCGCACTCGAGGCACCCGCATCTGGTCCACCGTTACTTCGAGTGACTGCCATTCTGCAATGCGCAACAGTTTCTAATATCAATACTCGGGTCACTCCTATCTATCCAACTACTTGACTTTTTAGGACTTTGTTTGACTACTCTTGACTCAAGCGTGAATCCTGTGCTTTCGGTAATACTGGCCTGGTACTACCTTCCACACCTATTCGCCCTTGTTCCAAGTTCGTCAACCATCCTCCTAAAACGTCACACGCACTAAACCATTTCCTTTGACTCATGTGGTCATGCACCGTGGTGCCTAATCTTTTGATCTAACTCTCCATCTCACACGTGCCTAAGAGAACTATTGCTAATGTCGTCGAGTCACCTCACGGACGCACAGCCGTACACAATCAGGAATAAGATAGACGTTTGAATAACTGATCTACCCTAAAGTCACAACCAAACAAGGAACAACCAGTAAGGCCAGACCAAGAATTGTAGGCTATCTTACCCTAATTGTATATAACCTACCAGCATTCACTAAGCAACCTAACGACAGTAGCATAAAAGTCCAAAGCAGCACATATGGTACAAAAACAGTCTACAGAGTATATTATCCAGGCAGCTTTACATCCGAGCACAATACATTTTATCACATAACACAAACTTGGCATGGGTAATTGGGAATCACAAAACTTACTTGAGCTCGGCTGACGGTTCGCATCGCATCTTCTTTTACTTTAATTTAACCTTCCAAAAACATTTTCTTAACAAAATCGCTCAGTCCTAAGTTTGAGTTTGGATTCCCAATACAGTTCATCCAAATCCCTCAAACCAAGGCTCTGATACCAATTTGTAACGCCCCAATTTCAAACTTTCTAAAATTTATTTATTATCAAGGTTCCAATAAAATATTTCTTCCAAAAAGTAAATCTGTTTGACATATTTATTTAACCAACAGCGGAAACATTTGAAAATCATAACATAATTCATTAAAATAAATCTCTTGTATGCGATGCGCCACCGTCACGCCTTGTCCTTCCCTTTGTCATTTGAAATACCTGAAATGTTATAAATCAACGGGTAAGCTTAAAGCTTAGTGAGTCCACAAATTACCATACATGCCCACACATTAAACAACCTGTCCTCGGGAACGACCCGACCCTACCCGCCATACAACAGCTACGGGCGTCCATCATACAACAACTATGGACACGGGAAGGTTCTACCCATCATACAACAGCTATGGGTTCCCGGTTATGGCCCAGCCCATCATACAACAGCTATGGGATAAGGCAATAGTCCAACTCGCCATACAACAGCTACGAGGGGACATGCATCAGTACTGAGCCCAACAACAAATAATCACAGATATAGAGAAAATCATATAACTGTAAATAACACACAAGATGCCTAACATGCAACATCATATAGTAAGGTGAGGATACTCACCTGATTCGAAACCGCACAGATATTCTCTAATATCCCCACTTAGCTCGTCCACACACCTAAATCCACACACATACAACATATCAATTACTGACTAGGCTCTTACAGACCTGTCTAAAGGTTAGACTCACTATTTGCCATCAAACCGTGGTCAAAACTAAATTTCTGGTCAAACAGTCGCTCGCCGCGGCGTGGCTCCTCTCCTACGTGCCGCGGCTACCATTGCACAATTACGGGGTTTCAGCCGAGTCCGCGCCGCTGACATAGCCAGTCCGCGTCGCGGCTCGTAACATTCCAAAATGTTTTTCAGCGATTAACAGTACATCAATCGGCTAGGGTTCCTTTCTACACCCTTCCTGGGATCAGAAACTACCCTAAGGTCACTTCCTTATGGACATGCAAGTCCATGCATGTCCTTGGTTCAAACCCTAAGGGCTACAAATCGTCTAAAGCTACAAACCAACTGGTAACACCATATGACAAGATAAAAAGGAAAGTCAGAAGAGTAAATCTCCTTACCTTACTTCTGAAGGACGGAGTGATGCCCACGATCCGTCCTAAACCTTCTCCCGCGTTGGATCTCCTTCTTCTAATCTCCCAAAACCTTCAACGCCTCGAGACCAAAGAGTATCTGCCGAAACCAGACACCTCTACTCTAGAAACTCCCCAAAAACACGAACCCTAGGGCTGGGGTCCTTTATATAGGTATTTAAATCCGAATTAGGGTTTTTTCAAGACTGCGGCGCACCGCGCCGCGGATTCTTTCGATCCGCGCCGCGCGTACAAATCCTACGCGATTCTAGATTCTTCCAAAAGCCGCGCCGCGGATTCCTTCGGGCCGCGACTCGGCGGAACGGGTCTTACAAAATCGATTGGAGAATCAATGATTCGGTACGAGAGAAGAACTGGACAGAATGATTCGAGTCTCATATGCTTCTACTATAGGATCGATCACGTATGTCTTGACATGTACTTGACCTGATATCCCGTGTTCTTGGAGCATAATGAGTCGATTTCAGGACAAACCTGGCGAAAGTTATCAAACATTAGTGAAAGACAGTCTTAGAATATCTTAGGAGAACAAGAAATGTATTCTTAGTTTATAGAGGAAAAGGCAGAGCTAATAGTAACTGGTCATAGTGATGCTAGAGATGACTCTTGCTCACAATTAGGATAGGTGTTCCTGTTAAAAGAAGAGTAATGACATGATATTGCATTGGTAATATTTATGTTGTCCTCAACATCAATGATCTCCTTGAAATCTTCTAGCCAAGGGTGCAATCACCTTGACTAAGAAACCCAAGGACCATGAGAAGTCGAAGAATACATTCAGGGATTACTGGTGTGTTTAGTATTCGGCTGATCATTTCACTATGACATTAACACGAACCAAGCATGAGAGTCATATAGGCGTTACATTTCATAAGCAGTATAACATAAGTATTTTAATTGTTAGTTTGATAACCTGAAACATATAGAAGTATTTTATCTAATTTGATGATTATAATGTGGAGACTTGATAATGAGCTGGATTGCTACCATTTACATTAATTTAATATTGTGTTTCACTTTAGCATGTTTAGAACCCGCTTCCCGAGTATTAATTCACTCAAGCTTCTACAGTCGGTCGTACTCTTGGAAGCAAGTAGTGACTTAAGATTGTCATGGAGTGTTAGTAGACTGTCTATAGAGATTAGACTTAGCATGATGATTGCGACTAGCCCTCATGAGTACTTGATAGAGATTCAAGTATTGGAACAACCCGCACCTAGAGATTACATCATGGATTCAGTCACAAGTAATCTAGGATGATAATGTCTTTTATTCTTCAAATCGAGATGCATGAGAATCTGCGTTATGATTATATTATGTATTAGTATGCTCAAACGTTGTCCGTAACTGGTAGTTATAAAGGGTATGCTAATGTATGACTTGATGAAATAGACAGAGACTATGTAATCAGAGTTTATCTGTTCCTTCTGCCTTAACAAGGAGAAGCGATATATGTGGGCCCCTCGATGATTTGATGCTGACATTAAGTGTTTGGCCAAACCCAGACTAGATTAATGTGTTTAATCAGTAGTCTGACAGAGTCATCATACATTTATATCGGGAAACATAATTTTGAACTTTTGGGCTTGACCTTATCCATGGCACATGTTAATTACGATATCTTGTAAAACAGAGGAATAATTGATCACTTATCTAAGGGTCGTCTCTTTCTTTGATCAGATTTTGGTAGTTGCATTGGATGACACACTCTCTGCTCATTGTCAGATAATATTGAGACCACACAAGTTGACAACTTGTCTAAGTGGGAGACTATTGGAATAATGTCCAAGGTCATCAACTTGTAATAATATTTCTAATGATGACAGAAGTCCTTTCGGGTTGCCTTCATGACCCAAAAAAAAAAGACAGAGTCAAAAGGAATTAAAGAAATGATGATTAGTTTATTAATTTATTGAGAAATAAATTAATTAGAAACTAGATCAATCAATTAATTGATAAATTAATCTAGAATTAATTTAGAATCAGTTTTGGTATGTGCCACTAGTGGGATTCTACTTTTGGTCCTGTTCATCCAATGCAAGATGCTGTTAACCAGAACATAATGGTGGGTCTGAAAGGAGAAATAAAAAATTATTACAAACGGTTTGTCCCATGATGAGTCAAGTTACACTTCCAATTAGTTTTGGGGTTTATGCCCTAGAAATAGCAACCCATATATTAAACCTTGTACCAACTAAGAAGGTTGTAAAGACAACCTCTAATATGTGGAGTGGGGTTCATCCCTCACTAGCACATATGAAAGTCTGTGGTTGTGAACTCTTTGTTCGTCACAAAACTCACAACAAGCTTGAACCCGGATCAGAGATGTGTCACGTTGTTGGTTATCCCCGAAAGTCCTTTGGATACTTGTTTTACAAACCATCTGAGAACAAAATGTTTGTAGCTCGAAGGGGAATCTTTCTTGAGAGAGATCTCATATCCAAAGAGGTTAGTGAGAGAAAGATTGATCTTGAAGATATTCAAGAGTCAACCAATAAAGAACCTTTAGTTGACACTAGCACTCAACCATAAGGACTCCTGTTGAGGAAACCGACATATCTCCACCTCTTCGCAGATCCGATAGAGTTAGTCATCCTCCTGAGTTCTATGGTTTCCATATTACTGAAGGTGACACACTAATTAGTGATAAAACACTAGTTGGTGAGTATGAGCCATCCAACTACTTAGAAGCGAGGGCAGGCCTGGAGGCTGCCAAATGGAAAGAGGCCATAGAGAGCGAGATTCAGTTAATGTATGATAACCAAGTTTGGAATTTAGTTGATCCTACACCTGACCTTTAAACCATTGGGTGTAAGTGGATCTTCAAGAAAAAGAACAACATGGATGGGAATGAACAAACATTCCAAGCTAGACTAGTTGTGAAGGGTTATACACAGACTCAAAGGACTGATTATGAGAAAACCTTCCCACCAGTAGCTAAGATTAAGTCTATTAGGTTATTGGTTGTCCTGGCTACATTTTTTATTATGAGATATGACAGATGGATGTTAAAATCGCTTTCCTTAATGGAAAACAAAGAGGTTGTTCATGTGGCACAATTGGAGGGATTTATACATACCAAATATTTAGATAGAGTGTGTAAGTTTGAGATATCCATTTATGGACTCAAACAAGCATCTCACAGCTAGAATCTTTGTTTACATAGAAACGTCAAAGAGTTTGGATTTTCATGAAGCCAATATGAGTCCTATGTTTATGTCAAGGCTAGTGGGAGTGTTGTAGTCTTCCTAGTATTGAAAGTTGACGACATGCTGCTTATAGGAAATGATTACCCAACATTGCAAAGTGTAAATACTTGGCTTAGGAAATGTTTCTCTATGAAGAACCTAAGAGATGCAACATACATACTTGGTATAAGGGTCTATAGAGATAGATCAAAACGTCTAATAGGACTTAGCCAAAGTACATACTTGGGTATGATCTTGAAGAGATTCAAGATGTATGGCTCCAAGAAAGGATTTCTACCCGGCATAAAATTGATTAAAAATCAATGACTGAGTACTAGAGAAGAACTAGACAGAATGAGTCGAGTCTCATATGCTTCTGCTATAGGATAGATCATGTATGCCATGATATGTACTCGACCTGATGTCTCGTATGCTTTAAGCATGGTGAGTCGATTTTAGGACAACCATGGCGAAAGTTATTGGACAGCAGTGAAGGACATTCTTAAGTATCTATGAAGAACAAGGGATACTTCTTGGTATATAGAGGTAGAGAAGAGCTAACAGTAACTAGTCATAGTGATGCCATCCTCTTGCTCACAATCAGGATGTGTGTTCTTGTTGAATGGAGGAGTGGTAACTTGGAAAAGTTCCAAGCTGAAATCACTGGCTGACTCCACATGCGAGTCTGAGTATATAACAGCTAGTGGTGCTGTAAAAGAGACTACATCGTTGAAGGATTTCATTGGTAATCTTGGTGTTGTCTTCAGCATCAATGAACTCCTTGAGATCTCCCGTGATATCAAGGGTGCAGTATCCTTGACTAAGGAACCCAAGGACCATCGAAAGTGGAAATGCCACTATGTTTCAAAACTGAGTTGAGGAAGGAGACATCGTAGTGAGTATGGTCATCAGAAGATTATACGTATGATTCCTTCATGAAGGCGTTGACACAGACCAAGAATGAAGGTTATACTAGATGCATAGGCGTTCGATTTGCGATCGAGATAGCATAAATGTTTTAGTTGTTAGTTAATATTTTGAAACTTATAACAATATAAATTGTATATTATTTGGTGATTATTTGTGGTGACTTGATAATAAGTGGATCGTTATTTGCATTAGTTTAATACCGTGTTTCGGTTTTGCATATTTAGAACCCACTTCCCGAGTATTAATTTACTCAAACCTCCACAATCGGTCACACTCTTGGAAGTAAGTAGTGATTTAAGACTGTCATAGAGTATTATTAGATTTTCCATACTGATAGGACATAACATAGAGATTGCAACTAACACTCATGAGTACTTGATAGAGATTTAAGTATTGGAACAACCTGCACTTAGAGATTACTTCATGGATTAAGTCGCAAGTAATTCTAAGATGAACAGAAATTTGAACCATGAGATTGACCTTATCCATGTCTCATATTCATAAAGATATGTTATAGAATAGAAGAATACTTGATCACTTATCTAAGGTTCGTTTCTTGAGTTTGATCAAAGTTCGGTAGTTGCATTAGATGACATACTCTCTGAAAGGTTTTCTACAACCATGAACTAAATAATCTAAGTTCACATGCAACCTATAAGGATCTATGTTTTCTAATATTGAACATATAACAAAACCTAAAAGCCAATAAAGACATCTAAAAAATAAAACCAGAAAACTAACCTTTAGATTTCTTGGAAGCAAAGCAGCAAAAATATCCTGCCTCAAATGAAGTCACACCCTTAGCTGGGAGGTTTATGGATCGAAATTCCAGAAAGGAAAAATAGAATGAGCAACTGATAATGAGGTCTAGGGTCCCTATTTATAGGGAACCAAATGGCAAAGCTAAAACCCTAGCCGCAGCCCATTTTTCCGGATTATCTGTACGTGCGTCGCGGCCAAATCGTTTGCGCGCCGCGCGCCGTAATTCAACTATTGAATTTGTACGACTTTAATCCCTGACCTCCTGATTAATCTAATTAATGCCACAGAAATTAATCCAATTAATTTCTGATTAATTAATAATCTATTAACAAACAATATCTTGATTTATTAGTCATATAATAAATCAACCCTTTCTCTCTACTTAACTTTCCACCAAACCTCCAGCTATGAGGGCAACCCAAATGGACTATGCTACTATTAATTAGGTAAATACTAATTATTAGTCATGGCTTAGACACCTAATCCAACAGTCTCCCACTTGGATAAGTCTATGACTATAATTACCAATTTAACCTCTAATTAACCAGCACTTTTAGCTTCCTAGAAACCGCTGCCAAACTCTGATCTAATCAGTTCTATCCATAGATAAGTGATCAGATATCCTCCGTCCAACTAGATATTTTTCAGACTCAAGACATGGATAAAATCAATCTGGTCTGATTCACTGTTCCTCGATTTCCGATTTGCATATGACTCTTAGACTACCAATTTAGTCCCGGTTGGCCAACCATTTTAGTCAACTTCAATATCATCGAGAGGCCTACAGATATCTGTTCCTCGTTAGGGTCAAGGGACGACTAAACTTTGACTCATATACTTATGTCTTTTACCAAACAAATTACTCACAATAATACGTTTTATAACACCGAGTTACCGATGCGTTTTCGTATTATCAATGAGCAACCGTCTAGTAAATCATAACTCATATGTCTTAGCTTAAAGATCAAAAGATATTATCGTCTCAACATTGCTCGTGATGAGATCCTGAAGCAATCAATTGAGCGCGGGTTTATCCAATACTCAAATATCCATTTCCAAGTACTCACGAATGGTGCAGCAATCCAATTGCAATGTCTAACTCCTTAGACAATCTATTACCAATTCATGACAGTCTTACTTCACACTTACTCCCCAAAAGTGTAATCGACTGTGGATATTTGAATAATCCAATTATTCAGGAAGTAAAACATGCAAATTGAAACATAGTGACAAAGTATTGACAAAAGTAGTAAACCATTACTCATTAATAAATCTCTATTATTAAATCACAAGAGTCAAATACAATACATTGTTACAAGTTTCGAAACCTATCTAATTTACATAAACTTTATATCATCTCTTAATCCAATGCTCCTAGCATGCTGATTATGCTTAATCCTACTCAGAGCCTTTGTCAAGAAATCTGCAGGATTATCTTCTGATGATACCCTCTTTACCACGAGGTGACCTTCTTCTACCTTATGCCTTATGTAGTGGTACTTTCTGTCGATATGCCTGGACTTTCCATGATCTTGCGGTTCCTTTGTCAAGGCGACCGCACCTTCGTTATCGCAGAACAGTTCCACGGGCTCCTGAATACTCGGGACTACTCCAAGGTCACCGATAAAGTTCTTCAGCCAAGCCGCTTCCTTTGACGCTTCACTTGCTACTATATACTCTGATTCACAAGTAGAATCAGCCACCGTATCTTGCTTGGAACATTTCCAAGTTACCGCTCCTCCGTTCAGAAGGAATACCCAGCCAGACTGAGACCGACCACTGTCTCTATCCGTCTGAAAACTGGCATCCGTATATCCTTCAATTCTCAAGGTATCACTGCCTCCAAGGACTAACACCATGTCCTTTGTTCTTCGCAGATACTTGAGTATATTCTTTACGGCTATCCAATGGGCCCTTCCAGGGTTTCCCTGGTACCGACTGACCATGCTCAGAGCAAAGGCCACGTCAGGGCGAGTACACGTCATAGCGTACATAATCGACCCCACAGCCGAAGCGTAAGGTACCCGACTCATCTCAGCTATTTCCACGTCTGTACTCGGACTTTAAGTCTTACTCAATTTCGCATTACTTTGGATAGGTAGCTCTCCCTTCTTGGAATTTTCCATACTAAACCTTTTCAGTACCTTTTCCAAGTATGTACCCTGACTAAGTCCAATTAGTCTCTTCTTCCTATCTCTCAATATTCTTATCCCGAGAATATAGGCAGCCTCTCCTAGGTCCTTCATGGCAAAACATTTCCCAAGCCAAGCCTTGACATATTGCAAGGTTGGAATGTCGTTTCCCATAAGCAGTATGTCATCAACATACAGTACCAGAAAGGTCACTATACTCCCACTAGCCTTGACATATACGCAGGACTCATCCTCGCTCCTAGAGAAGCCAAACTCTTTGACTTTCTCATGGAAACAAAGATTCCAGCTGCGAGAAGCTTGCTTCAATCCGTAGATTGATCTCTCAAGCTTACACACCTTATTAGGATACTTTGCATCGACAAAACCCTCTGGCTGATTCATGTAAACATCCTCAGTCAACTTCCCATTAAGGAAAGCGGTTTTGACGTCCATCTACCAAATTTCATAGTCATGAAATGCAGCTATGGCCAGCATAATCCTAATAGACTTTATCTTGGCTACTGGTGAGAAGGTCTCATCATAGTCAACCCCTGGGGTTTGAGTAAAGCCCTTCACAACCAATCTTTCCTTGAAAGTGTGTACTTTTCCGTCCATGTCGGTCTTCTTCTTGAAGATCCATTTGCACCCGACTGTCTTTCGACCCGGTACGTTGTCAACCAAGTTCCAAACTTGATTGTCATACATGGACTTGATCTCGCTATCTATGGCCTCTTTCCACTTGGCAGACTCAGGGCCTGCCACTGCTTCCTGGTAGTTAACTGGTTCATCCAAATTTATCAGTGTCCTATCACTGACAAATGTGTCCCCATCCAAAGTTATATGGAACCCATAAAACTCGGGTGGCATACTAACCCTACCGGAACGCCTAAGAGGTAAGGATACATCTGTCGGACCAACAGGAACTTCTTCCTCATGTTGGTTGCTAGTTTCTCCTAAGGTTGCGTCATCTGATGACTCTTGAATTTCTTCCAGATCAATGGTACTCCCACTGTCCTCTTTGAATATGAGCTCTCTCTCTCGAAAGACCGCTCGTCTAGCTACAAAGACCACGCCCTCGCTCGGTCTGTAGAATAGATATCCAAAGGACTGTTTGGGATAACCAAGGAAGAAACACCTTTCGCTTCTGTCTGCGAGTTTGTCTTGAGTCTCTCGTCTAACGAAAGCCTCACAACCCCAGACCTTGATATGTGCCAACGAGGGAAATTTCCCCGTCCACATCTCATGAGGTGTTTTAGCAACCTTCTTAGTTGGGACAAGATTGAGGATATGGGCGGCAGTCTCCAAGGCATACCCCCAGAAGTGAATGGGAAGTGAAGCTCGACTCATCATGGAACGAACCATGTCCAACAGGGTTCGGTTACGCCTCTCCGCAACACCGTTCAACTGTGGTGTTCTGGGAGGTATCCACTGCGAAACTATTCCGCATTCCTTTAGATAGTCTAGGAACTCGATACTTAGATACTCTCCGCCTCTGTCGGACCTGAGCATCTTTATCTTCCTGCCTAATTGATTCTCTACCTCGTTCTTAAACTCTTTGAACTTTTCAAATGTGTCCGACTTGTGCTTGATCAAGTAGATATAACCGTATCTACTAAAATCGTCGGTAAAGGTCACGTAGAACCGCGTGCCATCCTTTGTGGTTGATCTGAATAGACCACACACATCCGTGTGAATGATGTCCAGCAGACCCTCACCTCTTTCAAAACACCCTTTGAAAGGTGATTTAGTCATCTTGCCCAACAGACAAGATTCGCATACATCATCCGACTTGAGGTCGAATGATTCCAACACTCCATCCTTTTGGAGTTGGGCGATGCGTTTCTTGCTGATGTGCCCAAGCCGACTATGCCACAGGCATGCCTTTTCTACACCACTAGTAGAATCAATATAATTTACACTATGTCCTAAATTGTCAACACATTCAACAGTTTTATACACACCATCACAAGGATAAGCAGTAAAAATCAAAATACCATTTTTGAAAACAGAAATCGAGCCAATTTTATTATCAAAAGAAAATTGAAATCCTTGTCTGAACAATGCGTGAAATGAAATAATGTTTCTCGCCATTTCTGGCGAATATCAACAATTAAATAACTCTAAGCTAACATCACTACTAAGCACTAAACTATAAACGCCGATCTTGGTAACAGGGGACGATCTCCTATTGCCCATGATCAGGTTCAGTCTACCGTGCTCCACCTCCCTGCTTTCCTTTAGGCCCTGCAGATCAGAACAAATGTGAAAACCACATCCTGTGTCAAGGACCCAAGAATTAGAAGATGGTGAGTTTTTAGAGATAGTGTATATACCTGGTGTCGATGGCTTTACTTTCCCATCCTTGACATCCTACAAGTATTTGGGGCAGCTTCTCTTCCAATGGCCCTTCTCTTTGCAGTAGAAACAGTCGGCTTCATTGGGGTTGGCTACACAAGGAATGTGAGAAGACTTGGTTCTCGAGCCATTGCTGGACGACCCGACCTGAACCTTTTCGCTCCAATTTTGCTTAGGAGGGCCCTTCCTTTTCTTTCCTTTGCCACTTCCAATGGCTAAGACGGGCTGATTGACCGAGGGTACACTTTTACCCTTCATCCCGTCCTCAGCAACCCGAAGCATACGATGCAACTCAGTCAGGTTAGCCTGATTGTTGTTCAAATGATAAGCCAGCCTGAACTGGTCATAAGAACTCGGTAAGGAGTTAAGCACTATGTCAACGGCCAACTCCTCAGGTACAGGTACAGGCATCGCAAGCTTTCTAAGCCGCTCCACGTAACCTTGCATTCTTTGCACATGAGCGCAGATGGACTCTCCATCTTTAGGTTTGCTGTTCGTGAAGTCTTTGACCACCTCGCACCTCTCGATGCGCTCTTGCTTGCGGAACTTTTCCGCAAGCTCCTTGTGCATCTCAAAGGGCCAGTAGTCTTCGTATATCCTTTGCAATTCGGGGTTCATTGTGGCGATCATGATGCAGGCCACTTTGGTCGCATCATCAGAATGTTTTTGGTACGAGGCTATCTCCTCGGGAGTAGCAGTTTCAGGGTCAATATCGACAAGCTCGGTTTCGAGGACATACTCTTTGTTCTCGTACCTCAAAGCCATCTTGATATTTCTAATCCAGTCATTGTAGTTTGTCCCGTTCAATTAAACCTTGGAACACAGTGAGAGGATGGAGGGAACACTGGAGTTGGAGTGGGGAGCAGATTGATCAACAGAAGACATCTATAAAAGAAGGTAAGTTTAATTAGATACATGTCGGTCATTATAATAACCCAATATAAAATAAGGCTAGGATCCAACTATAACAATTTGCAACATAGAAGAGGGATGCCGTAATCTATAAGCAAATTTTATAAAGGTAGGCGAATGACGATTCAGCCAATTCCACTGCGGAAAAATAATCTTATTATAAATGGAATTCCTAGTTTCTTTTGAGATATATTGAACTGTTCAATAGCATGTTTAATCTCAGATATGCCCCACCGTTTGTGACTGGGATGCCGAGGATCACAAACCGGGTGTGAATAACCATGCAAATTAGCTTGGTACTCTCGGGGTTCATTATCATCTCAAATTGATGTGCCGGTAAACCACACACGCTCCATCAACAATGATAACACCCGAGACACCCATTGCCACTCTTTATGAACCCCCATTGGTGTGCCGGTAAACCACACACGCTCCACCAACGTTTCATAAAGTGCAATGTGCAATTTCATGGGGTAGCATCAAATTCACATTTTTCCTAAAGTAACTAGATTGGGATTTTGTGTAAAGGTTCTAGTGCTTTGATCATTATACTTTTAATGATTAAGTGGTCCTATCAAAACTGTTCGGCTAACGACCCTCCATTGATCAGGCGAGCGGTGGGTGAGAGTGTTCACCCATTAGACTGCCATATTATAGGCAGCCTCCTTATACCCACTTTATAGACCAGCTTCGTGAATGAGGCCTACTATTGAATTGACTGACCAATTTTATCTTATACATACAGCATTAACAATTAATAACATATATAAGATGTATTTTAAAACCCTTTAAAATATTCAAGGTTTATCTTTTAATTTTACCAAATTTAACAATTAAATTTTAAATTAAATTAAACCTTAAAATCGATTTAATCAATTTTGATTACCAATAAATTAAATTAATTAAATCTAAATATTTTAAAAATATTTTTCCGGATTTATTCCATTAATTTCGCAATTTTAAAATTAATTAAATCCTTTGAATTATCTTTTAATTAACAATTAATTAAATTAATTCAAAATGTAGATAGGTTTATCCAAATTAATCAAATTAATTAAAACCTATCCTAAAACCCCTAGATTTCGATTTCAATAAATGGGTTTAAGGTTATCCATTTAATTAACCAATTAAAGTTACCAAAAATAGAAAACCTCCTAAAACCCTAATAGACCAAATCGAAAATCACTAAGGGAGGAATTAGGGTTTCCAAAACCCTAATCCAAAAAAATCGATCCACATGAAATTAGGGTTTATAAGCCTTAAACCCCAATTTAAGGAAAAACAGGTATAACCATTCAACAAGAAAACAAACAAATGCTCTGATACCACTTAAAGGTTTTCTGCAACCATGAACTAAATAATCTAAGTTCACATGCAACCTATAAGGATCTATATTTTCTACTATTGAACATATAACAAAACCTAAAAGCCAATAAAGACATCTAAAGAATAAAACCAGAAAACTAACCTTTAGATTTCTTGGAAGCAAAACAGCAAAAATATCCTGCCTCAAATGAAGTCACACCCTTAGCCGGGAGGTTTATGGATCGAAATTCCAGAGAGGAAAAATAGAACGAGCAACTGATAATGAGGTCTAGGGGTCCCTATTTATAGGGAACCAAATGGCAAAGCTAAAACCCTAGCCGCAGCCCATTTTTCCGGATTATCTGTACGCGCGTCGCGGCCAAATCGTTTGCGCGTCGCGCGCCGTAATTCAACTATTGAATTTGTACGACTTTAATCCCTAACCTCCTGATTAATCTAATTAATGCCACATAAATTAATCCAATTAATTTCTGATTAATTAATAATCTATTAACAAACAATATCTTTATTTATTAGTCATATAATAAATCAACCCTTTCTCTCTACTTAACTTTCCACCAAACCTCCAGCTATGAGGGCAACCCAAATGGACTATGCTACTATTAATTAGGTAAATACTAATTATTAGTCATGGCTTAGACACCTAATCCAACACTCTCTGCTAATTATTTGAAAGTATTGGACCATATAGAGTTGATGACTTGTCCAAGTGGAAGACTGTTGGAAATAGTGTCTAAGGTCATTAAATATTGGTGATATTTCTAATAACAGTAGGGTCCTTTTGGGTTGTCTTTAAGACCCAGAAAAAAAATTAGTGACAGAAATAAATTGGGAGAAATTAGTTTATTAATTTGTCATGTTGTGATAAATTAATTAGAAACTATCTGAAATTAATTAGAAATTAATTTTGAATTAATTTTAAAAAAATTAATTACATGGATTGGATGCTAATTTATTAAAGGAGTTTAATTAATAGAAACAGTCTAGGGGAAAGTGGCAAAAGGGAGGTAGCTTTGTGGCTAAGCAGAACCCTCCTTATAAATAGAGCGCTAGGGATCAAACCCTAGTTGCTTCATCCTTGCCTCTTTGTGTCGCCATTTAGAGATCTCCCTCCCTCCCTGTTTTGGCGATTTTTGCCAAACCCTAATTAGGGGTTGTGCCTCTTGTCTCTTCATTTGTGGAAGTTTTGACAGTTTGTTCTTCTTCGTGTTATTGGGTGTGAACCAAAAGAGGGATTCTGTTTTGGATCCTTACATCAAAACAAAGAGGTAAAATTTATGATTCATCTTTAGTTGATACAATTGCTATGAACATTAAGGTCCTTGCTAGATTTTTATATTAACACATGTTTTAATATTGTTAAAGACTTCCACTGCAAATTGTTTTTGTTATTTCTAATCAGATGTGTTCAGTGGTGTTAGAGCCTTTTGTCAATTATCTCATTAAAACAACATATAACATCACCATATATTAATTTAGATATTACATTAACCAACTAATGCTTCAACTAATTAAATCAATACAACGTCTAATTTCGTACATATAATTCATTATTTTACTAGCAAAGAGGTTGAACAACCTCTAGGAGTACATATCTAATCATAAATTATCTTATCAACCCATAATAAAAAACTAGGGTTTATACATATTTCTCATATGAGGATTATAACTCAATCCATAGCTAGAAACTGAAAGGTTACCTTAAGTTATCAAGCATTCCTTGGTTTGCCTTTGAGAAACACCTAGAACCTTCAATATATCACCACACACACTCGCACACCAAGAACACACACTTAAGTTTTGAGGAGAGTTAGTAATGATTTCTACAGCCTTAAGATTGTGATATATCTTATTTTCGTTGGGTCAATCCATGACCCAATGAGTCAAACCCATTTAAGCTGACTTGGACCAATAAAAACTGATCATTTTACCATCTAACGCGGCACCGTGTCACGAGGGACACCTTTTCACGCCTCTATCATTCTGCGTTAAATAGCACCATCAAAACGCTGTACAGCCTTCGCATCGTGACCCTTATCGTTGGCGTCGCGACCATACATGCTTAGCATAGTTATGGTAACATACTTTCTAACATTCTATCTATCATGGCATCGTACTTAGACCATCACGTCACGACCTTATACCTACACGTCACGAATTAAATACATGGAGTTCGTCAACTCCCTATTAAGACATGCCTTAATTCATTCTTCTAAGTTTTGACTCCTTTGTCTAAAAATTTCTTTCAAAACACAAAAATACTTGTAATAACATATAATTGCATTCCAAAATATAAAAAATCTCTCAATGAGATTAATTACATAAAAAATGACCAAAATACCCTTTGGTCATCTTATCACTTTTATTAACACTTATCATTCTATTCTTCATAATCCATATTCATAAACATATTCTAATTTTAGTTAAAACATTCTTAATGATTAAGAAATCATGAGTATTTGCATTTCATAACATTAACTGAAAATGACCAAAAATATCATTTTTACCAATTTTACTCATAATATTAATAATTATTTACCAATTATCCATTTACTTATTACATTCCGATTGGCCCCATTTTAGGCTGTTACATCGGTCACAAACGTCACGCACGTTTGTTTGGATATGTGATTTGCTTGTTAACTTTTGAATTAGTTGTTTTGATATACAAACCTTGGTTGCCACCAAGAGAGAGTTTGGTAACTTGCAAAAAGGTATGTGATTTGCTTGTTAACTTTTGAATTAGTTGTTTTGATATACACACCTTGGTTGCCACCAAGAGAGAGTTTGGTAACTTGCAAAAAGGTATGTGATTTGCTTGTTAACTTTTGAATTAGTTGTTTTGATATACACACCTTGGTTTCCACCAAGAGAGAGTTTGGTAACTTGCAAAAAGGATCAAGATGGAAGAGGAGTTCAACCACCTCCCTCCAAGGCTCTACAGACTTCCCAACAATGTGGTTTCCATCAGGTATTTACAACTTTTCAAAATCTAAAAAACTAAATACCTACAAAGAATAGGTTTTAAAACTGTTGTTGAATTTCAAAATTCCTTTTTAGCGTAAACAACATACTCTAGGCCATTATATACCTATAAAGAATAGGTTTTAAAACTTTTGTACGATGTTAATACAAATATCTATGAAAAATAAGCATTTAAAACTTAGTTTCGGAACCGTTCTGTATGTTTGAACCTCATTTTTGTATTTGGAAAAACAAAATAGGAGATATTGATTTGATAAATATTGAGTGATGCAGTAGAAAATTTACCCGTGATTTCATTGGTTGCAGAGTTGTGAAGTTTGTGAGACTGATAAGGTAGAGAAAATTCAAAATAGTTTGCAAAAATTTAAAAGGTTGTGAGACTTTGATTTAAATATTAGGGACCAATAATTTTCATACTTTAAAACTCGTTACCCGACCTTATTGCGAGACTAGTGTTCATTTTTATGGTGTATCAAAAACTAGTCAAGATATTAAATACCACGTATGAATATGATATTTTGGTGATTATTACTTAACTTTTTGTAAATCATATACATCATCAAATTAAATATTAGACTTCTTTTTGATAAACAAAGTACTATCTATTCTATACAAGTGACTATTGGTGGCAAAATAATTGATAACCAAAGGACTAAAAGTGTATTTTTCAATAGTTCCGATCAAGAGAAAAGTATTCGGAATTACAGCTTCTTCTTCTTCTTCCTCATGGGCCTGGTCTCCCAAAAGTCGTACCGTCAACCTCCCATAATCTCACTAACAACAGCGCACACATAGAAGAGAGTGTTCAATCAAATCTAATCCTTTTCTCGTTTCGATTGGCATCCAAATCGCTAAACCCCTCTTCCAATTTCGTATTCAGATCTGAATCTGCGCATTTTCAATCGATTTAAAAACAAACTTTAAGTGGGTGTGGTGATTCATGGCTTCCCCTGGAAACCAGAACCAACAACCAGGTGGAGGACCATTCGATGTTCAAAGATTCTTCAACCCTTCTTCTTCCCCACCACCAATCACAACAAACCCTAATACCACCTTCCAAAACCCTAACATCCCTTATCCTCCACCATCATCTGCCGCCTCGTATCCTCCACCCACCGTCAGCGGCGCTCTTTACTCATACTCTCCGCAAACTAACCCTATTTATCACCCTCAATTCCATATCCCATCACCCCCGTTTCAACCGGACCAACCCATGCCTTCCTCCAACTTACAGCACCAACGATCCGCTCCTTATCCTACACCCCCTCTCCAACCCCCTAGCCCTAATAGTAACCCTAACCCTAACCATGGAGCTCGATTGATGGCTCTTTTAAGCGCTCCACCGCCTACGACCATCGATAGCTCCCCCCAATCATCTCTTCCCTTGCCACAACCTACTAATCCTATGCTTCCGTCGTCGTTGGTTCCTACATTGCATTCTGGTTCCGGTCCATTGCGGATGCCTAGCAGTAAGCTCCCAAAGGGACGCCACTTGAGCGGTGATCGTGTTTTATATGATATAGATGTCAGATTGCCTGGAGAGGTTCAGCCCCAACTTGAGGTCACTCCCATTACTAAGTACGGGTCCGATCCTGGTCTTGTTGTGGGTCGTCAGATTGCTGTTAACAAGACTTATATATGTTACGGGTTGAAACTGGGAGCAATCAGGGTTCTCAATATAAACACTGCTTTAAGATCACTGCTTAAAGGTCTTGCTCAGGTTTGTTACTCTCTTTTTCTGAGTTTCCTAGATTATGATATCTTTAGTTTAATTGCAATCAGACTTGTTGTATACTAAAGCTCTAACCTTGTCTTCTCTAAACAATTTTTTTCTTCCAGAGGGTTACAGATATGGTGTTCTTCGCTGAGGATGTTCACCTTCTTGCCAGGTAAGAATTTCCTTGTTGTTTATCACTTCATTTCTTCTATCTTTGGATTATAACATAACTATCTTATACAGTGCGAGTATAGATGGACGAGTTTATGTGTGGAAGATTACAGAAGGCACAGATGAAGATGATAAGCCACAGATTACAGGGAAGATAGTTGTTGCACTTCAAATTGTAGGAGAAGGAGAATCTGTTCATCCCCGAGTTTGTTGGCACTGTCACAAACAAGTAAATTCTTTCTCAATTCTCATTAAATTTAACTTTCTAGATGCTTTTGCTTATGTGTTTTCATCTTTTTCAGGAAGTTCTTGTTGTTGGAATTGGAAAACGTGTGTTGAGAATTGATACTACAAAAGTTGGGAGAGGTGAAATGTACTCTGCAGATGAACCTCTCAAATGCCCTGTTGATAAGTTGATTAATGGAGTTCAGTTTGTTGGTAGTCATGATGGTGAAGTCACAGATCTTTCAATGTGTCAATGGATGACTACTCGTTTGGTTTCTGCCTCAGTAGATGGAACGGTTAGTTAACATCTTAAGAGTTCATTTCTTCTTTTTTTCCCCCCATGAATTCCTGTATGTGTAAAGTGGCTAATGGGTAATCAGTAATCTGGATAAAGTGCTGTATATATAACCTTTAAACTGTCTGAATGAGACTAAATAACCACTTTCTTCTTACATTTTGAAAAACAAGTCTTACACTATTCGTCAATACTAACAATCTTTATCAATTTTAGTCTCTATTAACACACATCAAGCCAAATTTTTTGGCTTAACCCATTAAGTCATTGTCTCCAGATAAAGTCAAAAAAGAAACAACAATATACACGTCTAGATTTAGTGCTTAACCCATTAAGCCCATCAAGTCAAAAAAGAAACATCCCATTGAACTATAAAATGCCAACAATATTGATTAACCAAACAAGTTCTTTTTTTTTTGAATTTTTTTGAACAGAAAGATTTGGCTTAACCCATTAAGTCATTCTGTCCAGATAAAGTAAAAAAGAAACAACAATATATACGTCCAGATTTAGTGCTTAACCCATTAAGCCCATCAAGTAAAAAAGAAACAACCCGTTGAACTATAAAACGCCAACAATATTAATTAACCAAAAAGTTGTGTTTTTTTTAATTTTTTTAAACAGATAAAGATTTGGGACGATCGAAAATCCTCACCAATTGCAGTACTGAGGCCCCACGATGGTCTCCCGGTCAACTCAGTTACATTCTTGACCGCCCCTCAACGTCCAGATCACATCATACTTATCACCGGGGTATGTCAGTCCTAACCAAAATTCCATTTATACCCTTTTATCTTCATTCATGAACAATGACATAACCAACTTGTAAACACACAGGGTCCATTGAACCGCGAAATAAAAATATGGGTATCCGACAGTGAAGAAGGATGGTTACTTCCAAGTGATGCTGACGCATGGCACTGTTCACAAACCCTAGAATTAAAAAGTTCATCAGAACCAAAAATCGAAGACGCATTCTTCAATCAAGTGGTTGCATTATCTCAAACAGGACTTCTCTTACTAGCAAACGCAAAGAAAAACGCCATATATGTCATACACTTGGAATACGGTTCAAATCCAGAATCCACTCACATGGATTACATTGCAGAATTTACCGTAACAATGCCGATTTTAAGCTTCACAGGTACCAGTGATTTATTGCCACATGGCGAACAAATCGTTCAGGTTTACTGTGTCCAAACACAAGCCATTCAACAATACGCTTTGGATATGTCTCAATGCTTACCACCTCCAATTGATAGTGTTCCATATGAGAGTGTGATTCCACCAAGTACTGAAGCTTTGGAAGGAAATAAGACGGAAATACCCTTGGCTGTTTCTGTATCGAGCTCTGATGTTGTTGAACCGAGTATCGAACCAAGTATTGAATCAAGTCCGACATTGTCGAGAAAAGTTTCGGACTTGAAAAGTCCAGTCAGCGTTCATGATGAGGGTAAAGTTATTGAGTATTCAGTGGATGCAATGACGAATGTACCCTCGGTAGGTAATGAGTTAATAATCGATGAAAGTAAAGATGGTATGAAGTTTAAGCATCCGACTCATTTGGTAACTCCTGCTGAATTAATGGCCACGTTGTCTTCTGAAATAAGTCATGTTTCTGAAAAGAATGACGTGGATTTAAATGTTAATGTTAATGTACAAGATGTGGTTCTAAATCCGGATTCACAGAACGCTGAGGTGGAAGTCAAAGTTGTGGGCGAAACGGGAAAAAGTCAAAACCTTGAACCGGTTACGGTTTCTCAAAAAGAGCAAATGGAGAAATCGTTTTCGTCACAGGCATCGGATTTTCGCCGTGAAACGTATGACGAGAGTCAAACTGTCGGTCAAGATGAAGGTCAAGATACGAAAGTTGACTTTTCTGGTCAAGTCGAGACCGTGACACCTGCCCCGGTACCTACATCATCTGGAAAAGGGAAAAAACAGAAGGGAAAAAACGTTAATTCAAGTCCATTAAATGTTTTTAATTCAACCGATTCTTCTAATGAACCAGGAGTCAGTTCAAGTGTTCCCTCTGTTGAAGCCATACTTTCACAACTTCTATCAATGCAAGAAACTATCTCTCATGTTTTAGTCAACCAAAAGGAAATCCAAAAGCAGATTCCGGGGTTAGTTTCGGTACCAATTACAAAAGAAGGAAAAAGAATCGAGGCAGCAATAGGAAAAAGCATGGAGAAAACTTACAAAACTAATTATGACAATCTTTGGGCTCGAACACAAGAAGAATTTGCAAAACAAGAAAAGTCAAACCGAGACCGGAGTCAACAAATTGCGGGTTTGGTCACAAATGGGTACAAAGACTTACTTGCAACATGGGAGAAAATGTTGAAGAAAGAAACATCCGGACTCGTGACAGCTGTCGTCCGTGCAATTTCTCCAGTTATTGAAAAATCAGTCGCTTCAGCCATCTCAGAAGCTTTCCAGGTTATTACACAATCGTGACATTATAAGTTTTTAAGAATTTTAAATTATGGAAATTTGATTAAAATTTGAATTTGCAGCGAGGTGTAGCTGATAAATCTGTAAATCAACTTGAGAAATCGGTCAACTCGAAGCTTGAAGCTAGTGTTGCTAGGCAAATCCAAACACAGTTTCAAACTTCTGGCAAACAAGCTTTACAGGTACACATTTTGATCTTTACGACCTAAATTTACAGTTTTCCCTTTTTGCCCCTTACGTAATTTATATTCCAGGAAGCTTTGAAGGCAAGTATGGAGGCTTCTGTGGTCCCCGCGTTTGAGATGTCTTGCAAGGCCATGTTTGATCAAGTTGATACATCGTTTCAAAAGGGAATGGTGGAACACACAAGCGCAGCTCTACAACAAACCGAGTCAACACATTCTCCATTGGCCATTGCTTTGAGGGTAAATAATCAATTCCCAAATTGCCCTTATTTTCATTTTTTCCCGACATTATTAAAATTGTTACCCTTTTTGGCGTTAATCAGGATGCAATAAATTCAGCATCATCCATGACTCAAACCTTGAGTGGCGAATTGGCTGATGGTCAACGGAAGTTGGTAGCTCTAGCGCTTGCAGGGGCAAATTCGGAAGCTGTTAATCCATTAATAACCCAAATAAGTAACGGACCTATAGGCAGTTTCCATGACAAGGTTCGTATAGTATCTGTCATGTTTTCCATGTATATTTTTGTGTTCAGTTTATCTCTATATTTATACTTATTTAATTCGAAAAGATGGAAGCACCGGTGGATCCAACAAAAGAGCTATCTAGATTGGTATACGAGCACAAATACGACGAGGCTTTCACTTCCGCTCTCCAAAGAAGCGATGTTTGGATTGTATCCTGGTTATGCTCTCAGGTATATTCTTGTGTTCAGTTTATCTCTACATTGAATTACACTAATTATTATTTTTATTTTAAACGCTGTGAACCAGGTTGACTTACAGGGGTTATTAGCAAGCAATCCTTTACCCCTAAGTCAAGGAGTACTGTTATCTTTGCTACAACAGTTAGCATGTGATATTGGTAATGACACATCAAAGAAACTTGCATGGATGATGGATGTGGTGGTGGCAATTAAGCCATCAGATGGGATGATAGCAATGCATGTACGCCCGATATTTGAGCAAGTTTACTCGATTTTAAATCATCAGGTGAGTGTTCCAACTACTTCGGTATCAGAGCTTTCGAGCATACGTGTGGTTATGAAGCTTATCAACTCGACACTCAGGACCCTGTAAGTAAATGATGGATGGATATATATTTACAGAGGACTGGTTGTACAAAGTTTTTGAATTTTGTAATGGGGATAAGTGTTTTGGATTTAAATTGTTTAGATGGGATTGAGGGTTGGTTTGTTTCTTTTTTTAATTCTATATATTATGGATGTTTTAGGTTGTGTTGATGCAAAATTTGTACATTTGTTTTTGTGTATGGAATCTTTTCTTGTAGAGGTGCTTGTATGTGGTGGTGTTTTATTCAATCAACAGTTTTGAGATGTTATTATTTCTTTTGTATTATCATGATTGTAGTCTATAAAAGGATCTAACTTTAACAAAACTAAGGCTATATCTTAATCGTGTAAAACATGATTTGTATTTATGTCTTGAAACATTTGTTTTATTTTTTTATTATAAAAACAGCTTCTTAAATACGTTCTGTTGAATAATGTTATGCACCTTCACTTTTGAAGAAAAAGTGTCGTTACAAGTGTTTTTGTATTCTGGATTAACGAAAAGTGTTCTGAGATTTCTAAGTTAGTAAAGTTAGCTTTACACAAAGTATTGAACTTTTCCTGTAGATGTTTATGTGACGGTGTTTTGTTAAACACTATGGTTTGAGCCTTTGAGGTGTTATTCTGTTTATTTCGTGGTGTTTTCATGGTTGCAGTGATGGTAGTATTAGTATATAGAGGTATACGATTATCTAGTACTAATAAAATCAAGGTTAGATTTTAATCGTGTAAAACGTGATTTGCATTTATGCCTTTATTAGGATTCGGGAGGAAATTAGGATCTAGTTTGAGAATCCCAATGTTTACAAGATATTCAATATGTGATTTGCATTGATGGTTTAACCATATGTCTAGTGGTGATTAAGAAATTCAATATGCGATAATCCACAGAAGGCATTTTTTTTTTTAATTTAGGCACTTTCTAATTTGGAGTCTCAAAGTTGTTGCTTATGAGTATATATATTTATTCTATCTAGAAAGTGGATACGATTGATGAAATAACGGTTTCGACAGTTAAAAGGTTGTTTTTTAAAACTGTCTGAGCTAGAAGCTGTTTTGGGTGATTGTCCATGAAAGCTGAGGCTATCAGAGGTGGCATGGTTGTTAAAGCATCTTTGATGTCAGACAATTGGAGTTCAAAGAACTTCCAAATTTCCGCATTCCTTTATTCTATTCATGTTTTTCCAATGCATTTCTAATCCACAATCTTGTTTATGTTTTGGGGCACTATCTCTTGACCTTGCACACTAAGAGTATTCTAGTTGTGATACAGATTTGTCCGTATTAGGCATCAATTTTACATTACATTAGGATTCATTTATCTGATGTTAATCGGTACTAAAAATCAACATGCGATTAACATACATATATATATTATCACACTTAAAGCAGAAGCATCAAATTTAGTGTACATACATTTATCAAATTGGCTTAAAGCAAAACCAATGGACAAAAGGACTTTGTCAAGTTTTTAATGCCATTGTTTGGGTGCTTTCATTGGTCCATACAATGGTTACAACTTTACAAACCTTACGCTCGTTTACAAGCATAACAAAGCCTTCCAGTTGTTTCATGTCAATTTCTTTATCAAGATAACCATTTAAAAATGTTGTATTAGCATCCATTTGATGAATAATCAGATTGTGTAAAGCTGCTAATGCAAATTAACAATCTAATGGCAGAATCCATGCTATTGGAGCATACATATGAAAATAGTCAATACTAGGTTTTTGCCTAAACCGTTGAATGACTAACTGGCTTTTAAACTTATCAATTGACCCATCAACTTTCATTTATTTTGAAATTCCATCACTAACCAAGAGGTTTAGAATCCAAAGGTGAATTTGATAACACCCAAGTGTTGTTTTCAGAATTGAAGACATTTCATTATCAATTGCTCCATTCCAAAATGCCACATCTCGAGCTTCCATAACCTCTTTAAAGGTATCTAGATTGCCCTAACAATTATAAAAATAAGTGTCTATATAAATTATGTGTATTAAGTTATTTGCCTAAGTCCTTGCGATATTTGTGTGTTGCTTGATTAATTAGATGAAAATAAGAATAAAACTTTATTTTTAAATTACTATTGGTGAAATTTTGATTGTGCATGACTTTATGAATGAATAACTCAAGTTGGGATGAGAATTGGAAAAATATTCACATTATGAAAAATAAAGTTCTTAAAGCTATGAGAGTACAGGAAAAAGAATGCAGACATTTGGATATGGGATGAAGAAGATATGGAAGGTAAAGTTGGATAAAATTAGCAAAAAATTCGATGTATTGTCAATTTTGGACTTGAATATCGAAAAATATATTAAGAACCGGAGGAACTTCAGTAAGGGTAAGTTGTAGTTCACATTTCTATCTTTCTGTGAATATAGGATTTGTAGAAAATGGATAAAATATGATAAAGTTATGACATTGGAAAGTTGGGAATAAATTGCAATGAAATGGATGAAAGAAAAATTTTCTAAGTGCTGACACCCTTCAACGCGGGTCGCATGGGAATGGTTCTAGAGGCAAACGGGTCACATAAGCTGGAAGTTGAAAATGAGAGTTTCTGTTAAGGCACGCGGGCCGCGTGCCATTTGCACTGGAAGTTGCACATAACTTCTCGTTAGGCGTATTTGAGGTGCGTGAATAGGTCACCCCATTTTTGACACTCAGCTCACTCTAAGAGTGGACAAGTGTGTGCCACTAAGACCTTATGCATTAGAGACGGGAAATGGAGCTGAAACAAGTCATTTTCACCATCTTTTCTACATTTTTCCTCTCCAAGAACACTAAGTGTGTTCTTGGTGAAAGTAGTGTGTGAAGGCTTAATCAAGCATCAAATTGAAGATAATTAAGGGGGTTTTAAGTGCAAAATAATCCTTTCAAGGTAAGAATCACTTCTATGTAATTTGTTTGAGCTAAAGCTATGGGAATTTGATTCTCGGATGAACCCTAAGTTTTGGGGATTTAGAGATTTTATGAAATTGATGCTTGTATTAGTTAATAAAAGTTTTACTTTAAACACCGTTGAATAATCAAATTTAGGTAAATCTCATGGATGAAGACTGGGTATTAGTTATATTGATCAAAGTTATGGATGATTGGTGAATACATGATGATAAATTGTTATGAATGAACAAAAAGTTGATATGGTGATCATTGTTTGTTAAAAAGAAGTCATAATGAAGCCTTGTCATGAATTAAAAGTGAAATATTGATGAAATATATGGATTATATCATGGAATTGTTTATGTTGGTGACAATGGTAGTAGATATGTGGTAGAAAATGGATAATTGAGTTATGCTCATGATATCGAAGTTGTATTACATAGTCATTAGTAAATGACTTGATGAATTAAGTCCATTAAAGAACTCTTGATAGAAGAGTGTGATTATGATGGATATTAATGAATATCTATCATGATTTTGTAAGGTAAGTGTGTCTTGCCTTATGGAGGAATGTGTAGCACGGGGCGCCTATAAATGTTGATTTGATGGTGACTTGTTTTCTATTTCCTTGGGTCAATTCTCACTACTAGAAAAATAGCTTTTAATGACATATGAACTATGACACACACTAATTTTTATGACACACAAAAACGTATGTCATTAAGAAAGTGTCATCTTCCTTAAAATCTGAAGAATTTATGACATACATAATTGTATGTCATAAATTTGTGTCATCTTTTATAATAATTACGACATACATAAATGTATGTCATCTTTTAATGTCATAATAAGATAAGAAAAAAACATGGGAGACACTTTAATGTCGTTTTATAAAAAAGAGTGTCGTCTAGGTTTTCTTTGTACTTCACGCTTCAACCTTTTTTTCCCATCCCAACCTCGATATCTAGGGTTTCTTACTTCGCCCCTGCATCCCTTCTCTTCAGCTCTCATACGCAAGATTAACTCGATTAATCTGTTCTTCTCCAATTCTCCCATATACTGCCATGAAATGCTCCAAGGGTCAACAAGGTTAAGTGGACTCGTATTCTTTGATTCTGCGATTCAGCCTCGATTCTGCGATTCCCTTAAAATCAGACTTGGTATGTTTGCGAGAATTGGAAACTCGATTGATTGCAGGTTCCCCTGCATCTACATCCGCCTTCACTTGTCGAGTTCATCATCTGATATTCCTCTAGTTTTTGTTAACTTCAGGTTGCAAGTCTGATTACCACCTCCGATTTTGTTAAGTTTGGGCTCCGCCTCCCCCTCCTTAACCGCTACCTCCTTGGACCTCCTCGTCTTCTCTAATTCAAGTTTCGCTAAATTATTATTTGATTAGTTTTAGTTTTTGCAAGTTTGATTACCTATAAGTTTCAGGTTTCAAGATTGAAGTTTATTTTCAAGATTCAGATTCAGGTAATTTGTGACAATTGTAAATTTTGGTCAACGAAAGTCAACTGTAGTCAAATGAAGCGTACGTTAATCCATGTGTTGAAAAGTTATTTTCCATAACTTTTACGATGAATTATTAAATATTATAATACCACGTATGCTAATTCAAAACAATTATCGAGTAAACGTCGAAAATACGGACAGTAAATTACTGTAGCGTAAAAATTCGATAATCGTACAATTATTATTTTGAGAATAATAATATTCATAAAACGATCTACTCGTGAATACGAACCTGTGGATATATAGAACGTCGAAAACGGAGTTCGTATGTGAAAGTTACAACCATTAAATCGTTGTGAACGGATAAATGTACACAGGGTTTGGACCCAAAATACAAAATGTGGTGCCTTAAACATCAAATATGAAATAACAATTCATATATTATGGAACGTAATAATATTTAGTATTTAATTTCAAAGCCAAATTCGATTTCCGGTAAAATGCCAAAAATCGCGAAATCGGAAGAATACTGCGCTTAAACGCGTATTTCAACATCCAACGGGTTAAAATTCAATCAAAATAAATGTTTGACAATGTTTTATATAAAATAACTATTTAGAACTTTGTTTCGTCAAAAACTCACAAAATTTCACTAAAACGGCTTACGATTTTATAAAAATCACACATTTTATACAAGTATGTTGCTATTTATTTAAAAATCACTCCACCCCACCCCCCTACCCCACCCACATCGGCTACACACCAGCCCCCATGCAATCCAAGGTCACTATTCACCATCTTAGATATAATAAAGTCTAGGAATTTAATAATACAAAAGAAATAAACTAAAATCTATCAAAAGCAAACAAGATATGAACATCTTTTCATTTAGAACCAAGAGCACCCAACCAACACTCACTCTCTCTTCTCCTCTCCCTCTCTTCCTCTCGGCTCTCTCCCTCTCTTCCTCTCTTCCAAACCGCCACCATCCAACACCATCACAAACCTTCATCTTTCAAGTGTTTTGCAAGTCCAAGTGGTAAGACACCTTCACCTTTTGATTCTAATCCATATTACACAAGTTTTATTCCATTTACACACACTAACATTTAAGTAAAACTATTGGATAATAGTTTTGTCCAAGGGTCCTTCGAGCTACGAAGCCTAGATCTTGCATTCTACCGTAAATCCCGCAAGAACTATCTTGTTTCTAAGTAAAGCACGCATCAAGGGTGAGTTCATACCCCTCATTTTCATCTTTTCTAAACTTTTTGGGGGAGAATACAAGTTTAAATACTATAAATGTTGTTTTATCCAAGTTTACATATGTTTAAATGCTATAAATGATGATTTACACAAGTTCATAAAACTAATTGTTGTGTAAAAATGTTTTTGACATGAAATATGGCTAGATCCATGTATTATAAACATTATGACATATTATGTTTGTGTAAAATATACAAGACTATAAATAAAGTGTGTAAAACACTAGATTTTTGACATAAACGTCATAAAAACGAAAACTAATAAAAACTACGTTTTTATAACCGGGGAATATTACTTCCTAGCAAAAATGGATATAACCAAGTTATTACACCATTTTTGTGGGATATATCTTAAAAGATGACATTTATAATCATTTGAATAAGTTATTTCGTTATTATTCGTAAAAATATGATTATTACGATTTACGACGGAACACTAAAAATAGACTATTATTGGAATAGTTTATGAACATAAGGTTATTATGACATTTGAAACATGACAAAAATAATTATATAAAACTATATAATTATTAAACACTACTATATTATCATGGGAAAAATGATAATTGATGATTACAAGAGTTTCTATATACAAATTTTACGTAAACAAGTTGATTGGAATACATACATTTTTGTGAGATGAATCTTCATAGTACTTTTATAAGTACTGTGAATAAGTCCAGAATTTTATAACTAGAGTCTCGGTAAGAGATCGTGATATTTGAGTATAGATCTATACGGGGCTTGACAACCCCGCACCTGAGCTGCTAGCTACAGCTAGACCGGCAGGTCTGAGGTGTCCAAATGTCTAACATTCCGATGCCTGAAGAACGTCGCAGCAGGCCAACTAGTCACAGTATGGTTATAGGGTATCTCACATGGGGAAAATAATCAACTTAATATTTTTATAAATTGTTTACGTAGAAACATACATTTCTAAGGGATTCACACTACAGTTTACATACTACATTTTAGTCTTTGGGATTTAAAGACTTGGACATTTTAATGAGAAAATACTGGATTTTCTTGGTTTTCAATACTATACATTTTGTTTACGTGGAAAATATACACTTCAAATAGTTTTATACTATATTACAATTTACGTTATACATTTTTAGTCTTTGGACCCTTTTAAGACTACAACACGTTTATAAGAAAATATTGGATTTTCTGGGTTACGATACTCTATTTTACAAGGAAATGGATTTCTCATACAAGTTTTATGGAATTAAAACATCTTAATAAGTTACAAATATAAGTATGGTTTTATTTATACACACTAGTTTTATGGAAATTCAAACTACATTATATTAAGATATAAACATGAGTACGGATTACATATACGTACGAGTTTTATGGTATTAAAACTACATACTAACAAGTTACAAATATAAGTATGGTTTTACTTATACATACAAGTTTTATGGAAATTAAAACTACATTTTATCAAGATTTAAATACAAGTACGGTTTACTTATACGTACGAGTTTTATGGAATTAAAACTACAATTCAGCAAGATACAAATAAAAGTACGATTTTACTTACGCAAAGGTTTTACGAAATTAGATCTACAATTAATACACGAATAAACATGTATTCAAATGGTTTCATACAAGAATAAGAGTACGTAATACTATTTTTCAAGTATAGAAATATGTATGCATTTTCGGTCTTTGGGTTTTAAGACTACGACTCACTTATAAGAAAATATTGGATTTTCTGGGTTCAAACACTATCTCTTTACAAGGAAAAAGCACTATGGATTTTCTCATACAAAAATCTTATGAACTCACCAACGTAATGTTGACACTCTTTCAAATTACTTGTATTCTCAGGTAACAATTAGTCAGGTCCGACTAACATATTGGAATGGGATGCGAAGACGTCTCTTTTACTTATTTCGTTATCATATTGTAATGGGGTTGAAACAATACCGTTGAACAATGTAGCTTTCCAATTATAATGTATGATGGTTGTTATCTACTTATGTTTCAATGTATGCAATGGTTGTGATGCTATGTCCCGTTCCACCCTCAGACGCTTCCGCCATCATGGTTTGGGGGTGTGACAGATTGGTATCAGAGCATTGTTTATAGTGAACTAAGTATATCAATCCATTTAAGATATACAACTATAAATACAATGGGACTAAAACTCTCTAAAACTTTTCGTACAAGTATAGTTTTAAAATACAATGATATTTATATAAAAGTATACACATACAAACAAAGATAGTATCACAATACAACAATTACAAGAACAATAGAGTTTAAGTTGGACATTACGTTTAAACTTAGTATAATATGTTATCAAACCATGGGGAAACGTATCCTGATCAACTACGTTTGACTAGGGTTTGACCGACATGTAACTAAATGTGAGCATAATGGACAACGAAGTAAAAACTCAAGAATCCTACAACACTTAGTAACCACGTCAACACTTAACATAAATACTTTTGATAGTATTAGTTATTATTAAGAGACACTAATGACAATTCTAAGTTGACACCAATATCATTATTATCCCGATTACCTCTTTATCGTCTGCTTACTTGAGTTACGACTAAGAAAACGGTTCTAATTGCCGAAAAGGGCAACAACAAGAGCTTCGCATTAAGGGACCGTTGAGTCGCCATGAGTAGTCATGACTTGAAAACAATTGGTGAGTATTCCTGATATGACTCACGAGGAGACACAGAAGTTCAACTCATACTTGACTGATACGTAAGACTTTCCTTTAGCACTACAATTTTAGCCTTAGGATCGTTTCCATCTTGACCTTAAGACTTAAGCTAGGATATCTTTTGATTCTAAGCCTCCCTTTTTGGGAATGCTTACCCGATCATCTTTACTTCGTATATCGTAATTCAATGCACAAACCATTTCCCCTTATATCAAAATAAGTTTTAATTCAAGGCCCTCCGATAGACAAGTGATGTTCTCAAGTGTACCATCATGTTATACTTTCCAAATTACTCACATGTTTCTAGAACAATCATCGACCTTACGCTGCTCATTCCCAGCTCACCTTCACACTCCTTCAACACATGGACATTTTCTATAACTTTGAGTTATCTTTCGACCCATATCGTTTCATACATTCGTTTGAGTCCTTCTGGCATTATTAGCATTCTTATTGTTATCAAGGATCAAATCTACATACGCCACACGTCAAACCTATAGCTTAACCGCTGACCCCATAAAAGGTACAGGACTGCATTCACACCATGAAGGGTTGTGCAAACAATTTGCCAGGACCTCTATTTTGAAGAGAGAAAAGTTAAAAGTTACGATTCTTTATCCTCCAAAGGATTACCTTCCTAGAATCACTAAATTGAGAATGTACTCATTCTCGATGGTCAATACTTCTACGCCTTCCTTCAAGGTAGCACCCTACCCTTGTAATTTCAAATGATTTCCTGACCCCTAAACTCATTTTTATTCCTACTCCTTGCAAATTGCGATTGGCTTAACTTAAACAGTTAGATAAATCATCAAAATAGAAATCAAAATAGTTCTATACGAGTCCCTCATCGACGACTTAGGCCTTTATTATAAGGAATTTCTTCATTCTCTTACTACCTTGTTTGGTTACGAAGTAAGTATCATCATTCTCTTGGAGTTGTACGTATTTTGATAACAGTGAAGTTACTTATCGTTCTATAACCTTCCAACATCACCTAGATCATGTGGTCTAATCTATCATGATCTTTCACGGCCCCCGTTAGAGACAATGACTCCCTAAACATATTCTTTGAATATGGTTCTATTGTGGTGATAGTACTCGCAACAGAAATTGTGTTTCCAAAAATCCTCGATCGTTTCATAACTTGTTTGGTAGACGACACCTGAATAGTCCTTACATTTGAGACCTATCGAAACTTTGCTGCCTATCCTTAGTATGTAGCTTTAGGAAATTTTATCGAAACAGTATTTCGGGAATCTCCCAAGGCGCAACAAATGTCATCTTCATCATACTGGTGCCTACAGGGAGATGACCTGCTATGACTGCAAGCAGAAGGGACATACAGCCCGCTTTTGCAAGACTCTGGCACTGGGAAACCAATCAAACATCCAACTCGGGTTTGAGTCGTGCTTGTTTTGGGTATGACAAAATCGAGCACTTCAAGAGAGACTGCTCAAAGGCAAAGGGGTCCAGTCAGATGCGATCAAGGAAGGAAACCGCTGACATACCAGAAGTTTGTGACTTTCCGGATTTGTTTCCAGAAGATCTTCCGGGGATACCCCCAACATGACATGTCGAGTTCAGAATCGACTTGATCCCGGGAGCTGCTTCCTAGCAAAATCTCCATATAGACTAGCCCCAGCAGAGATGCAGGAGATATCTAGTCAACTACACGAACTACTAGAAAGGGGATCCATTAGACTGAGCTTCTCGCCTTGGGGAGCACCGATTTTATTTATGAAAAAGAAGGATGGATCATTTGGAATGTGTATTGACTATAGAGAACTGAACAAGTTGACTATCAAGAACACATACCCACTTCCCAAAATCGATGACCTGTTCGACCAGTTACATGGATTCAACTAGTTTTCAAAGATCGATTTGAAAGCTGGGTACCATCAACTTAGAGTTCAGGAGGAGGACGTTCCAAGGACATCATTTAAAACTTGGTGTGACCACTGCGAAATTGGTCATAATACCTTTTGGGTTGACCAATGCTCCGGTGATGTTTCATGGACTAAACCAGACACCAAAGTTCGGTGGCTTCAGGGAATTAGTCCTGGAGGAGGCTCGCAAGACGAGGTATACTGGTGTCCAAACATGAAAGCAGAGATTGCTACTTATATAGGCAAGTGTTTGACTTGTGCCAAGGTCAAAGTAGAACATAAAAAACCCTTGGGTTTACTACAACAACCGGAAATACCCGAGTGGAAGTGGGAGCAGATAATTATGGACTTCATAACCAAGTTACCCAAAACAACTGGTAGGCTGGACACCATATGGGTAATCATCGATAGGTTAACTAAGTCCGCTCACTTCCTGCCAATCAAGGAAACCGACAAGACGGAGAAACTGATAAGGACGTACACCGAAGAGATTGTATGATTGCATGGTTCGCCAATATCCATTGTCTCAGACAGAGATAGTTGATTTATGTCACATTTTTGGCAATCATTACAAAAGGGTATGGTACCAGGCTCAACACGAGTACAACTTACTATCCACAAACCGATAGACAAAGCGAGAGAACAATCCAAGCGCTGGAAGGCATGTTGAGAGCTGGCGTGATAGACTTTGGTAAGTCGTGGGACACCCACTTGCTGCTCGTCGAGTTTTTCATACAACGAAAGTTGTCACACGAGCATTAAAGTTGCTCCGTTTGAAGCCTTATACGGACGCAAGTGCAGATCCCCTCTGTGCTGGGCCAAGGTGGGCGACACCCAGTTAGACAGAGGACGAGTACCTAACATCACTCTCACCGGTCCCGAGATCACACGAGGGACGACAGAGAAAATCGTTTAGACCCGTGTGCGATTGAAAGCATCTCGTGACCAACAAAAGAATTACTCGAATAAACAATGCAAACCCTTAGAATTCCAGGTTAGCGACCGTGTTTTATTGAAGGTCTCACCCTAGAAGGGAATGATACTCTTGAGAAGCGTGGGAAGCTGAACCCCAGATACATTGGGCCCTTCGAGATTCTTGCTAGGATCGGCCTAGTAGCCTACAAACTTCAACTACCGCAGGAGCTCAGCAATGTCCATCCCACCTTTCACGTATCCAACTTAAAGAAATGCCTGTCCGATGAAACCCTTGTCATTCCACTCGACGAGATCGAGGTGAACGAGAACTTTCATTTCGTGGAAGAACCCGTAGAGTTCATGGACAGAGAGATCAAGAGAACGAAACAGAGCCGTATACCGATAGTTAAGGTCCGTTGGAGTGCCAAACGTGGACCTGAATTTACTTGGGAGCATGAAGACCAGATGAAGCAGAAGTATCCACATCTCTTCCCAAACCCTTGAGGATCCACTCAAGAGCTAAATTTCGGGACGAAATTCTTTCTAACGGGTAGATGATGTAACAATTGTAAATTTTGGTCAACGAAAGTCAACTGTAGTCAAATGAAGCATACGTTAATCCATGTGTTGAAAATTTATTTTCCATAACTTTTACGATGAATTATTAAATATTATAATACCACGTATGCTAATTCAAAACAATTATCGAGTAAACGTCGAAAATACGGACAGTAAATTACTGTAGCGTAAAAATTCGATAATCGTACAATTATTATTTTGAGAATAATAATATTCAGAAAACGATCTACTCGTGAATACGAACCTGTGGATATATAGAACGTCGAAAACGGAGTTCGTATGTGAAAGTTACAACCATTAAAGCGCTGTGAACGGATAAATGTACACAGGGTTTGGACCCAAAATACAAAATGTGGTGCCTTAAACATCAAATATGAAATAACAATTCATATATTATGGAACGTAATAATATTTAGTATTTAATTTCAAAGCCAAATTCGATTTCCGGTAAAATGCCAAAAATCGCGAAATCGGAAGAATACTGCGCTTAAACGCGTATTTCAACATCCAACGGGTTAAAATTCAATCAAAATAAATGTTTGACAATGTTTTTATATAAAATAACTATTTAGAACTTTGTTTCGTCAAAAACTCACAAAATTTCACTAAAACGGCTTACGATTTTATAAAAATCACACATTTATACAAGTATGTTGCCATTTATTTAAAAACCACTCCACCCCACCCCCCTACCCCACCCACATCGGCTACACACCAGCCCCCATGCAATCCAAGGTCACTATTCACCATCTTAGATATAATAAAGTCTAGGAATTTAATAATACAAAAGAAATAAACTAAAATCTATCAAAAGCAAACAAGATATGAACATCTTTTCATTTAGAACCAAGAGCACCCAACCAACACTCACTCTCTCTTCTCCTCTCCCTCTCTTCCTCTCGGCTCTCTCCCTCTCTTCCTCTCTTCCAAACCGCCACCATCCAACACCATCACAAACCTTCATCTTTCAAGTGATTTGCAAGTCCAAGTGGTAAGACACCTTCACCTTTTGATTCTAATCCATATTACACAAGTTTTATTCCATTTACACACACTAACATTTAAGTAAAACTATTGGGTAATAGTTTTGTCCAAGGGTCCTTCGAGCTACGAAGCCTAGATCTTGCATTCTACCGTAAATCCCGCAAGAACTATCTTGTTTCTAAGTAAAGCACGCATCAAGGGTGAGTTCATACCCCTCATTTTCATCTTTTCTAAACTTTTTGGGGGAGAATACAAGTTTAAATACTATAAATGTTGTTTTATCCAAGTTTACATATGTTTAAATGCTATAAATGATGATTTACACAAGTTCATAAAACTAATTGTTGTGTAAAAATGTTTTTGACATGAAATATGGCTAGATCCATGTATTATAAACATTATGACATATTATGTTTGTGTAAAATATACAAGACTATAAATAAAGTGTGTAAAACACTAGATTTTTGACATAAACGTCATAAAAACAAAAACTAATAAAAACTACGTTTTTATAACCGGGGAATATTACTTCCTAGCAAAAATGGATATAACCAAGTTATTACACCATTTTTGTGGGATATATCTTAAAAGATGACATTTATAATCATTTGAATAAGTTATTTCGTTATTATTCGTAAAAATATGATTATTACGATTTACGACGGAACACTAAAAATAGACTATTATTGGAATAGTTTATGAACATAAGGTTATTATGACATTTGAAACATGACAAAAATAATTATATAAAACTATATAATTATTAAACACTACTATATTATCATGGGAAAAATGATAATTGATGATTACAAGAGTTTCTATATACAAATTTTACGTAAACAAGTTGATTGGAATACATACATTTTTGTGAGATGAATCTTCATAGTACTTTTATAAGTACTGTGAATAAGTCCAGAATTTTATAACTAGAGTCTCGGTAAGAGATCGCGATATTTGAGTATAGATCTATACGGGGCTTGACAACCCCGCACCTGAGCTGCTAGCTACAGCTAGACCGGCAGGTCTGAGGTGTCCAAATGTCTAACATTCCGATGCCTGAAGAACGTCGCAGCAGGCCAACTAGTCACAGTATGGTTATAGGGTATCTCACATGGGGAAAATAATCAACTTAATATTTTTATAAATTGTTTACGTAGAAACATACATTTCTAAGGGATTCACACTACAGTTTACATACTACATTTTAGTCTTTGGGATTTAAAGACTTGGACATTTTAATGAGAAAATACTGGATTTTCTTGGTTTTCAATACTATACATTTTGTTTACGTGGAAAATATATACTTCAAATAGTTTTATACTATATTACAATTTACGTTATACATTTTTAGTCTTTGGACCCTTTTAAGACTACAACACGTTTATAAGAAAATATTGGATTTTCTGGGTTACGATACTATATTTTACAAGGAAATGGATTTCTCATACAAGTTTTATGGAATTAAAACATCTTAATAAGTTACAAATATAAGTATGGTTTTATTTATACACACTAGTTTTATGGAAATTCAAACTACATTATATTAAGATATAAACATGAGTACGGATTACATATACGTACGAGTTTTATGGTATTAAAACTACATACTAACAAGTTACAAATATAAGTATGGTTTTACTTATACATACAAGTTTTATGGAAATTAAAACTACATTTTATCAAGATTTAAATACAAGTACGGTTTACTTATACGTACGAGTTTTATGGAATTAAAACTACAATTCAGCAAGATACAAATAAAAGTACGATTTTACTTACGCAAAGGTTTTACGAAATTAGATCTACAATTAATACACGAATAAACATGTATTCAAATGGTTTCATACAAGAATAAGAGTACGTAATACTATTTTTCAAGTATAGAAATATGTATGCATTTTCGGTCTTTGGGTTTTAAGACTACGACTCACTTATAAGAAAATATTGGATTTTCTGGGTTCAAACACTATCTCTTTACAAGGAAAAAGCACTATGGATTTTCTCATACAAAAATCTGATGAACTCACCAACGTAATGTTGACACTCTTTCAAATTACTTGTATTCTCAGGTAACAATTAGTCAGGTCCGACTAACATATTGGAATGGGATGCGAAGACGTCTCTTTTACTTATTTCGTTATCATATTGTAATGGGGTTGAAACAATACCGTTGAACAATGTAGCTTTCCAATTATAATGTATGATGGTTGTTATCTACTTATGTTTCAATGTATGCAATGGTTGTGATGCTATGTCCCGTTCCACCCTCAGACGCTTCCGCCATCATGGTTTGGGGGTGTGACAGATTGGTATCAGAGCATTGTTTATAGTGAACTAAGTATATCAATCCATTTAAGATATACAACTATAAATACAATGGGACTAAAACTCTCTAAAACTTTTCGTACAAGTATAGTTTTAAAATACAATGATATTTATATAAAAGTATACACATACAAACAAAGATAGTATCACAATACAACAATTACAAGAACAATAGAGTTTAAGTTGGACATTACGTTTAAACTTAGTATAATATGTTATCAAACCATGGGGAAACGTATCCTGATCAACTACGTTTGACTAGGGTTTGACCGACATGTAACTAAATGTGAGCATAATGGACAACGAAGTAAAAACTCGAGAATCCTACAACACTTAGTAACCACGTCAACACTTAACATAAATACTTTTGATAGTATTAGTTATTATTAAGAGACACTAATGACAATTCTAAGTTGACACCAATATCATTATTATCCCGATTACCTCTTTATCGTCTGCTTACTTGAGTTACGACTAAGAAAACGGTTCTAATTGCCGAAAAGGGCAACAACAAGAGCTTCGCATTAAGGGACCGTTGAGTCGCCATGAGTAGTCGTGACTTGAAAACAATTGGTGAGTATTCCTGATATGACTCACGAGGAGACACAGAAGTTCAACTCATACTTGACTAATACGTAAGACTTTCCTTTAGCACTACAATTTTAGCCTTAGGATCGTTTCCATCTTGACCTTAAGACTTAAGCTAGGATATCTTTTGATTCTAAGCCTCCCTTTTTGGGAATGCTTACCCGATCATCTTTACTTCGTATATCGTAATTCAATGCACAAACCATTTCCCCTTATATCAAAATAAGTTTTAATTCAAGGCCCTCCGATAGACAAGTGATGTTCTCAAGTGTACCATCATGTTATACTTTCCAAATTACTCACATGTTTCTAGAACAATCATCGACCTTACGCTGCTCATTCCCAGCTCACCTTCACACTCCTTCAACACATGGACATTTTCTATAACTTTGAGTTATCTTTCGACCCATATCGTTTCATACATTCGTTTGAGTCCTTCTGGCATTATTAGCATTCTTATTGTTATCAAGGATCAAATCTACATACGCCACACGTCAAACCTATAGCTTAACCGCTGACCCCATAAAAGGTACAGGACTGCATTCACACCATGAAGGGTTGTGCAAACAATTTGCCAGGACCTCTATTTTGAAGAGAGAAAAGTTAAAAGTTACGATTCTTTATCCTCCAAAGGATTACCTTCCTAGAATCACTAAATTGAGAATGTACTCATTCTCGATGGTCAATACTTCTACGCCTTCCTTCAAGGTAGCACCCTACCCTTGTAATTTCAAATGATTTCCTGACCCCTAAACTCATTTTTATTCCGACTCCTTGCAAATTGCGATTGGCTTAACTTAAACAGTTAGATAAATCATCAAAATAGAAATCAAAATAGTTCTATACGAGTCCCTCATCGACGACTTAGGCCTTTATTATAAGGAATTTCTTCATTCTCTTACTACCTTGTTTGGTTACGAAGTAAGTATCATCATTCTCTTGGAGTTGTACGCATTTTGATAACAGTGAAGTTACTTATCGTTCTATAACCTTCCAACATCACCTAGATCATGTGGTCTAATCTATCATGATCTTTCACGGCCCCCGTTAGAGACAATGACTCCCTAAACATATTCTTTGAATATGGTTCTATTGTGGTGATAGTACTCGCAACAGAAATTGTGTTTCCAAAAATCCTCGATCGTTTCATAACTTGTTTGGTAGACGACACCTGAATAGTCCTTACATTTGAGACCTATCGAAACTTTGCTGCCTATCCTTAGTATGTAGCTTTAGGAAATTTTATCGAAACAGTATTTCGGGAATCTCCCAAGGCGCAACAAATGTCATCTTCATCATACTGGTGCCTGCAGGGAGATGACCTGCTATGACTGCAAGCAGAAGGGACATACAGCCCGCTTTTGCAAGACTCTGGCACTGGGAAACCAATCAAACATCCAACTCGGGTTTGAGTCGTGCTTGTTTTGGGTATGACAAAATCGAGCACTTCAAGAGAGACTGCTCAAAGGCAAAGGGGTCCAGTCAGATGCGATCAAGGAAGGAAACCGCTGACATACCAGAAGTTTGTGACTTTCCGGATTTGTTTCCAGAAGATCTTCCGGGGATACCCCCAACATGACATGTCGAGTTCAGAATCGACTTGATCCCGGGAGCTGCTTCCTAGCAAAATCTCCATATAGACTAGCCCCAGCAGAGATGCAGGAGATATCTAGTCAACTACACGAACTACTAGAAAGGGGATCCATTAGACTGAGCTTCTCGCCTTGGGGAGCACCGATTTTATTTATGAAAAAGAAGGATGGATCATTTGGAATGTGTATTGACTATAGAGAACTGAACAAGTTGACTATCAAGAACACATACCCACTTCCCAAAATCGATGACCTGTTCGACCAGTTACAGGGATTCAACTAGTTTTCAAAGATCGATTTGAAAGCTGGGTACCATCAACTTAGAGTTCAGGAGGAGGACGTTCCAAGGACATCATTTAAAACTTGGTGTGACCACTGCGAAATTGGTCATAATACCTTTTGGGTTGACCAATGCTCCGGTGATGTTTCATGGACTAAACCAGACACCAAAGTTCGGTGGCTTCAGGGAATTAGTCCTGGAGGAGGCTCGCAAGACGAGGTATACTGGTGTCCAAACATGAAAGCAGAGATTGCTACTTATATAGGCAAGTGTTTGACTTGTGCCAAGGTCAAAGTAGAACATAAAAAACCCTTGGGTTTACTACAACAACCGGAAATACCCGAGTGGAAGTGGGAGCAGATAATTATGGACTTCATAACCAAGTTACCCAAAACAACTGGTAGGCTGGACACCATATGGGTAATCATCGATAGGTTAACTAAGTCCGCTCACTTCCTGCCAATCAAGGAAACCGACAAGACGGAGAAACTGATAAGGACGTACACCGAAGAGATTGTATGATTGCATGGTTCGCCAATATCCATTGTCTCAGACAGAGATAGTTGATTTATGTCACATTTTTGGCAATCATTACAAAAGGGTATGGTACCAGGCTCAACACGAGTACAACTTACTATCCACAAACCGACAGACAAAGCGAGAGAACAATCCAAGCGCTGGAAGGCATGTTGAGAGCTGGCGTGATAGACTTTGGTAAGTCGTGGGACACCCACTTGCCGCTCGTCGAGTTTTTCATACAACGAAAGTTGTCACACGAGCATTAAAGTTGCTCCGTTTGAAGCCTTATACGGACGCAAGTGCAGATCCCCTCTGTGCTGGGCCAAGGTGGGCGACACCCAGTTAGACAGAGGACGAGTACCTAACATCACTCTCACCGGTCCCGAGATCACACGAGGGACGACAAAGATAATCGTTTAGACCCGTGTGCGATTGAAAGCATCTCGTGACCAACAAAAGAATTACTCGAATAAACGATGCAAACCCTTAGAATTCCAGGTTAGCGACCGTGTTTTATTGAAGGTCTCACCCTAGAAGGGAATGATACTCTTGAGAAGCGTGGGAAGCTGAACCCCAGATACATTGGGCCCTTCGAGATTCTTGCTAGGATCGGCCTAGTAGCCTACAAACTTCAACTACCGCAGGAGCTCAGCAATGTCCATCCCACCTTTCACGTATCCAACTTAAAGAAATGCCTGTCCGATGAAACCCTTGTCATTCCACTCGACGAGATCGAGGTGAACGAGAACTTTCATTTCGTGGAAGAACCCGTAGAGTTCATGGACAGAGAGATCAAGAGAACGAAACAGAGCCGTATACCGATAGTTAAGGTCCGTTGGAGTGCCAAACGTGGACCTGAATTTACTTGGGAGCATGAAGACCAGATGAAGCAGAAGTATCCACATCTCTTCCCAAACCCTTGAGGATCCACTCAAGAGCTAAATTTCGGGACGAAATTCTTTCTAACGGGTAGATGATGTAACAATTGTAAATTTTGGTCAACGAAAGTCAACTGTAGTCAAATGAAGCATACGTTAATCCATGTGTTGAAAATTTATTTTCCATAACTTTTACGATGAATTATTAAATATTATAATACCACGTATGCTAATTCAAAACAATTATCGAGTAAACGTCGAAAATACGGACAGTAAATTACTGTAGCGTAAAAATTCGATAATCGTACAATTATTATTTTGAGAATAATAATATTCAGAAAACGATCTACTCGTGAATACGAACCTGTGGATATATAGAACGTCGAAAACGGAGTTCGTATGTGAAAGTTACAACCATTAAATCGCTGTGAACGGATAAATGTACACAGGGTTTGGACCCAAAATACAAAATGTGGTGCCTTAAACATCAAATATGAAATAACAATTCATATATTATGGAACGTAATAATATTTAGTATTTAATTTCAAAGCCAAATTCGATTTCCGGTAAAATGCCAAAAATCGCGAAATCAGAAGAATACTGCGCTTAAACGCGTATTTCAACATCCAACGGGTTAAAATTCAATCAAAATAAATGTTTGACAATGTTTTTATATAAAATAACTATTTAGAACTTTGTTTCGTCAAAAACTCACAAAATTTCACTAAAACGGCTTACGATTTTATAAAAATCACACATTTATACAAGTATGTTGCTATTTATTTAAAAACCACTCCACCCCACCCCCCTACCCCACCCACATCGGCTACACACCAGCCCCCATGCAATCCAAGGTCACTATTCACCATCTTAGATATAATAAAGTCTAGGAATTTAATAATACAAAAGAAATAAACTAAAATCTATCAAAAGCAAACAAGATATGAACATCTTTTCATTTAGAACCAAGAGCACCCAACCAACACTCACTCTCTCTTCTCCTCTCCCTCTCTTCCTCTCGGCTCTCTCCCTCTCTTCCTCTCTTCCAAACCGCCACCATCCAACACCATCACAAACCTTCATCTTTCAAGTGATTTGCAAGTCCAAGTGGTAAGACACCTTCACCTTTTGATTCTAATCCATATTACACAAGTTTTATTCCATTTACACACACTAACATTTAAGTAAAACTATTGGGTAATAGTTTTGTCCAAGGGTCCTTCGAGCTACGAAGCCTAGATCTTGCATTCTACCGTAAATCCCGCAAGAACTATCTTGTTTCTAAGTAAAGCACGCATCAAGGGTGAGTTCATACCCCTCATTTTCATCTTTTCTAAACTTTTTGGGGGAGAATACAAGTTTAAATACTATAAATGTTGTTTTATCCAAGTTTACATATGTTTAAATGCTATAAATGATGATTTACACAAGTTCATAAAACTAATTGTTGTGTAAAAATGTTTTTGACATGAAATATGGCTAGATCCATGTATTATAAACATTATGACATATTATGTTTGTGTAAAATATACAAGACTATAAATAAAGTGTGTAAAACACTAGATTTTTGACATAAACGTCATAAAAACAAAAACTAATAAAAACTACGTTTTTATAACCGGGGAATATTACTTCCTAGCAAAAATGGATATAACCAAGTTATTACACCATTTTTGTGGGATATATCTTAAAAGATGACATTTATAATCATTTGAATAAGTTATTTCGTTATTATTCGTAAAAATATGATTATTACGATTTACGACGGAACACTAAAAATAGACTATTATTGGAATAGTTTATGAACATAAGGTTATTATGACATTTGAAACATGACAAAAATAATTATATAAAACTATATAATTATTAAACACTACTATATTATCATGGGAAAAATGATAATTGATGATTACAAGAGTTTCTATATACAAATTTTACGTAAACAAGTTGATTGGAATACATACATTTTTGTGAGATGAATCTTCACAGTACTTTTATAAGTACTGTGAATAAGTCCAGAATTTTATAACTAGAGTCTCGGTAAGAGATCGTGATATTTGAGTATAGATCTATACGGGGCTTGACAACCCCGCACCTGAGCTGCTAGCTACAGCTAGACCGGCAGGTCTGAGGTGTCCAAATGTCTAACATTCCGATGCCTGAAGAACGTCGCAGCAGGCCAACTAGTCACAGTATGGTTATAGGGTATCTCACATGGGGAAAATAATCAACTTAATATTTTTATAAATTGTTTACGTAGAAACATATATTTCTAAGGGATTCACACTACAGTTTACATACTACATTTTAGTCTTTGGGATTTAAAGACTTGGACATTTTAATGAGAAAATACTGGATTTTCTTGGTTTTCAATACTATACATTTTGTTTACGTGGAAAATATACACTTCAAATAGTTTTATACTATATTACAATTTACGTTATACATTTTTAGTCTTTGGACCCTTTTAAGACTACAACACGTTTATAAGAAAATATTGGATTTTCTGGGTTACGATACTCTATTTTACAAGGAAATGGATTTCTCATACAAGTTTTATGGAATTAAAACATCTTAATAAGTTACAAATATAAGTATGGTTTTATTTATACACACTAGTTTTATGGAAATTCAAACTACATTATATTAAGATATAAACATGAGTACGGATTACATATACGTACGAGTTTTATGGTATTAAAACTACATACTAACAAGTTACAAATATAAGTATGGTTTTACTTATACATACAAGTTTTATGGAAATTAAAACTACATTTTATCAAGATATAAATACAAGTACGGTTTACTTATACGTACGAGTTTTATGGAATTAAAACTACAATTCAGCAAGATACAAATAAAAGTACGATTTTACTTACGCAAAGGTTTTACGAAATTAGATCTACAATTAATACACGAATAAACATGTATTTAAATGGTTTCATACAAGAATAAGAGTACGTAATACTATTTTTCAAGTATAGAAATATGTATGCATTTTCGGTCTTTGGGTTTTAAGACTACGACTCACTTATAAGAAAATATTGGATTTTCTGGTTCAAACACTATCTCTTTACAAGGAAAAAGGACTATGGATTTTCTCATACAAAAATCTGATGAACTCACCAACGTAATGTTGACACTCTTTCAAATTACTTGTATTCTCAGGTAACAATTAGTCAGGTCCGACTAACATATTGGAATGGGACGCAAAGACGTCTCTTTTACTTATTTCGTTATCATATTGTAATGGGGTTGAAACAATACCGTTGAACAATGTAGCTTTCCAATTATAATGTATGATGGTTGTTATCTACTTATGTTTCAATGTATGCAATGGTTGTGATGCTATGTCCCGTTCCACCCTCAGACGATTCCGCCATCATGGTTTGGGGGTGTGACATAATTGCATTTGATATTCAGTTCAATCAAAGCTGAACATATGAAATTGCTTACCAGTAAGTTTCAGGCTTCGTCTTTATTTGAAGCATGTGTACCACTGATGCTATTATGTCATTGAAGCCAATATTCTTTCCAGCTCCGTTGCTACTTCCTTAATGGTAGGCCTTTCATCCGTTTTAACCTGTAGGCATCTTTTTGCAAGTCTTGAGACTATGATGATGATGTTATATCTCTAAACCTATGGTTTGTTAAACATCACTCTTGTCTATTAGTTAAAAGTTCCAGTAATGCTACCCCGAAACTATAAACATCACTCTTATCTAGCAGTTGGTTTGTCTGCATATATTCAGGATCTAAGTAGCCTACCGTTCCTTGCACTATTGTCTCCAACTCAATTTGATCCATATGAATCAGCCTTGATGCTCCAAAAGCAACAACTTTTGCTATATAATTATCATTTAAGAGTATATTAACTAGCTTAACATCTCGATGGATGACTGGGACATATACTGCAAAATGTAAGTAAGAAAGGGATTCAACTGTCTCTGTTGATCCTAGATTTCTATATACTGATGACCAAATGATGAAACTGTTTTTTTGGTATTGATGACCAAATGATGAAATTGTTCTTTTGATATTGATGACAAAATGATGAAATTGTTCTTTTATAACAAAAGTTTTATGACTTACATTGGAGTCTAAAACCCATGTAACTCACGAGATATATGTCTTACATATTGTATGAGTTTTTAAATGCTATGTACCCAAGATAAGAGGAGCTAGGAGCATTATGACTTAGTGAAGGATTAGAAGACCTTTTGTATTGATCTAGTATTTTTGTTGCTCTAAACTATGCTCTTGATGATTTGAAGTTGTAATCCCCATACTTTTGATGATGTCAGTGTGTAAACACGATGGTTTTTGATAAACCACATTTTGGGACATTCAAAACTCTTTATGATTTAAAGTGTGTAGACCCAATTGTTCACATAGAAACGACAAACACCATTTATTTCTTTGTATTCTAAACATAAAATCAAAAAGTTATCTCGTCTAGACAAAATCAAACAAGAAACGTAAGAAAAGGCATACTTTCGAGGCATATGTTCTAATGTAATCCCATCCAATGTTGTTGATTACATGAGTGCATTAATTGAATATGCAATAAAATACCAAATAATTGTGCTAGTTAAATTTTTCCAAAGCACGGTGCAAGAGTGGTATTATAAACCCCGTAGAAAAGGAGGTAAATATCAAATGTACATACATGAGTGACTTAATATATTTATATGAATAAAATAGTATTTCCATAACATGCAATAGTACTTAAAAGGTATCTTGCCAAATGGGAAGATGATAAATTAAAGTGGAGAGTTACACGTTCGTCAATGTAAAATGTTTTTCCTATGATAGTCTACTTGTTTGAAGTATGTGGCCATAATAAGAACTTTTTCATCGATACTATTGGTTTTGTGCCCATGGTCATAACAAGTTGGTAATATTACTATATATAGTAATTAGTCAGGTCATTTTGGGTTGCACACAATAGATATAGCCAAAAGAGATCAAAAGTAAACATGAGGGACTAAGTTTATTAATATATCAAAGTAAATGTATATTAATTATAAACTGCAACTGGATAAAGAACTTAAGTGTAAATGTCAACGGTTTGAATTTCAAACAGTCCTTATCTACAAGAGGATAAGAATTATCTACGAGGGGGCTAAGACTTATCCACAGAGGGAAGAGATAAGCATGATGGGTATTATAAATACCCACCATGATTGGAGATTTTGGGTCATTCCAAGCTAGAAAATTCATCCATCCTCTCCCTCCCCTCTATAACTGGTCGATTTCTTCATAACTAGAAAATTCATAACTGGTTGATTGCTGATTCTTCATGCAAAGTATTATACTACATCAAGGATTGATGGATTATTGTCTTGGGTGCAGTTTCATTAGAGAGGTTCCTGCTGCTACTGGGCTTTGTTCATCTTAGACACTTTAGATCTGTAATTGAGGTAATTCTTGATCCTTTTTTAGTTTACAGTTACAAAAGGCGCATGATTTTGTGATCTATGGTGGAATACGATCGTTTAATTTTGCTTCCGTTGTTTATGTTTCTATTGTTATTGTATTCCAACAGATACAACCTAAATAAATGTTCTTGTAAAAAGTGGAAGTGCTCCGTCATATCTTGGTGTCACTTGGTGATGGTTTTGTTACGATTATGTAATACTAATGTAACACTTTTGCATTGTTGTGCTATATCACTGATGTATATCAGAAGGCATACGAGGAGATAATGCATCATTTTCAACATCTTCCGAATGGGAGGTACCACAATATATCGTGGTCATTAAACCACCATTGATGAATAATGCCAATCTGGTCGACCATATAACAACGCTTGTATACCTTCATAAGGAGAGGAGCCAAAAGTTAAAACATCTAGTTGATACCACCAAAAAGCGTGTACTCGTCTAATTTGTTCGTCTCCATTAGTAGTTGATATGCTAAAGACAATAGTTGATATGCCAAAGACAATATATTCAAGTAAGGTTAATGATAGCTAAACATAAAGTTATCGTCCTATATTTGATTTATATAGATAAAATGATGTTTGCAGTAATTTGATTTGTTGTTTGACTTTAATATAATTAAACTGATATTTGCCATAAGTACAACAAAGAGGAAAAAATGTTACATAATGCAATCATGGATCATTAATATTACACAATTTTAATGATAAGGGAACGATACAAGTTTAAGGCACATCGAAAACGATTGACACACTTGGCCAACCTTCACCATACCAACATCATGGTAACAATCAAAACGTTCAATGAAACTTCGAGTCAAGTCCATAACATTTTCAGTCAATGTAGATGACACCTCTAATGTTGTAGGCGACACACAACTTCAATTCTGTCCATTGAATTCATGAACTCTTTCAAATCGCCAGGCATGGTAATTGAGATCTGTGGCATAAACCTAACAACTCTCAAGTACTTTGCTTCTGATGATAGTAATGGTATCACTAAGGTGCGCAAGCAGCTCTGCAAAATTTTAAAGCGGGAAAGGAAGTCCAACGCAGTACTATGAACCATATTGCTTGTGTGGCCTTAAGCTTTCCACTCCAAATTGTAAAGACAATGGTATCAGAGGTGACAGATCGGAATGTTGTGATTCGTACAATATTAACAATAATGAATGCAATCCGTCTGGAAATGGTTAAATCGACAAATTAAGTCTGAGTCTGTGTTCTCAATACTACTGTTTTGTTGAAATGGTTAAATCGAGAAATTAAGTCCGAGTTTATGTTCTCAATACAACTGCTTTGTCTGATCACCAATGTTGGTACTTGTAATTCTTGTGATGGAGAAGAAGTAGTCGTATCCTGAGACAAAATACGCGAGCTTGGTTTAAAAGGTAATACAATGCGAACAAAATAAGCAATAATACGAGCACCCACTTGTTGTAAAGCCATTGTTTTCAACAAACTCCTATTTGTGGTATTGTCCTTTTACAGAATTAGTTCCAAATGGGAATATGCGGATTAATTTTTGACTATAAATAATTTTTAGTTCAAACCCCACGAATAGTTAGAAAAAAAACCCGCGAGGGTTTAATGAGATCCTTTATTTTAAAGTTTGTAACGGCTGCATGGAGAATAATGTAAATTTAGTTACTCGCGAGTAGCCAATGACTTCCAGCCTAGCTGGTTTGAGGCACCGGGTTATATACCCATGTGGGGCAAAGGTCGGGGGTTCAACTCCTGACTTGAGCAACATGTGGGGGATTTTCCCTAGGCGAAGCCAAAAGGTGAATGAGGGGAAAGATGCGTGCTTCCGGGCCGCCGGCTAAATGCCGACCTGGTTTACCACGCCCGAGTACGCTCCATAAAATTTATTGGCCGGTTCCAAAAAAGTTACTCGCGAGTAACAAATACAATTTACGAGACTTTAGAATGGTCCGATTATGTGGACATCTTTAAGAGCTGCATGGGGAGATGGAGAGATGGATGTAATAAACCTTGAAAATGAGACTTGATCCCCGCAAAAATTGTCTAACAACTTTTATCCGAAAAAACCTAAATATGAGTTAGTGAGAGTAATTTTACCATTTTGGTGGTAATTTTCTTAACTTTCGAAAAAAAAAGGTTTTTGGATATATACTCGTGACACCAATATATTATCATTTTTATGAATAACTCAATTTTATTTAATTATTTAGTAATCAGTTTTATTATAATTTAATATAAAACCGTTATTTAACCATAATAACCAAAAGCAAAATCAGATATCTAATTATCGGCGTATCGCAAAGTATAGTAGAGTCGGGAAAAAGATGTAGATGTGTCTATCTCATAAAATTTACAAGGTTTTTTTGTATCATATTTCAATAATTGTATTGCTGTAAAGAAAATCTACCAACACTGGTCGGTCTCCCATCGCCGGAATGTGTACACACCCCGCTTCTTTCCGCCGGCCTTAAACGATCCTCGTCGCCATCCTAATGCCGTATTCAAAGTCATATCATATACCGCTCGTTCCGCCGGATCATTTAACGTCGCATAAGCATTGTGAATCTCGATGAAGTTTCGACTGTCATTTTGCTTCACATCGGACGCGTCAGGATGGTATATCTTCGCTAAATTGCGATACGCAGTCTTGATCTCGTTAGGCGTAGCGTTATGTTTGACTCGTAGAATTTCGTATAGACTGGAACGCCGTCTGGACGCTGAATCAACCACATGGTCAGCCTCCGTTACATCAAGCAACGCGTTACAAACCATGTGACTCCGAAAATGCACTTTTCCGGTTGAAGTAACCGGTGATAACCTTGTATCATACATGAATCCGAGAGACATTCCTCCGAGCGGAGTGGTTAAGGTTCCGGTCATACCGAGAGGCACTTCAGTTGTAGAGAAATTGAAGAATAATGTAGGGTTTCGAGAATCTAGAATGGTTCGAATCGATTTTGGACTTTCAGATAGTGTTGTTATACATACAAAAGGACAATGGTAAGCCGGGGGTCTCTTTCTCATTGCGTGTTGTGGGACAAGATGGGGGCGCCACCCGTTTGTTCCGGCTGAGTGTTTAGGTTGTTGTTTCTAGAAGATTGGGACTGTAACCAGGGTCCATTGGTTGGGGACCCAAGAGCGGAGTTGCGTACAAAAAGCCAGGGCATGGAGGTGGGTCCGTAACTTTTGGTGCACCAGAACACGTAAGTGCTTCTAGAAAAGATTTCTTTCTCCTTCACTTTCAAAGCATGCTTAGAGTAAACTTCATCTTCCCCGTTATTTTAGCAGGAACAAACATCGAAAGGATTTTGATGTTTTTGTAATGATGTGCATTATGCAAAAGTACGGGTCAACTCAAATAATCACAAAGAACTACTAAGTTATGAAGGAATATTTAGGGCATAGCCGTGACCCATGAAAGAATCAGCATCCAAAGTGTTTGACACAAAATTCTTCTATCTAGTAACATGCTGGTCCAAAAGTTTTTGAGGTCCCGGACAAAAAGCAAAACCAAGCCTTACGTTATCAAAATTCATATTGGAGTAGTAATATAATGGAGTTAAATTATATAAGAAATTTATTTTCAAGAGTTTGAACTAGGAATCCTAGACTAGACCCTAATATTATAAAATAGGGTAAATGTCATAAAAGCCCTTACATTTGTCACAAATGTTCGGATTTACATTTTAATGTAATTTTTGTGCAGTAAAACCTAGGGTTTGGATTAAATTGTTCGGATTTCTCCTAGCCGGTTAGCAGGTAAAAGGTCTCGTCTTTCTTCTTCCCCATCCTCTTTGTCCCTTATCACATAAACATACGTATTTTGACCATGCCCCCATGAAATCGATTCAAACCCGTTGACGCAAGTTACAACTTGAAGAGGGATGGAGAAGGTCTTCTCCCTCACGTGAACGCCCTTTTCTCACCACCGTCCTCCCATGATCCCATCTCACCGAACCTCCGATTTCATCACCGAACCTGATTGCACCACTTCTCCCTCATGCGACCAAGGGAGACCTGCTTGCACCACTTCCACTTCCAGTCGAATACCCAAAATCGGGGAGGGATGGAGAAGGTGTTCTGCATCACGTCAAGGTGAACCAGGTCGATGAGATTCCCATCTCTGTCGACAAAAACTCCGGTGCCTTCGATCACCAAATCAATCCCCAATTCCCTGAATTCGCAAACTCAGTTCCTCAAATTATTACCTGTAAAATACGTAGTCAATTTTATATATAAAAAAGTAGGAATTAGCGTACCCCCATGGGAGGTTGGATGGGTTGCGATCGGAGACAATTTTGATGACGTTGCCGTCAACGGAAATGGCACTGTCGCCGGTCAACGGAGATCTTGACGAATTCAAGTTAATCATCAATTCAAAACCATCGGTAAAGCCTTGTTCATAACCACCGTCATCAGTTCAGAACCACCCCGCTTGACGAATTCAGGTTCGATTTGACGATGGGGTTGAGGGGATGATTGTGATTCTAGTTCTGATGGAGCCATTGGAGCCATTGAAGGTAAAGCCCTGTTCATCATCAACCTTGCACCACTTCCACTTCCGTTGAGATAAGGCGAATTAACAGGTGTTCAGTGTGGGAAATCGTCGGTCAATTTGGGTATAAATAGAGTGGTTCTTTGATGGTAAGTCTTTACCTACCCTTTTTCTTCAATTCCAGTTCAAATCCCTTCATCCCATGAGGTAAGAATCGAATATGAAGATGGAATTGGTTTGTAGTGGCGATGGGGGACTGGGGAGGGGATTTATCATCGTCGGATGCTCATCGCCTCTCTCGCCTCCCTTCAGAAACTCGATCGTACCATCAGCAGGATGCTCATCGCTCAAGATCCACGATGTTTAAGGTTCGATTTCGCGTGGTGATGGTCAGATATCGTTTTCCTGTGGTTTGGATTTCATTAGATAAGTGGTGGCAATGGTCAGATTTCGAGACCTTACTGGCTACTAACTTGGTTACTGGCTAAAAGCCATAATCACATAAACTAATACAAATTCTAGGTTTTATTGCACAAAAATTACATTAAAGGTTAAATCCAAATATTTGTGACAAATATAAGGGCTTTTATGACATTTACCCTATAAAATATTAGATCCTACACTAGACCCTAATATTATAGCCAATTAGAATACCACATATTACTATAAGAGTTAACTACAAAATAATCAAAATAATGTAAACAGGCTCGGTCTGGTGGGTAACGTGGACGATTGTTCAGGGTCTATCATCGTAGGGAACCTAAAACTTTTATGTCCTATGTAATATATATGTATATAGTAGTTGTGAGACCCGTGTATTACACGGGATGATACAAAAAAATATTAATTAAGAATATCTAAACATTAATAATTTTACATAAGAAATTTGTTTGTGTATCGTGTCATCTTGTTTTTGGCTTTTACTATTACGACTTTGCATTTTGATAAATATATTTGATTATGAGAATGTCACCGGTACTAAAATCAAATTCACTATTATGATTGAAACCGTTCTTCAAAATATTATAACGTCAATTGTCTCTCTATTGTCTCTCAAATCATTTTACACATTAAAAAATAATATGATATTAAAAACAATTAATTTTGAAATTGAATGATAACAATTAATTTTGAAATTGAATGATAATTAAACCGATCATTAAGGAGTTAGAAACGTTTTAAACCAATTAGTTTTTTTAAAAGAAATTTAAAATTATGAGAAAGTGACATGTGACAAATTCAATGAGGAGATGACATGTGGCTTTGAGTTACTTATTTATTAGGATAGGATTTGTCTTCTAACAAAATACAAGTTGTTAAGTACTTTTTATAATTTTTAAAAGTAAATGATATTTCGGGATCGAGACTTTTTAATAAATTATTAGATATATTGAAATTGCTACATCTTAGTGTAAATAATATAAGAGGTCAATGTTATGATAACAGATCTTCATAATGTTATTAATTATTTTGCATCTAAAAAAGTTAAATTTTTTTTAATTAGTGGATTCTTGTATTTGTATAGCTATTTGTATCTCTAAAATTATTATTTATGAAAACGCTCGAAAATATATTTTTTTATAAATTATGGTTTTAATTCTTTTGGTATATTTTTGTTTTTAAGGGGTCTTTTTGTCTCCTCTCACCTCGGGCCCAAAAAAATGTTTGGATCGGCCCTGAATGTAAAACCAGAGTTCAATGACTTCGGTCTAAGGGGCTCTTTTATATATTTTTAATGGTTTCAGTAAAAAGTCACGTCTGATTTGGTCCGAGTTAGTACGTTTGGTACCTTTATAGACTGCTTTTTTACTTGGTATTGGCTTCTTTGATTTGCCTCTTACCCGACCAGCTTCACGATGAGTCTGACCGAGTCAAACATTGACTCAATCATCTCTTACTAAATCAACAACTATCAAACAACCCATAATATTCGATTTCACTATACGACTCAACCTTATGGTTTAATTATCATCATGAAGGCCTGGGATTGTAAAGTATAACTACTTGACAGTTAGTTTGTTTCTATTTTTTTAAATGACCAACTTATCTCTTAACCAAACCCAAAAAATATAATATACTATAGTGACCAAGTTTGTAATAATATAGATCCAATAAGAATGAAAATTTTGGTAGGAATGACAAAAAGTGTTTCACTTGCATGTTTTTTGACGAAACAACTAAGACTATGTTTGACAGACTGGCTGAAAATCTAGCTGGTAGCTAAATATCTACCTAGGAAATCTAGTTGTAGCTGAAAATCTAGCTAATAATAAATAAGATTTGGTAAAATAAGCTGATAAGCTAGCTGGGAAACGTAAAATGACATAAAAGGACATGTACAAAAATTAATCTAATATTATAAAAAAACATAATACATTAATTAAATTAAAGTAAATACTAAATAGAAGTTTTTCGATTTTAGTTGAGATTTCTTGCAGCCCATATCATATTCGCAATATCATCACGAAGTTCTCGCATCTCGTGACGTGACTCTTGAATGTTCTCATGACTAATACTAAATGTTTGTCTTGTTTTTATGAAGGTATGCAATCCCATTGAACAATGTTGAAGATCATATCTGTCGAGTCATTCATTCAAATATAATTATGAAGGGTAAATGTGACCATTATCACATCTTTTTGAGTTTTCTCACTAAATTTTGGCATTTTGTTTAATATTTCCACCTCTTTTTAAATGCTCCAATGGAATGTTCGATGCGACGAAGAGATGAATGTACACGATTAAATGCCTCATGAGCATTGGTTGCAAGCACATGTTCAAATTGCGATTGATGATATCTTAGACGTGGATATGGTGCCATATATCCTTTTCGATCAGGGTATCCTTTGTATACTATGTAATATTTCCCTATATGAAAAAAGATAATTAAAAATTATATTTAAATGATTGTTAGCGCATAAATTATAAACAAATATGAAACTAGTGGTACCTTCTGGAGGATTAGGAAAATTCATAGAAGATATCTCAATTGCATGAAAGAACACTTGAGTATCATGCGTCGATCCTTCCCACCCGATGGATGTGAACTTAAAACACATGTAAAAGTCGCATACAGTCATTACATTGAATTTAGGGACTCATTTTCTTCCCCTATATTTCATTTTTTCGGCTACTAGGATAGAAGCATCTATATGAGTACCATCTATGCATCGAATGTAATCCTGCTAAGTAATGCTTTTAATTAGAATATAGAAATGTATGGAATAAAATATCATAAACATTTACCTTGTAATAAGGCATATACCGACTGTCATTTTCAATACGAGGCGGTATACATTGAAATGTTTAATCTTTAGGTCTAATATACACACGTGTAAGACCCATGAATGTTTACTTTGTCCACATATGGATTCTAACTCATCATGAAAAGCTCGACTAACCGTTTCTCTAGAACGTTGAAAACTCTCAGCAACATCTCTGTTTGAAAGACCTAGTGCAAGTGTATACAAAAATATTCCAACCTTTTCTTTTACGAATATTCTATCACTCGACTTTAACCCATAATTTGTTTTATAACCTTCACAAAGTTTTGTAAATAAACTAGCATTCATTTTAAAAGCATTAAGACATCGTATTGGATGAGCATTCAAGATCTGCTTCATCCACGCTTCTCCTGTTTGCTTTGACATCATACACAGTTCCTTGTAAATATAAATGTAGTAATAATTAGTTACTGCTACATGTTCATCCAGACTACTTAATGTTAAAAGTAAAATAAGTTGATTCCTTTGAGCGTCATCCATTTCAAGCTGCATTTATTATAAAAATTAAAAATAAAATAATTAAATGAATACCAACTATGAAGATAACACTTAAGTAAAATATAAAATCTGGAAAATAAACAATATTACCATCCAATTAAAAGATAAACATTCAACTAAGTGTTAACATCAATAAGTCTGAATAAATAATTATTCACTAATCAAATATTTGAATCAAAATAAATTCTTCAAATTATGTTTCTTGTTTGAGCAAACTTCAACCAGACCAATCTAGCATCATCACTCTGTTGCTCGAAGAATATATCTCAATAAGCTGGATCCCGAAACATAAGCATCGCATGACACCAAATATCCCCACTAACCTCAAGATCATCATTTGCAGCTATTCTGTTCATAATATCCATGCCCATATGAATACTAGTTCCCAAGTCGTCATTTTTTTGTGGTACCTTACTTGATCAAATCCACAATTTCATGATGGATGCCATGAACCTTTTTTATATGCTCCCTCAATAAAATAGTACCCCGGCCCGCTTTTTCTATGTTTCACACTTTCATTATTATTTTAGGAACATCGAAGTTTTTAGGGTTACCAGTAACATCTTCAACAAAATTATACCAAAAAGAACCTTCTTGATTTTCCAAGCTATCTAGTCTAGAATATCAAGATTCACGAAAAGTCTCATCAGATAAACCACTAACGATTTCATACTCCTCTGCATCATTAACTGCTTTATCAAGTTACTCCCTTATGTCGGTACTTCTTCGCATCAAGTTTCTCCTATAAAATAAATTAATAAGGCTCCACAATATCATAATACTCAATAATGCAAATAGAAAGTTTCTAATTAATAACTTTAGCTCTCTTTCCCCCCATTCATCTGAACAATCTAGCTTTCTGGTTATTTAATTCCAACCTAATCCGGTTTACCCCAACTTTAAAATTTCCTAAAGGTGTCAATCTCTCTTCATGCTATCATTTCAAGCTTTTAAATTGACATCGTTACCAATCTTTAATGTTAAAAAATCTTCTATGTCTCGCCATCTCATGAGTTGACCACGTCCATTCTTCGTAATATAGTTCATACAAATATCAAAAAAGCTTATAATATTCTCATTGTTCCAAGTTTCATCTTTGGTATCTTTCTTAGGAGCCATATTTCTACATTCATCAAAGTGTCATCTAGTTAAAGAACGAGGTGATCTGATATACCAAGTTTAGTATAGATTAAATCTGTATTGTTTATGTATTTGGAGTGTAATGTCAAATTTAAAGTTACTTTAAAACAAAAATTAACCTAAAATTTACATCCATAGGTGTTAGGACCCGTGAATGCTAGCGAAGTGCGGAATAATAATACTTCGTGAATAATAATCGGTTATAGCATGAAGAACAAGATTAGAAAATCTTGATTTCAGAGATAACAAAGAGTAAAATACATGAAAAGCATGTGCCAGGGAAAGTGGTTCTCTGGACAAAGAGAAACTCTGTGAAACTAGAAAACTACATATTTGGTGCGCACAAACAATGACCAACTTCCTTTCCTATTTATAGGAAGAAAGAGAATATTCCTAAATACAAAGAGAATATTTCAGCATATCTATCACTCATCATTGTAGAGCATTTTCAGCTCCAACAATCTCCCCCTAAATGCTAGGAAATGATGAGGGATACAATGAGTGATAAAATACATTATATAAATACAAGGCTAAAATACATAATATCTGGAAGCAGGAATGGTTCGGCTGTAAGAAACAAATATTGAGATATCTCAGATCTCTAAAGTGTCTGTGATCTGTGATCTCTGATGCTGGGTAATAAATCTCTAATCATCAAAGGTCTCAGACTTTAGAGGCTTAGGCTTTCCAAGGCAGAAAATTGAGATCCTAATCTACAACTGATCAATCCCCAATCAACTGATCAAGTCCGAAGGATTATGTCTACTACGTAACTGAAGATCCCAATGATTAGATCACACATTGTTATCAAAAGTCTGCAACGTATCTTGTTCCTCGAATAACTGCCATAGAGCACCAGTAGCAATAAGAATAACCTGCTTAAAATAACAAACATCCTGTAATAGAGTCTGAACCATAAATAATCATGATCCGAAGATGATCTAGAAATGTCATGAATTTGATCTCGGAAGACGAAAAATAAGTGCCATGTCGCATCGCTAAATAATACTTCGTCGTCGGCCGTCTTCGGAAATCCAAAATCAAACAATAATAACAGTGCTCTGAATATTCATAGAATAATCTGTGTCTGAATAGAATCCAAGCGATGCCAGAAATTTAATCAGTGATGACTAAAACCCGTGCCACATCACATCGTAGTGCTAAAAATCTCTTCGTCTTCGGACGACTCATGAAACAAAAGAATATTGTTTCGGATTCTCATCATATATTCTCCCCCATATTTTTGATCACAAGTGCCAATCAAATATAGATAAACCAAGCTGGATAATCTCAGATACTAGGAGCTTTGCATAATCCCCTAGATGTATGAAAGGTCTCGATAAAAACAAGACAGTCATCTATAGCTCGTTGACTGTGCTGTGATATTCTGAATCAAGTAATATCGATGAAACAATAACGTATATATGTTGAAATAATCTCTACTATATATGCTGAAGAGCGTCTGAAAGACCAACATCGGATCCTCGGTTGCAGACGCAATTGCAAAACGGGCGAAGCGAGATAATCAATCTATGCTTCGGTCACAAACTAGAGGATGATCAATGAAGTGCGGTTCTGGAATATGTCGTCGGAACATGACGGTCGAAGACGTCGAATAAAAAATATTTTTCGTCGTTTGCTACTGAATCGAGACCTTTTATTCATCAATCGCTGGTCCGAAATATTGGTCCGTTGACCCAATGAAGAGCGTCATCAGCAACGAGTGGAATAAAAATCCATAATATCTACTTAGTCGTAGAAGGATGCAATCCGAAGCGATGTCGTCCGAAGAGAAATGTGTTTTAAGGGTGATAATCAAATTTTTGAGGAAAAATAATGTAACGACGTAAAAATCGTTTCCTAAAAAAATTGCTTCGGTCAATGTCAGAAAATATAATTGGTGTTAATAATAATAATTGGATAAAGATAAAAAGAATAAATTGGTTTTATAAAAAAAATTGGTGTTAAAAAATTTTGGTGAGGAGAAGGTAGTGGTGGCTTCTCTTCGGTTAGAAGGTTTGGTAGTAATGTTTAATGGGAATGTTTGGTCAGGAGAGAAGTTTGGATAATGAGTTTCTTATTTATCAGAAAAGTAGCTAAGTCTTCTAATGGAATAGAAGGAAAAAATAAGTTATAAAAAAATTGGTTAAAATTAAAAATTCGCCTAAAAAATGTCTTATTCTTCGGATTTGGGGCGGATTCAGACCAAGGAAAGGAAGAAGGAGGGTTAAAAGGGGAATTTCGGAAAAAGGAGGGGTAAAGAGGAAAGTTTAGCCGAAGTAGAAGGGGTGGAAAAGAGTTCCGGCCAAAGGAGAGGGGGCTGAGGGTAACATTCAGCTTTCCCTTTTCTCGGTTTCATCCAAGCCGAAGAAAAGAGAAGGGGATGTTTGAGAAAAGTTGGAGAAGGATGAAGGGTTGGAAAGAGAAATGGGGGTGGTCGGGTATTACAATTAAGTGATTAATCGACAAAGAGATACAATTGACATTTAAAGAGAAGAGGGAGAGAGAGAGAGAGCAAGGAGATATGGTGGTGTGCACCCTTTTCCGACATAAAGTATGCTTTATAAATGAGATTGACTAGTTATATCCTATTTATTTTCTAGTCTTTACTTCTTAATTATTATATCAATTTTTTTTGGGTCCTACTTTTTATACCCTTTAATTACTGACATTACCCGCTTAATAATTAATAAGTTGGTAGATAAGCTTTTTGACTTTTTGAATCCATAAAACTCGTCTTCCAATACAAAGGAAATTAATTTCAACTACATTTAATCATTCAAAAAAACATTGAAAAAACAAATTTTATTCTATTCAATAACCAAAAATCAAATACAGTAATTTCTTGACTGTCTAACTCGGGTGACCTCCGGCCATTGATTCCGGCATAAAGTCCCCGGCAACTTGCATCCAAACCACCAAAGCAACCTGAGACAACTTTTGATCAGAGAAGGAGAGAGAGGTACCGTAAGAGACAAAAAACAAAATAGAGAGACAGGGGAAGCGTGAGAGACAAAAAGATAGAGATGTAGTGTGAGTGACTTCCGACGATGAGGCCGCCGGTGAGGTCGAGCGTGACAGAGAGACGATGAGGGGATGAGAGACGTTGAGGCGCTGTTGCCGGCGACAAGGTGCTGTCGTTGTAGTTGGCGGTGAGGCGTTGCTGTTGTAGCCGCCGGTGAGAGTGTGAGATCCAGAGTTAGAAGAGATCGAGAGATGAGGTTGAACGAGAGAGAAAGAGACCTGTGAGAGATTGTATTTGAGAGAGTATGAGAGAGAGAGATGCGAGGAGACTAGGAGAGTACGACTCATAGGAATAAAATTAGGGTTTTTGATTTCCTTTTACTTAATATATTTTATTTTATAGTTTTTTACTTAATAATTCTAATGATTATTTTTAAAAATATATAAATATAATAATTATAAGTTAATAATTTTAGAATGATTCCAGAAAACAATGAAGCAATTATTAGGGGGTAAATGGTAGGAAAAAAAGGGGTATAAGTAGTCAAACCTTTTTTTTTAAATAACTATAACGATTAGATAATAATTAGCTAACAATCATTAGACTTATTTTTTTATCAAATAAATTATTACTTTTTATTATATACAACTAATATTCATTATAATTTTTATAAGCATTTAAACATTAAAGAAAACTTTATGTAACTAAAAAAAGACTTTATGTAACTTCAAAAAATTAGACGTATAACTAATTAAAACATTAAAAAAAGACTTTATGCAACAAAAAAAAGATTTTACGTAACTTCAAAAAGTTTGATGTACAATTAATTAAAAAAAGTTAGATGTATAACTTAAAAAAAAAAAAAAAGATTTTGTGTAACTTAAATAAGACCGTATCTCACAATATTGCTCTCACAATATTGCATCGGAAAGCTTGAGTTTAGTTTTTCGTTTAAATCTCATAATATAATTAAAAAAAGACTCTATCTAACTTATAAAAAAAAGCTGTACGTAATTTAAAGAAAAAAGTTATAAAATTAACAAAACCCTAGTTTATAATATAAAACCCTAATCGGATCTCTCTCACTCTCACGCCTCTCCCTACTGATCTATCAAACCCTCGTCTCCCCTCTCACACTCCACCGTCGATCAACCGCGGATCCACCGCCGGCCACAACCGAATCAGATCTCTCTCTCACCGCCGCTGCATAACCGTCTCACACACTCTCTCTCGCTGCCGGCGCACATTATCATCGACGATCTCTCATTCCATCTTCTGTCACTCTCGATCTCCCATACATTATGGTATGGCTCTCTCACTCTCGATATTTCTGTTCCTCTCTCTCGTGCTACCTCTCACTCTTTCTCTGAATACAGTGGGTTGGATGCTAGTGGCCGGAGTTCTATACCGGGAGCCAGTGGCCAGAGATTACTCTCGATTTTTCTGTTGCTCTCTCCTTCTCTCTTGCGTGCTACCTCCTTCTCTCTTTCTCTTAACACAGTAGGTTAGATTATGGTGGCGTTGATGTACTGGATACCGGTGGCCGAAGATATAACCGCAGTGGCCGGAGTTAACAGAAAAATGAGACTTATTGAATTTGTATTTGGTTGTCTTTTTCTGATAAGCAATTATCTCTCTTACTGTACATTTTATTTTTTTTTATTATTAAAAACATGCTGGTGTGTATCACACGCTGGTGTGTCCAGCTTCATTTGGGCATGCCAGGATGCGAATTTTCTCATATAAAGAGATAAAGCAACCAGTCAACCAAGACACATATACCATTTGTAAGACCTTAATCCCGCGAAGTCCAATGTTCGGTTTTAAAGAGTCAAAGTTTGCGAAATAAGGAAACAAAAATTATGGAAAAATGTGAAGAAGGCATTACGCCGCTAACTGGAAAGTTAGTGACGCTAATGTTTCCTGGGTCGTTAAGCTGGTTTTTTGTGACGCTAACTTGCCAGCTGTTTGGGTGGGTTTGCATGATCATGGTTAGCGACACTAACCTTATGGTTAGCGCTAATGTCTAATTTGGGTCAAAACCCTAGATTTTGATGATTGGGCCATAGTTAAGGGTGGGGAACCCTAGGGCAGCCGTCATTTGCCCTTTCTCAGCCCCAAAAGTCACCAAAATCTCTTTTTCTCTAGCCATTTTGAGTGTTCTTGGTTCACTCTTGAAGATTTGAAGGTTTTGGAAGGTGTTCTTGAAGATTGATGATGCTAGAAGGAAGGTGTTGATGCTACAAGTTGCTTTCTTTTGGTAAAACTTCAAAGATCTACATATTCTGGACCACTGTGAATCAAGTTCTCACCTTTATGCAATTTTATGGCTTTTATCATGATTTAAGTACGTTCTTATGGATTGATTTAGAGTAATGGTCCCTTTTGGTGATGGTCAATGATTGTAAAGGATAAAGTCATGAAATTTATGCCTCAAAGCCATGATTTAGAACCTTTGGATGAGTTAGGGAGTAAGCCAAACTCTCTATGATGATTTTGGTTAGTTTTGGACCACTTTGGACTTGAATCTTATTCTTGATCTTGTATGGTGATGTTTGGAAGGATAAAGTTAGGATCTTTATGGATTTAGGACTGTTTGGAAGGTCCCTGGATGAATTAAGACCTTGGTTGAATGGATTAAGAACCTAATGGGCTTTTGGATCTGTTCATAGTTAGCGACGCTAACTTGGGAAGTTAGCGGCGCTAACTGTGCTGTTGACTTTTGTTGACTTTGACAGTTGACCGTTGTCTTTTTGACCACTTTGACTTTAGGTCAAACTTGAGGGTTTGGGGTGTCGGTCTTATAGGATTATTCTGTTTGGGATTTAGCAAGTTTTGAGTGGAGTTTATCACTGTTAGGAAGTTCGCATTGTGAGATCTGTAGACGCGTGTGATGAGTGCTATCTGGCTTTGCGGATCAGGTGAGTCTTCTCACCATACTATGGGTGATGTTACATGCATTGATAGCGTTATTACTTTGTGTAATATTGTGTTGTATGTTCCTTACAATGATTCTGACGTATCGGGGTAACTCCTGAGTCAACCGATGATTCTGACGTATCGGGGCAACCCGTGAGTCAACCAATGATTTTGACGTATCGGGGTAACCCGTGAGTCAACCGATGTTTCTGACGGATCGAGGAAAACCTGAGAGTCAACCGATGATTTTGGCGGACCAGGGCAAGTACGAGAGGCAACCGATGATTTGTTAAACGATGATTTTATGTGATGAATCGTTTGGTGTTTTAGGGAACTCACTAAGCTTTGTGCTTACTCCTTCACCCTAACCCTCTTTTAGGTATTTGCTGGATTGAGCTTGGAGCACGATGCGACTGTACCGCATCTGAGGTTTTTATTAATCAAGTCTTCTGCTGGATAATGTTTACAAATGTTTTGTTAAGTGCGATTTTTTATGTTTAGAATATTAAGTTTTAATTAAGATGATTTTTATTTGATAACCTGTTTTTACGAAATTGTATTGTCTTTAAAAGAAAATTTTATTACTGAATTTGAGACGTTACAAGTTGGTATCAAATCCTTGGTTTGAGGGATTTGGATGAACATGAATGTGAATCCAAGGATTTGGATGAACATGACTATGATTCCAAACTCAAACTGGGGATGTGAGGATTTTCTACAATGATTTTTAAAGGAAAAACTGTTTTTAAATAAATTTCTAAGGAGTTAGGTAGAATAACATGTGGAAGATTCCCTTGCGTGCTCTTGTTTGGTTGTTGCTTGAGAGTTTGAAACATGGAATGAATACCTGACTTATGGTTTTGAATGAATAAATGAATTTTGAAAAGGATGAGATGTGAGCGTACAGTCGGCCGGAGCTCAAGTAAGTGGTTAATTCCTAAAATATCCATGACTTTATGTGTTGATGATATGATGATGATGATGTGATATATGCTAGAAATAGGCTAAGGATCCACTTAGGAAATTACATGATAAAATTGTCCTGGTTTTGCTTCTTCTGCCCCAGCTGAGCATTGAGCTTGATCTCCCTCGACACCGCAGCAGTCTCCATCTCTACAAAAGACTGTCGTCCAGCAGCGGCTACGAACCCGCTGATCTCCTTCCTCATCATAGCCTGGGACCGGGCCATCATCGCCTCTTCCTTCACGGAAAAACGCTCCTCAAACATGACTAACATCTTCGACTTAACCGTATCAATTACCGGAGGGAGCATCTCGAACACAGCCCTAGTCACCTCCGAGGCGACCAAATCCCAAACTTCCTCATCACTCATCTCAGGCCCAACCCAACCATGCGAACTCGACCCGAGTACCGAATCATTTCCTCTTAGATCATCCCCCCTCATTCTGAAATCCGACAAGAAACGAGTTACAACACCCGTCTACCGTATAACATACACAGTTCCCTTGTCTACAGACTCCTTAGGTTCCTCAGGTCAATCTTCGTCCCTGGTACGAATCTTGTGCTTCCAATAGTACGGGCCCTTGTACTACCTTCCACACCTATTCGTACTTGTTCCGAAGATTGTCCCGGTTCCCTAAAGTTGCATCACTCCATTCTAAAGGGCATTCGGATATCATCCAAACCACCATACACCGAAGTTCCTAACACTCTTCCTAGTCTACCTAGGAATTCCACATCTCACCCACACCATAAGAACTTCTACTCACACCGTCAGGTTGTCTCGTGAACGCGTAATTGTATACAATAAGAACAAATAAGGGTTCTTCTAAGGTGTGGAGGCTGATAAAAGAATATAATCTAGGGTTTGATGCATTTTTAAATAGGGTTCAAGCTCGATATTTAGGGTTTAGCACTCGGCGTGTCGCATCGCTATCATTAACTCGTCAGGTCGCGATGAGTCGTTCCCTGCATTTTAATTAAAACACTCCCTCGCATCGCGACTGCCTATGTGATCACGTCGCGAGGGGCAACATTCCTTCTATAAATTGTTATTAAAATCTAACTTGTTTTTGGGAACTGAGCCTTACAAATTTGTTTGTAATATGAGTTTTGTCGTATAGGAAGCAATAATCCCGGTGATTAGATTTTTTTAACTTAATTACAATTAGGTGCAATTAGCACCAATTATTATACGTAAATACGATGTCACTATCACCTGTTCTAATTGAAACACATGGAACAATTCATCGTGACCCGACGAGTTAATGATAGCGATGCGACACGCCGTAAGTGCTAAACCCTAAATATCGAGCCTTGAACCCTCTTTAAAAAAGGCATCAAACCCAACCCTAGACTAGGTTCTTTTATCAGCCTCCACACCTTAGAAGAACCGTAGCTCGAAGTATAGTCTTTCCCTTGGTGTTCGATCCTCGTTCTTAGTCTTTGAAGGTTACTTGGAGGAGAAGAAAAAGAGTGTTGGTCCAAGGAGTCTTCTACAACTTAGATCCAGCATGTTCTTCAACTTTTGGACCATTGTAAATATTAAAATTCTACTGGTAGATGCTTATTTCACTTAGATCTAGGAGTTAAAGCTAATGTATGGTTGTTTTGGTCCATTGTAGTTGTGTTTATGGAGTTTGAGGAATTCCAGGTCACTAAATTGGTTGAAAAACATTTTTTGGAACTTCTGGAGCTTAGAAGAGGGCATTCTCAAGCCCTCTTAAAGCCATGCAAGGTATTGAGATTGGTTTTGGACACATTTCAACCTAGGGTTTGGGTTGGACAGGCATGGGGTTGTATGTCCGTAAAGTTGATATTTTTATGGATCTACAAACCTAAAGGATGGATTCTCATTGGCCTAAATCTCTGAATTAGAGAATGAAGTGTTTAAAATGGAAGTTGGAATGATCGGGGTTAGCGCCGCTACCATCACGGAATAGAGACACTATCTGTAGTGATGCCTGTTTCTGGAATGCGTCTCATAGCGACGCTATGGGTTCATGTTCACGACGCTACACGACACATTGACTTTGACCCATGGACTTTTGGCCAAACTTGGATGGATTGGGATTTAGATTGAGGGGACCGACTTTAGTTGATTCAGATCACTAAATTATGTTTGACATTTGTGTAGGAGGATCACGTTAATCGAGTACTAAGGATTCATGTGTGTGTTACTACTATGCTATGCGACATGTGAGTTTCTGATCGGGCCATTTTGGTTTGAAGCAAAATGTAATTAACTTGATAAATTAAGCATTGTTGAACCAAGAATGGCCCTACTTTTGATGGAATTGAGTGAATTACATGCATGGATTGAAAAACGGGAATTTTGGGCGAAAACCACGCATTAAACGGAAACCGGAACTTTGGGAGAAAAAGTCCAGATGTGCGGGAGAAAAAGCCCAGCGTCCCAGCAGCGTCCCAGGCAGTGTCCCAGACGCTGACCTGGAACTTTGGGCCATTTTGAAGAGAAAAAGCAGCTCAGATGTGCGAGGAAGCCCGTCAGCGTCCTAGGTGGCGTCTGGGACGCTGGCCTAGGACGCCCAACGTTTTTGGAGCGTCTCGTTCTAGGACGTTGTGCGTCGTAAAAGTCTGAAAAAAACACACAGCGTCCCAAAGGCGTCTAGGACGCTGGCCTAGGACGCTGCCGCGTAGAATGCCCTAAATTGCCATATTTAAGCCACTCTTTTTAATGAAACTTTATCCCATCAACCCAAGGCAGCCTCTAGACGATTTTCACAGGGTTTTGACAGTTTTTCAAGGCCAAAAACATCCCCAAATCATCTCAAAAACAATTCCCAATCTCAAATTAAACCTCTTTTGCATCAAGGTCAAGCCACAGTTCCTGAAGTTTTGAAGATCCAGTCATGTTCAACATCTCCAACACAGATTTTGCATCAGTTCCAGTTATGAGTAGCTAAATCATCCCGTGATCACAATCGGGAGTAGGTTTTGATTTCTTTTCCAGTATTGTATTAGATTTGAACCTTTTAGATTCATGAACGCAATATTTGATTTGTTTGTTTTTCAATCATATGATTAGACTTCCATTACTTGTTCTTAAATTGTTGCTTGATTGAGTGTAAGACAATTCTATTGTGATCTTCCCCACCGTGCCAAATCGTCCACAGTGGTGTGTAGGACGGAGGGTGCGGATTTTACATAGTTTGATCCCAGATTTAGTCAGTAACAGTACGGTTATGTCTATGTAATCTGAATGAACGCAAAATTAGTAAAATATGATATAATACATTGTTAGGAATCAAAACTGAAACCGGGAGTGATCACCTCTTTCTCTGATTGAATTAAACCCTTGCAAGCATTGTTTTTCTGATTTTGTTTACTTTTAAATATGTTAGAACTAGATTGTTAACCATAAGCTCCTCGTGGATTCGACCCTTACTTGCCCTAGCTATTAGTGTTTTTAAGGTTATTTTTGATTGCATCAACGATTGCGATCAAATTTTGGCACCGTTGCCGGGGAGCTATTGCGCTTAGCAACCTAGTTCCTTTGCTGGTTTAATTTTTGTTCCTTTTTAGGCGTTTTTGTTCGTGTTTTTTCTTTTCAGGTTCGACGATCTCCGTTGATTTTCAATCCAAAAATCGATAGATCTCTCATTGGGAAACGTTCTCGTGGGAGCTGTTCAAACAATCCAGTCAAAGAGGAAGTTGTTGAAGAAACCGTTGAACCGATGGCACAACGAAGGACCATGGGCGAATTTGCCCGAGCTTCTCTTGACGGGGCTCGATCATGCATTCGCCGACCGACAGTCGGAGCAACAAACTTTGAGATCAAAACGCATGTTATTCAGATGGTGCAAAACAGTGCTCAATTCGACTGGTTACTGGATAGTGATCCCAACACGCACATCACTAGCTTCTTGGATATTTGTGACATGTTCAGAATTGACGGTGTAGAAGAAGATGCAATCCGTCTTCGACTTTTTCCATTTTCCTTACGTGGCCGAGCAAAGAGATGGTTCTCCTCATTACCATCCGAGTCAATCACCACATGGGAAGATCTAGCCAACAAATTTCTAACGAAGTACTTCCCACCCGCCAAAACTAACATGTTGATCAATGACATTATGTCATTCCAAATGGAAGACGACGAATCACTTTACGATGCTTGGGAGAGATATCACGAGTTGCTACAAAGATGCCCCCACCATGAACTTCCACTTTGGAGATAAGTTCAAAAATTCTTCAATGGGTTGGATTTGAAAACTCAACAATCCATTCACGCGGCCGCCGGTGGTTCAATGAGAAACAAGACGCCTCAAGAATCCTATGAGCTCATAAATAAAATTGCCATGAATAGGAATCCCGCACCTTCCTCCACTCACAAGGGCAAGAATGTTCGTTTCGTAAACTCCACCCATTCTAATGACGTTATGGCCGAAATGCTTGCACAAATGAAGAAGTTAACAACTGAGGTGAACCAACTCAAGAAAAAGCCTCAAGCTCAAGCCCGCAAATGTGTTCACCGACATAGCCGATGATTTGGAGGATCTTTTCTGTGATAGTGACAGGGTACAAGAGATGGATGCACAAAAAGAATTTTTGAATGCTGTTTATGGTCGCGCATCCACTTGGTCCAACCCGATTGATGCTCTCTGACACGCCTAGGTCGTCGTGTGGTCAAAAATAAAGAAAACCTAACACACACTAGTACAGTGGTAGTCAGGGTCGATCTGCAGGAGCTTCGTGGTTAGACTAAATGACAGATTACCAACTAGTAGTGTCACGCTACAGTCGGAGGACCTAGTTTCTAAGTTTTCAACTATCAAAAAGCAATCACCAAACAAAGTCAAGCCAAGCATAAGCTAAACTCAACTCAAACTAACCTAGTTACTTTCTGAAATCAGAAGTGCATCTCTGAATCAGAAGCAAACAAAGGCATCCAAACCAAACAAGACATAACCTAACTAATAACTAGGGTTCTGACTGAACAGCTACTAGCTAAGGTTCAATGCCTAAAACTAACCTAATTGGCTACTGATGTCAGCAAAGGAAAGCAGTTCCAAACAAGGCTAAAACAAGATCCAAACACAATTCAAACAATCAAAACATAAACAAACATCCAAAACACCGAAATACTCATAAACCAAGTTCAATTGTAACCAAATGCTTTCATTAACCAAATTCAGATTCCAAACATCCAAAAACAGTAACTAAATACTACTAAAACATAAACCTAAGCTTGGTATCAATGGTTGTCACTCCCAAAGATACAAACTAAAGCTTACAAATATCTAACTAAATGAAAATAAAATCCAAAACATGAAAATACCACTTGAGAAGTTGCTGGAACGAAATCTTGGAGTCAAAGAGCTTCAAGGTCGATTTTACACCCGGTCTTTGCTAGGGTTTCCAGCTGAAATTGCCTCTATTTATATTTGCAAATTTCTCGCAGCCGCGCCACGTAGATGAATAATCCGCGGCGCGCGTACTTATCTTTTCCCGTTTCTTCGGCATTTGAATGTGTTACACCTCCTTAAACCCGCGTCGCGCGTTCCATATTTCCGCGGCGCGCGTACGTATTTCCTTGATTTTTCATTCTTTTCCAAACTTCTTCCTTTTGCACGCTTTTAGTCCCTGTTTCCATTCTTTTTCTCCAAACAAGTCCTGGCACGAAAAGTGAGAAACCCAGACATATCTGATATAATTTTATCAAGAACAGGGCTCAACAACGCCTAAAATACTTGATATCACTAGGCGTTGTCACTCTCCCGACTTCCATTGATTCGAAGATGAAGTCGTCATTGGAGCAACCACCTGCTGTAGTGTTGAAAAAATTACCGGACCATCTCAAATATGCTTTTCTGGGCAGAATGAAACTCTTCCGGTTATCATTGCAGCAAATATGACAAAAGAGCAAGAAGAGGCATTGATGAAGGTGTTGTACACTTACAAAGCTGCAGTTGGGTGGACAATTGCAGATCTCAAAGGAATCAGTCTGGCAATTTGCATGCACCGGATCATTACCGACCCGTCTACAAAACCATCACGCGACACTCAAAGACGGTTGAATCCAAACATGTGTGAAGTCGTCAAGAAAGAAGTTTTGAAGTGGTTGGATGCCGGAATCGTGTACCCAATATCCGACAGCACTTGGGTCAGCCCAACCCAAACCGTCCCCAAAAAGGCCGGCATCACGATCGTAGAGATGGAAAACGGTGAAAAGGTTACCACCCGGCCGGTAACCGGGTGGAGAGTTTGTATTGATTACCGCAAATTAAACGCGGCTACCTCAAAAGACCATTTTCCTTTACCGTTTATTGATCAAATTATAGAAAAATTATCCGGTCATAAATTTTATTGTTTTCTTGATGGATATTCTGGTTACAACCAAATAGCCATCCACCCTGAGGACCAAGCTAAGACTACATTCACATGCCCTTACGGTACTTTTGCTTTTCGGTGAATGCCATTTGGGTAATGTAATGCCCCGGCCACTTTTCAAAGGCTTATGACAAGTATTTTTTCAGATATGGTCGGGGAGTCTTTAGAAATTTTTATGGACGATTTTTCTATATTTGGATCTGATTTTGATTCTTGTCTCCAACAACTTGAAAGAGTTTTAAAACGTTGCACGGAGACAAATTCGGTATTGAGTTGGGAAAAAAGTCATTTTATGGTCAAGCAAGGGGTTGTACTTGGACATCTTGTTTTTGAAAAAAGGTTTTGAAGTTGACCGTGCCAAAGTACAACTTATTGCTTCGTTACCACCTCCCACCAATGTCAAAGGCGTGCGCTCCTTTCTAGGGCACGCTGGGGTTTATAGACGATTCATCAAGGATTTTAGTGCAATTTCCAAACCTTTATGCAATTTGCTTTTAAAAGACGCACCATTTTCTTTTGATGAATCGTGTCTAAAATCCTTTGAAATTTTGAAAAAAAAAAACTCTCTCAAGCACCAATCTTGCAATCACCTGATTGGTCTCAACCGTTTGAAATTATGTGTGACGCAAGTGATTACGCGGTTGGTGCTGTTTTGGGACAACGGGTGAATAAAAAGCTTGTTGTAATTTCTTATGCAAGCAAAACTTTTTCTGATGCTCAATTGAATTATACAACTACGGAAAAAGAGTTGCTTGCGGTTGTCTTTTCATTAGATAAGTTTCGTTCATATGTTTGGGGGTTAAAGGTTGTTGTCTTTTCGGACCATAACGCCTTACGGCATCTTATGGAAAAGAAAGAGGCAAAACCGAGACTTATTCGTTGGATCTTGTTACTACAAGAATTTGATTTGGAAATTAAAGACAAAAAAGGTTCAGAAAACGTAGTAGCAGATCATCTTTCACGACTCCCCATTTATGTGAATAATACTTCAAAAGATGAAATTCGGGATTCTTTCCCGGATGAACAACTGTTTTCTATAAATAAAGTGCCATGGTTTGCTAACTATGTTAATTTTTTAGCAGTTGGAAAAATGCCTGAGCATTGGACGAAGCAACAACAAAAGCACTTTTTGGCACATGCTAGGCGGTTCGTATGGGATGATCCGGATTTGTTCAAAGTGGGTCCCGACCAAATCATTAGAAGATGCGTTCCTGATCACGAGATTCCAGATTTACTTGCACACTGTCATTCTTATGCTTGTGGTGGCCACTTTTGTGCCAAAAAGACAGGTCATCGGGTTTTGGATTCAGGTTTCTTTTGGCCCACAATTTTTAAAGATGCTCATATTTTTGTTAAATCTTGCATCAAGTGCCAACAAGTTGGGGGGATCTCAAAAAGAGACCAAATGCCATTAAACCCCATCTTGGTGGTCGAAATTTTTGATGTGTGGGGAATTGACTTTATGGGTCCATTTCCCACCTCTTTCGGTAATCTCTATATTTTGGTGGCTGTGGATTATGTCTCAAAGTGGATTGAAGCCGAGGCCACCAAAACCAATGATCACCATGTCGTTTGTAAGTTTGTCAGGAAAAATATTTTTGCTAGACATGACATCCCCCGTGTGATCATTAGTGATGGGGGTTCACATTTTAAAATTTTTAAATTTGGCAAACTTCTCAAACAATACGGTGTGAATCATAGAATTGCCACCCCATATCATCCCCAAACTAGTGGGCAAGTTGAAGTGTCTAATCGGCAAATCAAAGAAATTTTACAAAAAACCGTTAGGCCCGACCGTAAAGATTGGTCGCTTCGATTAGACGATGCGCTTTGGGCTTATCGGACTGCTTTTAATACTCCGATTGGCACAACTCCTTACCGACTTGTTTATGGAAAAGGGTTTCATTTACCGGTTGAGTTAGCACACCGAGCTTTGTCGGCCATTAAAGAAGTCAATATGGAATATGAGCGTACGGGTAAGGAACGAAAGCTACAACGGAGCGAATTAGAAAAACTCCGGGATGAAGCATACAACAGTGCGGTCACATACAAGTCCAAGATGAAAGCATTCCACGACGCAAAACTAAAAGTCAAAAAGTTTGAAAAAGGACAAAGAGTGTGGCTTTTCAATTATCATTTAAAGCTTTTTCCCGGCAAATTAAAAAGCAAATGGTCGGGACCGTTCGAGATAGTCCACGTCGCACCTCACGGAGCCATTGAAATCAAAGACGAAAAAGGTGGAGAATCATTCATGGTAAACGGTCACCGTCTCAAGCCGTACATTTCATCCGCCACACGAAACGAGGTACAAATCGAGCGGGTTGATTTTCTAAAAGAACAACCCGTATACGTCACTTAGTCTTTGCTCCGAGGTATCCCGTATGGCTGAAGACGTTAAACTTAGTGCTTCTCGGGAGGCAACCCGTATCTTTTCGTACTTTTGTCGTTTTTGTTTATTTTCGCATTTTTATTTTAAATTTTGAATCGAGGACGATCCAATGTCTAAAGTTGGGGAGGGGGTGTTAAAACCCAAAATTTTTATAGTGTTGAGCAAAAATATTCAGTCCCTGAAAAATGTCCCGCAAAAAGTCAGAAAAAGGACCAAAAAATAAGCTGAAAAACGTCCAGCGTCCCACCTAGACGTCTGGGACACCCCGTAGAACGCCCCCAGGTCTGTACGTATTCTGTGGAAACACTTTCGCAAGCTTGAAACGTTGGAAAAACGCCCCAACGTCCCAGCCAGCGTCTGGAACGCCATGTAGGACGCAGGCGAGACCTGCTTGACTTTAGCTTGGACAAAATCGCACGAAACATATCAGAAAAAACCCTTAGCGTCCCACGCCAGCGTCTGGGACGCCGCCTGGAACGCTGGCACTGTGTGGAGCGTTTTAAGCTGCATTTTATGCCATAAAGTTGCATCTCTTTCGTCCTTTCTTCTCCAAGCCGACCCCCTACTCCATTTTCGCTATTTTAAGCTCAAAAATACACGGTTTTCGTTCATTTTTCTTGCAAAAATTCTCCACCAAACACTTAACAAAGTCACATTTTGAAGATTACAACTCAAAAACACTTGATTTGGGCGATTTTTGAAGAACTCGATTCTAGGGTTTTTAAATTTTTCGAGAATTTTTCTTGTTTTCTGTCCACATATCTTCATCTCCACTTACCTACACCAAGAATCCAAGGTATGTGCTTCTGATTTCCAAGCTTTGTTGGTAGATTTCGAAATTCTTGGTAATGTACTGTTCATGGCCGAAAATGGCGCTTGTAGGTTGATTTAGTGCATAATATCTTGAAGTATTGTTGGGTTTTGCTAGTACTAGGTTCCTATGCAGTTAGTTTTTATAGATCTAAAATTTTGTGTGATCGAAAATTTTTGCGAGAAACTATCTGAAATTCGAAAAATCTGAAAAAGTGCAGCTATGGTTTTGATCTTTTGAAATGTTGTTAGTAATGATGTTTAGAACATATGCTGCTGATCACAAAAAAATTTAGACTGTTAAAATGCGCTGAAACAGCAGTCTGGAATTTATCAGTACAAAATTTGTTTTTACTGCCAGTTGTTATTTGCAAATGTGAAAATTTTTATTTGGTGGGAAAACATGGAATTAACATGGTTACGGATAAATTTTGAACATTTGTACATATTTTTCTGTGTAGGAACCGTTTGCCAACTGACTAAAACGTTTTATTATGTGTGACATTTAAAAATGTTTAATGGCAAAAAGTTGTATTGTTGTATTTGGTGATTGTGCAGATGCCGCCAAGACCGAGCACTGGAAGAAATGTTAGGGGAAGAACTGCAACTGCTCCACCATCAACATCCCGAGGAACAAGGAGACAACGAGAGCCATCCTCCGAGCCAATCCAGCGGAATGCGAGATACGCACGATTAAGCGAGCACCCTGAGGATATCCGACCAGCATTATATGATGCCACCCATCCAGAGACGCGCATGCAGGTGGAGCGTACGGTCGATCGTGACTAATTCAGAGGCTCTCACGTTACAGAGGCTTTTGATGAGTACGGATGGGCGGGGGTGCTTGATTTTGATACCCGAGCCATACATACAGATTTGGTCAGAGAGTGGATGCGGACACTCAGGAGGCAGGAGAACGGGGGAGGAGAAAACATACAGTTGATCGGGAGCATCCGAGGCGAGCCGATCATCATGACGGTTCCGCAGATCAGGGATTATTTCAGCATGGATACGGGGGTGCATTTGCTACAGGCTATGGGGGAGCCTACATTGTATGCGTGCGCCGACACCCGAAATCCGGGTAACTTTGTGGATATGGCACGATTGGTGGATACAGTTTACACGAGGGGCGGGACAAATGCCCACCAGGATCTGGTTCCAAGGGAAAAGGCCCTAATGAGCATCATTGAATATAACGTCAACCCGAGGGCCAGTGATAAGGGCAATGTACGGACACATGATGCGATGGTACTTTACGCGTTGATGACTGGGAGGCGGAGATTTCGTTTGCATATAATGCTATGTGCAACATTTGGTGGAGTTACGACATGCGATACCGTAACACCACCCCCATGTCTATTTGATATCCTCATACCTCGTTCGGGAGTTTGGAGCGAGGATCCGAGCATTTCCCCCGCCGCGTAGTTTCGACAATGTATTGACTACAGCCTTAAGTCAATACAAGAGCATCAGTTTCATCCAACAAAATGGGAGATGCATCATCCGTGACCTTGACAACCATACGGAGTACGAGTGCCCAGGGGTAGCAGGAGGAGAGGCCCTGCACCAGCGGATGACGGGACGAGGCATTCATAGGGACACCACAGAGGAGAGGGGACGTCAGGGGCATCGAGCTGGGATCAGAGAGCAGCATGGGATGCAGAGTCACTATTGCATGAGGAGCGGTACGCCTCGCTTAGTGACGACATCGCAGACCTAAAGGCAATGGTGGGGCAAATGCAGCTGATCTTAGAGGATACACGCGCTATTTCGGCCGCCCACTTCCACGCGCATGAGTATTACACTCATGCCTCTTATTAGGGAAGCAGGCCGGATCCGATGGATATCGATCAACCACAACAGCTATATTACCCCGCCCCACTCTACTGGCGGGCAGGCGAGCCAGCAGGATATCCACCTCCTTCGGAGTACCAGGATTACAGACCGCCAGCGAGCACGACCTATTGGGATGGCTTTGAGAGTCTAGCCGAGTCCATATTCGGAGTTGCCCCGCCATATCCGCGATATCCTCCACCTCCCCCACAGTGACATTGGTGAGATCCTCTCTTTTATTTTATTTTATTTTATTTTTAGTTTGTTTGAGTGCTTTTGTGTAATCTTTTTTGTTTTTTTTGATGTCTTTATTTTGGATGACTGTACTTAAATTAACAATGTGTTGGATGATGATGTATTTTGGATCTTGATGAAGTGTCCCCGAATTTTTCTTCCTTTTTGTCCCGTTTGTGACTCGGCAAAACGAAAGATGATTGAATAAAAGGGTCTAGACATGGGATAGCAGGTGATGAGATAAAAGTGACATTCCAACTAATGTATATTTCTGTGGTTGCCTGTCCGGTTCAAGTAACAAATGGATCAAAAATGTTTTAACTTCAAGTTGTAAACTAGTTTTTTCTAAAAATTTATGTTTCAAAAGTTCCTCTAGAGATACCCTGTTTAAAGAACCCTGATGGCCCGATTCTCGAATTTGCTTGTAAAGATCCCTACTGCATTCTATGACCGCACGACCTTAGATGTCCCTATTTTTGTAATCTATATTCCACTGTTTGGGTTGTTGTGTACCTGGAGCCTGGTGTACCCCATTTCAGGTTTCCACCGTCCATAGCCACTTGAATATGAATATATCTTCGGGACTTTGATAAGTATCTTGCTATGTAACCGGCAACCCGTAGGTGACCCCTCTTGGAAGCCGCGCAAAAAGGCAGGACTTACTTGAAAAGTAGATTGCATATAAGTGATTATAAATTAATGATCTGTATTCCGCTGTTTGGGGTTGTTGCGTACCTGGGACCTGGTGTACTCTATTTCAGGTTTTCACGTCCACCATCAACTTTAAATATGAATATTATATTCAGAGAAAATTCTGAGACATAAATCACAAATGAAGTTCTACAAAGATAAATCAAATGAAGAAATAAATATGGGCAAAGTGTTAAAAGTACAAAGTTAATATGGTTGTAATGTGAAAAAAAGGGGACCAATAGAAATAAAAAGAAGAACCTTAGGAATCTGGACAGAATGCAGTAACCAAAAAGGACTGACCGTACCACGTCACTGGAAAAACCGCAAGTGGGAGGTAAACTTGGTATCTTTGGAGAGACTTTTGAAAAATGAATTTTTGACTTAGTCGTTTGCAGGGTGAAGAAATTTTAAGATCACTAAATAGTGCTTTGCACTTAAAATAAACGGACATCCGGGCTGTCAATGGGCTCAGGCGTATGCAATACTGTAATGTTTACTTTTGTTTGATTGCTTGTTGTTTTATGGACTGGACCTGAATTCTGATTTCGTTGAGTCTTTCTCGGGACGAGAAAGAGATAAGTTGGGGAGGTTTGATCGGGCAATTTTGGTTTGAAGTAAAATGTAATTAACTTGATAAATTAAGCATTGTTTAACCAAGAATGACCCTACTTTTGATGGAATTGAGTGAATTACATGCAGGGATTGAAAAACGGGAATTTTGGGCGAAAACCACGCATTAAACGGACACCGGAAGCGGGAGAAAAAGCCCAGCGTCCCAGGAAGCGTCCCAGGAAGCGTCCCAGACGTTGACCTGGAACTCTGGGCCATTTTGAAGAGAAAAAGCAGCTCAGATGTGCGAGGAAGCCCGTCAGCATCCTAGGTGGCGTCTGGGATGCTGGCCTAGGACGCACAGCGTTTTTGGAACATCTCGTTCTGGGACGTTGCGCGTCGTAAAAGTTTGAAGAAAAAACAGCGTCCCACAGGCGTCTAGGATGCTGGCCTAGGACGCTGCCGCGTAGAATGCGCTAAATTGCCATATTTAAGCCACTCTTTTTAATGAAACTTTATCCCATCGACCCAAGGCAGCCTCTAGAAAATTTTCTGAGGGTTTTGACAGTTTTTCAAGGCCAAAAACATCCCCAAATCATCTCAAAAACAATTCCCAATCTCAAATTAAACCTCTTTTGCATCAAGATCAAGCCACAGTTCCAGAAGTTCTGAAGATCCAGTCATGTTCAACATCTCCAACACAGAGTTTGCATCAGTTCCAGTTATGAGTAGCTAAATTATCCCATGGTCACAACCGGGAGTAGGTTTTGATTTCTTTTCCAGTATTGTATTAGATTTGAACCTTTTAGATTCATGAACACATTATTTGGTTTGTTTGTTTTTCAATCATATGATTAGACTTCCATTACTTGTTCTTAAATTGTTGCCTGATTGAGTGTAAGACAATTCTATTGTGATCTTCCCCACCGTGCCAAATCATCCACAGTGGTGTGTAGGACGGAGGGTGCGGATTTTACATAGTTTGATCCCAGATTTAGTCAGTAACAGTACGGTTATGTCTATGTAATCTGAATGAACGCAAAATTAGTAAAATCTGATATAATACATTGTTAGGAATCAAAACTAAAACCGGGAGTGATCACCTCTTTCTCTGATTGAATTAAACCCTTGCAAGCATTGTTTTTCTGATTTTGTTTACTTTTAAATCTTTTAGAACTAGATTGTTAACCATAAGCTCCTCGTGGATTCGACCCTTACTTGCCCTATCTATTAGTGCTTTTAAGGTTATTTTTGATTGCATCAACGACTGCGATCAGTTTCCTGACTATACTATGTGTGAATTTGCATGCGTAGGTAATTTGATACCCGTAGAGTGAGATTGTGTGCTTAGATTAGTATAGTCTTGTGTGTTGAGTGTATAGTCGTATCGATTGGTATTACGGTTGTGAATTATTGGTACTTGTGAGAGTAAGATGGTGTCGTGACCCCAGCTGGGGCAGGATTATGTCGAGTCTCGATGCAAATACAATACGAGGTAGGACGGTGCCTCATCCAGTTAAGGGGTAGGACTGTGTCGAGTCCTGTTGCAATTTTGGATTCGAGTAGGACGGTGTCGAGTCTCAATAAGTGTTATGTGTGTATGATGTGATGGAATGTGTGGTATTTTGGGGAACTCACTAAGCTTTGTGCTTACTCTCTCAAGTTAAATGATTTTTAGGTACATCTTCTGATCGGGGCAAGAGCGCAGCTTGACTGTTCTGCATCTTACAAATTTGCTCGAGACTTCCGCTGAACAATACTTTGTATTGAATTTATTCTATGGGTTTCTAACATGTTATTTAACCAAACGTTGAGCGAATGTTATATGAAATTTAAATGGTTGTTCTTAGTTACTCTGATTTTTAAAATGAAAAATTGGTTTGAAATCTGGGATGTTACAAGTTGGTATCAGAGTCTTGGTTTGAGGGATTTTGATGAACATTAATGGGATTCCAAACTCAAATTGAGGACTTAAAGATTTTCATAAAACGTTTTGAAAAAGAATTTTACAAAAGAAGAAAGATGCGCTGTGTACAGTCAGCCGGAGCACAAGCAAGGAAATTGATTCCCTAAATGGCCATGTTATTACTTGTGCTATTGATAAATATGCATACTATAACGTAAGGTATGGATCCACTCAGGAATTTCATGTTAGAATTGCCTAGATCATAGGGATGCCTTGTTGCCTTGTATGTTACTTGCTTTGTGCTACTTGAAATATATGTTGGTATTTTTGGGTTATTAAGTGAATGCTTTAGGGTTGTATGCGATTAGGATTAGATAAGCCTTAGAATTCTTGATCTAGCCTTACTAGTTATTCCTTTTTTGGTTTTGACTTTAGTGTAGGGTCACTTATTCGACTGTCTATCTTATTCTCTATTACGTACGACTATGTATTCATGAGATGACTCGACGGTATCAGCGAAAATTTCTCAGGCACGTGTGGGGTGTGGAATCCTAGGTAGTATAGAAAGAGTGCTAGGGCACATATGTACGGGCCGTATGAATGAGATATGTGTGCCCAGTAGTGGTGATGGGGACTTAGGGGCTTGGGATGATTTTTAGGACCAGTGCGAATAGGTGTGGAAGGTAGTACAGGGCCCGTACTATTTGAAGAATAGGATTCGTACCTGGAACGGGAAAAGTCACTAGGATTCTAAGAAGCTGGTAAATGAGAGAATCGTGTGTGATTCGCGCTATCAACTCGTTGTAATTTGTCTTTTTGTATCTACAACAATTTGTCTTTTTGTATAGACAACATGGTGATGACGAGATGTTGTGAGAACGGTTTCGGGTCCAGCTCCAGGGAGAGCGTATAGGGAGGAGCCGGAAAGATTGAAGATGACCTGTGGGACCTGATTGCCGCATAAGTGTCAAAAGAGGTGCTTTCGATGATGTCAGAGATGTTCAACTCGATCAAGAACGAGCTTGTAAGGCCCAGTTCCCGAATTGACCAGCTTGGATTTAAGGAAACTGGATCTAGGAAGAGCTAGAGTTACTGCCACTAACTATAGAGTTAGCGTAGCTATTTAGAGCTTAAGGTGTGTGTGGGATAGCTGCAGTTAGTGCTAACTATAATTATTGCAAAACCGTAGAAATCTCAGGTCTTGGGCCCTAGTAGTGCACCCTAAATCCTTAGCAGCCGTCATTCTTCATACTCTACACCATTGGAACTCCTGTGATGACCTTAGAGACCTTGAGAGGTGATTTTTGACTTGAAGGACCCTTGGAAGGATTTCTTGGTAAAGAAGGAAGAAGAGAGTGAAGCAAGTAGAGAAATCTTGAGCATTAGAATATGATTCAATCCTAGTTTCTTGACCATTGTAGGTATTCTATCCATTGGTTTGTTCATTAGGATGGATTATCTTCTTTTTATTTTAAGTTATGGAGGTTTTAATCTTTGGATGGATTGGTTTTGGAGTTGGGCCAACTCCAGGCCTTTTGGTCGCTTGAAAAGGTTGGTTTTCTTCCCTAGATCAAATTAATTAGGAAATTAGTTCTTATGCATCAAGTGTTTGAATGATAGATTTCATTCCCTTTGTTGACCTAGGTATAAGATTTGACATACATTAGACATGTATGTCAATAAAGCTCCCATGTTTATGAAGTATCAGATCAATGGACGTGTTCTAGAAGGATTGAGCCCCTGCCTGAATGGATTAAGTGCTTAATGAGGATTTTGAGGAACTCATAGTTAGCACCGCTAACGTATGGAGTTAGCGACGCTAATTGTCGTGAGTACCCATTTATGGATTGGGGTTATCGACGCTATATTAAGGAGGTAGGGTGCCCACCGTTGGCTTTTGGACCATTGACCGTGACTTTTGACTTTCACCAATTGACTGTTTGGTCAACTTGAGCGGATTAGGAATTGTATGGATCAATTATGGACCTTTGGATTGCTAATTTACGCCTTTATGATATGTTAGAGGTTCGTGGTGCTTAGCGTATTGGGACTCTAGTGCGTGTGGCTTGCGGTTGCGAAGTCAGGTGAGCCTCCTCACTATACTATATGTAAAGTTGCATGCATAGATAACTCGGTACCGATAGGGATGGATAATATGCTTGATAGAGTACGAATGTATTTGCTTATGTATAGTCATATGATCCGTTCTTGCGGTTTTGTGCATGGGATGGTGGGATAGGCCAGTGCCAAGATGGGATTGTGCCAGGTCCCTAGGATAGGACGATGCCGATTCGGGCCGTGTGGGGTTCCAAAGAAGTGGTGGACGGGAAGAAGACAATGCTGGGATATTATATGTGCTGAATGTGTTGGACATGTGGTATTTGATAGGAAATAGGCAAAATAGATATTCTTAACTCTTAAGTTCACATGCAACCTAATAGGATCTATGTTTTCACTATTTGAATCTATAACTAAAACCTATAGGTATTTCGAAATTTACTAAAAGGATAAACAGAAAATTACTAACCTTTGTTGAATTTTTTGGAAGCGAGCACCACAAGCGTCGTGCCTCAAATGGTTCACACCCAAAGCAAGCAACAAGAAAAACAAGAGAGAGATAGAGAAACCCTTAAAATTTCGTGGCTCTTAGGGGTACTAGGGCTCCCTATTTATAGCCTCAAAGGTTTAGCAGATAAGCCTTTTTTGAATTCAAACAGGATAAACGTTTTATCTTTAAATTCAAACCCTTATTTATGTATATATATAATTCGAAAATTATGGATATAATTATCCTAATTTTCGTTCACCATATATATATATATATATATATATATATATATATATATATATATATATATATATATATATATATATATATATATATATATATATATATATATATATATATATATATATATATATATATATATATATATATATATATATATATATATATATATATATATATATATATATATATATACATACTATAATTATCTATTGAACAATTAAAATTTAGCCCCTGCACTTTTAATTAATCCAATTAATTCCAAAATTAATTCCAATTAATTTCTGATTAATTATTAATTAAATAATACTATTTCTAATTAATATATTATCCTTATAATATATTAAAAAATTATTTATATTGACTTATTAATCACATAATAAATCAATCTCTCTCTAAAAAGTTATTCTGTCAAATTGCCAGCTATGAGGGCAACCCAAAAGGACTTTGCTACTATCAATAAAGTATATACCAATTATAGTCATGGCTTAGACACCTAATCCAATAGTCTCCCACTTGGATAAGTCTATGACTATAACTGCCAGTATAACTTCTAAATCGATCAGCAAATTGTAGCTTCCAAAAGCCGCTTCCGAACTCTGACCCAAGCAGTTATGTTCTAAGATAAGTGATCATATGATCCTCCGTTCTACAAGATATCATTCGGACTTGAGACATGGATTATAATCAATCTCAGTCCGATACTATGTTTCCCGATTTCCGATTTGTAATGACATAAGACTTCTAATTGAATACATCAATTTAGTCCTGGCTGGCCAGCACTTCAGTCAACACCAAATCACCGAGCGGCCCACATATATCGTTTTTCCCGTTAGGATAAAAGGAACGAATAAACTTTGACTCATATGCTTGTATCCTTTACTCATCAAATCGTGCACAACAATACGTTTTATGACATCGAGTTACCGATGCGTTTAAGCATTATCAATGTACAACCGACTTGCAAATTTCAACTCACATGTCTCCGTTTCAAGACCATAAGATATTATTGTCTCAGAATTACTCGTGATATAATCCATGAAGTGATTATCTGAGCGTGGGTTTGTCCAATACTCAAATATCCATTTCTAAGCACTCATGAACATTGCAGCAACTCTATTGTTATGTCTAACTCCTTAGAAAATCTACAATTCAATTCATGACAGTCTTCATTTACTACTTACTTCCAAAAGTATGAGCGACTGTGAACTTTTGAATAATCAAATTATCGGGAAGTAAAACATGCAAAAGCGAAACATAAAAAACTGACTGGGAGCTACTCCTGCTTATTACCAAGTCTCCACGAGGTAATCACCTAGTCGGATCTGTCATAATACTATTATGTGTTTCTTGGTTTATTTTAAACTTTCAATTTAAGTTCTATATGTATGTCTATATACCCAGAACGACCTTTCACTCTATCTATGTATCCAAAATGTCTTACATTGATACACTTCATTGCAGACAGTCCAATCGGATACTCTTCTGATGATATTTCAATATGTCATTCTGTCTTTCTCTCTCCCAACTCCATTTCGAAAATGGTGATGTGTACTGTGACTTCTCATGGTTCTTGGGGTCTTTAGTCCAGATGACTGCACCCTAAGACTATTTCGAGATGTTATGATGTGCCGGTGAACCACACGTGCTCCATCAGAATACCAACAAAACTCTTTAACCATGAAGTCCTTTAGCACCATATTCTGATGTTAATAATTACAGATTTGAAACTCCTTTCAAATTATTATTACATTCACCCCAATCATTTCTCAATGATTTTCTCACGTGTGCTCGGATAATCCATCCTGTATTCTTAGCCTGCTTGTATCATGAATCCAACTTATTATGTTCCAAGCATCAAGTCATTAGGATAAGTCCATGACACCTATGATCGATCCAATTTGCAGAAGCTCATGGAATCCAATCTGTTCCATTCTGAATCTTTTCAGAACCTATGGATTACTCATTATCCTTGTGTCATGACTTTCAGAAACGATTTCCTTTTGAAGACTCTTTCTTTCATGCATCTTGAGTCATATCAAGATCATACTCATAATGGCTAGGTCTATACTGACAATTTCATCTATCTGATAGATGTTGGCAACAACGTGATTACTGTTGGATTAGGTGTCTAAGCCATGACTTATAATTTGTATTTATCTTATTAATAGAAGCAAAGTCCATTTGGATTGCCCTCATAGCTGGAGGTTTGGTAGAAAGTTCAGTAGAGAGAAAGATTGATTTATTATATGATTAATAAATCAATAGAAATAAAATAAATAGTTTATTAATACATTAAAGTGATAATATATTAATTAGAAACTATATTAATTAATTAGAAATTAATCTAGAATTAATTGAAATTAATTTAGTGATTAATTTAATTAATTAAAGGTGCAGGGACTAGTTTTGTAATTACTCAATAGTTGAGTGAGTACTAGCTAGGTCATATGACAGGTGGCAAAATTAAGGAGTAGGAATACTCTTAATTTCGAAACCCTAATAAGGAGTTAAAGGCTTGGTCCAAATGATAAAAGGCTTATCTAGATTTGGGCTTGTCTAGGGTTTTGACTGTCACCACCTGGAGGCTATAAATAGATCTCCCTAGGAACCCTAAAACCTGTGCCACTTTTACCCTATCTCTTTGGAATTTTCGTCCCCTACTTCTTGCTCCTTGGGTGTGACCTCATTTGAGGCAGGACACTTGTGCTGCTTGGCTTCAAAGATTAAAACTAAATGTTAGTTTTCTTAATTATTTTCTTTAGAAATTTTTTGTTGGCCTTTAGGGATTTTATTACATGTTCAATGTTAGAAAACATAGATCCAATCTAGGTTGCATGTAAACTTAGGGTTTTATTCATAGATTTGTAGAAAACTTTTCAGTGGTATCAGAGCTTTATGGTTGTTTTCTAATTGAATTCCTATAATTGTAATCCTTAGATTTAGGGTTTATAGAAACTAAACCCTAAATGGAGGCTTGATCGAAATTTAGGGCTAGGGTTTTCGAAACCCTAGCCTCCCCCCCATCTATCTGCGATTTCTTGTGCTAGGGTTTAGAAGGTTTTCTATTTTTGGTAATTGTGATTATTTAACAAATGGAAACCTTAAACCTACTTAATTGCTATTTTCGAGATTTAGGGGTTTAAGATAGGATTAAATTAATTTGATTAATTTATGATGCCTATCTGGATTTAATTAATTCAGTTAATTGTTTAATTAAAAGATAAATTAAATCATTTAAAGGTTTAAATTTAATTTTAAAATTAATAGTTAATTTTTCAAAAATTAAATAGATAAACCATAAATATTATAAGAGTTTAAAATACATCTTATATATATTATAACTAAAAGTTAATATTATATATATAAGATAAATTGGTTAGTCAAATCAATAGCAGGCCTCATTCACGAAGCTGATCTATAAGGAGGGTATAAGGAGACTGCCTATAAAATGGCGGTCTAATGGGTGTCCATTCTCACCTACCGCTCTCTTGATCAGTGGAGGGTCGTTAGCTGAACGGGTTTGATAGGACCGCTTAATCTCATTAAAAGTATAATGTTATTAATCAAAGTATTAGAACAATTTTATCAAATCCCAATCTAGTTACTTTAGGAAAAATGTGAAAAGATGCTAATCCATGAAATTACACATTGCACTTTATGAGACATTAGTGGAGCGTGTGTGGTTATCCGACACACTAATAGGGGCTCATAAAGAGTTGCAATGGGTTTCTCAATCTTATCATTGTTGGTGGAGCGTGTGTGGTTTACCGGGACATCAATTAGAGATGATAATTGACTTTGAGAGTACCAAGCTAATTTGCATGGTTATTCACATCTAGTTTGTGATCCTCGACATCCCATTCACAAACAGTAGAGCATATCCAAGATTAAACATGCTATTGAACAGTTGAATAAATCTCAAAGATCTAGGAATTTCACTATAATATGATTATCTTCCGCGGTGGAATTGGTGAATCGTCATTCGCCTACCTTTATAAAATTTACAATTAGACTACGACATCCCTATTCTAAGTTGTAAATTATATAGTTGGGTCCTAGCCTTATTATTATTCTTGGGTTAATATAAGGTATTTATATATCTAATTAAAACAACCTTCTTTTATAGATGTCTCCTACTGATGCTCCAGCTTCTAAATCGGCACCCCACTCCAAGAACAGTCATGTTACCTCTATCCTTTCACTATGTTCTAAAATGACATTAGATGGCACGAACTATAATGATTGGATTAGGAATATCAAAATAGCTTTGAGGTTTGAGAACAAAGAGTATGTTCTTGACACTGAGCTCATTGAAGTTGATCCCAACACAGCTACTCCCGAGGAATACACCTTATACAAAAACACTATGATGATGCGACCAAAGTGGCCTACATCATGATTGCTACCATGACTCCTGAATTGCAAAGATTTTACGAGGACTACTGGCCCTATGAGATATACAAGGACCTTGCGGAAAAGTTCCGCAAGCGAGCGAGTATCGAGAGGTGCGAAGTGGTTCGAGCCCTCATGACCGGTAAACCAAAGGACGGAGAATCCGTCTGCACTCATGTGCAAAGGATACAAAGTTATATGGAGAGACTACAGAAGCTTGGAATGCAAGTCGATGAGGAGTTGGCCATTGAAATGGTGCTCAACTCCTTACCGAGTTCTTATGACCAGTTCACACTGGTGTATCATTTGAACAACACTCAGACCTCTTTGTCTGAGTTGCATAATATGCTGCAGACTGCAGAGGACGGGCTGAAGGGTATAAGTGTACATTCTCTGAGCACTACCGTCTTGGCAATTGGCCATGGCAAAGGAAAGAAAAGGAAGGGCCCTCCCAAGAAAAATTGGAGGGAAAATGTTCAAGTCGGGTCATCCAGCAATGGCCCGAGACCCAAGTCTTCCGGCATTCCTCATGTCACTAACCCCAAAGATGTCGACTGTTTCTATTGCAAAGAGAAGGGTCACTGGAAAAGAAGTTGCCTGAAGTACTTGCAGGACATTAAGGATGGCAAAGTGAAGCCATCGTCAGCAGGTACATACACTATCTCTAAAAACTTATCATCTTCCTGTTCTTGGGTCCCTGACATCGGATGTGGTTTTCACATTTATTCTGATTTGCAGGGCCTAAAGGAAAGTAGGGAGGTGGAGCACGGTAGATTGAACCTGATCATGGGCAATTGGCGATCGTCACCTGTTACCAAGATCGGTCTCTATAGATTAATGCTGAGTAATAGATTTAGTTTAGATTACTGAATTGTTGCTATTTGCCAGATATGGCAAGAAACATAATTTTATTTCATGCATTGTTCAGATAAGGCTTTCATTATTCTTTTGATAATTTGAATGGTTCAATTTCTGTTTTTAAGAATGGTGTATTTACTTTTGAAGCTTTACCTTGCGATGCTGTGTATGAAACAGTGACTTTTGTTGACAATTTAGGAAATAGTGTATTACATATTGATTCTTCTAGTGGTGTAAAAAAGGCGTGCTTGTGGCACTGTCGCCTTGGGCACCTCAACAAGAAACGCATCGCACAACTCCAAAAGGATGGAGTGTTGGAATCATTTGATCAAAGGGTCTTTTGAAAGAGGTGAAGGTCTGTTGGATATCATACACATAGATGTGTATGGACCCTTCAGATCAACCATAAAGGATGGCACTCGGTTCTATGTGACCTTTACTAACGATTATAGTAGATATGGGTATATCTACTTAATCAAGCATAAGTCAGATACCTTTGAAAAGTTCAAAGAGTTAAAAAATGAAGTTGAGAATCAATTGCGCAGGAAGATAAAGATGCTTAGATCTGACAGAGGCGGTGAGTATCTTAGTATCGAGTTCCTTGACTATCTTAAGGAATGTGGAATAGTTTCACAGTTATCACCTCCTAGAACACCACAGTTGAACGGTGTTGCTGAGAGGCGTAACTGATCCCTGTTAGACATGGTTCGTTCCATGATGAGTCGTGCTTCTCTTCCCATCCACTTCAGGGGGTATGCCTTAGAGACTGCCGCCCACATCCTCAATCTTCTCCCAACTAAGATGGTTGCCAAAACACCTCATGAGATGTGGACGGGGAAAGTTCCCTCGTTAGCACATGTCAAAGTCTGGGGTTGTGAGGTTTTCGTGAGACGAGAGACTAAAGACAAACTCGCAGAAAGAAGTGAGAGGTGTATATTCATCGGATACCCGAAACAGTCTTTTGATACTTTTTCTACAGACCAAGCGAGGACATGGTCTTTGTAGCTAGACGAGGAGTCTTTCGAGAGAGAGAGAGAGAGAGAGAGAGAGAGCTCATATCCAAAGAGGACAGTGGGAGTACCATTGATCTTGAAGAAATTCAAGAGTCATCCGATGATACAACCTTAGGTGAAACTAGCAACCAACATGAGGAAGAGGTTCATGTTGGTCTAACAGACGTTTCATTATCTCTTAGGCACTCCGGTAGAGTTAACATGCCAACCGAGTTTTATGGCTTCCATATAACTATGGATGGTGACACGTTTGTCAGTGATAGGAAACTGACAAATTTAGATGAGCCAGCTAACTACCGGGAAGCAGTGGTGGGCCCTGAGTCTGCCAAGTGGAAAGAGACAATAGACAGCGAGACCAAGGCCATGTATGACAATCAAGTTTGGAACTTGGTTGACAATGTACCAGCTCGAAATACAGTCTGGTACAAGTGGATCTTCAAGAAGAAGACAGACATGGATGGAAAGGTACACACCTTTAAGGCTCGGCTGGTTGCGAAGGGCTTCACTCAAACCCCGGGGGTTGATTATTATGAGACCTTCTCATCAGTGGCCAAGATTAAGTCCATTAGGATAATGCTTGCCATAGCTGCATTTCATGATAATGAAATTTGGCAGATGGATGTCAAAACCACTTTCCTTAACGGGAAGTTGACTGAGGATATTTACATGAATCAGCCAGAGGGTTTTGTAGACACAAAGCATCCTCATAACGTGTGTAAGCTTGAGAAATCAATCTACGGACTGAAACAAGCTTCTCACAGCTGAAATCTTTGTTTCCATGAGAATGTCAAAGAGTTTGGCTTCTCTAGGAGTGAAGATGAGTCCTATGTATATGTCAAGGCTAGTGGGAGTACAGTCACTTTTCTGGTGTTGTATGTTGATGACATACTGCTCATGGGAAACGACATTCCAACCTTGCAAGATGTCATGTCTTGGCTTGGGAAGTGTTTGCCATGAAAGACCTAGGATAAGCTGCCTATATTCTTGGGATAAGAATACCGAGAGATAGAAAGAAGAGACTAATAGGACTTAGTCAAAGTACATACTTAGAAAAGGTACTAAAGAGGTTTAGTATGGAAAATTCCAAGAAGGGATAGCTACCTATCCAGAGTAATGCAAAGTTGAGTAAGACTCAAAGTCCGAGTACAGATGAGGAAATAGCTGATATGAGTCAGGTACCTTACGCTTCAGCGGTAGGGTCGATCATGTACGCTATGACATGTACTCGTCCCGACGTGTCCTTTGCTTTGAGCATGGTCAGTCATTACCAGGGTAACCCTTGTAGAGCGTATTGGATAGCTGTTGAGAATATACTCAAATATCTACGGAGGATAAAGAACATGGTGTTGGTCCTTGGTAGCAGTGATACATTGAGAGTTTTTGGGTAGATAGATGCCAGCTTCCAGACAGATAGAGACAACGATCGGTCTCAGTCAGGCTGGGTATTTCTTTTGAATGGGGGAGCGTTTACTTGGAAGAGTTCCAAGCAAGAAACGGTGGTTGATTCTACGTGCGAATCAGAGTACATAGCAGCGAGTGAAGTTTCTAAGGTAGCGGCTTGTCTGAAGAACTTTATCTATGACCTTGGAGTAGTCCCGAGTATTCAGGAGCCCATGGAACTGTTCTGCGATAATGAAGGAGCGGTTGCCTTGACAAAGGAACCGCGAGATCATGGAAAGTCCAGACATATCGACAGAAAGTACCATTACATTCGGCATAGGGTAGAAGAAGGTCACCTCCTTGTAAAGAGGGTATCATCTGAAGATAATCTTACAGATCCCTTGACAAAGGCTCTGAGTAGGATCAAGCACAATCAACATGCTAGTTGCATAGGATTGAGAGATGATATTAGTTTTTATAATTAGATAGGTTTTGAAACTTGTAATAATATAAATGTAATTGACTTTGGTGATTTAATAAGAAAGATTTATTAATGAGTATTGTCTACTGCTATTTGTCAATTGTTTATCATTGTGTTTCATTTTGCATGTTTACTTCCTGAATAATATGATTATTCGAATATCCACAGTCGCTCATACTTTTTGGGAGTAAGTATGAACGAAGACTGTCATGAATTGGTTTGTAGATTGTCTAAGGAGTTAGAGATAGCAACATCATTACTACAACGTTCATGAGTACTTAGAAAATAGAGATTTGAGTATTGGATAAACCCGCGCTCAAAAGATTGCTTCATGCATTATATCATGAGCAATGTTGAGATGATAACATCTTATGATCTTGAAGTGGAGACATATGAGTTATAATTTGCAAGGCAGTTGCTCATTGATAATGCGAAAACGCATCGGTAACTCGATGTTATAAAACGTGTTGTTGTGAGTAATTTGACTGGTAAAAGATATAAAGATATGAGTCGAAGCTTATGTTGGATTAGGTGTCTAAGCCATGAGTTTATATTTATATTTATCTTGTTAATTGAAGCAAAGTCCATTTGGGTTGCCCTCATAGCTGGAGGTTTGGATACAGTTCAGTAGAGTAAAAGGTTGATTTATTAATTGTTTAATAAATCAATAGAATTAATTAAATGGTTTATTAATATATTTAAGTGTTAATATATTAATTAGAAACTATAATAATTAATTAAGATTTAATCTAGAATTAATTGGATTTAATTCAGTGATTAAATTAATTAATTAAAGGTGCAGGGACTAGTTATGTAATTATTCAATAGTTGAATACTGACTGGCCATTGGACAGGGACCAAAAGTGGCACCAACTATGGAGGCTTCTCCATAGGTGGCGAAACCCTAATCAGGGTTTAAGAGGTCTGGTCTAAGTGGTCAACAGGCTTGCCCACTAAGGAGGCTCCTTAGGGTTTTAGCTGTAACCCTTGGAGGCTATAAAAGGAGGCACATGGCTCCTCCTTTTCTGCGCCAAGTTGAACTAAGAAAACTCTACTTGACTGTCTTCTCCATTGCTTTGGGTGTGACTTGGATTTGAGGCAGGATTGTTTTGCTGCTAGCTTCAAGAACAAGATCAAAAGGTTGGTTATTCTTCATTTGATCTTTAGAAATAATTGTTGGCCTTAGGATTTTAGTTTATTATCTTCATAGAAGAAAACATAGATCTTTCTAGGGTTGCATGTGAACCATAAGAAATTATTTGTTCATTGTTTGCTAGAAAACCCTTCAGTGGTATCAGAGCATAGGCTTGTTTTCTTGTGAATGATATAAACTGCTTAAACTATTTTTTCCTTGAGTGTTTTTGCAAAAAAAAACCTCTTGGATGAGGCCTTGGTCGAAATCAAGGCTAGGGTTTCCTAAACCTAGCCGCCACCCCCTTGGATCCCCTTTATTTGCTTGCCTTTTAAGTTGGTTGTTATTTTTGGTAAATGTATCTTCAAGATAACTGGAACCCTTAAACCCTAGCTTGCAAATTTCAAACCTTAGGGGTTTAAGATAGGTAAAATTAATTTGATTAATTTATAATATCTATCTTAGATTTAATTAGTTTAATTAATTGTTAATTAAAAGATCAATTAAATCAACTTAAAGAATTAATTTAAAATTTTCGAAAAATTGAAATAAATTAGCGAAAATTATGAATAAATTAATTCTAAAATATTTTAATAAGATTAAAATATATCTTATATATTTATGATTAAAAGTTAATACTTATATATAAGATTAAATGGTTAGTCTTACCGCTAGTAGGCCCCATTCACAAAATTGTCCTATAAAGAGGATATAAGGCGACTGCCTATAAAATGGCAGTCTAATGGGTATCTACTCTTACCTACCGCTCTCCTGGTCAGTCGAGTGTCGTTAGCCGGACGGGTTTGATAGAACCGCTAAAGCCTCTTAAAAGTATAATGCTATAATTGAAAGTACTAGAACTTTAAACAAATCCTAATCTAGTTACTTTAGGCTTAAAATGTGAATTGGTGCTAATCCATGAAATTGCACATTGCAATTTGTGAAACATTGGTGGAGTGTGTGTGGTTAACCGGCACACCAATAGGGGTTCACAAAGACTTGCAATGGGCTTCTTGATTTTGTCATTATTAACGGAGCGTGTGTGGTTAACTGGCACGTTAATTAGAGATGACAATTGACTTCGAGAGTACTGAGCGAATTTGCATGGTTATTCACACTCTGTTTGTGATCCTCGGCATCCCAGTCACAAACAGTGGGGCACATCCGAGACTAAACATGCCATTGAATAGTTCAATGTGTCTCAACAGATCTAGGAATTTCATAAGATGAAATTGATAAGTGTATTATCTACCTTAATGACCATTATGTTGTGATTACGGCATCCCTCTTCACATCATAGTTGGGGTATTTTGGGTCCTAGCCTTAATAAATAATATATTGGGTAATTATTTAAAAGGATTAATTAAACTAATAAAATTCTATTTATTGTAGATGTCTGAATTAAGTGTCTTTTCTCCTCCCTCTCCTCCTTCACCCATTTCTGAGAGCTTCAGAATGCACCTGCTACATATGGTAAGGCTGACTGGCCTAAACTATATGGTATGGCTTCATAAATAAAGGATAGTTCTCTGTTTTGCTGGCAAGCCATATCTGACTGAGTGTCCGCTCCCCAAAGCATGACATCACACGGTAGCCTGTGATGAGCATGACTCCTTGATTGTTAAGTCAAGGAAAGTTCGTTGCCTAATACTATTGATCATTGACCCCGAGTTCCGCAGGAATTTAGAATTCCTGGGGTCAGATAAGTTAACACAGCTAGTTGTGGATAAATTCCATGAACTGGTTGAGAAAGGACGAGCTAAGATCTTCAAAGAGTTTGAAGTGTGCAGGAAGTAGCACCAGTTCACATGTTCTCAAGACTGAGAGACACATAGGTGAATTGAATAAATTTGGTCCCTTTTTTTTATTGGGAGTTAAAGCATTAGCTCGACTCGCTGATCCGTTCATTTTGATGTACAGAAAGGGAAACCAGATAAGACAGTCATGGATATGCATTCAATGTTGACTCTGTATGACTCGTTCATAGAGAAGCATAGTTCCATTGATTCAGCTGCTTCGGGATTGAGTCTAGTAATAGGACACATCAAGAAATGATCCAGATCGTCTGGACCGGTTCCTCGATGTTTCAAACTGGGAATCGACGGGGTGGGACACAGTCACGGAAAGATTGGAAAATGCTCCGAAGCCGAACAGTTTCGCAACTCAGGAATATCTTAAAACTCAGAACCCCTGATCCTTAATTCCTTGATACAGGATGTGTTTCTCACATTTTCTCTGTATGCATGGACTCTGTAGGATGTGGGATGTTGTTGCATAGGAGCATATTCAGATTTGATCTGAAGCTCATGCAGTTTTAGAGTTTAGTTAAATATTGAAATCATGTTATCAGCTTATTAGATGCATATGACATTGTCTATCATATAATGCATTGTTCAAGGATTTTGTTTTAATAAAATTATCAATTTTCTTTTAACACATGTTGTTTGAAATATCCTTGAAATGTTGTATAATTGTGTTGAATGCATAATTAGTAATAACTTGAATGTTGAATGCAACCAAAGTGTTTGGATTTTAGGAATTGTGTCCCTTATGATTGTTAATGTTATAAGAATCAATTCAACAAAAGGTCCAGTTGGACAGGACTTTGGAATCATTTGACTTAGAGTCACATTATGAATTGAGTTCTTAATGTGTAAAGAAATGAATCAGCCAAAGATCCAGTTGGACAGGACTTTGGAATCATTTGACTTAGAGTCAGATGATGATTAAGTTCTTTATAAAGCACAAATGGCAAGAAATGAATCACCCAAAGATCCAGAGGATAGGACTTTGGAATCAGTTAACTTAGAGTCAACTGAAGATTGCAAGTCTTGAACAGAATTAACAAAGTCATAAGCTTACATAGAGATGTAAAAGACATTGAGATTAGGAGCAACAGACACATCAGTTGCTGTGTATTGCTCGAATCGTCAAATAGAACACAATTGTTTGTACTTTGCAATATTTGTCATTCTGTATGACGAATATGGCTTCGCTTATCAGAATAAGCGATTGGATTGAAACCTTGAACAGTTCAAAGACTTCAAAGGAAGTACAACATCCACAGAACCTGAGTGACAACATAAACTGGGAAAATGTTTCATAGTTATTCTATTCCAAGAACATTAATAGTTATACTGTGTCTTAGGGAAGATGTTGGAGCATTGGTCGAAACAGTTCGATCCTCGATGTATGAGATACATTGCCAATTAGTTTCCACTAAATTGAATACTATACCAGTCAGACCATATAAACCATATTCCAACCACATCCTTCGACTAAGTAGGTTTTGCAGACACTATCTGAAATGTAAAGCTGGGATTGTCCCACTTGTACATTAAAAGTCCAGGGTCTTGTAGTGTTCGTCCGAACCTCATGACTAACCTGAACCTAATCAGCATTGTCGTTTCATTAGCTATCCTGCTGTACCTGAAAAAGAAAGAGCTCTTTTAGAAAGAACTCATGTTCTTAGGAAACAATGGAAGTTGGGACAGTCCTGAATGAGTTCAGGATTAGCCAAGTGAGAAAACCTTTAGTCATCACTAGGCTTAAAAGCAGAAATCAGATTTATGTTTTAATACTGACATAATCTTCTCTTGACCAGTAGTATTGATCACCGTCATAAGTAGTTATGATCGGGGTGACATACCGAATAGTGGTAAAACACTATAGTTGGTACGGATTTACAATCCGACTACTTGGAAGCATTGGTGAGCCCGGTTGCTGCCAATTAAGAGAACCTTAGGACGAGATACAGTCTATATGGCATTTTGATTGATTTTTACATCTGTTCTAAAAACCAGTGGGTGTAATTGAATCATCAAAAGAAAGCAGCATGGACAGAAACGTACCTTCAGAACATCTGGTTTAGTGAGACGATACCCAGAGTCAAGTAATTGATTCCGGGAGAAGCACTCTCAATAGAAGATGAAATCCGAAAGGATACTGCATGGCACATTGTAAGTCGTTAGTGGAGCGCGTGTGGATCACCGACACACTAATAGGGACTTACAAAGAGTATGCCAATACAAAGGTACATTGGCCCGGGATTACCCCATGGGCATCTCGCAAGAAAAGATATTCAGATTCTCAAAATATGTCAAAGGATTGGATTTTGAGAAAGGGTTGAAAGATATCCATTAAGATGTCAGAAAGGTTTAGATTCTCAAAATGTGCCATAAGCTCTGGATTTTGTAAATAGTCCATAACCGTGTCAAAGCCAGTGGGAGTGTCGCTGTATGTGTGTTACATAATGCTTCTAGGAAACGTCTCTTCTCATTACAAAGTGTAACGACTTGGTGTTAAGAGACGGATCGCTATGAAAGACTTAATAAAGATACGGCATGCTCAGGTGGTTACAAACGTCTATGAGATAGATCGAAACTCTGCCAAGATAATCTTGATGAGATTCAAGATGCATAGCTCAGGAAAGGAGTTTCCTGTCATTGTAAAGTGTGATGATTTGGCATGAGAGATATAAAAGGTGCAACATACTCACATAATCCATTGACATCTATCAGATAGATGTTATCATCAGTATAGACCTAGTCATGGTAAGCATGATCTTGGTAAGATTCAAGATGCATGAGAAAGAGTCTCCGAAAGGAAATAGTTATTGAAAGTCGTGACACAAGGATTATAAGTAATCCTATGATTCCAAAAGAGTTTGGAATAGGACTAGATCGAATCCAACAAGTTTCTTGGATCGATCAGAAGTGTCATGAACATGTCCTGATGACTTAATGCTTAAAGCATAATAAGTCAGATTCGGAATATGACCTGGCTGGGAATACTTAATGGATTCAGTACATACATGAGAAATCATTGAAAAAATGATCGGGGTGAATTTGAAAAGGTTTTCAAATAAGTAGGACTTAATGGTTAAAGAATTTCGTTGGTATTCCGATGGAGCGCGTGTGGGTCACCGGCACATCATAACACCTCGAAATAGTCTTAGGGTGAAGTCATGTAGACTAAAGATCCCTAGAACCATGGAAAGTCAAAGTACACATAATGGAGAGGTAAGTGAATGACAGTATAAATTGAGATATCATCGGCAGAATGTCCGATTGGATAAAGTGTATCAATGTATGACATTTCGATACATAGAAAGAGTGAAAGGTCATATAGACATAGATACATAACATGAATTAAAAAGTTTAAAAGGAATCTAGAAACCGATAATAGTTTTATGAAAAATCCGACTTGGTGATTACCTCGTGGAGACTTGGTAATTAGGCAAGAGTAGCTGCCAGTCAGATTTTAAGTTTCGTTTTTGCATGTTTCACTTCCTGAATAATTTGATTATTCAAAAGGTCCACAGTCGCTCATACTTTTAGGAGTATGTATGAACAAAGACTGTCGTGAATTGGTTTGTAGATTGTCTAAGGAGTTAGACATTGCAGTAAGACTGCTACAACGTTCACGAGTACATAGAAATAAAGATTTGAGTATTGGATAAACCCGCGCTCAATAGATTGCTTCATGGATTACATCACGAGCAATGTTGAGACGATAATATCTTATGATCTTAAAGAGGAGACATATGAGTTGACATTTGCAAGTCGGTTGTGCATTGATAATATGTAAACGCATCGGTAACTCGATGTTATAAAACGCATTGTTGTGTACGATTTGATAAGTAAAAGACACAAGCATATGAGTCGAAGCTTATTCGTTCCTTGACCATGGTGGGAAACAGATATCTCTAGGCCGCTCGATGATTTTGAAGTTGACTAAAGTGCTGGCCAGCCTGGACTAAATTGATGTGTTCAATTAGAAGTCCGAAAGTCATAAGCAGAATCGGAAATCGAGAAACAGAGTATCAGACAGACATTGATCTCAATTCATGTCTCGTTTCTGAAAATATCTTGTTGGACGAAGGATCATATGATCACTTATCTATGGACAGAACTGACTGGGTCAGAGTTCGGCAGCAGTTTCTTGGAAGCTGCATGTTGTTTACTAATTAGAAGATAAATTAAAGTCATAGACTTATCCAAGTGGGAGACTGTTGGATTAGGTGTCTAAGCCATGATTTTATATTTATATTTATTTTGTTAATTGAAGCAAAGTCCATTTGGGTTGCCCTCATAGCTGGAGGTTAGGATAGAGTTCAGTAGAGTAAAAAGTTGATTTATTAATTGTTTAATAAATCAATAGAATTAATTAAATGGTTATTAATATATTTAAGTGTTAATATATTAATTATAAACTATAATAATTAATTAGAAATTAATCTGGAATTAATTGGATTAATTTAGTGATTAATTTAATTAATTAAAAGTGCAGGGACTGGTTTGTATTTATTCAATAGTTGGATAAATTAAATGGTTTATTAATATATTTAAGTGTTAATATATTAATTAGAAACTATAATAATTAATTAAGATTTAATCTAGAATTAATTGGATTTAATTCAGTGATTAAATTAATTAATTAAAGGTACAGGGACTGGTTATGTAATTATTCAATAGTTGAATACTGACTGGCCAGTGGACAGGGACCAAATGTGGCGCCAACTATGGAGGCTTCTCCATAGGTGGCGAATCCCTAATCAGGGTTTAAGAGGTTTGGTCCAAGTGGTCAATAGGCTTGCCCACTAAGGAGGCTCCTTAGGGTTTCAGCTGTAACCCTTGGAGGCTATAAAAGGAGGCACATGACTCCTCCTTTTCTGCGCCAAGTTGAACTAAGAAAACTCTGCTGGACTGTCTTCTCCATTGCTTTGGGTGTGACTTGCATTTGAGGCAGGATTGTTTTGCTGCTAGCTTCAAGAACAAGATTAAAAGGTTGGTTATTCTTCATTTGATCTTTAGAAATAATTGTTGGCCTTAGGATTTTAGTTTATTATCTTCATAGAAGAAAACATAGATCTTTCTAGGGTTGCATGTGAACCATAAGAAATTATTTGTTCATTGTTTGCTAGAAAACCCTTCAGCTTATTCGTTCCTTGACCCTGACGGGAAACAGATATCTGTAGGCCTCTCGATGATTTTGAAGTTGACTGAAAGTGTTGGCCAACCAGGACTAAATTGATGTGTTCAACTAGTAGTCTTAAAGTCATATGCAAATCAGAAATCGAGAAACAGAGTATTAAACCGAGATTGATCTTAATCTATGTCTTGAGTCTGAAAATATCTTGCTGGACGGAGGATCATATGATCACTTATCTATGGACAGAACTGACTAGGTCAGAGTTCAACAGCAGTTTCTAGGAAGCTACAATTTGCTGATTAATCGGAAGATAAATGGATAATTAAAGTCATAGACTTATCCAAGTGGGAGACTGTTGGATTAGGTGTCTAAGCCATGACTTATAATTTGTATTTATCTTATTAATAGAAGCAAAGTCCATTTGGGTTGCCCTCACAGCTGGAGGTTTGGTAGAAAGTTCAGTAGAGAGAAAGATTGATTTATTATATGATTAATAAATCAATAGAAATAAAATAAATATTTTATTAATATATTAAAGTGATAATATATTAATTAGAAACTATATTAATTAATTAAAAATTAATCTAGAATTAATTGGAATTAATTTAGTGATTAATTTAATTAATTAAAGGTGCAGGGGCTAGTTTTGTAATTACTCAATAGTTGAGCGAGTACTGGCCAAGTCATATGACAGGTGGCAAAATTAAGGAGTAAGAATACTCTTAATTTCAAAACCTTAATAAGGAGTTAAAGGCTTGGTCCAAATGATAAAAAGCTTATCTAGATTTGGGCTTGTCTAGGGTTTTGACTATCACCACCTAAAGGCTATAAATAGAGCTCCCTGGGAACCCTAAAACCTACACCACTTTTACCCTGTCTCTCTGGCTTTCGTCCCCTACTTCTTGCTCCCTGGGTGTGATCTCATTTGATGCAGGACACTTGTGCTGCTTGGCTTCAAATATTAAAACTAAAGGTTAGTTTTCTTAATTATTTTCTTTAGAAATTTTTTGTTGGCCTTTAGGGATTTTATTATATGTTCAATGTTAGAAAACATAGATTCAATCTAGGTTTCATGTGAACTTTGGGTTTTAGTTCATAGATTTGCAGAAAACCTTTAAGTGATTACGTCGTATTTCTTTTAGATCATGCCAATTCATTACATTCTGTAACGACAAGAAACTCTTTTCTTAAAGTCATACATCTTGAATCTCATCAAGATCACACTTACATTGACAGGGTCTATACTGATGATGTCATCTATCTGATAGATGCTTGTGATCACCTTAGTATGTTGTATCCGTTCTTGACTTCTCATAGTGAATCATCTGTTAATGCCAACTCATCACACTTTGTAATGATAACAGACGTTTCCTAGAAATGGCATACATTGATAAACAGATCACAACGACACTCCCACTGGATTTGACACGGTAATAGGACTCTTTTAGACTATCACAAAATCCAAACCATTTGGCATATTTTGAGATTCCAAAATCCAAACCTTCTGACATGATCATAGGATTCTTTCAAGCTATTCACAAAATCCATACATTTGACACATTTTGAGAATTCAAATATCCTTCCTTGCGATGTCCCTGTAAGATGAATCTCAGGGTCATGTGCCTTTTCTGTTTGGATATATCGGCATGTTATAAACCCCTTCTGTTGCGTCTACACACAATCTTAGTGTTTTCCATTTAAGGAAAGCGGTTCAGATCATCCAATCTTGGTATGACTCATGAAGTGCAGTTACAGCAGATGATATCCCTTCAGATTTATTTCAGTTCCATTGAGAGCATTTCTCTCAAAATCAATCTCATGACTTTGAGTATCGCCTCACTGAACCATTCTTGCTCAGAATACAGGTACATTTCTATCTATGTTGTCTTCTTTTGATGATCCAATTACTCCGACTGGTTCTTAGGCCATGTGTAACATCAAACAAATTATCACATAGATTAAGTTTCGCCCTTAGGTTCTCTTATTTTGGTAGCAACCTGGCTCACCAATGCTTCCAAGTAGTAGGATTGCTTATCCGTGCCAACTTTAGTGTTTTACCACTAATCGGTATGTCACCCAGAACATAACACCTTATGACGGTGACTAATACTACTGGTCTGCAAAGAGAAGGGTAGGTCAGATTTAACAGGAATCTGATCCCTAGTAAAGTCCAAGTGGTGACTAAAGGTTCTTTCACTTGGCTAATCCTTGAACTCTTCAGGATTACTATTGCTCCCACTGTTTCCTTAGAATGTGAATCCTTTCTAAAAGGGCTCTTCCTTCATAAGTACTTGCGGGATGGCCAATGAAACGACACTGTTGATCAGGTTTAGGCTAGCCATGATGTTTGGACGAACGCTACATGACCTTGGACCCCTATGTGCAAGTGGGAGGAACCCTGCTTCACATTTCAGATGGTGTCTGCTAAACCTACTTAGGTGTTGTTTGTTTTTTTGGAAAAGCTCTTCTTGACCTCTTATGTCTGCGCCACGCAGATGACGCGCAGACGTTTTGTCTCGTAGAGTGTTTGTTTTTTAGAAGACCGCAGACCTAAAAAGGTCTGCGCGTCCTCTTCTTGATACAGACTTGGCCCTATGTCTTCTTGGGTCTTCGAAACACTTCTTGGCAAAAAATAACCTTTTAACACTAAAAAAGGAGCCGTATTTTTCCCCCTTTACTTGTCTGCGTTTCTCCATTTCACTCTCTTCTTTCTCCCGCTCACCATCGAAGACATTAAACTCCCCACCGCCCCACACCACCGTCGACGAATGACCTTGCACATACACCGCCGTCGACCATCGACGGCATACCGGCAACGACAGCATTGTTCGAATCCACTGTTGCTGCTCGATTATTCGTTGATTATTTCGGCGACTTCCTCCTTTTCCGGTGACTTTGACGTCCATCTCTTCTCATGCAACATGTCGTCTTCTCTTCTCCGACTGAATTCGTCCAACAGATCCCCCAATCACTTAGTGTTAGTTGGAGAGCGAGGGCAAGTACTCGGAGAAGATCTATATGTAATGTTTCTGGTTCTGAATTTCTATTTTTGATTTTTTGGTCACAGGTTCTGATTTTCTGGTTCGCAATGGTTCTGTTGTGAAACTCGTTACTAATTTATGGTATTATACTCTGAAATCAATTTGTATGTTTTAATTTCCTCTATCAAGTTTTGATTTAAGGTAATTAATTTTTCGATTCAATTTCCCGTATCAAGTTTTGATTTCAATTTCTTGTATCAAGTTCGTATTAAGTTTTGAGTTCAATTTGTTGTATCAAGTTCTATTTCGAGTTGTTAGGTCAATTTCTTGTATCAAGTTTTGTTAGGGTGGAGAATTGATGCTGCTTTCATGGTTAGACATATTCGTGTATATATATATATATATATATATATATATATATATATATATATATATATATATATATATATATATATATATATATATATAATCATAGGTGTCTGGAAGAAAGAGATAGGTTAGATATGTCAGTTAATATACATTGTTATGTTTTATCAATATAGTAGACTGTCATTGTTGATTAGTGGTCAAAGGATCATGGTGCACCATTGTATGAGTTTGTAACACCACCTTTTTATAGAAACATTAAACAATTGAATTGCTTTGGGTTTTTGGTATCCAATTTCTTTGTGATCATAAAACTACTGTGGATGTTCTTGGTATCCATAACTTAATGTCTTTAATGTGTGTTAGGACTTTGAAAGTGATTTTGCTAGAATATATTTAATACTATAACCTCTAAAATCGGTGATGAGTTTTGGATATTTCTTTAATTTGTGTCATTGAAAAAGGAACCAGTGAAAATTACAAATGGTATTATAATTGATATCTCAAAAGATGAAAAATGGTACATAATAATTGTTGTATGCAAGTAAAAGGATTTTTTGTAATTTGATACCGGTATCTAAAATCATGTGGACACGTTTTGAAGAGAATATTTGAATATTTTTGTCTATCCAATCTATCCAGATATTATTGAATAAATATTTGAAGTTTAAAAAATCAATTTATTTAGAACGTATGTTAAGTTAAAATATAAATATTTAAATTTTAATTTACTTTAGTAACCTGCAGATTTTAAGAAAACAAACAGTCCTTTTCTCGCAGACTGCAGACATTTGGTCCACATCTTCTTCTGCAGATATGGTCCGCAGACTGCAGACATATTACCTCTTCAAAAACAAACAACACCTTAGTCTAAGATGTGGTCGGAATATACTTTTGCGGTCTGACTGGCTGAATATCTAATTTATCGAAAACTAATTGGAAGTGTATCTAATACATCTAGCATCGAACCGTTTCGACCAATGCTCGATCTTCTTCCCCGAGACACATTATCACCATTAATGTTCTTGGAAGAGGATGAACTGTGAAACATTTTCTCATTTTATGTTTTTCACTCAGGCTATGTTGATCTTTATAGTTCCTTTGAAGTCCTTGAACAGTTCAAGGTTTCAATCAAACGCTTATTCTAATAAGCAAAGTCATATTTGTCATACTGATTGAGAAATATTATGAAGTATAACTAATTGTGTTTTATTTGTAGATTTGAGCAATTCACTAATGTGTGCATTGCTCATAATCTTAACGTCATTTACATCTCCATGTAAATTTATGACTTTGTTAATTTGTTAAGATATATATTCATCATTTGACTCTAAGTCAACTGATTCCAAAATCCTAAACATTGGATCTTTGGGTGATACATTTCTTGTAACAACAATTTTATTAAGAACTCACTTCATTATGTGACTCCAAGTCAAATGATTCCAAAGTCCTGTCCATCTGGACCTTTGGTTGAAGCGATTTTTATGAAAGTTTACTTTAACAATCATAAAGAACACAATTTATAAATCCAATAAAATTTGGATGCATCAACATTCAAGTTATTACCATTCATGCAATTAACACACTCATACAATATTTTAAGGATAATTTAAACAACTATGTTTTGAAAAGGAAAATCAACATTTTATTAAATCAAAATTATCCTCAATCAATGTACTATATGATAACTATGTCATACGTGTCTAATAAGCTAATAACAAGATCAAAATATCTGACTAAACTTCAAAACTGCACGAGCTCGTCATCCAATCCGAATGTGCTCCTATGCGTCAATGCCCTGCATCCTACCAAGTCCCTGCATACAAATCAAATGTGACAATCACATCATGTATCAGGAATTAAGGATCAAAAGCTTTGAGTTTTTAGATATAACTTGGTTGCCAAACGATTCGGCTTTGAAGTATCTTCCAATCTTTCGATGACTGTATCCCACCCTGTGGATTCTCAGTTTGAGATATCCTAGAACCGGTCCAGACGATCTGGATCGTTTCTTGATGCGTCTCATTTCTAGACTTAATCCCGAAGTAGCTGGTTTAGTGGAACTATGCATCTATTATGAACAACTCGTACAGAATCAACATCAAATGCATTTCCGTGATAGTCTTGTCCTATTCCCTTTCTTGTACATCTGGATGAACAGATCGTACTAGCTAGTTTGCAAGTCGAGTTAATGCTCAACTCCCGATTCATAGGGTGACCAAGTTTATATAGTTCGCCTATGTATCCCTCAATCTTGAGAACATACGGACCGACGCTACTTCCTTCTTCTAACTTGCACACTTCAAGCGCCTTGAAGATCCTATTTCGTTCCTTTTTCAATCGGTACTCGAAACCTTTCCTCAACTAGTCGTGCTGACTCATATGGCCCCATGAATTCAAAATTTCTGCAGAAGTCGGAGTCAATGGTCAATTAGCATGAGACTACGAACTTCTTCGGATTCATCAGTCAAGAAGTCATGCTCATCACAAAGCTGCTGTGTGATGCCATGTTTCGGTGGAACGGGGAGTGGATACTCAATCAGATATGGCTTGCCAGCAAAACTAAGAACCATTCTCCATTTGCGAAGCCATTCTTCATAGTTCAGGCCAGTCAGACTTTCCATATTCAATAGATACTTTTTGAACCTTTCAGTAATGGATGTTGGAGGAGGAGTATGAGATTTGACACTGGCTTCAGACATCTATAAAATCATAAGTTATAAGTTTAATTAATCCTTTTAAATAATTACCCAACTATTATTTAACAAGGCTAGGACCCAAAGTACCCCAACTATGGTGTGAAGAGGGATGTCGTAATCACAACATAATGGTCATTAAGGGAGATATACATTTATCAATTTCAGTCTTATGAAATTCCTAGATCTGTGAGATTCATTGAACTATTCAATGACATGTTTAATCTCGGATTATGCTCTTCCATTTGAGACTGAGATGCCGAGGATCACAAACAAGATGTGAATAACCATGCAAATGTGCTTGGTAACCTCAATATCATTTATCATCTCAATTTGATGTGCCGGTTAACCACACACGCTCCATCAACAATGATAATTCATGAGATACCCATTACCACTCTTTATGAGCCCCTATTAGTGTGCCGGCAAACCACACACGGTCCACTAATGTCTCATAAAGTGTAATGTGCAACTTCATAGGTTAGCATATCTTTCACATTTTTCCTAAAGTAACTAGATTTGGGAATTTTATAAAACGGTTCTAGTACTTTCTTTAATAGCATTATACTTTTAATGAGATTAAGTTGTCCTATCAAATCCGTTCTGCTAACGACCCTCCACTAATCAAGGAAGCGGTGGGTGAGAGTGGACACCCATTCAACCGCCATTTTATAGGCAGTTTCCTTATACCCCCTTATAGATCAGCTTCGTGAATGAGACATACTAGTGATTTGATTGACCAGTTCTTATACATATAAATATTAACTTTTAATAATAATAATAATTATATATATATATATATATATATATATATATATATATATATATATATATATATATATATATATATATATATATATATATATATATATATATATATATATATATATATATAAGATGTATTTTAAACCTTTTAAAATGTTTTGGCTTATCTATTTAAATTTTCGAATTAAACATTTTAATTTTAATTTAAATTTAAACCTGAATAGATTTAATGTTTATCTTTTAATTAACAATTAATTAAATAAATTAAATGAGATAGGGATCAACAAATTAATCAAATTAATTTAATCCTATCATTTACCCACTAATTTCTAAAAACACAAAAGGGTATAGGATTACCCATTTATTAATTAATCATAAATACCAAAAATAGAAAAAACCCTCAAATACCTATTGAAAATTGAAATTAAAGGGGAGGGGCTAGGGTTTCTGAAACCCTAACCCTAAAAACGAAATTAAGGCTATTAGGATTTATTTTCAATAAACCCTAATCCAAAGGTTTAACAATTATAGCAAATTCAAACATAAAACAAGCGAAAAAAAACTCTAATACCATAGATAGGAAATAGGCAAAACAGATAAACTTAACTCTTAAGTTCACATGCAACCTAATAGGATCTATGTTTCACTATTTGAATCTATAACTAAAACCTATAGGTATTTCGAAATTTACTAAAAGGATATATAGAAAATTACTAACATTTGTTGAATCTTTTGGAAGCGAGCACCACAAGCATCGTGCCTCAAATGGTTCACACCCAAAGCAAGCAACAAGAAAAACCAAAGAGAGGGTGAAAACCCTTAAAATTTCGTGGCTCTTAGGGGATACTGGAGCTCCGTATTTATATCCTCAAGGGTTTAGCAGATAAGCCTTATAGATAAGCCTTATTTGAATTCAAACCGGATAAACATTTTATCTTTAAATTCAAACCCTTATTTATATATATATATATATATATATATATATATATATATATATATATATATATATATATATATATATATATATATATATATATATATATATATAATTCGAAAATTATGGATATAATTATCCTACTTTTCGTTCACCATATATATATATATATATATATATATATATATATATATATATATATATATATATATATATATATATATATATATATATATATATATATATATATATATATATATATATATATATATATATATATATATATATATATATATATATATATATATATATATATATATATATATATATATATATATATATATATATATATATATATATATATATATATATATATAGAGTCCGTTTCAAGGAAGAACCAATATTTTCCTAGGAACCGTAGGAACTTTTTGTCTGAAATTTTTTTTTCAAAAAAAATGACATAATACATCTAGTCGCTTATATTTAAGACTTTTTATCAAAAAAATTTTGAAAAATAATATGTATACACGAAATGTGCATATATGCATTTTTTTCGCACATGTGTATATGATCACGTTTCGTGCATATGTGCACATTTCGTGTATATATATATTATTTTTTCAATTTTTTTTACAAAATGTCTTAAATATATGCGATTAGATGTATTATGTCATTTTTTTTGAAAAAAAATTTTCAGTAAAAAATTTCTTACGGTTCCTAGGAAAATATTGGTATATATATATATATATATATATATATATATATATATATATATATATATATATATATATATATATATATATATATTTATAAATATATATATATATATATATATATATATATATATATATATATATATATATATATATATATATATATATATATATATATATATATATATATATATATATATATATATAGACGCACACACACTATAATTAACTATTGCTCAACTATTGAAGAATTATAATTCAGCCCCTGCACTTTTAATTAATCCAATTAATCCTAAAATTAATTCCAATTAATTATTAATTAAATAATACTATTTCTAATTAATATATTATCCTCATAATATATTAACAAATTATTTATATTGATATATTAATCACATAATAAAACAATCTCTCTCTCTCTCTCTAAAAAGTTATTTTGTCAAATTGTCAGCTACGAGAGCAACTCAAAAGGACTTTGCTACTATCAATCAAGTATATACCAATTATAGTCATGGCTTACACCTAATCCAACGGTATCTTGGGGAACTCACTAAGCTTTGTGCTTACTCTTTTACCCTAAATGTTTCAGGTACTTCCTTCAATGGGGATGGCACGACGTGATTGTACGCCATTAGAAGAGTTTCGTTTTAAAAACTTCCACAGGATTGTTTTTTTAATCTCGTCAATATGGTTTTAAATGTCATGTTTTTATAATATGTCAAATGAATGTTTTATGATATATGAAATGGTTTCACTATTATAGTCTAAGTTTTTAAATAATAAAATTTGCTTTGGAATTTAGGACGTTACAAGTTGGTATCAGAGCCTTGGTTTGAGGGATTTGGGCGAGCAGGAATATCAGTCCAAACTTAAACTAACGATCTGAAGTTTTAAAAACAACTTTTGAAAGAAAAATTATTTTCGATAAAGTTCAAATGAGTTGGGTTGAAGACCATGTGGAAAGTCCCTTTGCATGTTTTTTGTTTGATTGTTGCTTGAGAGTTTGTAACATGGTGTAAAAAACCGACTTAATATTTTCAAGCTATTTATTTTTCAAAAGAAAGAATTCAGTTGGACTAAGGACTATGTGGAGGGTCTCTTTGTGGGGATTTAATCATATAAACATAAACATATAGCATCGGAAGACATAACAAGATCAAATCATATTTTCAAGCAGATTATCAAAAACAAGAATCATCAAGTTCATAATCAAGGACCCTATGTTCATAGCAATTGCATCAACTAACAAGATGAATTATGAAATTCATACCTTTGTTTGGATGTAAGAATCCAAACCAGAATCCCTCTAATGATTCACACCCAAGATCACCAAAAAACCAGACTGGAAGAAGTTCTTCTAGGCTTGAAGCAAGATCCAAAAACCCTTGAAAATGGTATTGGAATTCGACAAGGAGAAGACAGGAGGGAGGAGTGGAGGTGGCGGAACATAGAGGAGGCCAGGGATGCCTTTGGGTTTTACCCCAAGACCTTTATTTATACTAGAGGGCTCCTAGGGTTCCAAACATCAGGAGCCTTCTTATAGCCACCTCTAGACTGTTTGAATTAATCAAAACCTTTAATTAACAATCCAATCTCTTTAATTAATTTCTATAAATTAATTGCAAATTAATTTATCAATTAATTACTAAAGTAGTTTCTAATTAATTTATTTCTTAATAAATTAATAAACTAATCATTCCTTCTTAATTTCTGTCACTGTTTGTTTTTACTGGGTCGTGCGGGCAACCCAAAAGGACCTGGTTATTATTAGAAATATTACTACAGTTAATGACCTTGGACACTATTTCCATCGGTCTCCTACTTGGACATGTCATTAACCCTGTGTGGTCTGATACTTTCAGATAATCAGCACAGAGGATGCCATCCAATACAAATACCGAACTCTGATCAAAATCATGAGACGACCCTTAGATAAGAGATCAGTTATTCGTCTGTTCTTCAAGATATCATTATGAATCTGAGACATGGATAAGGTCAATCTCGAAGGTTTTTCTGTTTCCCGATAGTGATTTATGACGACCACATCAGACTACTGAATTGAACACTGATGCATGCATGGAGAATGAGGGCCTAAAAGGTGATGGGTTGGTGTTGTTTAATGGATTTGAAGGCTTTTTGGGCTCAATGGACCGTGGAGTTTGCATGATCACTTGCATAAATTAGGGCTGCACATTTGAAGGCATTTGGATGCATTTGGGATGCATTTGGAGTTAATTAGAAGCTTGCAACGTTTTTCTTTCATTTAATGAGTCATTTAAGTTTGTTTTGATGAGTAGTTAGTATTTTCTTTAATAACTTGGCTGCTAGGTTATTTTGTAAATCCCATCTTTATGTTTAGGCTTTATAGCCATTTCTTTTTTGCTTATAACAACTAGAATACGAAAATCAATCAAGAACACAAGAACTTTGTTCATTGAGTTTGTTGCTTACACTCACAAATTCGTCTTTTGAGGGATGATTTCCTGATTTTGACATGAATTCAAGTTAATAGGTCTTAGCTTGTCTTTAAAAGATAATCAATCTATAGGTCTAGGTTGTTTATCACTCTATCCTTACTTTTTATTGTTAATTCCGCTGCAATTCACCAAACAAACACCCATACACGTATCATTTGTGGTATCAGAGCCATGGATTTCGATGATCCAGATTTTCTTGCAAACCTACGGGATGCTCTTAGGGACATGCAAGAGGGGGGAAGAAGGCCTCGTCGTGGTCAGCCAAGAGGGGTAGAAGAATTCAAGGTGAACGAATTGCCTGAATTTGTTGGGGGTACAGATCCTGAAAAATACTTAGAGTGGGAGAGAAAGATTGATCGTATGTTTGACTTCAAAGAACTTGACGATGAGAAGAGGTGCAAATACGCAGTTCTGAAGTTGAGTAGTAGTGCTTCCTTGTGGTTCGAAGGGCTTAAGGCCAAGAGAACAAGGGAAGTCAAGGAAAAAGTTTCATCATGGGAATCTCTTAAAAGAAAACTAAGAAAACGGTATGTTCCCATAAATCACTGAATTACCACTTATAGAAAAATAGCAAAATTAAGACAAGGCAAGATGGGTGTGGTTTAATACATTGATGAATTTGAAAAGTTATCAGTGATGGGTGATATAGAAGAAGTAGAAGAGCAAAAGATGTCTAGGTTTTTACGTGGCCTAAATCTGAATATTGCAAATGTTGTTGATTTGTATCCATATGCTGATTTTGGCACATTGAGTGGGTTGTGTCTAAAATTGGAAACTCAAGTAAAATCAAGATATAGAGCTATTTCGAGCTTGGAATCTGCCAAAACCAAGCCATGGACCAGATTTGAAACTAGCACAAAAACAGCCCCTACATCTAATTCAATTGGTGCTAGTAGCTCCACAACAGCCCCAAAAGTGAATGTTGCAAACAAGGAAACTAGTTTGTCCAAAGTTCATTGTTTCAAGTGTCAAGGATTTGGGCATTACCAAAATGCATGTCCAAATAAGAGGGTGGTGACCTTAAGAGAGGCTATTGAAATTCGTGATGAATTTCTTGAAGAAGAAGAGAGGTTGGGTGGTATTTTCCATGATGAACAAGAATCTGATGGAGAAGAAGAAGAGAAGTATGAGGCACCTGTGTATGATATAGCCTTGGTACTTAGAACTCTTCAAACGAATGTTGTACAATCTGATGTTGATCAAAGAGACCAATTGTTTCACACCAAATGTTTGGTTAGAGGCAAATGGTGTAGTTTGATAACTGATGGTAGAAGTTATACTAATGTAGCTTCCGATGAAATGGTGTCTAAATTGGGGTTGATTATTACAGCCCATCCTAGACCCTGTGCACTTCATTGGTTGGATGATGGAAACAAGGTGAAAGTGAAAAAACAGGTTAGAGTTGGTTTAGCCATGGGATCTTATGAAGATGAATTTTTGTGTGATGTTATTCCCATGGATGCTTGTCATGTGTTGTTGGGACGTCCTTGGCAGTTTGATAGGGATGTGATACATAGAGGGAGAAGCAATGAATATGAGTTGAGGTACAATGGTAAAAATTGTGTTAAAACCCATGTCTTCTATACAAGTGAGATCAATGAGTAGAAAACAAGTCAAGAAGCCAAATCTCACCATGTTGGCTAGTAAAAGGGAGGTGGAGCAGATTCTTGACCAAGGGGATGTGGTTTACATGCTTGTGGGTAAAGAAGATCCAAAGGTGGGGCAGATTGTGCAAGAAAAAGGCCCAATTGCTGATTTGCTCATGGAGTATCAAGATGTGTTCCCAACTGAATTACCACCAAGTTTGCCTCCAATCCGTGGTATTGAACATCAAATAGACATTATTCTAGGTGCTCCTTTGCCTAATAAAGTTTCCTATAGATGTAATCCGGAGGTGACAAAGGAGTTGCAAAAACAAATTGATGAACTCATGAAAATGGGTTATGTTCGTGAAAGCCTAAGTCCTTGTGCTATTCCCGTGTTGTTTGTTCCAAAAAAAGATGATTCTTGGAGGATGTGTGTTGATAGTAGGGCTGTTAATAAAATCACCATAAAATACCGATTTCCTTTTCCTAGAATTGATGACTTGTTGGACGAGTTACATGGTTCCATTGTGTTCTCAAAAATTGATTTGAGAAGTGGTTACCATCAGATTCGTATGCGTGAAGGGGATGAATGGAAAACAGCCTTTAAAACTAAACATGGCTTGTATGAATGGACCGTGATGCCGTTTGGTCTAACTAATGCACCTAGCACTTTCATGCGACTAATGAATGAAGTGCTAAAATCTTTTTTGGGCAGGTTTGTGGTGGTATACCTTGATGATATCTTGGTATATAGCAAGAGCTTGGAGGATCATCTAGGGCAGTTAAAACAGGTTTTCGAGACCCTTAGAGCTCAAAAACTCTATGGGAAGCTAGAAAATTGTTCGTTTTTGGTGGAAGAGGTGGCATTTTTGGGTTTTGTGGTGTCGAGAGATGGCGTGTCTGTGGATCCATCCAAAATGGAAGCAATCAAGTCATGGCCTGTTCCTACTAACATTTTTGAAGTTAGGTCATTTCATGGTCTTGCTTCTTTTTATAGGAGATTTGTTCGTGATTTTAGCACCATTGCAAGTCCCATAACAGGTTGTTTGAAGAAAGGAGTCTTTGCATGGGGAGAGGAAGCTCAAAAGGCATTTGAGAAACTCAAGGAATTGTTGTGTGATGCTCCTGTTTTGGCTCTCCCTGATTTTGCTCAACCATTTGAAGTGGAGTGTGATACAAGTGGAGTTGGTATTGGGGCTGTTTTAATCCAATCGAAGCGTCCTATTGCTTATTTTTCTGAAAAATTGGGTGGTGCTCGTTTGAATTATTGCACTTATGATAAGGAGTTTTATCCTATTGTTCGTGCTTTAGATCATTGGAGTCAGTATTTGCGTGCAAATCATTTCATTTTGCATTCTGATCATGAATCCTTGAAGTACATCAATGGGCAGCAAAAGTTGAGCACAAGACATGCAAAGTGGGTGGAATTCTTGAAATCCTTTCATTTTTCTACCAAATACAAGGATGGAAAAAGTAATGTGGTGGCTGATGCTTTATCAAGACATTACACTTTGTTGGCAACTTTGGATGTTCGTTTGTTGGGGTTTGAAACCTTAAAGAATTACTATGAATCTGATGTGGACTTTGGAGATTTGTTTTTAAAATGTGCAGGTGGTCCCAATGGTGAATTCATGGTGCAAGATGGGTTTTTATTCAAAGGCAATCGCCTTTGTGTTCCAAAACATGCAATACGTGAGTTGCTGATTCGTGAAGCCATGGTGGTGGTTTAGCCGGTCATTTTGGCGTTACCAAAACTTTGGAGGTGCTTAAAGAACATTTCTTTTGGCCTAAGATGTTGGGGGATGTAACCAACATTGTGGGCAAGTGTGGTACATGTCACATGGCAAAAACAACTTTCAAGCATGGTGTTTACACTCCTTTGCCGGTTCCTATTCGTCCTTGGGAAGATGTGTCCATGGATTTCATTATGGCTTTGCCTAGAACTCAAAGGGGGAAGGATTCCATTATGGTAGTGGTGGATAGGTTTTCGAAAATGGCTTACTTTGTTCCATGTCATAAAACCAATGATGCATCTAATGTGGCTGATTTGTACTTTAAAGAGGTGGTTCGTTTGCATAGGATTCCTAAAACCATTGTTTCTGATCGGGATTCCAAGTTTTTGAGTTATTTTTGGAATACTTTGTGGAGGAAAGTTGGTACTAAGTTACTTTTTAGTACGTCCCACCATCCACAAACGGATGGGCAAACAGAGGTGACTAATAGAACTTTGGGTACTTTGTTGAGGGGGACTAGTAAACAAAACTCAAAAAGATTGGGATATCAAACTTGCACATGCTGAATTTGCCTATAATTGTTCTCCTACTTATGCAACAGGCCATTCTCCTTTTGAAGTGGTGTATAGTGTGAATCCTTACATGCCTTTGGATTTGATTCCATTGCCAAATGATGAATTGGTTCACAAGGATGCTAATGAAAAGTTGAAGGCCATGATGAAACTACACCAACAAGTTGGTGAGAAGATAGAATCTGTGAATGAGGTGTACAAACAAAAGTCCAACAAGCATAGGAAACCATGTGTCTTTCAAGAAGGTGATCTAGTATGGGTGCACATGAGAAAGGAACGGTTTCCTAACAAAAGGAAGAATAAATTGATGCCACGTGCGGAGGGTCCTTTCTGTTGGATTAGGTGTCTAAGCCATGACTAATAATTAGTATTTATCTAATTAATAGTAGCATAGTCCATTTGGGTTGCCCTCATAGTTGGAGGATTGGCAGAAAGTCCGGTAGAGAGAAAGATTGATTTATTATGTGATTAATAAATCAATAGAAATTAAATAAATAGTTTATTAATATATTTAAGTGATAATATATTAATTAGAAACTATAATAATTAATTAGAAATTTTTCTGGAATTAATTGGAATTAATTTGGCAGTTAAATTGATTAATTAAGGTGCAGGGACTAAAACTGTAATTATTCAATAGTTGAGTAAGTGACAGTTGAGTGAGTAAGTGTGGTGAACGAAATTATATATGGAAACATATATATTTTCGATTTTGATAATGAGGATAAAAGGGTTTGAATTATTAAGATAAAGGCTTATCTTAATTTGAATTCAAAAAGGTTTATCTTTAAGGTTTATCTGATCATCATTTGGAGCCTATAAATAGGGAGGCTCACCCTAACCCTAAAGCCACGATTTTGAAGCTCTCTAAGAAGGTATTTTCGGCCAACAACTCCAAGCTAGGGTGTGACTGCATTTGAGGCAAGAGGTTTCTGTTGCTTTGCTTCCAAGATTCACTAAAGGTTGGTTTTTCTTGATCTTTCTTTTAGTTTAATTCTTTTTGGGCCTTTTAGGAATTGTTATATGTTTTAACTAGAAGAAAAACTTAGATCTATATAGGTTGCATGTGAACTTAGGAATCTTAGTTCATAGTTGCAGAAAACCTTTCAGTGGTATCAGAGCTATTTGGTTGTTTTTCTTGTTAAATTGCTATAACTGCTTTCCTGAAAATTAGGGTTTAATTGTTTATAAACCCTAATGTGGCCAATTTCGAAATTTAGGGTTTGTTTTAGAAACCCTAGCCCCTCCCCTATGATTTGGCGATTTTTTGTGGATTAGGTTAGAAGGTATTCTATTTTTGGTAACTTTAAATTGTTTAAAAGATAAACCTTAAAACCCTTTATCCTAAAAATCGAAATTTAAGGGATTAGGATAGGTTTTAATTAATTTGATTAATTTGATAAAAACCTATCTACTTTTGAATTAATTTAATTAATTGGTAATTAAAAGATAATTCAAGGATTTAATTTAATTTAAAATTTAATTGATTTAAATTGGCGAAAATTAAATAGATAAATCCTAAAATATTTTAAAATGTTTAAAATATCAAATTTAATTAATTTAATTAATTGGTTAATTAAAAGATAATTAAAATCGATTTTAATGTTTAATTTAATTTGAAATTTAATAGTTTAAATTGGCAATAAATTAAAAGATAAACCAGAAACAATTTTTTAAATGGTTTAAAAACTTACATCTTATATATATTATAATTAGGGAGTTATTATTATATGTATAAGATTAAAAATGGTTAGTCAAATCAATAGTAGGCCTCATTCACGAAGCTGATCTATAAAGTGGGTATAAGGAGACTGCCTATAAAATGGCGGTCTAATGGGTGAACACTCTCGCCCACCGCTCGCCTGATTAGTGGAGGGTCGTTAGCCGAACGGGTTTGATAGGACCGCCTAATCTCATTAAAAGTATAATGATATTATTTAAAGTACTAGAACCTTTTAAATAAAACCCCAAATCTAGCTACTTTAGGAAAAATGTGAATTGGTGCTAATCCATGAAATTGCACATTGCACTTTATGAAACATTGGTGGAGCGTGTGTGGTTTACCGGCACGCCAATAGGGGTTCATAAAGAGTTGCAATGGGTTTCCCGAGTATTATCATTGTTGATGGAGCGTGTGTGGTTTACCGGCACATCAATTAGAGATGATAATCAACCCGAGAGTACCAAGCTAATTTGCATGGTTATTCACATCCAGTTTGTGATCCTCGGCATCCTAGTCACAAACAGTGGAGCACATCCGAGATTAAACATGCCATTGAAAAGTTTAATGAATCTCAACAGATCTAGGAATTTCATAAGATGAAATTGATAAGTGTTTATCTACCTTAATGACCATTATGTTGTGATTACGGCATCCCTCTTCACACCATAGTTGGGGTATTTTGGATCCTAGCCTTATTAAATAACATATTGGGTAATTATTTAAAAAGGACAAGTTAAGCTAATAAATTCTATTTTCTTTTATAGATGTCAAGTGTCAGTTCTCCTCCTTCTCCTCCTTCACCCATTTCTGAAAGCATCAGAATGCACCTGCTTAATATGGAAAGGCTGACTGGCCTCAACTATAAAGAATGGCTTCGCAATTGGAGACTAGGTCTCGGCATTGCTGGCAAGCTACATCTCACCGAGTATCCGATCCCAATTCCACCGGAACAAGTCATCATAAAAGGTCCTTATGATGAATCCGAAGAGATTCGTGACCTCATGCTATCAACCATTGACCCCGAGTTCCGCAAGGATTTTGAATCCTTGGGGCCATATGAGTTGATGCAACTGGTGGAGGAAAGGTTCCAAAAACCAGTTGAAGAGGAACGAGCTAGAATCCTCGGAAGACTTGCAGAGTGCAAGCTAAAGGGAGGAAGTAGCATCAATTCGCATGTTCTTCAGATTGAAGGGTACATAGGCGAGTTATATAAACTTGGTCATCCCATGAGTCAGGAGGAGAGTGTTAACATCCTGCTCGCTTCGCTGACAAATGAGTACGATCTGTTCATTCAGACGTATAGAAAGGAAAACCAGAAAAAGACTCTCATGGAAATGCGTCCACTGTTGACTTTATACGAGTCACTCTTGGACAGGCATAGCTCCAATGGCTCAGCTACTTCTGGATTAAGTTCAGTAAAGAGACGTAACAAGAAACGGTCAAGATCGACTGGACATGTCTCAAACTGGGAATCCGCTAAATCGGATACAGTCACGGAAAGATTGGAAGACGCTCCAACTCTTTTGAAAGCTCAGGTATATCTAAAAACCTCAAAACTCCTGTTCCAAGATTTCTTGATACATAATGTGACAGTCGCATTTTGGTTTGTATGCAGGGAATCAAGAAGGCACGGGACTCTGGTGCATAGGAGCACATATGGATTGGATCTCCAGCTCGTGCAGTTTTGAAGTTTAGATAGATATTAAATATTGTTATTAGTCTTTAGATACAATTTTGACATTGTCTATTACATTGTTCAAGGATTTTATTTTTAATAAAATTGTCATATTTTCTTTTAACACCTGTTGTCTAAAATTATCCTTGAAATGTTATATGAATGTGTTGAATGTATGATTAGTAATAACTTGAATGTTGATGCATCCAAAGTGTTTGGATTCAAGAATTATGTCATTTATGATTGTTAATACAAAAGTTATAAGAATCAATTCAACCATAGGTCCAGTTGGACAGGACCTTGGAATCATTTGACTTAGAGTCACTTGATGAATTGATTTCTTAATGTGTCAAGAAATGAATCAACCAAAGGTCCAGTTGGACAGGACTTTGGAATCATCTGACTTGGAGTCAGATGATGATTAAGTTCTTTATAAAGCACATGTGGCAAGAAATGAATCACCCAAAGATCCAGAGGATAGGATTTTGGAATCAGTTGACTTAGAGTCAACTGAAGATTGCAAGTCTTGAACAAAGTCATAAGTTTACATAGATATGTAAAGGACCTTGAGATTAAGAGCAACGGACACACCTGTTGTTGTGTATTGCTAGAATCTTGATATAGAACATAATTGGTTGTACTTCACGATATTCATCATTCGGTATGACGAATATGACATTGCTAATCGGGATAAGCAATTGAATTGAAACCTCGAACAGTTCAAGGACTTCGAAGGAAGTACAAGTTCCACAGAACCTGAGCGATAACATAAACTGAGGAAAAGGTTTCACAGTTCATTCTCTTCCAAGAATATTAATGGTTATAATGTGTCTTAGGGAAGATAATGGAGCATTGGTCGAAACAGTTCGATCCTCGGTGTATGAGATACATTGCCAATTAGTTTCCAATAAGATGAACACTATACCAGTCAGTCCATATAAACCATACTCCGACCACATCCTAGACTAAGTAGGTCTTGCAGACACTGCCTGAAATGTAAAGCTGGGATTATCCCACTTGTACATAGAAAGTCCAGGGTCTTGTAGTGTTCATCTGAGCCTCATGACCAACTGAACTTGATCAGCATTGTCGTCTCATTAGCTATCCCACTGTAACTAAAGAGCTCTTTTAGAAAGAACTCATGGTCCAAGGAAACAGTGGGAGTTGGGACAGTCCTAAATGAGTTTAGGATTAGCAATGAAAGAACCTTTTTAGTCATCACTAGGCTTGGAGCAGAAATCAGATTTCTGCTTTACAACTGACATAATCTCCTCTTGACCAGTAGTATTGATCACCATCATAAGTAGTTGTGATCAGGGTGACATACCGATTGGTGGTCAAACACTGCAGTTGGTACGGATTTGCAATCCGACTACTTGGAAGTATTGGTGAGCCCGGCTGCTGCCAAATAAGAGGACCTTAGGGCGAGACACGGACTGTGTGAAAATTTGATTGATTTTACACCTGGTTTAAAAACCAGTGGGAGTAACTGAATCATCAAAAGAAAGAAACATGGACATATACATACCTTCAGAGCATCTAGTTGAGTCGATACTCAGAGTCAAGCAATTGATTCCGAGTAAAGCACTCTCAATAGAAGATGAAATCCGAGAGGATTCTCCATGGCATAGTGTGAGTCGTTAGTGGAGCATGTGTGGTTTACCGGCACACTAATAGGGACACACATAGAGCATGCCATTACAAAAGGTACATGGCCCCGGGTTTCGTCCCACGGGCATCTCGCAAGAAAGGATATTCAGATTCTCAAAATATGCCAAAGGATTGGATTTTGAGAAAGGGCTGAAAGATTTCCATTAAAATGTCAGAAAGGTTTAGATTCTCAAAATGTGCCATAAGTCCTGGATTTTGTGAATAGCCTATAACCGTGTCAAAGCTAGTGGGAGTCGCCGTTATCCACTATCCCCACATGTGGGATAAATAATGGTTCTAGGAAACGTCTCTTTTCATTACGGAGTGTAATGACTTGGTGTTAAGAGACGGATCGCTATGAAAGCCTTAACAGAAATATGGCATACTCGGGTGGTTATAAACGTCTATGAGATAGATCCAGATTCTGCCAAGATGATCTTGATGAGATTCAAGATGCATAGACTTAGGAAAGGTTTTTCCTTGCCATTGCAAAGTGTGATGACTTGGCATGAAAGAAATAAAGAAGGTGCAACATACTCATGTAATTCACAGTCATCTATTGGAAAGATGAAATCACCAGCATAGACTTAGCCATTGTAAGCATGATCTTGATAAGATTCAAGATGCACGAGAAAAGTCTCCGAAAGGAAAATAGTTTTTCGAAAATCATGACACAAAGGATTATAAATAATCCTTGGATTCCGAAAGGGTTTGGAATAGGATTAGATCAGGTTCCACAAGTTTTGGATCGATCATAAAGTCATGAACATGTCCTGATAACTTAATGCTTAGGGCATAGTAAGTTGGATTCAGGACATTGCCTGGCTAGGTATACTGGATGGATTGTTTTCAAGTGAGAATTCATTAGGAAATGATTGGGGTGATAGTGTTAATTTGAAAGTTTTTCAAATGGGTAACGTCAGGACATGATGTTGAAGGACATGATGGTTAAAGAATCTCGATGGTATTCTGATGGAGCGCGTGTGGTTCACCAGCATATCATAGCACCTCGAAATAGTCTTAGGGTGCAGTCAAGTAGACTAAAGACCCCAAAACCATAGGAAGTCACCGTACACATTACCAGAATGGAGTTAGGAGAGAAATTAATAGGATAACATATTGAGATGTTATCGGATGAGCATCCGATTGGATCATCTGCAATAAAGTGTACAAGTATAAGATACTTTTGATACATAGAAAGAGTGTAAGGTTCATAAAGACATAGATGTAAAATTAGAATTGAAAGTTTAAAAGAAATTTTTGAAACCGATAATAGTTTATGACAAGACCAGACTTGGTGATTACCTTGTGGAGACTTGGTAATAAGCAAGAGTAGCTGCCAGTCAGATCTTTATGTTTCGCTTTCGCATGTTTTACTTCCCGAATAATTTAATTATTCAGAAAGGTCCATAGTCGCTCATACTTTGGGAAGTAAGTATTGAATCAAGACTGTCGTGAATTGATTTGTAGACTGTCTAAGGAGTTAGGCATAGTAATAGGATTGCTACAACATTCATGAGTACTTAGAAATAGAGATTTGAGTATTGGATAAACCCACGCTCAATAGATTGCTTCATGGATTACATCACAAGCAATATTGAGACGATAATATCCTATGATCTTCAAGTAGAGAGATATGAGTTATAATTTACAAGGCAGTTGTTCATTGATAATACGAAAACGCATCGGTAACTCGATGTTATAAAACGTGTTGTTGTGAATGATTTGACTGGTAAAAGATATAAGCATATGAGTCGAAGCTTATTCGTTCCTTGACCCTGATGGGAAACAGATATCTGTAGGCCTCTCGATGATTTTGAAGTTGACTAAAGTGTTGGCCAGCCTGGACTAAATTGATGTGTTCAATTAGAAGTTCTAAAGTCATAAGCAGAATCGGAAATCGGGAAACAGAGTATCGGACCGAGATTGATCTCAATCCATGTCTCGTGTCTGAAAATATCTTGTTGGACGAAGGATCATATGTTCACTTATCATTGGACAGAACTGACTAGGTCAGAGTTCGGCAGCGGTTTCTAGGAAGCTACAGTTGCTAATTAATTAGAGGTTAAATTGGTAATTTTAGTCATAGACTTATCCAAGTGGGAGACTGTTGGATTAGGTGTCTAAGCCATGACTAATAATTAGTATTTATCTAATTAATAGTAGCATAGTCCATTTGGGTTGCCCTCATAGTTGGAGGATTGGCAGAAAGTCCGGTAGAGAGAAAGATTGATTTATTATGTGATTAATAAATCAATAGAAATTAAATAAATAGTTTATTAATATATTTAAGTGATAATATATTAATTAGAAACTATAATAATTAATTAGAAATTTTTCTGGAATTAATTGGAATTAATTTGGCAGTTAAATTGATTAATTAAGGTGCAGGGACTAAAACTGTAATTATTCAATAGTTGAGTAAGTGACAGTTGAGTGAGTAAGTGTGGTGAACGAAATTATATATGGAAACATATATATTTTCGATTTTGATAATGAGGATAAAAGGGTTTGAATTATTAAGATAAAGGCTTATCTTAATTTGAATTCAAAAAGGTTTATCTTTAAGGTTTATCTGATCATCATTTGGAGCCTATAAATAGGGAGGCTCACCCTAACCCTAAAGCCACGATTTTGAAGCTCTCTAAGAAGGTATTTTCGGCCAACAACTCCAAGCTAGGGTGTGACTGCATTTGAGGCAAGAGGTTTCTGTTGCTTTGCTTCCAAGATTCACTAAAGGTTGGTTTTTCTTGATCTTTCTTTTAGTTTAATTCTTTTTGGGCCTTTTAGGAATTGTTATATGTTTTAACTAGAAGAAAAACTTAGATCTATATAGGTTGCATGTGAACTTAGGAATCTTAGTTCATAGTTGCAGAAAACCTTTCACTTTCAAGGTGGTGTCAATGGTGAATGATAATGCTTACAAGGTGGATTTAAGAGGAGACTTTGGTGTGCATGCAACCTTCAATGTAGGGGACCTTTCACCTTACATTGATGATGATGGCCTTGCTGAATTGAGGTCAATTCCTTTCCAAGAGGGAGGGGATGATGCATGCATGGAGAATAAGGGCCCAAAAGGTGATGGGTTGGTGTTGTTTAATGGATTTGAAGGCTGTTTGGGCTCAATGTCCCGTGGAGTTTCCATGATCACTTGCATGGATTAGGGCTGCACATTTGAAGGCATTTGGATGCATTTGGGATGCCTTTGGAGTTAATTAGAAGCTTGCAACGTTTTTCTTTCATTTAATGAGTCATTTAAGTTTGTTTTGATGAGTAGTTAGTATTTTCTTTAATAACTTGGCTGTTGGGTTATTTTGTAACTCCCATCTTTATGTTTAGGCTTTATAGCCATTTCTTTTTTGCTTGTAATAGCTAGAATACGAAAATCAATCAAGAAAACAAGAACTTTGTTCATTGAGTTTGTTGCTTACACTCACAAATTCTTCTTTTGAGGGATGATTTCCTGATTTTGACATGAATTCAAGTTAATAGGTCTTAGCTTGTCTTCAAAAGATAATCAATCTATAGGTCTAGGTTGTTTATCACTCAATCCTTACTTTTTATTGTTAATTCCGCTGCAATTCACCAAACAAACACCCATACACGTATCAAACACAACAATTTAGACAGGACTTAACCGAGTAGTTTAATGTCAACATCAAATCATCGAGGGGCCCACATATATCACTTCTCCTTGTTAGGGTAGAAGGAACAGAAAAAATTGGACTACATAGTTTCTGTCTACCTCATCATGTCATACATGGACATACCCTTTATAACTGCCATTTATGGACAACGTTTGAGTAGACCAATGTATAATTGAATCATAGTGCAAATCCTCATGTATCTCAGTTTACAGAATAAGAGATATTATTATCTTAAAATTACTTGTGACTTAATCTATGAAGTAATCTCTAAGCGCGGGTTATTCCAATACTCGAATCTCTATCAAGTACTCATGAGTGTTAGTCGCAATCTCCATGCTATGTCTAATCACTATAGACAATCTACTAACACTCCATCACAATCTTAAATCACTACTTGCTTCTAAGGGTACGACCGACTGTGGAAGTTTGAGTAAATTAATACTCGGGAAGCGGGTTATAAACATGCTAAATGAAACACAGTATTAAATTATTGCAAATGGTAGCAATCCAGCTTATTATCAAGTCTCAAAATGATAATAACCAAATAAGATACAATTTTATACTACTGTGTGTTTTAAACTTATCAAATTAACAACTAAAAATTTTTATTTGTCTATGTACCTAAAATGACCTTCATTTTTGGATTGTGTCAATTTTCTCATGGAACAATCAATCAGATACTCTTCTGATGACACCTCATTCACCATGTCATTTCATTTCCTAACTCGATTATGAAGTATAGTGGTAGTCCTTAAGTATGTTCATCGACTTCCTATGGCCCTTGGGTTCTTTAGTCATGGTGACTGCACCCTCGGTGTCCAGAGGATTTGAAGGTGTTCATTGATGTTGAGGACAACACGAAGATAACCATCAGAATCCTTGGACCATGTAGTCTATTATACAACATCACTAGCTGATAGGTATAATCAGACTCTTGTATGGAGTTTGGCCATCAATTCAGCTTGGAACTTTTCCAAGTTTACCACTTTTTCCATTCACCGTAAACATAACTCTTTGTTTCCTCTCATGCTTAATAATGTTTTCAACCATTGTCTAACGACTTTTCCAAGGCTATCCTGAAATTGACTTACTATGCTCCAAGCATACAAGTTATCAGGACAAGTACATTTCATGGCATTCATGATCGATCCTATAACAGAAGCATATGGGAGTCGACTCATACTAGTCTAGTTTTTCTCTAGTGCTAGATCATTGATTTTATAATCAAATTTATGCCATGGGTAGAAACCTTTTCTTCGAGTCATGCATCCTGAATTTCTTCAAGATCATACTCTAGTATGTACTTTGGCCAAGTCCTTTCAGAAGTTTTTATTTATATCTATAGATTCTTATAGCATGTATGTATATTGCATCTCCAAGATTCTTTATAGTGAAACATTTCTAAAGCCAAGTCATTACACTTAGTAACAATAAGAAATTGTTTCCTATAAGTATGTCATACATTATTAGGAAGAATACAATAATACTCCCACTAGCTTTGACATACACAATACATGCTTCTTTAAAATCCAAACTCTTCGGTATTTGCATGACTACATAGATTCCAGCTACGAGGTGCTTGTTTGATTCTACAGATGAATCTTTCAAGATTTGTACACTCTATTTGGACATTTGGCATGTTCAAAACCCTACAGTTGTGTCATACCCGCGACCCCTTTGTTTTTCCATTTATGGAAAGCGGTTCTAACATCCATTTTGTCATGTCTCATAAAAAGCGGATGTGGCAAAAAATATCCTAACAGACTTTTTCTCAACTGTTGGTGAGAGTGTTTCCTCATGGTCAATTTCTTGAGACTGAGTACAACCCTTCTTAACCAATCTTGCTTCGAATGTATATACATTTCTATCCATGCTGGTCTTCTTTTGAAGATCTAATTACTCCCACTGGTTTTAGGCCAGGTGCAAGATCAATCAACTTTTGAAACATGGACTGAATCTCACTTTGTATATCCTCCTTTGCATGGCAGCCTCTAGGCTCACCATTGCTTCCATGTAGTCGGATGACTTATCCTAACTAAACAGTGTTTTACCATTAATTAGTGTCACTTTCAGTAATATGAAACCATAAACTCAGGAGAGTAACTGACTCTACTGGACTTGCGAAGAGGTGGAGGTATGTCCAGTCTCCTCAACATGAGACTTATCCTTTGGTTGAGTGCAGTTTTAACTAAAGCTTCTTTGTTGTTTGACTCCTGAATCTCCTCAAGATCAATCTTACTCCCACAGACCCTTTTGGATATGAGCCATTTTTGAAGAAAGACTCTGCTTTGAGACACAAACACTTTTGTTCTCAGAAGTTTGTCAAACTATTATCCAAATGACTTTGGGATAACCAATGAAACGACAATTTTCTGATCCGGATTCAAACTTGTCATGAGCTTTGAATGAAGACTTCATAACCCCAGAATCTCATGTGTTCTAGTAGGAAATGAATCCTACTTCACACTTCAGATGGCGTCTTGTAAACTACTTAGTTGATACGAGGTTTAAGATTTTGTTGTTTCTAGGGTCTATCCTTTGAAACTAACTGGAAGTGTAGCCCAACACATCATGGATCAAACTATGTCTAACATGTTCAATTTCTCCTTTTAGACACACTATAACACTATAGTGTTCTGGGAGGAGATAAATGTGAAACTGTTTCATGGTACCTAAGATGTTTGCAGAACTCATGACTCAAATGTTTTAACTTAGTTGATTTTCTACTTCATTTTTTGAAACTCTTTGATCATATAAAAGTTTCTAACATTTCGAAATCGGGAAAAATACGGGTCTTCACCATAAAGCTTCTTGTATGGAGTCATATTATTGAGTAATTTTGAGGGTGTTCTGTTTGTCAAATATACTGCTGTAAGTACACATTTAAACCAATATTGAAGGGGAATATAAGACTAAAAGTATAATGCCCTCGCCACATTTAAAAGATGCTGATGTTTTCTCTCCACAACAGAATTTTGTTGTGGACTTTCAACACAAAAAGACTAATGAAGTATGCCTTTTTGTGTGAAATAACTCAGTGAAAAGCAACTCTTTAGCATTATCAGATCTAAATATTTTGACATTTTCTTTAAATTGTGTTGACAACATGTAACACCCGGCTTTTAATATAAATACACCCCTTTATTTTACATGCTTTAAAACATATTTTATTCAACGAAATATTATACAGGGGAATATATTACAAGCCAAAAGCACACAAGTAGTATCTGGGAGTACGAAATCTCCTCAAAGCCGGGCTGCTACTATCTGCTCTAACCCCGAAGCACCTCTTTCCCTTTAGTAGGGTCTACAGCACCTGCACAGTTTGTATCAACAAGGATGAGCTTTACAAGCTCAGTGAATAATCGATAAGCGTTACAAAAAAAATACACAACATAGAATTTTCAGCATCCACATCATATCATGGTTCCCAGCAATGTCGAGTCCTAAGAACTCATTGTGCATCCCCTGAGTGAGTGATAGAACTGCCGGCCGATTAAGCCATCACAACACTTGTACGTGGTCCCACCACAATTACTGCTTACACGATCGTCACAACGTATATATGTGGTCCCAACCACTAACAATAGTTAGTGGCCCCACAGGAAAAGTGGTCTCAACCACGAGTACCGAGTATGTGACCCCTCGGTAAGGTGGTCCCAATCACATGAACCGGTAATGTGGCCCCACAGTAAAAGTAACACTTAGGTATCGATTACTCACCTGGTTGTTGACTAAAGCTTTTGTCTTTTTCTGCCTTGTATCCTCTTCCAACCTTGACTGTTATCCCAGTACAAAATCTATCATTTATAAATCTTCCATTCACCCTTTTTAATAGTTCCAAAATAACACTTCATGATTTATCAAGTAAAGAACGGCCAGGTAGAAGATTAGATGGGGTGGCAGGATCCTTTCAGCATTTTAGCCTTTCGGAAAATCCAACAACCAGATCCCATGTAACCGGCCTAGGCACCGTTCTCGTAAGTAAATCAATTAGCATTATTTCGAAACAAAGTCTCCATAGCCTGGGTTATCTCCCGGCTCAAAGTTGGTTATTTGATATAAGTCAAAATGACTAGCAATCGTTCCCTTCATATTATATGCAAAATACTATTATAATTGTACTAAAGGTTTGGAACTTACTTTCCGTATGTCGAGACGACGATCGCTACCCGAACCTATTGATTTCCCTCTCTTATAGCACCTCTTCCTTATTAACACACTCCTCTATAGTATATAAGTGTTTAGTATTTGTTTTGCCCAAAAATGAGGCTTGGAGCTCCTATTTATAGGCCTCTGGACCCTCTTCGCGTCGCGACGGACCCCCGGTCGCATCGTGACCATTACGTAAGCACTTACCTCATCGCGCACCTCTCTAGAAGCTTTTTTTTCGGCCTCGCGTCGCGAGCACTATTCACGTCGCGTCGCGAGCACTATTCACGCCGCCGAGTTACTATTCATTTTTTTTTTTAAATGGTCGTTACAAGTTCTCCCCCCCCCCCCTTTATAAGATTACGTCCCCGGAATCAAGCAAACAATTGGGGGTACTTCGCCCTCATTTCCTCTTCGGCTTCCCAAGTTACATCCGAGCCCTTGTGATACCGCCACTGTACTTTTACCATATTAATTTTCTTGTTCCGCAGCTGTCTCACCTTGCGGTCTAATATCTTTTCTGGCTGCTCCGGGTACCTCAGCTTTTCATCTATTTCAATTTTAGGTAGAGGCACTCGTTGGGACTCGTCAAACAGAGTCTTTCTCAAATGCGACACATGGAAGACGTTGTGAATGCCTCTTAACTCCTCGGGTAGCTCTAACCGATAGGCTACAGCTCCCACCCTTTGTAATACCCGGAGCGGCCCGATAAAGCGAGGACTCAGCTTTCCTTTCTTTCCGAAACGAATTAGACCCTTCCACGGGGAAACCTTAAGCATCACCATATCACCAGCCTGAAACTCTATAGGTTTCACTCGACGATCAGCATACTGCTTTTGGCGGTTTTGGGCAACCTTCAAATGTTCTCGAATTTCTCGAATTTTCTCCTCGGTTTGAGCTACAATCTCGGGTCCAGCTAACGGCTTTTCCCCTAACTCTGTCCAACATGTCGGAGTACGACATGGTGCTCCATACAATGCCTCGTATGGCGCCATCTGAATGCTGGAATGATAGCTATTATTATATGCGAATTCCACCAAAGGCAAGTGATCCTCCCAGCTTCCACCAAAATCTATAACACAGGCACGAAGCATATCCTCCAATGTCTGAATAGTCCTTTCACTCTGTCCATCAGTCTGAGGATGGTAAGCAGTACTCATTAAAACTTTCGATCCAAACTTCTTTTGGAAGCTCTGCCAAAACCCAGACATAAATCGACTATCTCGGTCGGATATAATGGAGGATGGTACCCCGTGTCTACAGACTACTTCATCAATATAGATTCTGGCTAATTTGCTAACTTTATAATCTTCACGTATGGGTATGAACTGAGCGGATTTGGTCAGTCGATCCACGATCACCCATATTGCATCGTGTCCTCGTGGCGTCCGAGGAAGTTTTATCACAAAGTCCATAGTGACCTCGTCCCACTTTTTCATTGGAACTGTTAGAGGCTGAATTTCTCCATACGGCTTTTGATGATTGGACTTTACTTGTAAGCGCGTTTGGCATCGTTCCACATATCTTCCTATATCCCGCTTCATGCCCGGCCACCAGTATAACGGCTTCAGCGTCCGGTACATCTTGGTGCTGCCCGGGTGTATAGCATAACGGGAACAATGTGCATCCTCGAGGAGTAGCTTCCGTGCTTCACCCTGCTTTGGCACCCATACTCGACCTTTAAAGGTCTTCAATCGCTGAGAATTTTTCTCTAGTTGGTTAATATACCATGCGTTCACTTTTCACATGCTCTGCCTTCCCTGCTTCCTCTTGGGCTGTTCGAATCAGCTCAGGTAGCCGACTAACTATGCTCATACAAGCCGATACAACCCTAATGGGTCTCTCTTTTCGACTGAGAGCGTCTGCAACTACATTTGCCTTCCCTGGATGGTACAAAATCTCGCAGTCATAGTCTTTGAGTAAGTCCATCCATCTCTGCTGCCTCATGTTCAGCTCCTTCTGATCGAACAAATATTTGAGACTCTTATGGTCCGTATAGATCTTGAACTTTACCCCGTATAGGTAGTGCCTCCACAACTTTAATGCTAATACTACGGCAGCTAGTTCAAGATCATGTACCGGGTATCTTTTCTCAGCTTCTTTCAATTGTCTGGATGCGTATGCAATCACCCGGCCCCTCTGCATTAAGACACATCCCAGACCTACCCTAGAGGCGTCACTATAAACCACAAAGTCTTCTCCACCTTGTGGTAATGCAAGAACTGGGGCTTCACACAAAGCTTGCTTCAGCTTCTGAAATGCAGCTTGCTGTTCTTCCGTCCATTCAAACTTTTCGCCCTTCTTAGTTAATTTGGTCAAAGGAGCTGCAATAGAAGAGAAGTTCTCTACAAATCTCCTATAATATCCAGCTAGCCCAAGAAAGCTGCGTATCTCTGACGGATTCCGTGGCGGCTCCCACTTCATTACGGCCTCGATTTTTGCTGGATCCACCTTTACTCCCTCGCTGCTGATAACATGTCCTAAAAATTGAACCTCACGTAGCCAAAATTCACACTTTGAGAACTTGGCATACAGCTTCTCTTGACGGAGTAACTCCAAAACTTGACGTAGATGCGTCTCGTGCTCTTCCTGACTCCGGGAATAGATCAGTATATCATCAATGAACACGATAACAGAGGTATCAAGAAATGGACGACACACTCTGTTCATCAAGTCCATGAAGGCTGCAGGGGCATTGGTTAACCCAAACGGCATCACCAGGAACTCATAATGTCCGTAACGGGTACGGAAGGCAGTCTTCGGGATATCCGACTCGCGAATCTTCAGCTGATGATATCCCGATCTTAGATCAATCTTAGAGAAATAGGATGCACCCTGAAGCTGATCGAATAAATCATCGATCCTGGGTAGGGGGTATTTATTCTTTATGGTGATCTTGTTCAGTTCTCTATAGTCTATACACATTCGCATAGACCCGTCCTTCTTTTTCACAAACAGGATAGGTGCTCCCCAAGGTGAAGTACTCGGTCGAATGAATCCCCGATCGAGTAATTCCTGCAACTGCTTCCTCAACTCTGCCATTTCTGATGGTGCCAATCGATAAGGAGCACGAGCAATAGGGGCTGCTCCTGGAACCAAATCGATAGTAAACTCTAGCTGCCGATCCGGAGGTAATCCCGGAAGCTCATCGGGAAAAACATCAGCAAACTCCTTTACAACGGCGACTTCTTCAACGGATCGTTTGGTAGGCTCTGTCGAGACCACACATGCCATGTAAAATATTCCTTCTTTGTTGTTATGACGTCGTACTTTGGCAAAAGACACGACAGGCATCCTTGTACGTGGCCGTTCACCTTGAATTATTATTTGTGACCCGTCTGGTGCCAGAACTGCAATTCTTTTTCTTTTACAATCGACTTGAGCATCATTGGATGCTAACCAGTCCATTCCTACAATTACTTCAAATTCTCTGGTGGTGATCGGCTTTAGATCAATAGGGAAAATGGTCCCGTTAATCTCAAGCTGACACCCTGGCATCTGTTCAGAGACATATACATATCTACCACCTGCTACTTCTACCTCCAATTCTTCATTCAACGGGGTTAAGGGTATCGAAACTTGGGGCATGAATGATGTGGAAATAAAAGAGTCTGTGGCTCCGGGATCAAAGAATACATATGCAGGGATCGAGTTTAGTTTAAAAATACCTGTGATAACATCGGTCTTTTCTCGGGCCTCCTCAACGGTCATCTGGAATGCTCGGGAGACTACTGGTCCACCTCGTGTCTCCTTCCTTTCTCTTCCCTGCTCCTCCTGTGTCCTGTCTCGGGATCCCCCTGTCTTCAGCTGTGGACATTCTGATCGGATATGATCTTTGGCTCCACACTGGAAACATACTCGAGTTGTTTGGTTGCAATCTCGAGCATAGTGTCCCGTCTTCCCACACTTAAAACAATACAATGGTGAGGGACTGGTAGGGCAATCTCCCGTATGCTTCCTCCGGCACTTGTCGCACCATTTGCCTTCATCCTTCCGAGTCTGACCCCGCGACCCAAATTATGATTGTTGGGACTTCTTCTGAGAAGTCCACGGGCGTTCCTCAGCCTTCCTTTTTGCCTCTGCTGCCTTTCTTTCATTCTGTTGACGCTGCAGCTCCGCCTCACGCTCCACCGCTCGATCAACCACTTGCCGAAAGGTAGTCAGCTTAAGTGGCTGTACAACCTCTCGAATCCGGGTTTTCAATCCCCATACATACTTGTTTATCTTTCTTTTCTCAGTATCAACCTCATGTTCACAAAATCTAGCTTTCTCCAAGAAATCCATAGTATATTCTTGCACAGAACGAGTTCCTTGTTCCAAATGTAAGAACTCTTCTGTCAGCTTCTTCACTGCTACTTCGGAACAGTATTCTTCAGTAAATTTTGCTTTAAACTGTTCCCATGTCAACATTTCAGCCAAACTGGAACCCAAACCTCTACTAAAAACTTGCCACCAATATTGGGCATTCCCAGTGAGAAGGTTGGTGGCGAACTCCACCTTATCCGCCTCTTCACACTTACTGATTCGGAAAACTTTCTCCGTGTGTATCAACCATTCCATCGCCTGTACGGGATTATCAGTTCCCGTAAATTCCTTAGCCTTGCAACTAAGGAAATTCTTATATGTACACTTGGTTTTCCCTTCTGACGTTCCCTCAACACCTTTGCCTTTATCTGTCATGTGTACTCCACTTTCGGCGTGTCCCTCATCTCTGGGGGCTCCATCATGCACCTGCTTAGCAGTATCCTCCCTATATGTCTCTACTATAGTGGGTAATAGCTCCCGTACCACCTCAGTAATGATAGCTCGTAAATCCGGCTGGTTCCTTGCTGCCTCTCCTGCCTCCCGGTGCACTGAGCCCTGTGATCGAGATCTGCCTCCCCTAGAAGCTCCCTGCCTAGCACCTCGTCGGCTCCGACCACTCCTGGTGTTTGCCATCTTCAAAGTTCAACAAAAAGATTAGTCTCCTAATCAAATAACATAAATTATCCTTTTCCAATCCCGAATTCCACTATTTCCTAAGGTTCAAGTCTAGGTATCTACCCTATAGAAACCTAATTCACTTAAACCTCGGCTCTGATACCAACTTGTAACACCCGGCTTTTAATATAAATACACCCCTTTATTTTACATGCTTTAAAACATATTTTATTCAACGAAATATTATACAGGGGAATATATTACAAGCCAAAAGCACACAAGTAGTATCTGGGAGTACGAAATCTCCTCAAAGCCGGGCTGCTACTATCTGCTCTAACCCCGAAGCACCTCTTTCCCTTTAGTAGGGTCTACAGCACCTGCACAGTTAGTATCAACAAGGATGAGCTTTACAAGCTCAGTGAATAATCGATAAGCGTTACAAAAAAAAAATACACAACATAGAATTTTCAGCTTCCACATCATATCATGGTTCCCAGCAATGTCGAGTCCTAAGAACTCATTGTGCATCCCCTGAGTGAGTGATAGAACTGCCGGCCGATTAAGCCATCACAACACTTGTACGTGGTCCCACCACAATTACTGCTTACACGATCATCACAACGTATATATGTGGTCCCAACCACTAACAATAGTCAGTGGCCCCACAGGAAAAGTGGTCTCAACCATGAGTACCGAGTATGTGACCCCACGGTAAGGTGGTCCCAATCACATGAACCGGTAATGTGGCCCCAAGTAACACTTAGGTATCGATTACTCACCTGGTTGTTGACTAAAGCTTTTGTCTTTTTCTGCCTTGTATCCTCTTCCAACCTTGACTGTTATCCCAGTACAAAATCTATCATTTATAAATCTTCCATTCACCCTTTTTAATAGTTCCAAAATAACACTTCATGATTTATCAAGTAAAGAACGGCCAGGTAGAAGATTAGATGGGGTGGCAGGATCCTTTCAGCATTTTAGCCTTTCGGAAAATCCAACAACCAGATCCCATGTAACCGGCCTAGGCACCGTTCTCGTAAGTAAATCAATTAGCATTATTTCGAAACAAAGTCTCCATAGCCTGGGTTATCTCCCGGCTCGAACTTGGTTATTTGATATAAGTCAAAATGACTAGCAATCGTTCCCTTCATATTATATGCAAAATACTATTATAATTGTACTAAAGGTTTGGAACTTACTTTCCGTATGTCGAGACGACGATCGCTACCCGAACCTATTGATTTCCCTCTCTTATAGCACCTCTTCCTTATTAACACACTCCTCTATAGTATATAAGTGTTTAGTATTTGTTTTGCCCAAAAATGAGGCTTGGAGCTCCTATTTATAGGCCTCTGGACCCTCTTCGCGTCGCGACGGACCCCCGGTCGCGTCGTGACCATTACGTAAGCACTTACCTCATCGCGCACCTCTCTAGAAGCTTTTTTTTCGGCCTCGCGTCGCGAGCACTATTCACGTCGCGTCGCGAGCACTATTCACGCCGCCGAGTTACTATTCATTTTTTTTCGTTACACAACATATTAAGAAGACTTGAATAAAACTTTGAATATCATATTTTATTTTGTAGCATGTAAATCCATGTAAATCTGGTGTAATCATCACCTAAAGTAACAAAGTATCTAAAACCTTGATAAGAAGTAACCTGATATGGTCCCCACACATTACAGTGAAGAATATCAAAGGGATTACTAGCAATGTTGTTCAAAGAAACAAAAGGCAACCTTTTTTTCTTCGCTAAAGGACAAATAGGACACACCAATTCACCGTTGTCTTTATTACTAATATTCAAATTTTTATAAAGTAGCTTGATCTTGTCATTTGAAGTATGTCCAAATCTGGAATGCTATTGTTGAAGAGAAACCACCATATTAGTAGAAGCAATAGTATGAGACATAGAAGATGGAACATCCAACATATATAAACCTTCATGGACGTCACCCATGCCAATCATTCTCGTGGGGAAAATCTATTTGATTATTGCACAGTTATGGTAAAATTTAACCATTAGAAGTTGTGACTTAGTAAATCATGTGACAGAAATTAAATTTAATTCAATTTGAGGAACATAAGCAACATCAGTAAGAAACAACTTACTGGTAAGGTGTATATCTTCTTTGTAATTGACTTGAATGAGATGATGATTAGGTAATCTGACTCTCGTTTTCTTAATACTTTTCATATTGACAAAATTGCCCTTATTATTGGAAATGTCTTGTGTAGCCCCCGAATCAAGAATCCACACATTATAAGTATAATTTTTAGAATGAAGACTGAGAATTATGTACTTACCTGCAAGATTTTTTTGTAGTAGAATTAGTAACCTTGTTAGTAGATGCAAGTTGTTTGGGAAATAATGCAATCAAGCCATCACATTGTTGTTGAGTCAACCCAGTCAATACGTCATTAGGCTTAGAAGAAGGATTTGAATGTTTATCCATTTGAACAGAATCAGACGATTGATGAAGATCAACATTAACGGAGTTAGTGCGAGATTGATTTTTTTTAGTTCTGTATCCTGGAGGGAAGCCATGTAGACGATAACATTTGTCTTGTGTATGACCTGTCCGATTACAGTGCAAGAAAACCAGAGAATCCTTTCTAACATTTTTGTAGTTTTGATTAGATCCAGCCATATTGGTGTTATTATTAGTAGAAACTCAAGTATTGAAAGCAAGAGTAGATGGTTGGGGATTACCTACATTGGATTGTCTTTCTTCTTGAATCACCAATGAAAAAAAATCTTATTAATGGATGGAATGGGATCTATGATTAAACTTTGACCTCTGACTTGAGCATAGCTTAAATTCAACCCCATCAGAAAACTCATCGCATGTTCAATCTCCTTTGCACCTCTACACGTGCATTTTACACAAGTGTAACTGCTGTTTTAATTGCCAGTTCTTCCTAAAGTGTTTTCATCTTTGTGAAATAGGTGCTCACCGAATCAGTTCCTTGAGTTAAATTCATTAGATCTCGCTTGAGTTGGAAGATCCTTCGTCTATTTGATTGTTGAAATCGCTCCTTCAACTCTTTCCACATTTCAACAGCAGTAGAAAGGTAGATGATACTAGAAGAAATCTCCTTAGACAACGAATTGAGAATCTAAGAGATAACAACATTGTTATTGCGTGACCAAGACCTGTAAGTTGGATCAGTTTCAATTGTGTTAGTATATTTTGTGTTGTGTCAATTACGCTTTTGCTTAGCCTTTTTGTATAACGGATGGGCCTGTCCATTCCATGTTTAGTTTATCTATATAAGGCATGCACGTACCTTTTTAGGGTTAACATTCTTGATGCTCGACTTGTAACTTCTTCACCACGATCTTGTACGTTGTTGTCACTCTTACAGAATAGTTCTTACGAATTGTTCTAGAGTGTTTTAATACAATCATTCAACATCAGTTTGATCATTGATACTTGTTCATCTTTGTTATATTCTATTTACACAGAACCAAACGATCTTTTATTGTTCTCACAATTGGTATAAGAGCAGGTGATAGTGTAATCTAATTACTATTCTTCTGTCGAGTTTTTATTAGGGTTTAAATGTAGATTTGTTCTTGTTGTCTTCATTGTTTCAATCGATCTTAGACATCAGACCTGGATCTTAGGTTTTTAATCTTTAACTCGATCTATATTTTACACATCTGGTTCTACAGTTTTGTAAGTGAATTCAAGGTTAAATGGCGCCAGACGATCCTCACTCGTTATCCTTCAATCTATCAAGTAGCATTGGTTCTACAACAAGGATCCCAATCCTCTTCCCTAATGATTACGAGGTTTGGGCGTTACATTTTGAAGACTATGTTCTTGGCATCGAAGAACATGGATCCACGATATGGCATGCAATGACAGAAGAAACGTACGCACACACTGGTTCAAGAAAAATAATAAAGACTCTTGGTGATTACAATGCCATTTTTGCTGATCATGCTGATATTCCTTTATACGAAAAGAACAAGCTCATGAGCAACATCAAAGCGATGAGAATTATCAGATTCGCACTTCCTCAAGACACGTTTCGTCTCGTAAGTTCATGTGACACAACCAAAGGGATATGGGATAGGATGAAAGAGTTATACTCTGGAGATGCTGATCTTGAACATTTAGTTCAAACAACTCTTCTATCGGAGTTCAGATCTTTTTCTTAGAAATCCAAAGATAAGTTGGAGCAGACGTTCAATCGCTACAATCACATGTTAAGCAGAATGCTTAAATACAAGCTAGAGTGAAGCAACATTGAACAGAAGGTTACATTTCTGAATGGTCTACGAACTGAATGGAAGGCGATCGCGTCCACTGTGAAGGCACACGAGCAATTCAAAAGTTATTCCTTGGCTAAACTCGTTGGTATTCTGCGATCTCACGAAGAAGAGGTCACAAAAGAAGTGAAGCTTGTGTCTAGTATGGGTTATTTAGCGTTGGTTGCGAAAGGAAAGAAAGCGGTAGAAGAAGATTCTGAATCTGATCTTTCGGATAGTGAACTTTCCAGAGAAGACAAGGCTCTTATGGTGTCCAACCCAAAGAAGTTCTTCAAAAAGAACTTTTCTCGATTCCGAAACATGGCCAAACAGGGAAACTCAACTTTCGAGAAGCCAAAAGATGAAGGCTACAAGCACACGAAGGCTGATGAAGAAAAGAAGTTGGTTGGTAACTCTGGTTACGAATGTCATTATTGTCATGGCAAAAACCACTTTGCCAAAGAATGCTTGCCCAGGAAGCAGAAGGAGAAGAAGGAGAAAGAGAAAGATGGAGCCTACTGCGTTCAGAAGATAGAAGAGCTTCGGAAGAAAGATGCATCTAATGTAAAACCAGCATTCGTGGTCCAGGCTGATGATGAAGATCGTGCGGTTGAGGTATGGTCAACGTATTCTGAAGACGAAGAGGTGAGGAAACCTACACATGGTAGGTGTTTGATGGTTCAGAACGAGGTCTCGGAACAGAGGGGATACTCCACTGATGGCTGCCAGACTTCCGAAAGCTGCTTTGCTGCAAAGACAGTTTTGGAACAAGTAAAGGAATGCGAGACAGTGGTGGATATGGTACATTCTATTCTTAAATCCTTTAATATTCCCTCATCTAGATATGATTCTGAATTAGATGATTTAAGATATACTGTTTCAAATTTCAGTGATAGCTTAAAAAGAACTCGTCTAAGTAATTCTAATCTGAATGATCAATTGAACAGGGTTTTGTTTAAAAATGAAGAGAGGAGAATAAGAATAGAGGCTTTGGAGTTAAATCTGTCTAGATTACGGTATCAATCTCGACTATGGTTCGACTTTATGGAATCAACTTGTTCAAAGCATGTGCTCCTCCACTCGTCATGTAGAAATTTCTTGTATACGATTCTGGTCAATCGTCATTCATCGAGCTCTGAATCACTTGAAAGTTCATCTGATGAAGGATTCGGTGATGGTAGCAATTCCTCTTCTCTCCACAATCACATTTGTCATGACCGATCTAAAGAACTTTGATTTGGTCGGATCCATCCCGGAAGAGATGTTGGAGCATGTTCCACTTGGAAATGAAATAATCACTATATACAGAACCTTGCCCGAATCTGGTGAAAGACCGATTTTTGAAAACCTCCAAGCTGTATTCGACGCAGCAGAAAAACCGAAGCGGGGGGGGGGGGGGGAGGGAACGAAAAGGCAAGGCTTATTCTTCCGAGCCAGCAAAACCCTCTAAACTGCGAAAGAAGCAAATAAAGCAACGTTCTCCTACTCCGGTTATTGTAGAAGAAGAAGAAGAATCCGAAAACCGAACTCTGTCGGACATTCCAAAGGACGTCACAGTTCACAACAAAGAGGAAACCGAAGATCGAACTCAGATTCAGAGTGAAGAACCCGTTCGCAACGATGAGGGGGATAATATAACTTTTGCATATCCACCTTTCGGAACCAATGACCAAGATCCAAACATGTCTTCTCCTAAGCCTTCTGAAAACCGAGGTCAGGATCCACCTCCTCCTTCTCCCAAACCTTCTCCTAAACCATTTCCTCAAACTTCTCTAAAATCTTCTCCAAAACCCTCTACCCCTCATTCAAGCGACGAAGAAGACATCTTATTCGGAGATGAACAGGAGGACTTGACTGCCTTTGTTCAAACTCATTTCAACGTTGATCGGGATTGTGATGATGAAGGTTCCCCAATGACGAAGGGGCAAAGCTCTGAGTAAGAAGTTGGATTCTCTTCTAGAATCCTCCCAAACTTCCTCCTCCACCGAATGGCAATCTACTTTCGAAACTCACAAATTCACAGTGGAGGGATTGACAAAAGAAAACTCAAAAGTCCTTGAAGACTCCGTCAAGGCCATTAGCACTTCGGAAAAGCTAATGACTGAAACGACCGTAAAAATTAAAAAACTACAAGAGAATGTCGTCACCTTCATCAAAGACTTCCGAACCTCGAATGACGCAAATACGGAATTGGTGAATAAAGTAATTGTGGGGTTTCGGGACACTCTAAAGGCAAAGAAGGAGGCTCTCTCAGGCCTTCATGCTGAAATCAGAAAGGAGAATTCAGATCTCACTTCATCCCTTACCGCCAAAGTTGAAAAGCTGCAGGAAGACTTCGCAATGAAGAACTCGATCATGGACCAACTTACTGAGAAAACTCAGAAGGTAAAGGTTCTTTCGGTCAAGCTCAAGCATGCTTTGGAACAGTTGGATACTGTGACAACTGAGAATGCAGCAATCAAAACATGCGTCTCAGATGTCAAGTTATTCTTACAGAGACTGGTGGAGACAAATGACTCGCTCCTTACTCTATCTATCCGACATCATCTCACTGACAAACTCCATCCAGTCTTCAATATGCTTAATCAGATTAGAGGTGTTTTGGAGAGTGGGGCTCTTCCGAAACAAGGGGAGAAACGAAAATTCCGAGGGAACCAGAGACTACGAAAAAGTCTACTGAGGAAAAGGACCAGAAGCCAAAATTTGCTAAGTTCACCATAGATCCCAACGTCAGTGAAGCTTCTGGTTCCCGCAAACGTAAAGGCAAGAAAATAGATGATGATGATGATGAGGAGGAAAAAGAAGAAGAGCTTACTAAAGCTGAGAAGCTCGTTCGGGAAAAGAAGGATAAAGAGCTTGACGATCTAAATGAGCTTCGCAAAAAGCTTAACACTGAAGAAGCCGCAGCTCGAGATGCTCATATCAATTTGGAGACCCGCAAGTCGCTCTTTCCTCTATGGTCGATCCATAGGATTCAGAAAGAAGCGATCGACGAGCCAAAAGTCTACTGGCTTGAGCCCGCCTGCTCCTTCGATCTAAGCAACAATGTGGATTCACAGCTTGATTTTCTGATTACTCCAAGGGCGTTCCTATTTCGTTGTTTTGAATCAACAGCGAATGCTTCCATTTCGGACCTGGAAGTAAATCACAAACTCTTCTCCTTCTATCTAAAGTATGCAAAGCCCCAGTACGAATTGTGGAGCTTAAAGAAAATTATTGGGCTGAAAGTCAAGCTTCCCGTACAAACTAAAGATTTCCTGAACGTTCGGTTTAGAGGATATAGGGGAGCTAAGAATGAAGAAGATGAGTTCACAATGGCTGATCTGCCCTTGATGAACCCATACGACTGGATTTACATGTTCCTTACCTTGTCAAGGGAAGATCAGAAGTACAAACTCGTCCTTGCTCACCTCAAAAGAATGTTGATTTGTTATATTCATGAGGTTTCGCAAATGGATGTGGAGATTGCTGCGGTTCTGAAGATGCGACCCACTGTTAATCCCAAACCAGAATCTTCCGATCTTAACAAACTCAAGATAGGCAAGATCGGAAACCGGCACTAGAACGTGGTTTACAAGACGAAGGAAGGCGATGTGGTTAAAAAGAAGATGTTCTTTCTCCGAGACAAACATTTGTACATATCTTCCGCCTTGGAGGCAATCCTTAATATTACCAATGCTTACAAAGACAACACAGAAGAGGACAAGAAGTGCTTTTCAGATATGATCAAAAGGTATCTGGTCTTCCGAAACACGCTTCTGAATATGATGCCTAAGTTGTTCAAGGTTTCGGTTTCGGTCCCGAAGAAAGAAGATTAAAGCCTCCCTTTCGCAGGTTGACACAAAGGGGGAGATTGTTAGGATATTTTGTGTTGTCTCAACTGCGCTTTTGCTTAGCCTTTTTGTATAACGGATGGGCCTGTCCATTCCGGGTTTAGTTTAGCTATATAAGGCATGCACGTACCTTTTTTGGGTTAAAATTCTTGATGCTCGATTTGTAACTTCTTCATGGCAATCTTGTACGCTGTTGTCACTGTTACAGAATTGTTCTTACGAATTGTTATAGAGTGTTTTAATACAATCATTCGACATCGGTTTTATCATTGATACTTGTTCATCTTTATTATATTCTGTTTACATAGAACCAAACGATATTTTATTGTTCTCACAAATTGGCTGCGTAATTGACGAACCTTCAACAAAATCCAGCTTGTTTTTCACCGAGATAGAAATTCACATTGACCTGCTCCAAGTTGCATAGTTGCACTTGTGAGTGTCTTAGAAACCAACACTAAACCAGGCCCATCTGAATTATGAAGATAATACAGATCATTATACGAATTCGAATCAAGAAATATGGATCCAGAATTTTTAGTAGTAGACATTGAAAATCAAGACAAAGATAAATTAGTGAAACTAGTATTTTGCTGTCCGCGCGATGCTGTGGAAGCCCGATATATTGGAAAATGTAGCTTGACAAAAAAACAAATTATATAAGGGACGAAAAATGTAACTTTAAAATATAATAAGGGACTGAAATCGCAACTTACTAAATACCAATAATATAACTTTATAATAATAGGGATGAAAACAATTAATTTGAAATTAGTTGAGGGGAAAAAAACGTAAATAGAAGAATTTGCTATAAGAAGAACCAAAAATTGTTATTTCTAAATAGAAGCTTATTTGGATTTATATTAAATCCATTAGCAATTATACTATAATCCGAATTTAATCGTTAGGTTCTGGAAAAAGCAAACCAAATAAATAGTAAATCACACTCATATACTTGCTAATTAATATATATATATATATATATATATATATATATATATATATATATATATATATATATATATATATATATATATATATATATATATATATAATGTACCCCCAATACTATATGAGTCTCTTTTTAAGTTTTTCTTAATGCAAAAGGACTAAATTCAGAATGTCAATTATAGAGATGACTTTCTTAGGCTTATGTCACGGGGTCAAGTTCTGGACTCGTACGACACCCGACTTGCCTGCTTTGGAGGATCGAGTAAGCCGTCATATGGGACTCAGATTGGGCATGAAACACTTGCAGTCGGATAAAGGGCCAAGTACGCCAGAGGCTAGCGGCATGTTTACGGATGTGAGCCGACATGATGATCTCTGTCCGTGTGGCGTCCCGGGCTCGTATATGATTCCATCCCGGTGACGGCCTTGCCATGATATGTGTCTAACTGGTTTCACCCTGCCATGGGCTCATCAGGGAGGCGGCACTAGCCCCCGACCAGTTGTGTCTAACCCGCATGGTCCCCTACAAGTTCCGACCTTCGACCAACGCCAAGGCTCCCCGGCTCCACCCGGATCTCAGCATCACTTGACTTGCCGAGAGGCGACTTGGGTCGACAGAACTTTCCTTATAGGACTAAGCGACGCTCCCCTTTGAGTGAGCATAGCAGGTACCCAGATGACACGTCTTCTTCTTTGGCCAGCACGGTTACGGCGAAAATATTTGAGCCGTAACACTTTCTCCCACCTAATGAATCGGCACGTCCTCGTGCCGGGAGAAAGGACTCAACCCGTCGCGCAACTCTCAACTCTTGAGTACTTCTTTATCAACCTTATCGCGTACCATCGTGCTTCTCATGCTCCGTCCCCGTTTTGAACCGTTTGATCTATGCTTGTCATGTTATTCCATGAAGCACCTAAGGACCTTCGGTACTTGCGCATATCTCCTGCCAGCGCACCCACTTCTCTCTCTCTCTCTCTCTCTCTCTCTCTCTCTCTCTCTCGGGTACTTGCAAGTTAGTATGGCCAGCGCACCATCTTCTTCCTTAGGGTCCTCTATATCGAACGAAGCTCTGATACCACCTGTCACGGGGTCAAGTTCTAGATCCGTGCGGCACCCGACTTGCCTGCTTTGGAGGATCGAGTAAGCCGTCATATGGGACTCGGATTGGGCATGAAACACTTGCAGTTGGATAAAGGGCCAAGTACGCCAGAGGCTAGCGGCATGTTTACCGATGTGAGCCGACATGATGATCTCTGTCCGTGTGGCGTCCCGGGCTCGTATATGATTCCATCCCGGTGACGGCCTTGCCATGATACGTGTGTCTAACTGGTTTCGCCCTGCCATGGGCTCATCAGGGAGGCGGCACTAGGCCCCGACCAGTTGTGTCTAACCCGCATGGTCCCCTACTGAAGGGTTTCTGTGCAATCAATGAACACAAAATAACCTAAGGTTCACATGCAACCCTAATATTGATCTATGTTTTCTTCTATGAAGATTAGAACTAAGAACCTAAAGGATACAATTCAATTCTAAAGAAGAATCAAGAAAAACCAACCTTAGATCTTATGATCCTTTTAAGCAGCAGCAAAATTATCCTGCCTCAGATGAAAGTCACACCCAGGGGATGGAAGAATTAGTCCAGCAGAGTAAATCCAGAGAGAGGTGGCGTAAAGAATGAGGTGCCAGGGGGTTCCTTTTATAGCCTCCTAGGGTTACACCTGAAACCCTAAGGAGCCTCCAATTGGACAAGGCTTTTGACCACTTGGACCAGGCTTACCAAACCCTAATTAGGGTTTCGCCAAACCCTTGGAGGAGCCTCCAAGTTGGCGCCACTTTTGGTCCCTGGTTTTCCTGGCCAGTTATTCAACTATTGAATAAATGCCATACCAGTCCCTGCACCTTTTTAATTAATTAATTTAATCTCCAAATTAAATCCAATTAATTCTAGATTAAATCTCAATTAATTAATATAGTTTCTAATTAATATATTAGCACTTAAATATATTAATAAACCATATATATATTTTCTATTGATTTATTATACAATTAATAAATCAACTATTCTCTCTACTGAACTATCTTTCCTCCACCCATGAGGGCAACCCAAATGGACTTTGCTTTTAACCATAAGATAAAAGTTCAATTACAAGTCATGGCTTAGACACCTAATCCAACAGTCTCCCACTTGGATAAGTCTATGACTTTAATTGTCTGAACTCTGACCCAGTCAGTTCTGTCCAAAGATAAGTGATCAGATGATCCTCCGTCCAACAAGATATTTTCAGACTCAAGACATGGATAAAATCAATCTGGTCTGATTCACTGTTCCTCGATTTCCGATTTGCATATGACTCTTAGACTACCAATTTAGTCCCGGTTGGCCAACCATTTTAGTCAACTTCAAAATCATCGAGAGGCCTACAGATATCTGTTTCCCGTTAGGGTCAAGGGACGAATAAACTTCGACTCATATACTTATGTCTTTTACCAGACAAATCACTCACAACAATACGTTTTATAACATCGAGTTACCGATGCGTTTTCATATTATCAATGAACAACCGTCTAATAAATCATAACTCATATGTCTTAGCTTAAAGATCAAAAGATATTATCGTCTCAACATTGCTCGTGATGTAATCCATGAAGCAATCCATTGAGCGCGGGTTTATCCAATACTCAAATCTCCATTTCCAAGTACTCACGAATGGTTCAGCAATCCAATTGCAATGTCTAACTCCTTAGACAATCTATTACCAATTCATGACAGTCTTACTTCACACTTACTCCCTTAAAGTGTAATCGACTGTGGATATTTGAATAATCCAATTATTCAGGAAGTAAAACATGCAAAATGAAACACAATGATAAAGTACTGACAAGAGTAGTAAACCATAATAAATCTCTATTATTAAATCACAAGAGTCAAATACAATACATTGTTACAAGTTTCGAACCTATCTAATTACTAAAACTTATATCATCTCTTAATCAAATGCTCCTAGCATGCTGATTATGCTTAATCCTACTCAGAGCCTTTGTCAAGGGATCTGCAGGATTATCTTCCGATGATACCCTCTTTACAAGGAGGTGACCTTCTTCTACCCTATGCCTGATGTAGTGGTACTTTCTGTCGATATGTCTGGACTTTCCATGATCTCGCGGTTCCTTTGTCAAGGCGACCGCACCTTCATTATCGCAGAACAGTTCCAAGGGCTCCTGAATACTCGGGACTACTCCAAGGTCACCGATAAAGTTCTTCAGCCAAGCCGCTTCCTTTGACGCTTCACTTGCTGCTATGTACTCTGATTCGCACGTAGAATCAGCCACTGTTTCTTGCTTGGAACTTTTCCAAGTCACTGCTCCACCGTTCAAAAGGAATACCCAGCCCGACTGAGACCGACCACTGTCTCTATCCGTCTGAAAGCTGGCATCTGTATATCCTTCAACTCTCAAGGTATCACTGCCACCGAGGATTAACACCATGTTCTTTGTCCTTCGCAGATACTTGAGTATATTTTTCACAGCTATCCAATGCGCCCTTCCAGGGTTACCCTGGTACCGACTGACCATGCTTAAGGCGAAAGCCACGTCAGGGCGAGTACACGTCATAGCGTACATGATCGATCCCACAGCCGAAGCGTATGGTACTCGACTCATCTCAGCTATTTCCTTGTCTGTACTCGGACTTTGAGTCTTACTCAGCTTCGCATTACTTTGGATAGGCAGCTCTCCCTTCTTGGAATTTTCCATACTAAACCTCTTTAGTACCTTATCCAAGTATGTACCCTGACTGAGTCCAATCAGTCTCTTCTTCCTATCTCTCAATATTCTAATCCCAAGAATATAGGCAGCCTCTCCTAGGTCCTTCATGGCGAAACATTTCCCAAGCCAAGCCTTAACATCTTGCAAGGTTGGAATATCGTTTCCCATGAGCAGTATGTCATCGACATACAGCACCAGAAAAGTGACTATACTCCCACTAGCCTTGACATATACGCAGGACTCATCCTCGCTCCTAGAGAAGCCAAACTCTTTGACTTTCTCATGGAAACAAAGATTCCAGCTGCGAGAAGCTTGCTTCAATCCGTAGATTGATCTCTCAAGCTTACACACCTTATTAGGATACTTTGCATCGACGAAACCCTCTGGCTGATTCATGTAAACATCCTCAGTCAGCTTCCCATTAAGGAAAGCGGTTTTGACGTCCATCTGCCAAATTTCATAGTCATGAAATGCAGCTATGGCCAGCATAATCCTAATAGACTTTATCTTAGCTACTGGTGAGAAGGTCTCGTCATAGTCAACCCCTGGGGTTTGAGTAAAGCCCTTCGCAACCAGTCTTGCCTTGAAAGTGTGTACCTTTCCGTCCATGTCTGTCTTCTTCTTGAAGATCCATTTGCACCCGACTGTCTTTCGACCCGGTACATTGTCAACCAAGTTCCAAACTTGATTGTCATACATGGACTTGATCTCGCTATCCATGGCCTCTTTCCACTTGGCAGACTCAGGGCCTGCCACTGCTTCCTGGTAGTTAGCTGGTTCATCCAAATTTATCAGTGTCCTATCACTGACAAAAGTGTCCCCATCCGAAGTTATATGGAACCCATAAAACTCGGGTGGCATGCTAACCCTACTAGAACGCCTAAGAGGTAAGGATACATCTGTCGGGCCAACAGGAACTTCTTCCTCATGTTGGTTGCTAGTTTCTCCTAAGGTTGCGTCATCTGATGACTCTTGAATTTCTTCCAGATCAATGGTACTCCCACTGTCCTCTTTGAATACGAGCTCTCTCTCTCGAAAGACTGCTCGTCTAGCTACAAAGACCACGTCCTCGCTCGGTCTGTAGAATAGATATCCAAAGGACTGTTTGGGATAACCAATGAAGAAACACCTTTCACTTCTGTCTGCGAGTTTGTCTTGAGTCTCTCGTCTAACGAAAGCCTCACAACCCCAGACCTTGATATGTGCCAACGAGGGAGCTTTCCCCGTCCACATCTCATGAGGTGTTTTCGCAACCTTCTTAGTTGGGACAAGATTGAGGATATGGGCGGCAGTCTCTAAGGCATACCCCCAGAAGTGAATGGGAAGTGAAGCTCGACTCATCATGGAACGAACCATGTCCAACAGGGTTCGGTTGCGCCTCTCTGCAACACCGTTCAACTGTGGTGTCCTGGGAGGTGTCAACTGCGAAACTATTCCGCATTCCTTTAGATAGTCCAGGAACTCGATACTTAGATACTCTCCGCCTCTGTCGGATCTGAGCATCTTTATCTTCCTGCCTAATTGATTCTCTACTTCGTTCTTAAACTCTTTGAACTTTTCAAAGGTGTCCGACTTGTGCTTGATCAAGTAGATGTAACCGTATCTACTAAAATCGTCGGTAAAAGTCACGTAGAACCGCGTGCCATCCTTTGTGGTTGATCTGAATGGACCACACACATCCGTGTGAATAATGTCCAATAGACCCTCACCTCTTTCAAAAGACCCTTTGAAAGGTGATTTAGTCATCTTGCCCAACAGACAAGATTCGCATACATCGTCCGACTTGAGGTCGAATGATTCCAACACTCCATCCTTTTGGAGTTGGGCGATGCGTTTCTTGCTGATGTGCCCGAGCCGACTATGCCACAGACATGCCTTTTCCACGTCACTAGTAGAATCAATATAATTTACACTTTGTCCTAGATTGTCAACACATTTCACAGTTTCATACACACCATTACAAGGATAAGCAGTAAAATTCAAAATACCATTTTTGAAAACAGAAATAGATCCAATATTATTATCAAAAGAAAAATGAAATCCTTGTCTGAACAATGCGTGAAATGAAATAATATTTCTTGCCATTTCTGGCGAATAGCAACAATCTAATAAATCTAAACAAACTTCACTACTAAGCACTAAACTATAAACTCCAATCTTGGTAACAGGGGACGATCTCCTATTGCCCATGATCAAGTTCAGTCTACCGTGCTCCACCTCCCTGCTTTCCTTTAGGCCCTGCATATCAGAACAAATGTGAAAACCACATCCTGTATCAAGGACCCAAGAATTAGAAGATGGTGAGTTTTTAGAGATAGTGTATATACCTGCTGTCGATGGCTTTACTTTCCCATCCTTGACATCCTGCAAGTATTTGGGGCAGCTTCTCTTCCAATGACCCTTTTCTTTGCAGTAGAAACAGTTTGCTTCATCGGGGTTGGCCACACAAGGAATTTGGGAAGTCTTGGTTCTCGAGCCATTACTGGATGACCCGGCCTGAACCTTTTCCCTCCAATTTTGCTTAGGAGGGCCCTTCCTTTTCTTTCCTTTGCCACTTCCAATGGCTAGAACGGGCTGATTAACCGAGGGTACACTTTTACCCTTCATCCCGTCTTCAGCTACTCGAAGCATGCGATGCAACTCAGTCATATTAGCCTGATTGTTGTTCAAATGATAAGCCAGCCTGAACTGGTCATAAGAACTCGGCAACGAGTTAAGCACTATGTCAACGGCCAACTGTTCCGGTACAGGCATCGCAAGCTTTCTAAGCCGCTCCACGTAACCTTGCATTCTTTGCACATGAGCGCAGATGGACTCTCCATCTTTGGGTTTGCTGTTCGTGAAGTCCTTGACCACTTCGCACCTTTCGATGCGCTCTTGCTTGCGGAACTTTTCCGCAAGCTCCTTGTGCATCTCATAGGGCCAGTAGTCTTCGTATATTCTCTGCAATTCGGGGTTCATTGTGGCGATCATGATGCAGGCCACTTTGGTTGCATCATCAGTATGTTTTTGGTACGAGGCAATTTCCTCGGGAGTAGCAGTTTCGGGGTCGACATCGACAAGCTCGGTCTCGAGAACATACTCTTTGTTCTCATACCTCAGAGCCATCTTGATGTTTCTAATCCAGTCATTATAGTTTGTCCCGTTCAATTGAACCTTGGAACATAGTGAGAGGATTGAGGGAACACTGGAGTTTGATTGGGGAGCGGATTGATCAGCAGAAGACATCTATAAAAGAAGGTAAGTTTAATTAGATACTTGTCGGTCCTTATATTAACCCAATATAAAATAAGGCTAGGATCCAACTATAACAATTTGCAACATAGAAGAGGGATGCCGTAATCTATAAGCAAATTTTATAAAGGTAGGCGAATGACGATTCAGCCGATTCCACCGCGGAAAAATAATCTTATTATAAATGGAATTCCTAGTTTCTTATGAGATTAATTGAACTGTTCAATAGCATGTTTAATCTCGGATATGCCCCACCGTTTGTGACTGGGATGCCGAGGATCACAAACCGGGTGTGAATAACCATGCAAATTAGCTTGGTGCTCTCGGGGTCCATTATCATCTCAAATTGATGTGCCGGTAAACCACACACGCTCCATCAACAATGATAACACCCGAGACACCCATTGCCACTCTTTATGAACCCCTATTGGTGTGCCGGTAAACCACACACGCTCCACCAACGTTTCATAAAGTGCAATGTGCAATTTCATGGGGTAGCATCAAATTCACATTTTCCTAAAGTAACTAGATTGGGATTTGTTTTAGGGTTCTAGTACTTTCAATTATAGCATTATACTTTTAAGAGGCTTAGCGGTTCTATCATACCCGTTCAGCTAACGACACTCGACTGACCAGGAGAGCGGTGGGTAAGAGTAGATACCCATTAGACTAACATTTTATAGTCAGTCGCCTTATACCCTCTTTATAGGACAGTTTTGTGAATGAGGCTTACTAGCGGTAGACTAACCAATTTTCTTATACATATTAAATTAACTTTTAATTTTAAATATATATAAGATATATTTTAATCTCATTAAAATATCTTAGAATTAATTAAATTCTAATTTTCTCAAATTATTCTAATTTTCTTGAAATTTTTAATTAATTCTTAAAGCAGATTTAATTTGCCTTTAATTAATCAATTAATTAAATTAATTAAATCTAGGTTACAGATTACCAATTAATCAAATTAATTAACCTGTAATGGCCCTTAGATTTTCGAAATTCACATGCCAAATAAAAGGGTTCAAGTTATTTTAATTGATTTAGTTACCAAAAATAACAACACACAAATAAGGCAAGCAAATCAAGCAATCAAGGAAGGGACCAAGGAGGGTGGCGGCTAGGGTTAGGAAACCCTAGCCTTGGGATCGAAATTAGCCTCCTCCCAAGGGTTTATTTTCGCAAAAACCCTAAGGCACAAAACAGTTTATGCAGTTCATAATCAATCACAAGAAAACAAGCTAGCTCTGATACCACTGAAGGGTTTCTATGCAATCAATGAACACAAAATAACCTAAGGTTCACATGCAACCCTAATATTGATCTATGTTTTCTTCTATGAAGATTAGAACTAAGAACCTAAAGGATACAATTCAATTCTAAAGAAGAATCAAGAAAAACCAACCTTAGATCTTATGATCCTTTTAAGCAGCAGCAAAATTATCCTGCCTCAGATGAAAGTCACACCCAGGGGATGGAAGAATTAGTCCAGCAGAGTAAATCCAGAGAGAGGTGGCGTAAAGAATGAGGTGCCAGGGGGTTCCTTTTATAGCCTCCTAGGGTTACACCTGAAACCCTAAGGAGCCTCCAATTGGACAAGGCTTTTGACCACTTGGACCAGGCTTACCAAACCCTAATTAGGGTTTCGCCAAACCCTTGGAGGAGCCTCCAAGTTGGCGCCACTTTTGGTCCCTGGTTTTCCTGGCCAGTTATTCAACTATTGAATAAATGCCATACCAGTCCCTGCACCTTTTTAATTAATTAATTTAATCTCCAAATTAAATCCAATTAATTCTAGATTAAATCTCAATTAATTAATATAGTTTCTAATTAATATATTAGCACTTAAATATATTAATAAACCATATATATATTTTCTATTGATTTATTATACAATTAATAAATCAACTATTCTCTCTACTGAACTATCTTTCCTCCACCCATGAGGGCAACCCAAATGGACTTTGCTTTTAACCATAAGATAAAAGTTCAATTACAAGTCATGGCTTAGACACCTAATCCAACAGCTGAAGGGTTTCTATGCAATCAATGAACACAAAATAACCTAAGGTTCACATGCAAACCTAATATTGATCTATGTTTTCTTCTATGAAGATTAGAACTAAGAACCTAAAGGATACAACTCACTTCTAAAGAAGAATCAAGAAAAAACCAACCTTAGATCTTATGATCCTTTTAAGCAGCAGCAAAATTATCCTGCCTCAGATGAAAGTCACACCCAGGGGATGGAAGAATTAGTCCAGCAGAGTAAATCCAGAGAGAGGTGGCGTAAAGAATGAGGTGCCAGGGGGTTCCTTTTATAGCCTCCTAGGGTTACACCTGAAACCCTAAGGAGCCTCCAATTGGACAAGGCTTTTGACCACTTGGACCAGGCTTACCAAACCCTAATTAGGGTTTCGCCAAACCCTTGGAGGAGCCTCCAAGTTGGCGCCACTTTTGGTCCCTGGTTTTCCTGGCCAGTTATTCAACTATTGAATAAATGCCATACCAGTCCCTGCACCTTTTTAATTAATTAATTTAATCTCCAAATTAAATCCAATTAATTCTAGATTAAATCTCAATTAATTAATATAGTTTCTAATTAATATATTAGCACTTAAATATATTAATAAACCATATATATATTTTCTATTGATTTATTATACAATTAATAAATCAACTATTCTCTCTACTGAACTATCTTTCCTCCACCCATGAGGGCAACCCAAATGGACTTTGCTTTTAACCATAAGATAAAAGTTCAATTACAAGTCATGGCTTAGACACCTAATCCAACAGTCTCCCACTTGGATAAGTCTATGACTTTAATTGTCTGAACTCTGACCCAGTCAGTTCTGTCCAAAGATAAGTGATCAGATGATCCTCCGTCCAACAAGATATTTTCAGACTCAAGACATGGATAAAATCAATCTGGTCTGATTCACTGTTCCTCGATTTCCGATTTGCATATGACTCTTAGACTACCAATTTAGTCCCGGTTGGCCAACCATTTTAGTCAACTTCAAAATCATCGAGAGGCCTACAGATATCTGTTTCCCGTTAGGGTCAAGGGACGAATAAACTTCGACTCATATACTTATGTCTTTTACCAGACAAATCACTCACAACAATACGTTTTATAACATCGAGTTACCGATGCGTTTTCATATTATCAATGAACAACCGTCTAATAAATCATAACTCATATGTCTTAGCTTAAAGATCAAAAGATATTATCGTCTCAACATTGCTCGTGATGTAATCCATGAAGCAATCCATTGAGCGCGGGTTTATCCAATACTCAAATCTCCATTTCCAAGTACTCACGAATGGTTCAGCAATCCAATTGCAATGTCTAACTCCTTAGACAATCTATTACCAATTCATGACAGTCTTACTTCACACTTACTCCCTTAAAGTGTAATCGACTGTGGATATTTGAATAATCCAATTATTCAGGAAGTAAAACATGCAAAATGAAACACAATGATAAAGTACTGACAAGAGTAGTAAACCATAATAAATCTCTATTATTAAATCACAAGAGTCAAATACAATACATTGTTACAAGTTTCGAACCTATCTAATTACTAAAACTTATATCATCTCTTAATCCAATGCTCCTAGCATGCTGATTATGCTTAATCCTACTCAGAGCCTTTGTCAAGGGATCTGCAGGATTATCTTCCGATGATACCCTCTTTACAAGGAGGTGACCTTCTTCTACCCTATGCCTGATGTAGTGGTACTTTCTGTCGATATGTCTGGACTTTCCATGATCTCGCGGTTCCTTTGTCAAGGCGACCGCACCTTCATTATCGCAGAACAGTTCCAAGGGCTCCTGAATACTCGGGACTACTCCAAGGTCACCGATAAAGTTCTTCAGCCAAGCCGCTTCCTTTGACGCTTCACTTGCTGCTATGTACTCTGATTCGCACGTAGAATCAGCCACTGTTTCTTGCTTGGAACTTTTCCAAGTCACTGCTCCACCGTTCAAAAGGAATACCCAGCCCGACTGAGACCGACCACTGTCTCTATCCGTCTGAAAGCTGGCATCTGTATATCCTTCAACTCTCAAGGTATCACTGCCACCGAGGATTAACACCATGTTCTTTGTCCTTCGCAGATACTTGAGTATATTTTTCACAGCTATCCAATGCGCCCTTCCAGGGTTACCCTGGTACCGACTGACCATGCTTAAGGCGAAAGCCACGTCAGGGCGAGTACACGTCATAGCGTACATGATCGATCCCACAGCCGAAGCGTATGGTACTCGACTCATCTCAGCTATTTCCTTGTCTGTACTCGGACTTTGAGTCTTACTCAGCTTCGCATTACTTTGGATAGGCAGCTCTCCCTTCTTGGAATTTTCCATACTAAACCTCTTTAGTACCTTATCCAAGTATGTACCCTGACTGAGTCCAATCAGTCTCTTCTTCCTATCTCTCAATATTCTAATCCCAAGAATATAGGCAGCCTCTCCTAGGTCCTTCATGGCGAAACATTTCCCAAGCCAAGCCTTAACATCTTGCAAGGTTGGAATATCGTTTCCCATGAGCAGTATGTCATCGACATACAGCACCAGAAAAGTGACTATACTCCCACTAGCCTTGACATATACGCAGGACTCATCCTCGCTCCTAGAGAAGCCAAACTCTTTGACTTTCTCATGGAAACAAAGATTCCAGCTGCGAGAAGCTTGCTTCAATCCGTAGATTGATCTCTCAAGCTTACACACCTTATTAGGATACTTTGCATCGACGAAACCCTCTGGCTGATTCATGTAAACATCCTCAGTCAGCTTCCCATTAAGGAAAGCGGTTTTGACGTCCATCTGCCAAATTTCATAGTCATGAAATGCAGCTATGGCCAGCATAATCCTAATAGACTTTATCTTAGCTACTGGTGAGAAGGTCTCGTCATAGTCAACCCCTGGGGTTTGAGTAAAGCCCTTCGCAACCAGTCTTGCCTTGAAAGTGTGTACCTTTCCGTCCATGTCTGTCTTCTTCTTGAAGATCCATTTGCACCCGACTGTCTTTCGACCCGGTACATTGTCAACCAAGTTCCAAACTTGATTGTCATACATGGACTTGATCTCGCTATCCATGGCCTCTTTCCACTTGGCAGACTCAGGGCCTGCCACTGCTTCCTGGTAGTTAGCTGGTTCATCCAAATTTATCAGTGTCCTATCACTGACAAAAGTGTCCCCATCCGAAGTTATATGGAACCCATAAAACTCGGGTGGCATGCTAACCCTACTAGAACGCCTAAGAGGTAAGGATACATCTGTCGGGCCAACAGGAACTTCTTCCTCATGTTGGTTGCTAGTTTCTCCTAAGGTTGCGTCATCTGATGACTCTTGAATTTCTTCCAGATCAATGGTACTCCCACTGTCCTCTTTGAATACGAGCTCTCTCTCTCGAAAGACTGCTCGTCTAGCTACAAAGACCACGTCCTCGCTCGGTCTGTAGAATAGATATCCAAAGGACTGTTTGGGATAACCAATGAAGAAACACCTTTCACTTCTGTCTGCGAGTTTGTCTTGAGTCTCTCGTCTAACGAAAGCCTCACAACCCCAGACCTTGATATGTGCCAACGAGGGAGCTTTCCCCGTCCACATCTCATGAGGTGTTTTCGCAACCTTCTTAGTTGGGACAAGATTGAGGATATGGGCGGCAGTCTCTAAGGCATACCCCCAGAAGTGAATGGGAAGTGAAGCTCGACTCATCATGGAACGAACCATGTCCAACAGGGTTCGGTTGCGCCTCTCTGCAACACCGTTCAACTGTGGTGTCCTGGGAGGTGTCAACTGCGAAACTATTCCGCATTCCTTTAGATAGTCCAGGAACTCGATACTTAGATACTCTCCGCCTCTGTCGGATCTGAGCATCTTTATCTTCCTGCCTAATTGATTCTCTACTTCGTTCTTAAACTCTTTGAACTTTTCAAAGGTGTCCGACTTGTGCTTGATCAAGTAGATGTAACCGTATCTACTAAAATCGTCGGTAAAAGTCACGTAGAACCGCGTGCCATCCTTTGTGGTTGATCTGAATGGACCACACACATCCGTGTGAATAATGTCCAATAGACCCTCACCTCTTTCAAAAGACCCTTTGAAAGGTGATTTAGTCATCTTGCCCAACAGACAAGATTCGCATACATCGTCCGACTTGAGGTCGAATGATTCCAACACTCCATCCTTTTGGAGTTGGGCGATGCGTTTCTTGCTGATGTGCCCGAGCCGACTATGCCACAGACATGCCTTTTCCACGTCACTAGTAGAATCAATATAATTTACACTTTGTCCTAGATTGTCAACACATTTCACAGTTTCATACACACCATTACAAGGATAAGCAGTAAAATTCAAAATACCATTTTTGAAAACAGAAATAGATCCAATATTATTATCAAAAGAAAAATGAAATCCTTGTCTGAACAATGCGTGAAATGAAATAATATTTCTTGCCATTTCTGGCGAATAGCAACAATCTAATAAATCTAAACAAACTTCACTACTAAGCACTAAACTATAAACTCCAATCTTGGTAACAGGGGACGATCTCCTATTGCCCATGATCAAGTTCAGTCTACCGTGCTCCACCTCCCTGCTTTCCTTTAGGCCCTGCATATCAGAACAAATGTGAAAACCACATCCTGTATCAAGGACCCAAGAATTAGAAGATGGTGAGTTTTTAGAGATAGTGTATATACCTGCTGTCGATGGCTTTACTTTCCCATCCTTGACATCCTGCAAGTATTTGGGGCAGCTTCTCTTCCAATGACCCTTTTCTTTGCAGTAGAAACAGTTTGCTTCATCGGGGTTGGCCACACAAGGAATTTGGGAAGTCTTGGTTCTCGAGCCATTACTGGATGACCCGGCCTGAACCTTTTCCCTCCAATTTTGCTTAGGAGGGCCCTTCCTTTTCTTTCCTTTGCCACTTCCAATGGCTAGAACGGGCTGATTAACCGAGGGTACACTTTTACCCTTCATCCCGTCTTCAGCTACTCGAAGCATGCGATGCAACTCAGTCATATTAGCCTGATTGTTGTTCAAATGATAAGCCAGCCTGAACTGGTCATAAGAACTCGGCAACGAGTTAAGCACTATGTCAACGGCCAACTGTTCCGGTACAGGCATCGCAAGCTTTCTAAGCCGCTCCACGTAACCTTGCATTCTTTGCACATGAGCGCAGATGGACTCTCCATCTTTGGGTTTGCTGTTCGTGAAGTCCTTGACCACTTCGCACCTTTCGATGCGCTCTTGCTTGCGGAACTTTTCCGCAAGCTCCTTGTGCATCTCATAGGGCCAGTAGTCTTCGTATATTCTCTGCAATTCGGGGTTCATTGTGGCGATCATGATGCAGGCCACTTTGGTTGCATCATCAGTATGTTTTTGGTACGAGGCAATTTCCTCGGGAGTAGCAGTTTCGGGGTCGACATCGACAAGCTCGGTCTCGAGAACATACTCTTTGTTCTCATACCTCAGAGCCATCTTGATGTTTCTAATCCAGTCATTATAGTTTGTCCCGTTCAATTGAACCTTGGAACATAGTGAGAGGATTGAGGGAACACTGGAGTTTGATTGGGGAGCGGATTGATCAGCAGAAGACATCTATAAAAGAAGGTAAGTTTAATTAGATACTTGTCGGTCCTTATATTAACCCAATATAAAATAAGGCTAGGATCCAACTATAACAATTTGCAACATAGAAGAGGGATGCCGTAATCTATAAGCAAATTTTATAAAGGTAGGCGAATGACGATTCAGCCGATTCCACCGCGGAAAAATAATCTTATTATAAATGGAATTCCTAGTTTCTTATGAGATTAATTGAACTGTTCAATAGCATGTTTAATCTCGGATATGCCCCACCGTTTGTGACTGGGATGCCGAGGATCACAAACCGGGTGTGAATAACCATGCAAATTAGCTTGGTGCTCTCGGGGTCCATTATCATCTCAAATTGATGTGCCGGTAAACCACACACGCTCCATCAACAATGATAACACCCGAGACACCCATTGCCACTCTTTATGAACCCCTATTGGTGTGCCGGTAAACCACACACGCTCCACCAACGTTTCATAAAGTGCAATGTGCAATTTCATGGGGTAGCATCAAATTCACATTTTCCTAAAGTAACTAGATTGGGATTTGTTTTAGGGTTCTAGTACTTTCAATTATAGCATTATACTTTTAAGAGGCTTAGCGGTTCTATCATACCCGTTCAGCTAACGACACTCGACTGACCAGGAGAGCGGTGGGTAAGAGTAGATACCCATTAGACTAACATTTTATAGTCAGTCGCCTTATACCCTCTTTATAGGACAGTTTTGTGAATGAGGCTTACTAGCGGTAGACTAACCAATTTTCTTATACATATTAAATTAACTTTTAATTTTAAATATATATAAGATATATTTTAATCTCATTAAAATATCTTAGAATTAATTAAATTCTAATTTTCTCAAATTATTCTAATTTTCTTGAAATTTTTAATTAATTCTTAAAGCAGATTTAATTTGCCTTTAATTAATCAATTAATTAAATTAATTAAATCTAGGTTACAGATTACCAATTAATCAAATTAATTAACCTGTAATGGCCCTTAGATTTTCGAAATTCACATGCCAAATAAAAGGGTTCAAGTTATTTTAATTGATTTAGTTACCAAAAATAACAACACACAAATAAGGCAAGCAAATCAAGCAATCAAGGAAGGGACCAAGGAGGGTGGCGGCTAGGGTTAGGAAACCCTAGCCTTGGGATCGAAATTAGCCTCCTCCCAAGGGTTTATTTTCGCAAAAACCCTAAGGCACAAAACAGTTTATGCAGTTCATAATCAATCACAAGAAAACAAGCTAGCTCTGATACCACTGAAGGGTTTCTATGCAATCAATGAACCCAAAATAACCTAAGGTTCACATGCAACCCTAATATTGATCTATGTTTTCTTCTATGAAGATTAGAACTAAGAACCTAAAGGATACAATTCAATTCTAAAGAAGAATCAAGAAAAACCAACCTTAGATCTTATGATCCTTTTAAGCAGCAGCAAAATTATCCTGCCTCAGATGAAAGTCACACCCAGGGGATGGAAGAATTAGTCCAGCAGAGTAAATCCAGAGAGAGGTGGCGTAAAGAATGAGGTGCCAGGGGGTTCCTTTTATAGCCTCCTAGGGTTACACCTGAAACCCTAAGGAGCCTCCAATTGGACAAGGCTTTTGACCACTTGGACCAGGCTTACCAAACCCTAATTAGGGTTTCGCCAAACCCTTGGAGGAGCCTCCAAGTTGGCGCCACTTTTGGTCCCTGGTTTTCCTGGCCAGTTATTCAACTATTGAATAAATGCCATACCAGTCCCTGCACCTTTTTAATTAATTAATTTAATCTCCAAATTAAATCCAATTAATTCTAGATTAAATCTCAATTAATTAATATAGTTTCTAATTAATATATTAGCACTTAAATATATTAATAAACCATATATATATTTTCTATTGATTTATTATACAATTAATAAATCAACTATTCTCTCTACTGAACTATCTTTCCTCCACCCATGAGGGCAACCCAAATGGACTTTGCTTTTAACCATAAGATAAAAGTTCAATTACAAGTCATGGCTTAGACACCTAATCCAACAGTCTCCCACTTGGATAAGTCTATGACTTTAATTGTCTGAACTCTGACCCAGTCAGTTCTGTCCAAAGATAAGTGATCAGATGATCCTCCGTCCAACAAGATATTTTCAGACTCAAGACATGGATAAAATCAATCTGGTCTGATTCACTGTTCCTCGATTTCCGATTTGCATATGACTCTTAGACTACCAATTTAGTCCCGGTTGGCCAACCATTTTAGTCAACTTCAAAATCATCGAGAGGCCTACAGATATCTGTTTCCCGTTAGGGTCAAGGGACGAATAAACTTCGACTCATATACTTATGTCTTTTACCAGACAAATCACTCACAACAATACGTTTTATAACATCGAGTTACCGATGCGTTTTCATATTATCAATGAACAACCGTCCAATAAATCATAACTCATATGTCTTAGCTTAAAGATCAAAAGATATTATCGTCTCAACATTGCTCGTGATGTAATCCATGAAGCAATCCATTGAGCGCGGGTTTATCCAATACTCAAATCTCCATTTCCAAGTACTCACGAATGGTTCAGCAATCCAATTGCAATGTCTAACTCCTTAGACAATCTATTACCAATTCATGACAGTCTTACTTCACACTTACTCCCTTAAAGTGTAATCGACTGTGGATATTTGAATAATCCAATTATTCAGGAAGTAAAACATGCAAAATGAAACACAATGATAAAGTACTGACAAGAGTAGTAAACCATAATAAATCTCTATTATTAAATCACAAGAGTCAAATACAATACATTGTTACAAGTTTCGAACCTATCTAATTACTAAAACTTATATCATCTCTTAATCCAATGCTCCTAGCATGCTGATTATGCTTAATCCTACTCAGAGCCTTTGTCAAGGGATCTGCAGGATTATCTTCCGATGATACCCTCTTTACAAGGAGGTGACCTTCTTCTACCCTATGCCTGATGTAGTGGTACTTTCTGTCGATATGTCTGGACTTTCCATGATCTCGCGGTTCCTTTGTCAAGGCGACCGCACCTTCATTATCGCAGAACAGTTCCAAGGGCTCCTGAATACCCGGGACTACTCCAAGGTCACCGATAAAGTTCTTCAGCCAAGCCGCTTCCTTTGACGCTTCACTTGCTGCTATGTACTCTGATTCGCACGTAGAATCAGCCACTGTTTCTTGCTTGGAACTTTTCCAAGTCACTGCTCCACCGTTCAAAAGGAATACCCAGCCCGACTGAGACCGACCACTGTCTCTATCCGTCTGAAAGCTGGCATCTGTATATCCTTCAACTCTCAAGGTATCACTGCCACCGAGGATTAACACCATGTTCTTTGTCCTTCGCAGATACTTGAGTATATTTTTCACAGCTATCCAATGCGCCCTTCCAGGGTTACCCTGGTACCGACTGACCATGCTTAAGGCGAAAGCCACGTCAGGGCGAGTACACGTCATAGCGTACATGATCGATCCCACAGCCGAAGCGTATGGTACTCGACTCATCTCAGCTATTTCCTTGTCTGTACTCGGACTTTGAGTCTTACTCAGCTTCGCATTACTTTGGATAGGCAGCTCTCCCTTCTTGGAATTTTCCATACTAAACCTCTTTAGTACCTTATCCAAGTATGTACCCTGACTGAGTCCAATCAGTCTCTTCTTCCTATCTCTCAATATTCTAATCCCAAGAATATAGGCAGCCTCTCCTAGGTCCTTCATGGCGAAACATTTCCCAAGCCAAGCCTTAACATCTTGCAAGGTTGGAATATCGTTTCCCATGAGCAGTATGTCATCGACATACAGCACCAGAAAAGTGACTATACTCCCACTAGCCTTGACATATACGCAGGACTCATCCTCGCTCCTAGAGAAGCCAAACTCTTTGACTTTCTCATGGAAACAAAGATTCCAGCTGCGAGAAGCTTGCTTCAATCCGTAGATTGATCTCTCAAGCTTACACACCTTATTAGGATACTTTGCATCGACGAAACCCTCTGGCTGATTCATGTAAACATCCTCAGTCAGCTTCCCATTAAGGAAAGCGGTTTTGACGTCCATCTGCCAAATTTCATAGTCATGAAATGCAGCTATGGCCAGCATAATCCTAATAGACTTTATCTTAGCTACTGGTGAGAAGGTCTCGTCATAGTCAACCCCTGGGGTTTGAGTAAAGCCCTTCGCAACCAGTCTTGCCTTGAAAGTGTGTACCTTTCCGTCCATGTCTGTCTTCTTCTTGAAGATCCATTTGCACCCGACTGTCTTTCGACCCGGTACATTGTCAACCAAGTTCCAAACTTGATTGTCATACATGGACTTGATCTCGCTATCCATGGCCTCTTTCCACTTGGCAGACTCAGGGCCTGCCACTGCTTCCTGGTAGTTAGCTGGTTCATCCAAATTTATCAGTGTCCTATCACTGACAAAAGTGTCCCCATCCGAAGTTATATGGAACCCATAAAACTCGGGTGGCATGCTAACCCTACTAGAACGCCTAAGAGGTAAGGATACATCTGTCGGGCCAACAGGAACTTCTTCCTCATGTTGGTTGCTAGTTTCTCCTAAGGTTGCGTCATCTGATGACTCTTGAATTTCTTCCAGATCAATGGTACTCCCACTGTCCTCTTTGAATACGAGCTCTCTCTCTCGAAAGACTGCTCGTCTAGCTACAAAGACCACGTCCTCGCTCGGTCTGTAGAATAGATATCCAAAGGACTGTTTGGGATAACCAATGAAGAAACACCTTTCACTTCTGTCTGCGAGTTTGTCTTGAGTCTCTCGTCTAACGAAAGCCTCACAACCCCAGACCTTGATATGTGCCAACGAGGGAGCTTTCCCCGTCCACATCTCATGAGGTGTTTTCGCAACCTTCTTAGTTGGGACAAGATTGAGGATATGGGCGGCAGTCTCTAAGGCATACCCCCAGAAGTGAATGGGAAGTGAAGCTCGACTCATCATGGAACGAACCATGTCCAACAGGGTTCGGTTGCGCCTCTCTGCAACACCGTTCAACTGTGGTGTCCTGGGAGGTGTCAACTGCGAAACTATTCCGCATTCCTTTAGATAGTCCAGGAACTCGATACTTAGATACTCTCCGCCTCTGTCGGATCTGAGCATCTTTATCTTCCTGCCTAATTGATTCTCTACTTCGTTCTTAAACTCTTTGAACTTTTCAAAGGTGTCCGACTTGTGCTTGATCAAGTAGATGTAACCGTATCTACTAAAATCGTCGGTAAAAGTCACGTAGAACCGCGTGCCATCCTTTGTGGTTGATCTGAATGGACCACACACATCCGTGTGAATAATGTCCAATAGACCCTCACCTCTTTCAAAAGACCCTTTGAAAGGTGATTTAGTCATCTTGCCCAACAGACAAGATTCGCATACATCGTCCGACTTGAGGTCGAATGATTCCAACACTCCATCCTTTTGGAGTTGGGCGATGCGTTTCTTGCTGATGTGCCCGAGCCGACTATGCCACAGACATGCCTTTTCCACGTCACTAGTAGAATCAATATAATTTACACTTTGTCCTAGATTGTCAACACATTTCACAGTTTCATACACACCATTACAAGGATAAGCAGTAAAATTCAAAATACCATTTTTGAAAACAGAAATAGATCCAATATTATTATCAAAAGAAAAATGAAATCCTTGTCTGAACAATGCGTGAAATGAAATAATATTTCTTGCCATTTCTGGCGAATAGCAACAATCTAATAAATCTAAACAAACTTCACTACTAAGCACTAAACTATAAACTCCAATCTTGGTAACAGGGGACGATCTCCTATTGCCCATGATCAAGTTCAGTCTACCGTGCTCCACCTCCCTGCTTTCCTTTAGGCCCTGCATATCAGAACAAATGTGAAAACCACATCCTGTATCAAGGACCCAAGAATTAGAAGATGGTGAGTTTTTAGAGATAGTGTATATACCTGCTGTCGATGGCTTTACTTTCCCATCCTTGACATCCTGCAAGTATTTGGGGCAGCTTCTCTTCCAATGACCCTTTTCTTTGCAGTAGAAACAGTTTGCTTCATCGGGGTTGGCCACACAAGGAATTTGGGAAGTCTTGGTTCTCGAGCCATTACTGGATGACCCGGCCTGAACCTTTTCCCTCCAATTTTGCTTAGGAGGGCCCTTCCTTTTCTTTCCTTTGCCACTTCCAATGGCTAGAACGGGCTGATTAACCGAGGGTACACTTTTACCCTTCATCCCGTCTTCAGCTACTCGAAGCATGCGATGCAACTCAGTCATATTAGCCTGATTGTTGTTCAAATGATAAGCCAGCCTGAACTGGTCATAAGAACTCGGCAACGAGTTAAGCACTATGTCAACGGCCAACTGTTCCGGTACAGGCATCGCAAGCTTTCTAAGCCGCTCCACGTAACCTTGCATTCTTTGCACATGAGCGCAGATGGACTCTCCATCTTTGGGTTTGCTGTTCGTGAAGTCCTTGACCACTTCGCACCTTTCGATGCGCTCTTGCTTGCGGAACTTTTCCGCAAGCTCCTTGTGCATCTCATAGGGCCAGTAGTCTTCGTATATTCTCTGCAATTCGGGGTTCATTGTGGCGATCATGATGCAGGCCACTTTGGTTGCATCATCAGTATGTTTTTGGTACGAGGCAATTTCCTCGGGAGTAGCAGTTTCGGGGTCGACATCGACAAGCTCGGTCTCGAGAACATACTCTTTGTTCTCATACCTCAGAGCCATCTTGATGTTTCTAATCCAGTCATTATAGTTTGTCCCGTTCAATTGAACCTTGGAACATAGTGAGAGGATTGAGGGAACACTGGAGTTTGATTGGGGAGCGGATTGATCAGCAGAAGACATCTATAAAAGAAGGTAAGTTTAATTAGATACTTGTCGGTCCTTATATTAACCCAATATAAAATAAGGCTAGGATCCAACTATAACAATTTGCAACATAGAAGAGGGATGCCGTAATCTATAAGCAAATTTTATAAAGGTAGGCGAATGACGATTCAGCCGATTCCACCGCGGAAAAATAATCTTATTATAAATGGAATTCCTAGTTTCTTATGAGATTAATTGAACTGTTCAATAGCATGTTTAATCTCGGATATGCCCCACCGTTTGTGACTGGGATGCCGAGGATCACAAACCGGGTGTGAATAACCATGCAAATTAGCTTGGTGCTCTCGGGGTCCATTATCATCTCAAATTGATGTGCCGGTAAACCACACACGCTCCATCAACAATGATAACACCCGAGACACCCATTGCCACTCTTTATGAACCCCTATTGGTGTGCCGGTAAACCACACACGCTCCACCAACGTTTCATAAAGTGCAATGTGCAATTTCATGGGGTAGCATCAAATTCACATTTTCCTAAAGTAACTAGATTGGGATTTGTTTTAGGGTTCTAGTACTTTCAATTATAGCATTATACTTTTAAGAGGCTTAGCGGTTCTATCATACCCGTTCAGCTAACGACACTCGACTGACCAGGAGAGCGGTGGGTAAGAGTAGATACCCATTAGACTAACATTTTATAGTCAGTCGCCTTATACCCTCTTTATAGGACAGTTTTGTGAATGAGGCTTACTAGCGGTAGACTAACCAATTTTCTTATACATATTAAATTAACTTTTAATTTTAAATATATATAAGATATATTTTAATCTCATTAAAATATCTTAGAATTAATTAAATTCTAATTTTCTCAAATTATTCTAATTTTCTTGAAATTTTTAATTAATTCTTAAAGCAGATTTAATTTGCCTTTAATTAATCAATTAATTAAATTAATTAAATCTAGGTTACAGATTACCAATTAATCAAATTAATTAACCTGTAATGGCCCTTAGATTTTCGAAATTCACATGCCAAATAAAAGGGTTCAAGTTATTTTAATTGATTTAGTTACCAAAAATAACAACACACAAATAAGGCAAGCAAATCAAGCAATCAAGGAAGGGACCAAGGAGGGTGGCGGCTAGGGTTAGGAAACCCTAGCCTTGGGATCGAAATTAGCCTCCTCCCAAGGGTTTATTTTCGCAAAAACCCTAAGGCACAAAACAGTTTATGCAGTTCATAATCAATCACAAGAAAACAAGCTAGCTCTGATACCACTGAAGGGTTTCTATGCAATCAATGAACACAAAATAACCTAAGGTTCACATGCAACCCTAATATTGATCTATGTTTTCTTCTATGAAGATTAGAACTAAGAACCTAAAGGATACAATTCAATTCTAAAGAAGAATCAAGAAAAACCAACCTTAGATCTTATGATCCTTTTAAGCAGCAGCAAAATTATCCTGCCTCAGATGAAAGTCACACCCAGGGGATGGAAGAATTAGTCCAGCAGAGTAAATCCAGAGAGAGGTGGCGTAAAGAATGAGGTGCCAGGGGGTTCCTTTTATAGCCTCCTAGGGTTACACCTGAAACCCTAAGGAGCCTCCAATTGGACAAGGCTTTTGACCACTTGGACCAGGCTTACCAAACCCTAATTAGGGTTTCGCCAAACCCTTGGAGGAGCCTCCAAGTTGGCGCCACTTTTGGTCCCTGGTTTTCCTGGCCAGTTATTCAACTATTGAATAAATGCCATACCAGTCCCTGCACCTTTTTAATTAATTAATTTAATCTCCAAATTAAATCCAATTAATTCTAGATTAAATCTCAATTAATTAATATAGTTTCTAATTAATATATTAGCACTTAAATATATTAATAAACCATATATATATTTTCTATTGATTTATTATACAATTAATAAATCAACTATTCTCTCTACTGAACTATCTTTCCTCCACCCATGAGGGCAACCCAAATGGACTTTGCTTTTAACCATAAGATAAAAGTTCAATTACAAGTCATGGCTTAGACACCTAATCCAACAGTCTCCCACTTGGATAAGTCTATGACTTTAATTGTCTGAACTCTGACCCAGTCAGTTCTGTCCAAAGATAAGTGATCAGATGATCCTCCGTCCAACAAGATATTTTCAGACTCAAGACATGGATAAAATCAATCTGGTCTGATTCACTGTTCCTCGATTTCCGATTTGCATATGACTCTTAGACTACCAATTTAGTCCCGGTTGGCCAACCATTTTAGTCAACTTCAAAATCATCGAGAGGCCTACAGATATCTGTTTCCCGTTAGGGTCAAGGGACGAATAAACTTCGACTCATATACTTATGTCTTTTACCAGACAAATCACTCACAACAATACGTTTTATAACATCGAGTTACCGATGCGTTTTCATATTATCAATGAACAACCGTCTAATAAATCATAACTCATATGTCTTAGCTTAAAGATCAAAAGATATTATCGTCTCAACATTGCTCGTGATGTAATCCATGAAGCAATCCATTGAGCGCGGGTTTATCCAATACTCAAATCTCCATTTCCAAGTACTCACGAATGGTTCAGCAATCCAATTGCAATGTCTAACTCCTTAGACAATCTATTACCAATTCATGACAGTCTTACTTCACACTTACTCCCTTAAAGTGTAATCGACTGTGGATATTTGAATAATCCAATTATTCAGGAAGTAAAACATGCAAAATGAAACACAATGATAAAGTACTGACAAGAGTAGTAAACCATAATAAATCTCTATTATTAAATCACAAGAGTCAAATACAATACATTGTTACAAGTTTCGAACCTATCTAATTACTAAAACTTATATCATCTCTTAATCCAATGCTCCTAGCATGCTGATTATGCTTAATCCTACTCAGAGCCTTTGTCAAGGGATCTGCAGGATTATCTTCCGATGATACCCTCTTTACAAGGAGGTGACCTTCTTCTACCCTATGCCTGATGTAGTGGTACTTTCTGTCGATATGTCTGGACTTTCCATGATCTCGCGGTTCCTTTGTCAAGGCGACCGCACCTTCATTATCGCAGAACAGTTCCAAGGGCTCCTGAATACTCGGGACTACTCCAAGGTCACCGATAAAGTTCTTCAGCCAAGCCGCTTCCTTTGACGCTTCACTTGCTGCTATGTACTCTGATTCGCACGTAGAATCAGCCACTGTTTCTTGCTTGGAACTTTTCCAAGTCACTGCTCCACCGTTCAAAAGGAATACCCAGCCCGACTGAGACCGACCACTGTCTCTATCCGTCTGAAAGCTGGCATCTGTATATCCTTCAACTCTCAAGGTATCACTGCCACCGAGGATTAACACCATGTTCTTTGTCCTTCGCAGATACTTGAGTATATTTTTCACAGCTATCCAATGCGCCCTTCCAGGGTTACCCTGGTACCGACTGACCATGCTTAAGGCGAAAGCCACGTCAGGGCGAGTACACGTCATAGCGTACATGATCGATCCCACAGCCGAAGCGTATGGTACTCGACTCATCTCAGCTATTTCCTTGTCTGTACTCGGACTTTGAGTCTTACTCAGCTTCGCATTACTTTGGATAGGCAGCTCTCCCTTCTTGGAATTTTCCATACTAAACCTCTTTAGTACCTTATCCAAGTATGTACCCTGACTGAGTCCAATCAGTCTCTTCTTCCTATCTCTCAATATTCTAATCCCAAGAATATAGGCAGCCTCTCCTAGGTCCTTCATGGCGAAACATTTCCCAAGCCAAGCCTTAACATCTTGCAAGGTTGGAATATCGTTTCCCATGAGCAGTATGTCATCGACATACAGCACCAGAAAAGTGACTATACTCCCACTAGCCTTGACATATACGCAGGACTCATCCTCGCTCCTAGAGAAGCCAAACTCTTTGACTTTCTCATGGAAACAAAGATTCCAGCTGCGAGAAGCTTGCTTCAATCCGTAGATTGATCTCTCAAGCTTACACACCTTATTAGGATACTTTGCATCGACGAAACCCTCTGGCTGATTCATGTAAACATCCTCAGTCAGCTTCCCATTAAGGAAAGCGGTTTTGACGTCCATCTGCCAAATTTCATAGTCATGAAATGCAGCTATGGCCAGCATAATCCTAATAGACTTTATCTTAGCTACTGGTGAGAAGGTCTCGTCATAGTCAACCCCTGGGGTTTGAGTAAAGCCCTTCGCAACCAGTCTTGCCTTGAAAGTGTGTACCTTTCCGTCCATGTCTGTCTTCTTCTTGAAGATCCATTTGCACCCGACTGTCTTTCGACCCGGTACATTGTCAACCAAGTTCCAAACTTGATTGTCATACATGGACTTGATCTCGCTATCCATGGCCTCTTTCCACTTGGCAGACTCAGGGCCTGCCACTGCTTCCTGGTAGTTAGCTGGTTCATCCAAATTTATCAGTGTCCTATCACTGACAAAAGTGTCCCCATCCGAAGTTATATGGAACCCATAAAACTCGGGTGGCATGCTAACCCTACTAGAACGCCTAAGAGGTAAGGATACATCTGTCGGGCCAACAGGAACTTCTTCCTCATGTTGGTTGCTAGTTTCTCCTAAGGTTGCGTCATCTGATGACTCTTGAATTTCTTCCAGATCAATGGTACTCCCACTGTCCTCTTTGAATACGAGCTCTCTCTCTCGAAAGACTGCTCGTCTAGCTACAAAGACCACGTCCTCGCTCGGTCTGTAGAATAGATATCCAAAGGACTGTTTGGGATAACCAATGAAGAAACACCTTTCACTTCTGTCTGCGAGTTTGTCTTGAGTCTCTCGTCTAACGAAAGCCTCACAACCCCAGACCTTGATATGTGCCAACGAGGGAGCTTTCCCCGTCCACATCTCATGAGGTGTTTTCGCAACCTTCTTAGTTGGGACAAGATTGAGGATATGGGCGGCAGTCTCTAAGGCATACCCCCAGAAGTGAATGGGAAGTGAAGCTCGACTCATCATGGAACGAACCATGTCCAACAGGGTTCGGTTGCGCCTCTCTGCAACACCGTTCAACTGTGGTGTCCTGGGAGGTGTCAACTGCGAAACTATTCCGCATTCCTTTAGATAGTCCAGGAACTCGATACTTAGATACTCTCCGCCTCTGTCGGATCTGAGCATCTTTATCTTCCTGCCTAATTGATTCTCTACTTCGTTCTTAAACTCTTTGAACTTTTCAAAGGTGTCCGACTTGTGCTTGATCAAGTAGATGTAACCGTATCTACTAAAATCGTCGGTAAAAGTCACGTAGAACCGCGTGCCATCCTTTGTGGTTGATCTGAATGGACCACACACATCCGTGTGAATAATGTCCAATAGACCCTCACCTCTTTCAAAAGACCCTTTGAAAGGTGATTTAGTCATCTTGCCCAACAGACAAGATTCGCATACATCGTCCGACTTGAGGTCGAATGATTCCAACACTCCATCCTTTTGGAGTTGGGCGATGCGTTTCTTGCTGATGTGCCCGAGCCGACTATGCCACAGACATGCCTTTTCCACGTCACTAGTAGAATCAATATAATTTACACTTTGTCCTAGATTGTCAACACATTTCACAGTTTCATACACACCATTACAAGGATAAGCAGTAAAATTCAAAATACCATTTTTGAAAACAGAAATAGATCCAATATTATTATCAAAAGAAAAATGAAATCCTTGTCTGAACAATGCGTGAAATGAAATAATATTTCTTGCCATTTCTGGCGAATAGCAACAATCTAATAAATCTAAACAAACTTCACTACTAAGCACTAAACTATAAACTCCAATCTTGGTAACAGGGGACGATCTCCTATTGCCCATGATCAAGTTCAGTCTACCGTGCTCCACCTCCCTGCTTTCCTTTAGGCCCTGCATATCAGAACAAATGTGAAAACCACATCCTGTATCAAGGACCCAAGAATTAGAAGATGGTGAGTTTTTAGAGATAGTGTATATACCTGCTGTCGATGGCTTTACTTTCCCATCCTTGACATCCTGCAAGTATTTGGGGCAGCTTCTCTTCCAATGACCCTTTTCTTTGCAGTAGAAACAGTTTGCTTCATCGGGGTTGGCCACACAAGGAATTTGGGAAGTCTTGGTTCTCGAGCCATTACTGGATGACCCGGCCTGAACCTTTTCCCTCCAATTTTGCTTAGGAGGGCCCTTCCTTTTCTTTCCTTTGCCACTTCCAATGGCTAGAACGGGCTGATTAACCGAGGGTACACTTTTACCCTTCATCCCGTCTTCAGCTACTCGAAGCATGCGATGCAACTCAGTCATATTAGCCTGATTGTTGTTCAAATGATAAGCCAGCCTGAACTGGTCATAAGAACTCGGCAACGAGTTAAGCACTATGTCAACGGCCAACTGTTCCGGTACAGGCATCGCAAGCTTTCTAAGCCGCTCCACGTAACCTTGCATTCTTTGCACATGAGCGCAGATGGACTCTCCATCTTTGGGTTTGCTGTTCGTGAAGTCCTTGACCACTTCGCACCTTTCGATGCGCTCTTGCTTGCGGAACTTTTCCGCAAGCTCCTTGTGCATCTCATAGGGCCAGTAGTCTTCGTATATTCTCTGCAATTCGGGGTTCATTGTGGCGATCATGATGCAGGCCACTTTGGTTGCATCATCAGTATGTTTTTGGTACGAGGCAATTTCCTCGGGAGTAGCAGTTTCGGGGTCGACATCGACAAGCTCGGTCTCGAGAACATACTCTTTGTTCTCATACCTCAGAGCCATCTTGATGTTTCTAATCCAGTCATTATAGTTTGTCCCGTTCAATTGAACCTTGGAACATAGTGAGAGGATTGAGGGAACACTGGAGTTTGATTGGGGAGCGGATTGATCAGCAGAAGACATCTATAAAAGAAGGTAAGTTTAATTAGATACTTGTCGGTCCTTATATTAACCCAATATAAAATAAGGCTAGGATCCAACTATAACAATTTGCAACATAGAAGAGGGATGCCGTAATCTATAAGCAAATTTTATAAAGGTAGGCGAATGACGATTCAGCCGATTCCACCGCGGAAAAATAATCTTATTATAAATGGAATTCCTAGTTTCTTATGAGATTAATTGAACTGTTCAATAGCATGTTTAATCTCGGATATGCCCCACCGTTTGTGACTGGGATGCCGAGGATCACAAACCGGGTGTGAATAACCATGCAAATTAGCTTGGTGCTCTCGGGGTCCATTATCATCTCAAATTGATGTGCCGGTAAACCACACACGCTCCATCAACAATGATAACACCCGAGACACCCATTGCCACTCTTTATGAACCCCTATTGGTGTGCCGGTAAACCACACACGCTCCACCAACGTTTCATAAAGTGCAATGTGCAATTTCATGGGGTAGCATCAAATTCACATTTTCCTAAAGTAACTAGATTGGGATTTGTTTTAGGGTTCTAGTACTTTCAATTATAGCATTATACTTTTAAGAGGCTTAGCGGTTCTATCATACCCGTTCAGCTAACGACACTCGACTAACCAGGAGAGCGGTGGGTAAGAGTAGATACCCATTAGACTAACATTTTATAGTCAGTCGCCTTATACCCTCTTTATAGGACAGTTTTGTGAATGAGGCTTACTAGCGGTAGACTAACCAATTTTCTTATACATATTAAATTAACTTTTAATTTTAAATATATATAAGATATATTTTAATCTCATTAAAATATCTTAGAATTAATTAAATTCTAATTTTCTCAAATTATTCTAATTTTCTTGAAATTTTTAATTAATTCTTAAAGCAGATTTAATTTGCCTTTAATTAATCAATTAATTAAATTAATTAAATCTAGGTTACAGATTACCAATTAATCAAATTAATTAACCTGTAATGGCCCTTAGATTTTCGAAATTCACATGCCAAATAAAAGGGTTCAAGTTATTTTAATTGATTTAGTTACCAAAAATAACAACACACAAATAAGGCAAGCAAATCAAGCAATCAAGGAAGGGACCAAGGAGGGTGGCGGCTAGGGTTAGGAAACCCTAGCCTTGGGATCGAAATTAGCCTCCTCCCAAGGGTTTATTTTCGCAAAAACCCTAAGGCACAAAACAGTTTATGCAGTTCATAATCAATCACAAGAAAACAAGCTAGCTCTGATACCACTGAAGGGTTTCTATGCAATCAATGAACACAAAATAACCTAAGGTTCACATGCAACCCTAATATTGATCTATGTTTTCTTCTATGAAGATTAGAACTAAGAACCTAAAGGATACAATTCAATTCTAAAGAAGAATCAAGAAAAACCAACCTTAGATCTTATGATCCTTTTAAGCAGCAGCAAAATTATCCTGCCTCAGATGAAAGTCACACCCAGGGGATGGAAGAATTAGTCCAGCAGAGTAAATCCAGAGAGAGGTGGCGTAAAGAATGAGGTGCCAGGGGGTTCCTTTTATAGCCTCCTAGGGTTACACCTGAAACCCTAAGGAGCCTCCAATTGGACAAGGCTTTTGACCACTTGGACCAGGCTTACCAAACCCTAATTAGGGTTTCGCCAAACCCTTGGAGGAGCCTCCAAGTTGGCGCCACTTTTGGTCCCTGGTTTTCCTGGCCAGTTATTCAACTATTGAATAAATGCCATACCAGTCCCTGCACCTTTTTAATTAATTAATTTAATCTCCAAATTAAATCCAATTAATTCTAGATTAAATCTCAATTAATTAATATAGTTTCTAATTAATATATTAGCACTTAAATATATTAATAAACCATATATATATTTTCTATTGATTTATTATACAATTAATAAATCAACTATTCTCTCTACTGAACTATCTTTCCTCCACCCATGAGGGCAACCCAAATGGACTTTGCTTTTAACCATAAGATAAAAGTTCAATTACAAGTCATGGCTTAGACACCTAATCCAACAGTCTCCCACTTGGATAAGTCTATGACTTTAATTGTCTGAACTCTGACCCAGTCAGTTCTGTCCAAAGATAAGTGATCAGATGATCCTCCGTCCAACAAGATATTTTCAGACTCAAGACATGGATAAAATCAATCTGGTCTGATTCACTGTTCCTCGATTTCCGATTTGCATATGACTCTTAGACTACCAATTTAGTCCCGGTTGGCCAACCATTTTAGTCAACTTCAAAATCATCGAGAGGCCTACAGATATCTGTTTCCCGTTAGGGTCAAGGGACGAATAAACTTCGACTCATATACTTATGTCTTTTACCAGACAAATCACTCACAACAATACGTTTTATAACATCGAGTTACCGATGCGTTTTCATATTATCAATGAACAACCGTCTAATAAATCATAACTCATATGTCTTAGCTTAAAGATCAAAAGATATTATCGTCTCAACATTGCTCGTGATGTAATCCATGAAGCAATCCATTGAGCGCGGGTTTATCCAATTCTCAAATCTCCATTTCCAAGTACTCACGAATGGTTCAGCAATCCAATTGCAATGTCTAACTCCTTAGACAATCTATTACCAATTCATGACAGTCTTACTTCACACTTACTCCCTTAAAGTGTAATCGACTGTGGATATTTGAATAATCCAATTATTCAGGAAGTAAAACATGCAAAATGAAACACAATGATAAAGTACTGACAAGAGTAGTAAACCATAATAAATCTCTATTATTAAATCACAAGAGTCAAATACAATACATTGTTACAAGTTTCGAACCTATCTAATTACTAAAACTTATATCATCTCTTAATCCAATGCTCCTAGCATGCTGATTATGCTTAATCCTACTCAGAGCCTTTGTCAAGGGATCTGCAGGATTATCTTCCGATGATACCCTCTTTACAAGGAGGTGACCTTCTTCTACCCTATGCCTGATGTAGTGGTACTTTCTGTCGATATGTCTGGACTTTCCATGATCTCGCGGTTCCTTTGTCAAGGCGACCGCACCTTCATTATCGCAGAACAGTTCCAAGGGCTCCTGAATACTCGGGACTACTCCAAGGTCACCGATAAAGTTCTTCAGCCAAGCCGCTTCCTTTGACGCTTCACTTGCTGCTATGTACTCTGATTCGCACGTAGAATCAGCCACTGTTTCTTGCTTGGAACTTTTCCAAGTCACTGCTCCACCGTTCAAAAGGAATACCCAGCCCGACTGAGACCGACCACTGTCTCTATCCGTCTGAAAGCTGGCATCTGTATATCCTTCAACTCTCAAGGTATCACTGCCACCGAGGATTAACACCATGTTCTTTGTCCTTCGCAGATACTTGAGTATATTTTTCACAGCTATCCAATGCGCCCTTCCAGGGTTACCCTGGTACCGACTGACCATGCTTAAGGCGAAAGCCACGTCAGGGCGAGTACACGTCATAGCGTACATGATCGATCCCACAGCCGAAGCGTATGGTACTCGACTCATCTCAGCTATTTCCTTGTCTGTACTCGGACTTTGAGTCTTACTCAGCTTCGCATTACTTTGGATAGGCAGCTCTCCCTTCTTGGAATTTTCCATACTAAACCTCTTTAGTACCTTATCCAAGTATGTACCCTGACTGAGTCCAATCAGTCTCTTCTTCCTATCTCTCAATATTCTAATCCCAAGAATATAGGCAGCCTCTCCTAGGTCCTTCATGGCGAAACATTTCCCAAGCCAAGCCTTAACATCTTGCAAGGTTGGAATATCGTTTCCCATGAGCAGTATGTCATCGACATACAGCACCAGAAAAGTGACTATACTCCCACTAGCCTTGACATATACGCAGGACTCATCCTCGCTCCTAGAGAAGCCAAACTCTTTGACTTTCTCATGGAAACAAAGATTCCAGCTGCGAGAAGCTTGCTTCAATCCGTAGATTGATCTCTCAAGCTTACACACCTTATTAGGATACTTTGCATCGACGAAACCCTCTGGCTGATTCATGTAAACATCCTCAGTCAGCTTCCCATTAAGGAAAGCGGTTTTGACGTCCATCTGCCAAATTTCATAGTCATGAAATGCAGCTATGGCCAGCATAATCCTAATAGACTTTATCTTAGCTACTGGTGAGAAGGTCTCGTCATAGTCAACCCCTGGGGTTTGAGTAAAGCCCTTCGCAACCAGTCTTGCCTTGAAAGTGTGTACCTTTCCGTCCATGTCTGTCTTCTTCTTGAAGATCCATTTGCACCCGACTGTCTTTCGACCCGGTACATTGTCAACCAAGTTCCAAACTTGATTGTCATACATGGACTTGATCTCGCTATCCATGGCCTCTTTCCACTTGGCAGACTCAGGGCCTGCCACTGCTTCCTGGTAGTTAGCTGGTTCATCCAAATTTATCAGTGTCCTATCACTGACAAAAGTGTCCCCATCCGAAGTTATATGGAACCCATAAAACTCGGGTGGCATGCTAACCCTACTAGAACGCCTAAGAGGTAAGGATACATCTGTCGGGCCAACAGGAACTTCTTCCTCATGTTGGTTGCTAGTTTCTCCTAAGGTTGCGTCATCTGATGACTCTTGAATTTCTTCCAGATCAATGGTACTCCCACTGTCCTCTTTGAATACGAGCTCTCTCTCTCGAAAGACTGCTCGTCTAGCTACAAAGACCACGTCCTCGCTCGGTCTGTAGAATAGATATCCAAAGGACTGTTTGGGATAACCAATGAAGAAACACCTTTCACTTCTGTCTGCGAGTTTGTCTTGAGTCTCTCGTCTAACGAAAGCCTCACAACCCCAGACCTTGATATGTGCCAACGAGGGAGCTTTCCCCGTCCACATCTCATGAGGTGTTTTCGCAACCTTCTTAGTTGGGACAAGATTGAGGATATGGGCGGCAGTCTCTAAGGCATACCCCCAGAAGTGAATGGGAAGTGAAGCTCGACTCATCATGGAACGAACCATGTCCAACAGGGTTCGGTTGCGCCTCTCTGCAACACCGTTCAACTGTGGTGTCCTGGGAGGTGTGTCTAACTGGTTTCGCCCTACCATGGGCTCATCAGGGAGGCGGCACTAGCCCCCGACCAGTTGTGTCTAACCCGCATGGTCCCCTACAAGTTCTGACCTTCGACCAGCGCCAAGGCTCCCCGGCTCCACCCGGATCTCAGCATCACTTGACTTGCCGAGAGGCGACTTGGACCGGAACATCACGGGGTCGACAGAACTTTCCTTATAGGACTAAGCGACGCTCCCCTTTGAGTGAGCATAGCAGGTACCCAAATGACACGTCTTCTTCTTTGGCCAGCACGGTTACGGCGAAAATATTTGAGCCGTAACACTCTCTCCCACCTAATGAATCGGCACGTCCTCGTGCCGGGAGAAAGGACTCAACCCGTTGCGCAACTCTCAACTCTAAAGTACTTCTTTATCAACCTTATCGCGTGCCATCGTGCTTCTCATGCTCCGTCCCCGTTTTGAACCGTTTGATCTATGCTTGTCTTGTTATTCCAGGAAGCATCTAAGGACCTTCGGTACTTGCGCATATCTCTTGCCAGCGCACCCACTTCTCTCTCTCTCTTGGGTACTTGCAAGTTAGTATGGCCAGCGCACCATCTTCTTCGTTAGGGTCCTCTCTATCGAACGAAGCTCTGATACCACCTGTCACGGGGTCAAGTTCTGGACCCGTGCGGCACCCGACTTGCCTGCTTTGGAGGATCGAGTAAGCCATCATATGGGACTCGGATTGGGCATGAAACACTTGCAGTCGGATAAAGGGCCAAGTACGCCAGAGGCTAGCGGCATGTTTACCGATGTGAGCCGACATGATGATCTCTGTCCGTGTGGCATCCCGGGCTCGTATATGATTCCATCCCGGTGACGGCCTTGCCATGATACGTGTGTCTAACTGGTTTCGCCCTGCCATGGGCTCATCAGGGAGGCGGCACTAGCCCCCGACCAGTTGTGTCTAACCCGCATGGTCACCTACAAGTTCCGACCTTCGACCAGCGCCAAGGTTCCCCGGCTCCACCCGGATCTCAGCATCACTTGACTTGCCGAGAGGCGACTTGGACCGGAACATCACGGGGTCGACAGAACTTTCCTTATAGGACTAAGCGACGCTCCCCTTTGAGTGAGCACAGCAGGTACCCAGATGACACGTCTTCTTCTTTGGCCAGCACGGTTACGGCGAAAATATTTGAGCCGTAACACTTAGCTTGTCAAAAACACCAAATCTCCAATATTTAAAGGTAAAACGGTAAATTTTAATGTTATATTTGTATTTGAATTTGAATTTCAATGGTAATATTATCCCATTTTTTAGATCAGTCCAAAACCAACGGAACCATTGAACCGATAAACCTATTCGGTAACCGGTGGATTTCAAAAAATTTCGTATTTATAAATCTTTACGATATACGACATATAACCAAAACCAACGGAACCATTGAACCGATAAACCTATTCGGTAACCGGTGGATTTCAAAAAATTTCGTATTTATAAATCTTTACGATATACGACATATAAGGAAGGCAAATAACACGTACTTTTTGATTTTATCCATAAGCATGCATATCCGGGATATATATGGCACTTGTCATCTTCGGATGCATACACCACCCACAAATTATGCCACGTGCCTACACACCATTCATCTCAAACAATTGCGCATTTTGTTTCGATCTCAGGATGATGTATATGTACCATCGCATTTCAACCTAAATCCATCCTTACTTGCAAAACGCACCGAAGAATCATAAAAAATCAACCATGGATACCGAGTATCATGAACACATGGCACACGACCAAGTCAGCGGCAAAACGGTATTATTCGCAACCCTCACCGGAATAGCTATCGGAGGACCACTTTTGGCGTTGATGGGTTTCAGTTTCTTGGCTACGATGACCTTGTTCATATTCACTTCTCCACTTCTTATTATCTTCAGCCCTCTTCTCTTGGGTGCTGGCTTCGTGCTTACAGCGGCGTTAGTTGGGTTCGGTGCCGCTACGGTGATGGCCATCGGGGGGCTGTGGGCTTTGAGTTGGGTTTTCCGGTCGGTTAAAGAGCATGGGTTTATGGGTCTGGAAACTGCGACGGAGAAGTTGTTGGAGTCGGGGGAAGACGTGAAAGATACCGGAAAAGAATGGGCTAGTCACCTGAAACAGACGGTGCAGAACTCCCCGGAGAATAAAACGGCCAATAGTGCTTAAGAGTAGTGAACACTTGTACTTTTGAATGAATAATTGTACTTTCTTATATATTAATAAGATCTCTATTAGTCACATACTCGCATTGGAGGGTGAGGGCGAGGGTGGTGGGATTGAGTTAAGCGCAGGATACACTTAATTGTACATGTTTAATGGATGGTCGAGATGGCTGATGGCCTTGATTATGAACTCCGTCACAACTGAGAGGAGTTGAGCTTACCTAATATTTTGTGGATTCCTCCGTCTTTAAAGATCATATGTTGTGGGTTTTTTCTTAATATGCTACGATAATGTATCGTATTGATATATGAAAAGATCCACGAAATAACGTCTTCTTAAATGGGATATAAGTAAATAATTGAAGTGGAAGACATGGAAGACATGTCCTTTTAGAGTTATTTTAAACACTACAATATAAAAAGTGTCATTTTCTTTGAAAATGAGGTATATTCGATGAATTTTTGAGAAAAACGTTGTTGTAAACATATAATGGATTGTAAAAATATAATGGTGTACACCTCAGAAATTCGAATTATTTACTATCACTACTAGGGAATACCTTTTTAATGACATACGAATTCTAACATATAATATTTTTTTTAATAACATATAAATTATGACATATAATGTTTTCATGACTTACAAAAATATATGTCATAAAAAGAATGTCATCTTATGTAAAATGTAAGTGATTTACGACTTACAAAATCGTAAGTCATAAAAATACGTCATCTATTGCAAAATTCATGACTTAGGAGGGACGGAGTAATGCTCGGGCTCGAAGATAGATCGGAATGGGATGGGGCGGTACCGCCGGTACCGCCGGTACCTCCGGTACCGCTGCCCCTCCTCCTGCGGGTTGAGCGGGCTCGGCAATGGTGGCGGGTGAGGGATGATGGTGAACCCGATGATCCCATCCATTTTTATAAAAAAAAAAATTTTAATCCCTCAAAAATTACATTCCCCTCATCCCTATAAATACCACATCTCCACTCCTTCACAAATCACACCTTCACCCTTCTTTCTTTACTCTCATTTTCTCTCAAAAACTCTTTGCCCTCTATTTTATAAAAAACTCTTTTTTTATAAAATGGATTCAAATCGTGGTAAATCCAAACGTCGCAGTTCCTCACAAAGCAGGAGCCGTGAAGTTCCCCCAACCCCATCCCCACACATTTACAGTTACACACAATACCCCAACCAATTTCAACAAAACTTTTCACAATACCCCAACCAATTCCAACAATATCAAACTCAGTTTCCACAATACCCCAACCAATTCCAACAATGCTACGTCCCGGACACTTCTCATTTCCGTAACCAAGTAGAGTCCAGTGATGAAACCATTCCACCCTCGGATAACGAGGAGGAGCAAGAGGACGAGCAAGTGGAGGAGCAAGAGGACGCGCAAGAGGACGAGCAAGAGGACGAGCAAGTGGAGGAGCAGCATGCAGATGACCAGGAGGACGCAAAGGAGGTTGTCCCAGAGACACAACCCTCTACGCGTAAAAGGAATTACACCCACCGAGTAAAACGCAGAAATTGGGAGGAGAGGGAGGAGATCGCCTTGGCGAAGGCATACATTAGTTGTTCTGAGGACCAAGAACGCGGAAACACCCAACGGTCCGACTCTTTCTGGCAGAATGTTTTGGAACATTTCCAGGCGCAAATTCCAGGTACCGATCGGACCAAGCATCAAATCAACTCCAAGTACAAAGATATGCTAAATAAGGTAAATAAGTTCAATTGTATTTACAACAATAAAATGAACATGCGTGCCAGTGGGAGGGGGGATGCGGATGTTTTACAGGCCACCCATTCAGAGTACCGGAAATTGTACCGGTCCAGTTTCTCACATACAGGGGCATGGGAAATACTCAAAGAGCATGCCAAATGGGAAACGGTCAAAGAAATGGGGATGCATTCCCCACATCATTCTGCCAAACGAAGTAAGACATCCGGCTCCAACCAATTCACCAACTCTCCTTCTGATGCACACTTTTCGCCTCAACCAATCGATCTTGATGAAGCTTCCCCACAACTATCATCACATTCCCGGCAAAGAAAAGGGAAAAATGTGGCTGGATCTTCATCAATGCCAGATGGTTATCAGACCATCGTCGATAAGATATCCGCACTGGCGAATATTAATGAGGCAGAAGCGCAGAAGAAGGAAACCCTCCGTGCAAAGAAAATGGCTGTTTTGGAGAAACAGGAGGAAGAATTGACGAGGAAATCGGCCCTCCTTGAGCAAGAGATCGAAGCGCTCAAAAGGTCTCGTGAACAAAAAGATTTAAAATTCTTCCTTAAATCACATGATCATTTGACCGGATCAAAATTGGCATTGGTTCTTGGGAAGAAACAGGAAATTGCAGAAATGTATGGGTGAGAACTTTAGGATTTTTATTTCCGTTTTTAAGATTTTTATTTCCGTATTTAGGCTTTTTTTTCTTGTACCGGTGTGTTTTTTAATTAAATGTAATTTGAATTTTCTTTAAATTTTGTGCATATTATTATTATTTATAATATTAAATTAAGTGTTAAAATTAATTTATTCATTTAATTAAAACATTTAAATATCAAATATATGATGTGGCATTGTGGGTTCAGTGGGTACTGGTTCCATGAGTGAAAGATTGGTGAAAGATTTGTGAAAAATGGGGAAAATAGAAGTGAGAGGAGAGAGAAAAGCTGACGTGACGCGTGGGTTCAGTGGGATGGGAGGGATCTACTCCCCCCAACCTTATACTCGAATTAAAAATAGAACGCGCGTTCAGTACTTCTTTTAATTCCTCTTCTTTCCCGCTTCCCCAAAAATAGAACCAGCTGGAATCGATCAACTCCCTCTCCCCCGAAATGAAAATCAGGCAAAGCCGCTAAACCTAATTTCAGAGTCGGACGCTCAACTCTTCTCGTTTCTCCCTCACACTTACTCTAAAATCTCGCTTACTCCACCCGTCGTCGACGATTTAGGGAGTTCTTCCTATTTCTCCGTTTTCAATCTCACAGTTACCCTGAAATCTCGCTTACTTCACCACTAGTCGGCAATTTAGGGATATTTCTCCTCCTTTTGCCGGTATTGTGGTAACTGGGCCTCAGCATTGTCCGTCACTGACGCAGCCGGTCACACTTTCACGATATTCACGATGGGTTAGGGTTTCTAAAGTAAGGTACGTACGTGCCCCTAAGTTATCCTTAAATTCTTACCTTCTATTCCTTTTGCCAAAAGGCGAGATTTCAGTTATATTGGTTATTTGATGCAAGGATTGTCATTGGACTGATTCTTAACCAGTTTCACCTTACAATCTCAACCCAATGGTTATACAGATCTGTCACGAGATGTGGACGAGATTAAAAAAGTGGAACATTAAAAACACATAACTATTGCTTCAATCTTGTTTCCTGGTAGGTGCAAGGGTTGGTCCATCTTCATCAAAAAGAGTAAATGTTGTAAGGTGAAACTGGTTATAAATTGAATTTTGAAAACGATTACAGATGGACCTGTGCTGCAATTCCCATTCAGATCCCCTGTAATGACAAAAGAGAAATGGATCTGGTTTATAAAACATTTTTGGTCCGTAATTACTTGGATGACTTGTGCTGCAATTCCCATTTAGATCCCCTGTATTTGAGATTTTTATAATATTTTTGAGATGTTGATGACCTGTGCTGCAATTCCCATTCAAATCTCCTGTATTTGAGATTTTTATAACATTTTTGGTCCCTAATTACTTGGATTTATAAGATTTGGATCTGGATCATCATTATTTGAGAGTTTTAAATAGTTAAATTACCATCTACACCAACAGCCCTGATTTATAAAATACAACAATACTCACTCACTAGGTTATTAACCCGTGTTCAACACGGGGTGGTTAGTTATAAACAGAAAAACATGAAATATGATTATATTGTATAATTGTAATACATCTTGGTTACTTATATGACATAAAATTAAAAATGAAATTTTTTGTTCTGTTTAGGTTACGTATTGTCACGTCCGTCTAAAAACAACGTTTTAATATTTGTGTTATACAGAAACAAATTTTTATTGAGAGTAACATAGAGAAACTGGGAATATGATAGAGAAACAGGGACAATTAACTTATTTACTAATCATTTTTTAAACCGTTGTTAACTAATCATTTAAAATGATAAAAATCCATAAAATTAACAATTACAAATCAATCATTAGCAAAATACGAACATAAAGACAATTAACTTGTTTACTAATATTTTTTAAACCGTTGTTAACTAACCATTTAAAAGGATAAAAAAACATTACAACTTACAGATTTTGTAAATTTAAATATTTATAAAAACTATGTTGTGGGTTATCGAAATTCCATGCTACTTTTGACTTCCTTTTCCAAAACTGGATTTGTTCTACGGTTCTTTTAGGGTTCATCGATCCATAAGCTTCTCTAGAGTCTTTTCCTAATTAGTTGGTTTTATTTTTTCTTATTGATTTGGTATCTAATGAAGCGTCATAGGTCTGTCAGTGTTCTTTTCCTCATGAGTTTTAGGTAAGTTTTTATGGTAAAGGTGCAACATTTAGGCCTACTTATTAAACTCTAGAAACGAAATAGAAGGGCAAACCTGATAGGTCAAGTTTTGTTTTCAGAAACCAGCAAGAAAACAGAAAGAAAAACCTCAAAACCTCAAAGTCATGAGTCTTATTCATATGTTACAATTAATAATAATAATAATAATAATAATACCAACGAATAAAAACGATGCCAGCTGTACCAGCTACACAAAATAGAAAAAGAGGGTTTGCCAAATTTCACAAAATAGAAAAAAGAGGAAAAGTCCTCCCTCACAACTCCAAATTGTAAACAAATCCAAAATTGGTGTTATGTAAGAAAAAAAGATCCAAAGTTTATATCCAAATCCAACATTTTTTTCACTCAAAGATGATCACTAATCGCTTTAGTAAACTTAGTGGTGGCTGAAGACCCACCAAGGTCACCAACTTCCCTTCAACAATTGTCTTCAAAACAGCATCCTGAATCTAGTACAATGCTATATATAACAATAAAAGGAAAAATGGAAAATAGTGAGAAACTAACCTGGATGATTCTCTTGAAGTACTTTTAGGTTTTACAACTGGTGAGAACCTTGCACTTTTAGGCAAAATTGGACCGATTCTGGAGTTTCTCTCACGAAGTTATGTAGTGAAGCAATGGCGGATTCCATTCTCGAGTAATAGGAATGGCGAATACCATGGTTGGAATTCTAAAGCATTGATAGAAGGTATGAAAGTGTCACAATCAATGTTTGTTTCAATTTCAGTAATATGGATAGCATCACATCCATGTGCATTTAGCGACTCCCTGTAGTTATAAAGATTGTAATCAAGTGAAAATAAAGAAACTGACATAGACGTGTAAATATCTAATTTCAAAGCATGGGAGATGTATATTTGGTAACATAATAACCAATTAAAATTAAAATAAGAAATAAGATTCGGAAATGCATCTGCACCACACAACCCCACTCTAGAAACAACCCCCATGCTTGTCAGTAGTACTGTACAGGTGCAAAATCCAAGTGTTGTAACAAAAAAGAGATAAACTTCAGTATATTAGAGCACAATAGACATTGAATTTCAGCAACAAAGTCAAAATTAACTCTATACTCCATCACTAATTTACAAAAAAAATTGAGAAACGAAAACGTACCTTCATCTAATGGCAAACTGTTATGCTTTTACTGAAATTGAAAGATACAATTGAGTTGAATGCTTATTTTCCACTGAATGATTGAAAAGAAATCTACCATTCGAGAGGGTAGTCTGAGTCTCTCCTACAAGTAAATTGTTACTGAAATTACCGATAATCCCAAACTACCCTGACTCCACCCTTATAACAACCTAACTGACTTCCATCTTTGCATATAAGTTTAAACTCGATGTCAATAAAATAGACATTTAATCAAAGACCATCTTTGCATAACTCCAACCTACAAACCTTTGCATAAAAGTCCAACAACTCTTCTTGCAAAATGACATCATAATCGAAATTCAACTTGAAAATATGGCAATGAGGCAACCACATCTCATTGTGGCATTTCATCGAATACCTTGTTGGCAGACCTCAAATTTCAAGATTCCTATAAAAGCCAAACAATCCAGTTTGCAAAACCAGATCAAGATCAAATCAGTCAACATTTAAATTAGATCATTTATACTAATACCCATTGATATACGAAAGAGTTTATAAATTTGAATCCGATTAAATCAATAAAGAGAACATGTTTTAAATTTAGAATCAAGGTTTTCTGGGAGAGGACGGTGGTGCAATGGTTGATGCCTTCAAATTCAAACATAGTAAGCAGTAAGTTCATACAGAAAATTGAATCAAAATCAAATTACCTAAATCCGATTGGAATCGGTTTTATCTCCTATCGAAACCACTTATTTGCCGGTTATGATGGGATACACAGTAAGGGCAGCAAATTGGTGAAGACGACATTAATCACACAAATAAAAGCTGGAAACAATTAAATAAAAACGAAATTAACATATTTCTTATACTTTTATTCTCCATTAAATATTGCTGCAACTTGTTTTTACATAATAGCGACTCAGAGAGAAGAGAGGGTAATAACGGAAAGGGGAATTCAAATTTCATCAATGGATTCCCACAATTCACGCAATCATCATAGAAGATGAAGATGCCGATGATCAGGAGCATAATAAGAAGATGAAGATGGTAATGAGCATCCCGACGACTGGTTGGGTTTTTGTGAATGAGGAATGATTGTTGCAAATAACCGCTTTTAAAGCTGAGAGAGAGAGACTCGGTTACATAACTGGCATGATTGGCTTCTTCCCAGAAATAGAGCAATCAAATTCAATTCAGTAGCCAAAAATCCGGATGACCATGAGGTAATTAAGGAATCCTGATTTGATGAACAAAATTAACATCTATCTTCTGTGTATTCATAGACAAAGATATGTGAATTGATTGAGCGGGACTGATTTGATGACCAAAATTAAGGAATACTGATACCTAAAACATTGAGCCGTTAAGAATAAGGAGAAGGCATATGAGTAAGCCACGTGCCAACTCGATTGAGCAGAAAACAATAAGGAGAAGCCATAAGAAAAGGCCAAGTGGCATATGATTTACTCTTTTATTAGGAAAGAAAGATTAGCAACAGACTCAAGGGCAGATTTGTCATCAACATTGTTGGTATTTTTGTCCCCATTAAGAGCATTGTTCTCATTAACAGAAATAGGATCAGTATCCTTTTTCTTTTTAGATTCCCCTCGTTTTTTATTTGAGGTTCTCGTTTTTTATTTGAGGAAAATATGTTCCTAAATATAGCTGATTTTTAAGATCTAGATCATTATTTGAGGTTCTTATAACCTGGAAAATCTAAGTAGAATGCATTTTGTTACTACTTTCCTAACACCCAGTTCAATCTTTTTGATTACTTAGGTTACTTTAGCAAATGGGATCCAAGTTGCTTCACATTTCAGTGCACTGATAATCAAGAATGCATGATGGTTTATTAATGTCCAAGAGGTGCATATGTTTGGGGTTTTCATTTTGATCTGAAGGTAAAAACGTTTTATATCGGTTATATTAAGTTTTCACACATAATTTATTTTCAATTTAAATTCCAAATATGTGTTGATATTAGAAGCAAAAAATATTGCGCATGTTTACTATAAAGCACAAACAAAGGAATCCTTTCTCTTGTAGACATTTTATTCAAAATTCTGATAAAAAGTGGATAAACCATGTGACACTCACTATAAAGGACAAACAAAGGAATCATATCTCTTAGATTACATGTTATTAGTCAATTTACTTTGTAAGTCTTAATTTTAGATTATAATCAGATAACATAAAAGATTTATTACTATTATAATAATAATCCTAACAATGGAAGCATCAACCTCCAATATTTTCCAATAAAAAATTGTAATAATAATAATAATAATAATAATAATAATAATAATAATAATAATAATAATAATAATAATAATACTTGATATTGACGGTCAAGAAATACTCTCTATAGTAACCATGATGGTGATTTCTTTCCTATGGATACAACTATAATATGACAACAGCCCTCCCTAACATTAGAAAATGGGTGATACATAATAATTAATGATAATGGATAAAACAAGACAACAACTTATAACTATTTTTTAATATTGTAAACAACAGTATTTTTTATGTAGGTCGGTAACAAATGGTAATTGATAAAAGATAGATTTCATCTGATAGATTAACAAAAGCATATGACGAAGGTGTGGAGGCCTTTTTAGAATTTGCACAAAGTAATAATCCAAATTCGGATGTTATTCCATGTCCTTGCATAAATTGCATCAATTTGTGTCACCACTCAATTGGGACCGTATATTATCATCTGTTTTGCCATGGCTTCAATGAAAGTTATAAGGTCTGGTCTTTCCATGGAGAAAAGCAGCCCAATCTTGAGTCTTTCAAAAATCATGAAAGATGCCCTAATAAATCTATTCCTCCAGACTTTGATTTTACAAAGGATATGATCCATGATGCATTCATCTATATAGAAAAAGATCCCGAATTCATTGAAATCACTTCTTGAAGAATGTGAGAAGCCACTTTACGTAGGGTCAAAGTATAATGCACTTAATGGATTGTTGAAGTTCCAACATTTGAAGGGTCAATTTGGTTGGTCTGATGCTAGTTTTGATGCGTTGTTGTGTGTCCTAAAAGATATCTTACCATTAGACAATACAATCCCTAGTTCAATATATGAGGCAAAGAAATTGCTAAAAGGAGTAGGTATACAATACGAGAAGATCCATGCATGTGAAAATGATTGTGTTCTATTTTGGAAAGAACACAAGGATGCTTCTGAGTGTCCAACTTGTGGTGCATCTCGTTTGAAGGAGGATAACAATAACGTGCCTTCGAAAGTTTTATGGTATTTTCCTCCTATCCATAGATTTAGAATAATGTATTCATCGCCATAAATTGCACATAACTTAACTTGGCATGCACAAGGTCGAGTCCATAATGGTAAGCTAACGCATCCTCGCGATTCTCCCTCTTGGAAGCTTGTTGATAGCACGTGGAAAGAATTTGGAGGAGAAAAACGAAATCTTAGATTAGCCTTGTCCGCTGATGGTATCAATCCTTACAAAGTCATTAAGTTCCAAGCATAGTTGTTGGCCGGTTATCCTAATAACATATAATCTACCCTCTTATTTGTGCATGTTAAGAAAATTCACGATGCTGACTCTATTGATACCAGGGCCAAAACAACCCGATAACAATATTGATGTATACTTGGCACCGTTGATAGCAGATCTTAAACTCTTATGGGAAGCTGGCATGAAGACATTTGATGCTCATAAGAAAGAGTACTTCAATCTAAAAGCAGTATTACTTTGGACTATAAGTGACTTTCCCGCATATGGTAATCTTTCAGGGTGTGTTACCAAAGGTTATTATGCTTGTCCAATATGTTCAGAGAATACTTGTTCACAAAATTTGCCAGGTTCTCAAAAAGTTTGCTTTCTTGGGCATAGAAGATTCCTCCCATCCCAACATCCTTTTTGTAAAAGAAAAAAAGATTTCAATAATCAACAAGAAAATGATGGTTTAAAACAACCATTATCAGGTGAAGAAATTCATGACTATCTAGAGGGGTTTAAGAATAAATGGGGTAACAAGAAAACATCAAAGAAGGAAACATCAAAGAAGGAAAAATAAAAGAAGGAAAAATCAAAAAAGGATAAAGAAAGCATCGATGAAAGAACTAAATTATGGTATAAAAAATCAATTTCTTTTAACTTGAATATTGGAAGAAGTTGTGTTCGTCATCAATTATATGTTATGCACATAGAGAAAAATGTGTGTGAGAGTGTTTATGGGACTTTGTTGCATTTGCCGGGCAAGACAATTGATGGTTTAAAAGCACGATAACATCTAGAGGCGATGGGAATTAAACAAGAATTACATACCCAACCAAAAGAGAATCGTACTTGGCTTCCGCCTGCATGCTACACATTGAATAAAAAGGAGAAACGTCCATTTTACAAGACATTGTATAACATAAATGTAACACCCTTTTTCTTTTACCATATTTTAATACAAATACAGTTTACTTTACAAACATATTTTACAACTTGTGACTATAAAATAGCCACTTAAATTTTTTTTTTATATTTTACAAACTTAAACTCAAGGGGGTATTACAGACTCAATACAGATACCATAATTTAAACTTACAGTATTTAAACCGGTCCCAACTGCAGCCTTTGCTCCTTTCACCTAAGTACATAGCATTTCAAAAATAGTATACGTGAGACATAAAGTCTCGTGAGTAATATGGGTTTAGACCCAAAAGCTTTTCTGTTCAAAACTTGAAATATTAAAAGTACACTGCTCAAAACTGATTTATATCATAAATCTCAAAATGTCTTTTCTTCTTTACTTTCAAACTTTTAAAAATACTTTTTTCTCAAAACTGCTTTCTTTCTCATTTTCTTGTAACCAACTGAAACTCATGAATTAAGTTATTTTAATTCATTCTACTAGCTCCTCTTGCGGAACAGAACAGATCCGTCCGCTCGGTTATGCTCATTCTGACTTCCCTTTGTGACTTGTAACGGATTCAAGCACAAGGGTATACTTAAGCTAGACAACTACTTCGCGACGGGAGGTACCATCCCAGTAGTGTCTTCTGATCCCCCGATTATGTGGGTGATCCTAGTCCGGACAACTGGCTCTTACTTCTTTCTTTCTTTAATACTTATCTCATTACATCTCAAATTGGTCAAAATGGGACACAATTTGTAATAAACTCAAACTCATAAACTTTATAACTCTTATCAAAAACATTATTAAAATTAACTTCAACATCTTTAGTTCACATACGGAACTACTTTCAAAATACTTTGTAAACTACATTGCTTTAAAATCTACTTTAAAATACTTAGCCCTTGTATAAAGCTACTTTAAAAAACTATTTTCCAAACTTTAGTATTTAAAAGTATTTGGAAATCTTATTTTCTGAAAATATCATTTTGCTATGTACTATAGAAAATCCTCATAAAACTCACCTTGACGTTGCTACAAGTCTCTAGGCTTCTCGTATTCCTTTCCCTTTTCCGTGCTCAACCACGTTTGAAGCACCACCTATACAAGTATTATATATAAATACTCAATAAATACATACTATAACTGACTTTACAGTTCTAAGGTCTCATACGTCTCAACTTTAGGTTATAACAAATGTATAACCATTAATAAACTCGTTTTATAACTTTCTCCGAAATACGCGTATTTTGCTACAGTACCCCCAAGGGGTCGTATTTCAGTTTCGACACTTTTCCATGAAGTCTTATACTATATTAGACTTGTGTTCCAGATTTGGAGTTAATCGGACAAGTCTAGCTCAAATTCAAAAATCAAGTTTTGATAAAATCTTGAAGTTTGGCCACTGCCGCTACAGTGGTTTTTCCGCAAGGTCGGATTACAAATTTGAAAGTTTCCTGCATGTTTTCATACCATTCTAAGGCTATGGTATGAGTTACAGACCCAACGGACAAGCCTAGCCTCGAGTTCAAGTCTCAAAAATTGGACAGGAGCCTGCCCAGTAAGAGCACGACTCGTGCTCTTTTTATGCTTAGGGAAGCACGACTCGTGCCAATGGTATGTTGCTATTTCTTGGTTCTACAGTGAGCACGACTCGTGCTTGTCTAGTACAAAAATTGGCACGACTCGTGCCTAGTCTGCAGGCTCGATTTTCAGTGCGATTTTTGAGCTGCGGACCTCTATTTTGACCTATTAAGCACTTAATACATATCTTAATCGTTTTACTATAATTCCATGACTAAAACCCTTGCTTTACATCAAGTTTTAAGCCATGGAATCACTGATTCCAACTTCAATTCTTTAGAAACCCGTTTTTAGAAATTTTCACTAAAAATCCAAGTTTTTGAAATTAATCACTTAGGAGTGTCTTAATACATCCTAAGTGATCATTTGGACTTAGAAAAACCATAAAAACTAGCTTTGATCTTGCAAACCCGTGAATTAGGGTTCTTGGCCAAAATCCCCATTTCTTGATTTTCAACACATTCTATGGCTAGAACATGTTGAATGGTTGATTTTGAGCAAGATAGTTCCATTAAGATCATAACTTCTGGAAAATCAGAAGTTGAGAATCAATTCTCGTTCAGAAATTTGAGTTCAAAAGCTAGGATAATACCTCTTGGGGGCTTGGAATCACTAATTCCAAAGCTTTGTTCTTGATTCTTGGCAACTTGATCTTCCCGTGTTCTTCACTCTAGCTCTCTCTCTCGTTCTCTCTAGTTTCTTCTGGAGATATCTACTGAATTCCTCAACTAATAGAGGATAAATATCATATATATTATATATTTAATTTTTATAAAAACTTTACATTTTGGTCCTAAATTTACACTTTCTTCACAAAAATGGTCCTAAGACCCAAAATCTTGCAACATTGCCCCATTAACTTCTAACTTGATATTTTCTTAACATTTTTGGTCATTTTCATGTCAAATGACCATTTTGCCCTTTTTGGTCAAATTTCACTATTCACGCGGTAAAAACTCCAAATTTCACATAAACTTTTATTTCTCATTTTATTATTTTACAAATACGTATTATTACACATAATAGTCGTACAATATGACAAAAGACGGTTTTACCCTTTTTGACTTTTTCGCGGGTTCTTACAGTCACCCCTCCTTAAGCGGATTCCGTCCTCGGAATCTTTTCGTAATCGGTGAAATTCGGATATCTTCTCTTCATTTCTTCTAGCGTCTCCCAAGTTAGGTTTGACCTTAAGGGATGCTTCCACTTGACGAGTACAAGGTCAATCTCTTTGTTCCTTAGCTTCTTAGTCTGCATTTCTAGGATGGCTTCGAGTTCCTCAACCAGTTTGCTAGGAGTCTCCACCCTCAAGTCGGTATACAGTATTACTAATTCTTCTTTACCAAAATACTTTTTCAAGTAGCATACATGAAAGGTATCATGTATTCCACTGAGTTCGGATGGTAATTCTATCTTGAACGCCTGTAATCCAATTCTCTTCAGGATTCTAAAAGGTCCAATGTATCTTGGACTCAGCTTTCCTCTTTTACCAAATCTGACTACTCCTTTCCATGGCGACACTTTTATCATCACCAAATCTCCTTCTTGTAAGTCATACGGTCTCTTCTTTAGATTCGAGTAACTCTTTTGCCGATCTTGTGCTGCTTTCATGTTGGCTTGAATTACTCCAATCTTCTCATTAGTTACTCTAACAATCTCTGGCCCCGTAAGCTTAGTCTCACCCGCTTCCAACCAGCATAAGGGAGTTCTACACTTTCTACCATATAATGCCTCAAAAGGTGGCATTTTAATGCTAGAATGGTAGCTGTTGTTGTATGCAAACTCCACTAATGGCAGATGTTCATCCCAACTACCTCCAAATTCCATCACGCATGATCGTAGCATATCTTCTAATGTCTAGATCGTTCGTTCACTTTGACCATCCGTTTGTGGATGATACGCTGTACTTAGCTGAATTCTTGTCCCCATTTTCTCTTGTAAAGCACTCCAAAAGTTAGAGGTGAATCTGGGGTCTCTGTCTGACACGATAGATAACGGTGCACCATATCTTCTTAACACTTCATCTGTATACAACTGGGCTAACTGCTCCAATGGAGTAGTTTCTTTTATGGCTAGAAATAGTGCACTCTTGGTCAACCGATCCACTATGACCCATATACTATCATGACCTCTTCTTGTTCTCGGTAACCCGACAACCAAGTCCATGGTTACATCTTCCCACTTTCCGGCTGGAATATGCAATGACTGAGCATCCCCATGCGGGACCTGATGTTCCGCCTTGACTTGTGCACAAATAACACACTTGGAGATGTACTTAGCTATCCTCTTCTTCATTCCAGGCCACCAGTACTGTCTTTTCAAATCTTGATAAGTCTTGGTACTCCCTGGATGAATGGAATACTTTGACTTATGCGACTCGTCTAGAATTAGCTTTCTCAATCCTCCTGTTTTCGGTACCCAAATACGGTTTCTGAAGGTCTTCAACCCTTGACTGTTGGTCTCAAACTGTATGTCTTTTCCTAGATTTTCATCTTTTAAATCTCCACTTTCTTCAACTTTCTGCTGAGCTGCTTTAATTTGCTCTATAATACTGGACACCAGTTCTATGCGCATCGACCTTGCCTTGATTCTTTTCTCAGGAGCTTTTCTACTTAATGCATCTGCTACTACATTTGCTTTACCTGGATGGTATATAATGTCGCAATCATAGTCACTGATCAGCTCTAGCCATCTGCTCTGTCTCATGTTCAACTCTTTTTGAGTGAACACATACTGCAAACTCTTGTGATCGGTGAATAGCTTGCACTTTGTACCATACGAAGTAATGTCTCCAAATCTTCAAGGCAAATACGATCGCTGCAAGTTCTAGATCGTGAGTTGTGTACTTTTTCTCTGGATCTTTCAACTGTCTGGAAGCGTATGCTATAACCCTCCCTTTTTGCATCAATACACAGCCAAGCCCCTGATGCGAGGCATCGCTGTACACTTCAAAGTCTTCTGTCCCATCTGGTAACGTAAGGACAGGCGCGTTACACAACTTTTCTATTAATGTAGCAAAAGCTCTTTCTTGTTCCTCTTGCCATCTGAATTTCTCTTCTTTCCGGGTTAATCGTGTAAGTGGCACATCTATACGGGAGAAATCTTGGATAAATCTCCGGTAATACCCGGCAAGACCGAGAAAACTTCTAACTTCTGTTGGTGTCTTGGGTGGCTCCCATTTCATCACTGCTTCAACTTTTGGTGGATCAACTTTTATACCTTGGATAGAAACAACATGTCTAAGGAACTGCACTTCTCGCATCCAAAACTCGCATTTGGAGAACTTTGCATATAGCTGTTCTCGCTTCAAGGTCTCAAGTACTGCTCGCAAGTGGCTCGCATGCTCTTCTTTATTCTTTGAATATATCAGTATGTCATCTATGAACACTATAACAAACCGGTCTAGGAACGGTTTACAGACCCGATTCATTAAGTCCATAAAAATCGCTGGTGCATTCGTAAGACCGAATGGCATTACTAGGAACTCGTAATGCCCGTATCGTGTACGGAACGCTGTCTTTTCTACATCACTTTCTTTTACCCTGACTTGGTGATACCCAGATCTCAAATCAAATTTTGAGAAGTAATCTGCTCCTTGCAACTGGTCGAACAAATCATCTATTCTGGGCAACGGGTAACGGTTCTTGATAGTAATCTTGTTCAATTCTCTGTAATCAATGCACATTCGCATTGACCCATCTTTCTTCTTTACAAACAGAACTGGAGCACCCCACGGAGAAGAACTAGGCCTGATGAAGCCTTTATCTAGTAACTCCTGCAACTGGGACATTAATTCCCGCATCTCTGTTGGTGCTAACCGGTACGGTGCTCGGGCTATTGGAGAAGCTCCTGGAACAAGATCTATCCGAAATTCAACTTGCCTTTCTGGTGGCAAGCCTGGTAATTTATCTGGGAAAACTTCTGGGAATTCTTTTACTACTTCTATGTCTTTATACGTCGGTTTTACTTTGTCTTCTGTCATCACATAGGCCAGAAAAGATACACATCCTTTTCTGATACACCTTCGGGCTTTTGCCACACTAATTAGACTTGGCACATGTTTGCTTCTTTCCCCATATACATACACTTTAGCTCCTAGAGTTTTAACAGACACCCTCTTCTGACCACAAGCTATCTTCGCATCATTTACACCAAGCCAATCCATTCCGATTATCACATCAAAAGACTTAATTCCAATGGGAAGAAGATTAAGTCGGAACTTCTTGCCATTGATATCAAGTTCACAATCTCGGTACATGTGCTGAACTTCAACGAATTTCCCGTCCGCCACTTCTACTTCAAAAACCATGTCTAACAGTTCTAGCGGGACTCTTAATCGGGCTCCAAATCCATGGGACACGAATGAATATGTAGAACCAGAATCAAACAACACATATGCAGGTGTCGAGTTGATCGGTAGTATACCTGAGACCACATCGTGCGTCTCCCTCGCTTCTTCCCTGGTGATCTGAAAGGCTCTAGTCTTCACTTTCTGAGGTTCTGTCTTCTTCTGAGCTGTTGACACCACAGTTTCTCCTCCCTTATTTGGGCAGTTGAAACTATAGTGCCCCATCTGATGGCATGAGAAACACTCCACTTCGCTGGCTTTCTTGGCTTTACAGTCTTTCGCTTTGTGACCGAGTCCACCACAATTAAAACAGGCGTTTGATCTCGCTCGGCACTCGCCACCATGTTCTTTCCCACATTTCTCACACTTTTTCACGCTTTCCTTTCGACTCTGACTTGAGCTTATCTTCCCTTTCTTCTTTATATTCCTACTGCTACTAACTGTATTCCTTTTGTCACTAAAACCAGGTCCTTCCTCCTTTCTTCGTTTTCCAATATCCTCCACAGTTCGGGCAGCATTGATCGCCCCATCTAATGTTTCAGCTTTCTTTACTTCTAGTTCATAGTTCCATGGTAAACCCCGGACATAGCGGTTAATTCGGGACCGCTCACTGGGGTAGGATTCCCCCACAAAAGGTAGCATATCACAAAACTTCTTTGTATACTCGTCAACCGTCAATTCTCCTTTCTTTATCGTTAAGAAATCTTCGTTCATTTTCTCCAAATCTCGCGTGGGACAGAATTTATCTTTGAGACATGAAACAAACTCTGGCCAAGACCAACCATATACAACATCCTTTCCCAAGCTTTCATATTTGGTGTTCCACCACACCAAAGCATCATCCTTCAACTGCCGGGAGGCGTAGTTGACTCGATCGTTTTCTCCACATTTGCTTGCTTGCATCACTTGTTCAATTTCTCGGACCCATCGCATTGTCACTTTGGGCTCAAAACTGCCATGGTATTCGGGCAGTTTGCAAGCCATAAAGGACTTAAAGGAGCAGCCCTTTTCTTCCCTCTTGTTACCTCCACTAACCGCTTCCTCAGTCGTCTTCTTGGAGACTTCTTGTGATGATTGGGCACTAGGTTCACCCATTATGCTATCAATTATATTGTTCACATCTTGTCTCAGTTCATTTCGTAGATTATTTATTAGGTACTGAATTGCTTCCATAGTGACAGGTTGTGGTGGTGGGTTTGGCTCGACCTCATCATTTCGAAGAACATGTGGTTCACTTCCTCTTGAAGAAGTGTGACTGCCCTCACCCCTGTCAGCTTGTCTTCTGCCTTCCATTACTATATAGATAAAATAAATATCTGTTTAATACAGAGTTCTATATAGTATTTTTGTAAGCAATAGCATATTATCTCCTTATCTTGACTGCATTTTTATAGCAGTCATACTCACTCTATCATGTCTATAAATCTAAGTGTACCTCTATATCACTAAGGCACCTTACTACTACTCTTGCTAGTTTAAGCCTAGGATGGTATTCCAACCTAATTCGCTTAAACTATGGCTCTGATACCAAAACTGTAACACCCCTTTTCTTTTACCATATTTTAATACAAATACAGTTTACTTTACAAACATATTTTACAACTTGTGACTATAAAATAGCCACTTAAATTTTTTTTTATATTTTACAAACTTAAACTCAAGGGGGTATTACAGACTCAATACAGATACCATAATTTAAACTTACAGTATTTAAACCGGTCCCAACTGCAGCCTTTGCTCCTTTCACCTAAGTACATAGCATTTCAAAAATAGTATACGTGAGACATAAAGCCTCGTGAGTAATATGGGTTTAGACCCAAAAGCTTTTCTGTTCAAAACTTGAAATATTAAAAGTACACTGCTCAAAACTGATTTATATCATAAATCTCGAAATGTCTTTTCTTCTTTACTTTCAAACTTTTAAAAATACTTTCTTTCTCAAAACTGCTTTCTTTCTCATTTTCTTGTGACCAACTGAAACTCATGAATTAAGTTATTTTAATTCATTCTACTAGCTTCCCTTGCGGAACAGAACAGATCCGTCCGCTCGGTTATGCTCATTCTGACTTCCCTTTGTGACTTGTAACGGATTCAAGCACAAGGGTATACTTAAGCTAGACAACTACTTCGCGACGGGAGGTACCATCCTAGTAGTGTCTTCTGATCCCCCGATTATGTGGGTGATCCTAGTCCGGACAACTGGCTCTTACTTCTTTCTTTCTTTAATACTTATCTCATTACATCTCAAATTGGTCAAAATGGGACACAATTTGTAATAAACTCAAACTCATAAACTTTATAACTCTTATCAAAAACATTATTAAAATTAACTTCAACATCTTTAGTTCACATACGGAACTACTTTCAAAATACTTTGTAAACTACATTGCTTTAAAATCTGCTTTAAAATACTTAGCCCTTGTATAGAGCTACTTTAAAAAACTATTTTCCAAACTTTAGTATTTAAAAGTATTTGGAAATCTTATTTTCTGAAAATATCATTTTGCTATGTACTATAGAAAATCCTCATAAAACTCACATTGACGTTGCTACAAGTCTCTAGGCTTCTCGTATTCCTTTCCCTTTTCCGTGCTCAACCACGTTTGAAGCACCACCTATACAAGTATTATATATAAATAATCAATAAATACATACTATAACTGACTTTACAGTTCTAAGGTCTCATACGTCTCAACTCTAGGTTATAACAAATGTATAACCATTAATAAACTCGTTTTATAACTTTCTCCGAAATACGCGTATTTTGCTACAGTTCCCCCGAGGGGTCGTATTTCAGTTTCGACACTTTTCCATGAAGTCTTATACTGTATTAGACTTGTGTTCCAGATTTGGAGTTAATCGGACAAGTCTAGCTCAAATTCAAAAATCAAGTTTTGATAAAATCTTGAAGTTTGGCCACTGCCGCTACAGTGGTTTTTCCGCAAGGTCGGATTACAAATTTGAAAGTTTCCTGCATGTTTTCATACCATTCTAAGGCTATGGTATGAGTTACAGACCCAACGGACAAGCCTAGCATCGAGTTCAAGTCTCAAAAATTGGACAGGAGCCTGCCTAGTAAGAGCACGACTCGTGCTCTTTTTATGCTTAGGGAAGCACGACTCGTGCCAATGGCATGTTGCTATTTCTTGGTTCTACAGTGAGCACGACTCGTGCTTGTCTAGTACAAAAATTGGCACGACTCGTGCCTAGTCTGCAGGCTCGATTTTCAGTGCGATTTTTGAGCTGCGGACCTCTATTTTGACCTATTAAGCACTTAATACATATCTTAATCGTTTTACTATCATTCCATGACTAAAACCCTTGCTTTACATCAAGTTTTAAGCCATGGAATCACTGATTCCAACTTCAATTCTTTAGAAACCCGTTTTTAGAAATTTTCACTAAAAATCCAAGTTTTTGAAATTAATCACTTAGGAGTGTCTTAATACATCCTAAGTGATCATTTGTACTTAGAAAAACCATAAAAACTAGCTTTGATCTTGCAAACCCGTGAATTAGGGTTCTTGGCCAAAATCCTCATTTCTTGATTTTCAACACATTCTATGGCTAGAACATGTTGAATGGTTGATTTTGAGCAAGATAGTTCCATTAAGATCATAACTTCTGGAAAATCAGAAGTTGAGAATCAATTCTCGTTCAGAAATTTGAGTTCAAAAGCTAGGATAATACCTCTTAGGGGCTTGGAATCACTAATTCCAAAGCTTTGTTCTTGATTCTTGGCAACTTGATCTTCCCGTGTTCTTCACTCTAGCTCTCTCTCTCGTTCTCTCTAGTTTCTTCTGGAGATATCTACTGAATTCCTCAACTAATAGAGGATAAATATCATATATATTATATATTTAATTTTTATAAAAACTTTACATTTTGGTCCTAAATTTACACTTTCTTCACAAAAATGGTCCTAAGACCCAAAATCTTGCAACATTGCCCCATTAACTTCCAACTTGACATTTTCTTAACATTTTTGGTCATTTTCATGTCAAATGACCATTTTGCCCTTTTTGGTCAAATTTCACTATTCACGCGGTAAAAACTCCAAATTTCACATAAACTTTTATTTCTCATTTTATTATTTTACAAATACGTATTATTACACATAATAGTCGTACAATATGACAAAAGACGGTTTTACCCTTTTTGACTTTTTCGCGGGTTCTTACAGTCACCCCTCCTTAAGCGGATTCCGTCCTCGGAATCTTTTCGTAATCGGTGAAATTCGGATATCTTCTCTTCATTTCTTCTAGCGTCTCCCAAGTTAGGTTTGACCCTAAGGGATGCTTCCACTTGGCGAGTACAAGGTCAATCTCTTTGTTCCTTAGCTTCTTAGTCTGCATTTCTAGGATGGCTTCGGGTTCCTCAACCAGTTTGTTAGGAGTCTCCACCCTCAAGTCGGTATACGGTATTACTAATTCTTCTTTACCAAAATACTTTTTCAAGTAGCATACATGAAAGGTATCATGTATTCCACTGAGTTCGGATGGTAATTCTATCTTGAACGCCTGTAATCCAATTCTCTTCAGGATTCTAAAAGGTCCAATATATCTTGGACTCAGCTTTCCTCTTTTACCAAATCTGACTACTCCTTTCCATGGCGACACTTTTATCATCACCAAATCTCCTTCTTGTAAGTCATACGGTCTCTTCTTTAGATTCGAGTAACTCTTTTGCCGATCTTGTGCTGCTTTCATGTTGGCTTGAATTACTCCAATCTTCTCATTAGTTACTCTAACAATCTCTGGCCCCGTAAGCTTAGTCTCACCCGCTTCCAACCAGCATAAGGGAGTTCTACACTTTCTACCATATAATGCCTCAAAAGGTGGCATTTTAATGCTAGAATGGTAGCTGTTGTTGTATGCAAACTCCACTAATGGCAGATGTTCATCCCAACTACCTCCAAATTCCATCACGCATGATCGTAGCATATCTTATAATGTCTGGATCGTTCGTTCACTTTGACTATCCGTTTGTGGATGATACGCTGTACTTAGCTGAATTCTTGTCCCCATTTTCTCTTGTAAAGCACTCCAAAAGTTAGAGGTGAATCTGGGGTCTCTGTCTGACATGATAGACAACGGTGCACCATATCTTCTTAACACTTCATCTGTATACAACTGGGCTAACTGCTCCAATGGAGTAGTTTCTTTTATGGCTAGAAATAGTGCACTCTTGGTCAACCGATCCACTATGACCCATATACCATCATGACCTCTTCTTGTTCTCGGTAACCCGACAACCAAGTCCATGGTTACATCTTCCCACTTTCCGGCTGGAATATGCAATGACTGAGCATACCCATGCGGGACCTGATGTTCCGCCTTGACTTGTGCACAAATAACACACTTGGAGATGTACTTAGCTATCCTCTTCTTCATTCCAGGCCACCAGTACTGTCTTTTCAAATCTTGATAAGTCTTGGTACTCCCTGGATGAATGGAATACTTTGACTTATGCGACTCGTCTAGAATTAGCTTTCTCAATCCTCCTGTTTTCGGTACCCAAATACGGTTTCTGAAGGTCTTCAACCCTTGACTGTTGGTCTCAAACTGTATGTCTTTTCCTAGCTTTTCATCTTTTAAATCTCCACTTTCTTCAACTTTCTGCTGAGCTGCTTTAATTTGCTCTATAATACTGGACACCAGTTCTATGCGCATCGACCTTGCCTTGATTCTTTTCTCAGGAGCTTTTCTACTTAATGCATCTGCTACTACATTTGCTTTACCTGGATGGTATATAATGTCGCAATCATAGTCACTGATCAGCTCTAGCCATCTGCTCTGTCTCATGTTCAACTCTTTTTGAGTGAACACATACTGCAAACTCTTGTGATCGGTGAATAGCTTGCACTTTGTACCATACGAAGTAATGTCTCCAAATCTTCAAGGCAAATACGATCGCTGCAAGTTCTAGATCGTGAGTTGTGTACTTTTTCTCTAGATCTTTCAACTGTCTGGAAGCGTATGCTATAACCCTCCCTTTTTGCATCAATACACAGCCAAGCCCCTGATGCGAGGCATCGCTGTACACTTCAAAGTCTTCTGTCCCATCTGGTAACGTAAGGACAGGCGCGTTACACAACTTTTCTATTAATGTAGCAAAAGCTCTTTCTTGTTCCTCTTGCCATCTGAATTTCTCTTCTTTCCGGGTTAATCGTGTAAGTGGCACATCTATACGGGAGAAATCTTGGATAAATCTCCGGTAATACCCGGCAAGACCGAGAAAACTTCTAACTTCTGTTGGTGTCTTGGGTGGCTCCCATTTCATCACTGCTTCAACTTTTGGTGGATCAACTTTTATACCTTGGATAGAAACAACATGTCCAAGGAACTGCACTTCTCGCATCCAAAACTCGCATTTGGAGAACTTTGCATATAGCTGTTCTCGCTTCAAGGTCTCAAGTACTGCTCGCAAGTGGCTCGCATGCTCTTCTTTATTCTTTGAATATATCAGTATGTCATCTATGAACACTATAACAAACCGGTCTAGGAACGGTTTACAGACCCGATTCATTAAGTCCATAAAAATCGCTGGTGCATTCGTAAGACCGAATGGCATTACTAGGAACTCGTAATGCCCGTATCGTGTACGGAACGCTGTCTTTTCTACATCACTTTCTTTTACCCTGACTTGGTGATACCCAGATCTCAAATCAAATTTTGAGAAGTAATCTGCTCCTTGCAACTGGTCGAACAAATCATCTATTCTGGGCAACGGGTAACGGTTCTTGATAGTAATCTTGTTCAATTCTCTGTAATCAATGCACATTCGCATTGACCCATCTTTCTTCTTTACAAACAGAACTGGAGCACCCCACGGAGAAGAACTAGGCCTGATGAAGCCTTTATCTAGTAACTCCTGCAACTGGGACATTAATTCCCGCATCTCTGTTGGTGCTAACCGGTACGGTGCTCGGGCTATTGGAGAAGCTCCTGGAACAAGATCTATCCGAAATTCAACTTGCCTTTCTGGTGGCAAGCCTGGTAATTTATCTGGGAAAACTTCTGGGAATTCTTTTACTACTTCTATGTCTTTATACTTCAGTTTTACTTTGTCTTCTGTCATCACATAGGCCAGAAAAGATACACATCCTTTTCTGATATACCTTCGGGCTTTTGCCACACTAATTATACTTGGCACATGTTTGCTTCTTTCCCCATATACATACACTTTAGCTCCTAGAGTTTTAACAGACACCCTCTTCTGACCACAAGCTATCTTCGCATCATTTGCACCAAGCCAATCCATTCCGATTATCACATCAAAAGACTTAATTCCAATGGGAAGAAGATTAAGTCGAAACTTCTTGCCATTGATATCAAGTTCACAATCTCGGTACATGTGCTGAACTTCAACGAATTTCCCGTCCGCCACTTCTACTTCAAAAACCATGTCTAACAGTTCTAGCGGGACTCTTAATCGGGCTCCAAATCCATGGGACACGAATGAATATGTAGAACCAGAATCAAACAACACATATGCAGGTGTCGAGTTGATCAGTAGTATACCTGAGACCACATCGTGCGTCTCCCTCGCTTCTTCCCTGGTGATCTGAAAGGCTCTAGTCTTCACTTTCTGAGGTTCTGTCTTCTTCTGAGCTGTTGACACCACAGTTTCTCCTCCCTTATTTGGGCAGTTGAAACTATAGTGCCCCATCTGATGGCATGAGAAACACTCCACTTCGCTGGCTTTCTTGGCTTTACAGTCTTTCGCTTTGTGACCGAGTCCACCACAATTAAAACAGGCGTTTGATCTCGCTCGGCACTCGCCACCATGTTCTTTCCCACATTTCTCACACTTTTTCACGCTTCCCTGTCGACTCTGACTTGAGCTTATCTTCCCTTTCCTCTTTATATTCCCACTGCTACTAACTGTATTCCTTTTATCACTAAAACCAGGTCCTTCCTCCTTTCTTCGTTTTCCAATATCCTCCACAGTTCGGGCAGCATTGATCGCCCCATCTAATGTTTCAGCTTTCTTTACTTCTAGTTCATAGTTCCATGGTAAACCCCGGACATAGCGGTTAATTCGGGACCGCTCACTGGGGTAGGATTCCCCCACAAAAGGTAGCATATCACAAAACTTCTTTGTATACTCGTCAACCGTCAATTCTCCTTTCTTTATCGTTAAGAAATCTTCGTTCATTTTCTCCAAATCTCGCGTGGGACAGAATTTATCTTTGAGACATGAAACAAACTCTGGCCAAGACCAACCATATACAACATCCTTTCCCAAGCTTTCATATTTGGTGTTCCACCACACCAAAGCATCATCCTTCAACTGCCGGGAGGCGTAGTGGACTCGATCGTTTTCTCCACATTTGCTTTCTTGCATCACTTGTTCAATTTCTCGGACCCATCGCATTGTCACTTTGGGCTCAAAACTGCCATGGTATTCGGGCGGTTTGCAAGCCATAAAGGACTTAAAGGAGCAGCCCTTTTCTTCCCTCTTATTACCTCCACTAACCGCTTCCTCAGTCGTCTTCTTAGAGACTTCTTGTGATGATTGGGCACTAGGTTCACCCATTCTGCTATCAATTATATTGTTCACATCTTGTCTCAGTTCATTTCGTAGATTATTTATTAGGTACTGAATTGCTTCCATAGTGACAGGTTGTGGTGGTGGGTTTGGCTCGACCTCATCATTTCGAAGAACATGTGGTTCACTTCCTCTTGAAGAAGTGTGACTGCCCTCACCCCTGTCAGCTTGTCTTCTGCCTTCCATTACTATATAGATAAAATAAATATCTGTTTAATACAGAGTTCTATATAGTATTTTTGTAAGCGATAGCATATTATCTCCTTATCTTGACTGCATTTTTATAGCAGTCATACTCACTCTATAATGTCTATAAATCTAAGTGTACCTCTATATCACTAAGGCACCTTACTACTATTCTTGCTAGTTTAAGCCTAGGATGGTATTCCAACCTAATTCGCTTAAACTATGGCTCTGATACCAAAACTGTAACACCCCTTTTCTTTTACCATATTTTAATACAAATACAGTTTACTTTACAAACATATTTTACAACTTGTGACTATAAAATAGCCACTTAAAATTTTTTTATATTTTACAAACTTAAACTCAAGGGGGTATTACAGACTCAATACAGATACCATAATTTAAACTTACATTATTTAAACCGGTCCCAACTGCAGGCTTTGCTCCTTTCACCTAAGTACATAGCATTTCAAAAATAGTATACGTGAGACATAAAGCCTCGTGAGTAATATGGGTTTAGACCCAAAAGCTTTTCTGTTCAAAACTTGAAATATTAAAAGTACACTGCTCAAACTGATTTATATCATAAATCTCAAAATGTCTTTTCTTCTTTACTTTCAAACTTTTAAAAATACTTTCTTTCTCAAAACTGCTTTCTTTCTCATTTTCTTGTAACCAACTGAAACTCATGAATTAAGTTATTTTAATTCATTCTACTAGCTCCCCTTGCGGAACAGAACAGATCCGTCCGCTCGGTTATGCTCATTTTGACTTCCCTTTGTGACTTGTAACGGATTCAAGCACAAGGGTATACTTAAGCTAGACAACTACTTCGCGACGGGAGGTACCATCCCAGTAGTGTCTTCTGATCCCCCGATTATGTAGGTGATCCTAGTCCGGACAACTGGCTCTTACTTCTTTCTTTCTTTAATACTTATCTCATTACATCTCAAATTGGTCAAAATGGGACACAATTTGTAATAAACTCAAACTCATAAACTTTATAACTCTTATCAAAAACATTATTAAAATTAACTTCAACATCTTTAGTTCACATACGGAACTACTTTCAAAATACTTTGTAAACTACATTGCTTTAAAATCTGCTTTAAAATACTTAGCCCTTGTATAGAGCTACTTTAAAAAACTATTTTCCAAACTTTAGTATTTAAAAGTATTTGGAAATCTTATTTTCTGAAAATATCATTTTGCTATGTACTATAGAAAATCCTCATAAAACTCACCTTGACGTTACTACAAGTCTCTAGGCTTCTCGTATTCCTTTCCCTTTTCCGTGCTCAACAACGTTTGAAGCACCACCTATACAAGTATTATATATAAATACTCAATAAATACATACTATAACTGAATTTACAGTTCTAAGGTCTCATACGTCTCAACTCTAGGTTATAACAAATGTATAACCATTAATAAACTCGTTTTATAACTTTCTCCGAAATATGCGTATTTTGCTACAGTACCCCCGAGGGGTCGTATTTCAGTTTCGACACTTTTCCATGAAGTCTTATACTATATTAGACTTGTGTTCCAGATTTGGAGTTAATCGGACAAGTCTAGCTCAAATTCAAAAATCAAGTTTTGATAAAATCTTGAAGTTTGGCCACTGCCGCTACAGTGGTTTTTCCGCAAGGTCGGATTACAAATTTGAAAGTTTCCTGCATGTTTTCATACCATTCTAAGGCTATGGTATGAGTTACAGACCCAACGGACAAGCCTAGCATCGAGTTCAAGTCTCAAAAATTGGACAGGAGCCTGCCCAGTAAGAGCACGACTCGTGCTCTTTTTATGCTTAGGGAAGCACGACTCGTGCCAATGGAGGATAAATATCATATATATTATATATTTAATTTTTATCATATATATTATATATTTAATTTTTATAAAAACTTAATTCCTCAACTAATAGAGGATATTATATATTTAATTTTTATATATATTAAAATATCATATATATTATACATTTAATTTTCACTCTAGCTCTCTCTCTCTCGTTCTCTCTAGTTTCTTCTGGAGATATCTACTGAATTCCTCAACTAATAGAGGATAAATATCATATATATTATATATTTAATTTTTATAAAAACTTTACATTTTGGTCCTAAATTTACACTTTCTTCACAAAAATGGTCCTAAGACCCAAAATCTTGCAACATTGCCCCATTAACTTCCAACTTGACATTTTCTTAACATTTTTGGTCATTTTCATGTCAAATGACCATTTTGCCCTTTTTGGTCAAATTTCACTATTCACGCGGTAAAAACTCCAAATTTCACATAAACTTTTATTTCTCATTTTATTATTTTACAAATACGTATTATTACACATAATAGTCGTATAATATGACAAAAGACGGTTTTACCCTTTTTGACTTTTTCGCGGGTTCTTACAATAAAAATGCCAGCCGGGTATTGCTCAACTTTCAAGAATCTTGTGTCTGATGAAATTTCAAAGATGAATGGTTTGAAGTCTAATGATTGTCATGTCCTGATGCAACAACTTCTCCCTTTTTGCAATCAAGGGGGTGCTACCTATCAAAGTGCGGAAAGTAATAATAAGTTTGTGTCATTTTTTCAATGAGCCGTGTAGTAAAGTTGTTGATGTTAGTAAGCTACGAAAGTTGCAAAATGACATCGTTTTAACTCTGTGTCTGCTAGAGAAGTATTTTCCTCCTTTGTTTTTTGATGTCATGATTCACTTGATGGTGCATTTAGTTAGAGATGTAAGGTTGTGTGGTCCAGTTCATTTCAGGTGGATGTATCCATTTGAGAGATGCATGAAAACACTAAAAGGCTATGTATGAAATTATCATCGACCCGAGGCTTGCATTGCAGAATGTTATGTAGCTGAGGAAGCCTTAGAGTTTTGTTCAAACTACTTGGAAAACATGAAATCAATTGGCAATCCTCATGATCGTGTTGATGAAAGAATCTGCACCAGTAAGCCTTTATCACTGGCTACAATCGAGGTGGTAGATGCTTTTACCCAAAAAAAAAATCGAGGTTGTAGATGCTAACTTACTCCAGCAAGCTCATCTTTATGTATGAAGAAACACTACTGTTGTGGAGCCGTATATAGAGTAAGAGCCACACTATCTTAATTATACTCCATATAATACAACTTGTTTTAACTTCTAGTATAATCCAGGCAACATATACTTGAATTGAAGGTTGCCAACCCTCGTGCCTCTTGAAATGGTACATGGTTGTAGAACCAACACAGTCGGACATTTGTTTGTTGGCTGCAGAGTGAGGTTTATTTTTCAATAAATTATGATCCTTTTTAATAAAATCGTTTGATTTACAATATTTTTTTTCGCAATAGGTTGAAAAACGTATAGCCAACGGGGAAGATATTTGTGCCGATGTTCGTTGGTTGGCTAAAGGGCCTAGTTTTTCTGACAATAAATATAGCGGTTTTTCCATAAATGAGTATCAATTCCATACAACATCTCGAGATGAATCTAGAACTACTCAATGTAGTAGAGTATCTTTAACTGCACACGCTATGCAGATTGCTAGTGCAAAAGACTCCAATCCCGTGTATGGATCTGTTACTTATTATGGCCGTATAAAAGAGATCTGGGATCTTGATTATCGCATGTTTACCATCCGTATTTTCACGTGCGATTGGGTTGATATTCGTGGAGTAAAAAAGGATTCTTTTGGATTCATAGTCGTTAACTTTGATAGGATTGGTCATCCGTCTGAACACTTCATATTGGCTAGTCAAGCCAAACAAAATTTTTATGTTGAAGATCAACAAGACAATAATTTGTCGGTTGTTGGCTTCACACCACACAAGATGTACAAGTATGGAGCTACCGATGAAATCGATGATATGTTAGCATTCGATGCCACTGTTGACATTACGCAAGACTCATCTTTAGTAGATTTTGATGATGATTTTTTGTGTACACGACCTGATGGCGAGGGAGTATTAGTTTAAACATTTTTGGTTGAAATAAAATCTTCAAATTTTGGTATGTTTTATTTCAATTTTGGTTGTTTTTTGTAAATTCATTTTGTCCCAAGTGCAATAAATAGCAATGTACTTAATTGTGTTGTTAAAAAATATATGTTTTTGTCACAACTATATCTAATTGTACTATTTGAATCATGCATGTTGACACAAGTTGTTTTTTGAAATGGAGCCGGGTAATTAAGACCATGATGAGGACTCCAAAGTCTCAAGAGGTCCGACAATAAAATCTAAATCTAATAAAGGAAAAGTCATTATTGCTTACAATAAAAAAAGGTGTCCCGATTGGAGATGGAGCAACAAGACTTACTACTTTTGAGGTAATGGTAGCAAGAACAATGGTGCCCATGACATATGAATCTTGGCGTCTTATTGGGGAGGAAACAAAAGAAGAGTTATGGCAATATGTTTTGGTAAGTCTAACCTATTGATTATCTCAGTTCTTGATCTTATATTATAATTATCTGTTTTTGTTGAAAATGATATTGTTTAATCTTTATGTTTCATATGAATTTTGTACTTGACCCAAAGAGTCGAAAGAACACTCTTCGATCAATTGGGAAGAGTGGAAAAACTTCAAACATTATCTATATTAGAATTTCATTCAGAAATATAAAAATGTTGATGAGGCGAAATTATTGAATCCCCCATAAATGTATCCATTTTTAAAGAAAGCCGATTTGAAACTTTTTGTAGCACAAAGACTTTCAAAAAAGTGGGTGGTTAGTTAAACTTTTCATGACTATATTTGTTCCCTGTTCACTGAGTTTTAGAACCCTACATGACATCTTTAGTGTTTCTAATGTAGGAAAAAAGTGATGACGCTGAAACTATTCGTGCAAAATATCAATACAATCATCGTTTGAGTAGAAAAGGATATGTCGGGCTCATTGTTGAGATTGTATGACTTATTTACTCGATAGTTTATTTATATTTGTCTGTGTTAATTCACTTATGATATTGTTGATAATTTAGATGGAACAAACTGGAATGACGGAAGAGGAGATTGATAGAGCATTCTTGTGGAAAAAAGCGAGAGAAATGAAAAACGGAGGTTTCAACCCAATAGTCCGACATGTCGTTGATAAAATGTTAAGTTTAGTTACAACACTTTCCGGTTACAAAAATAAAATAACAAATAGGTTTATTACAGTTTGGAAAGTACGTTGTTATTACAGTTAATAAACAAGTTAGTTAGAAACACATATAAATTAATACAAGTTAACTTTAGTTGTACTATGTGCATTAGTTAGTTGTACTCTTTAATCTATTTATTACTATGAACATTCTCTTGAATTTCCTACATTAGTTAGAAACATATATAAATTAACACAATTTAATTGTTGTTATACTTTGTGCATTACTTAATTGTACTCTATGCATTACTTAGTTGTACTCTCTAACTTTAAAATACCAATAACTTTAATGTCTATTTTTGTTTGTACAAATAACAGGATGAGCTGCAAACTTCAGAAAGTTTTGGAGGGGTCACCTGTGGAACAAATGATCTACTTACACAGGCCATTGGTACTCGAGAAAACTGTGGGTCGGTACGTGGTATGGGTAAATATGTATCGTCACGCCAAGTTTTTTTCTTACCCAAGACCATCAAACATTACATCGATAATGAAAATAAGAAGTTTACTCAACGGTTCGACAAAGTTGAAGGAGAGTTAGAGATACTGAAAAGAGATCGTGTAAACAATATTTCTAAAGGCGCAAGTTGCCAAATGTCGAACAACAACGAAGCTATTGAAGACGAACCAGTTGAAGAATTGCTTGTAAGTCGAAATTTTAAAAGCAAAATTCCATTATTATTTAGAATTTTTAAAAGCAAGAATTAATTGTCAGTTGGCCAATGTAGGATAATTCTTATTATCTTGCGGTTGATCTTGCCTCAAATATAATTGCCAAAGGAACTATTATGGAGCTTAGTTACTCAGGTATTACTACTTTATTATCTTATTTTTATATTTTTAGAAAACTAGATCTTAGTTTTAGCTCTATACATAATAGGTGAAAGCATTGAGGTTATGATGGAGTTGTGTGTACAAGGAGAAGTTTCACTACCGATTCCACTTGAAGAGGAGTTTATTGTAAAGGTTAAAGATGCTATTGGGCACCTACTGAGTTGGCTGAGACATTTAGTTATTTGATGCTCTGATTTGGTAATATGATTTTACATTCATTTAATATATATATATATATATATATATATATATATATATATATATATATATATATATATATATATATATATGTATGTATGTATATATATATATATATATATATATATATATATATATATATATATATATATATATATATATATATATATATATATATGAGGTCTAATTTAAAGGATTAATTTATTTATATTTTTTGTAGGGAAAAGCGAAAGTGAAGCCAATGGAAAAGAAAGCAAACCTTGTAAAAGAAAAAGAATTAGAAAGTAATAAAGGAAAAAAAAACGGCAAAGAGAACCGCACAATGAAAAGATTGAAGGAAAAGAAGAGGAGGTGACAGGAAAAGAAGAGGTTAAAGGAAAAGAAAAATGAAAGGGGAAAGGAAAAGAATATGTGAAAGGAAAAAGGAAAAAGAAAATGTGAAAGTAAAAGAGATCATGCAAAGGAGGAGGACGAGGGCACAAATGAGAACACGGATAAGAATTGAATGTAATCGCGTTTTGAAAATGACTGCATTAATGGTTGATTCTCAACTTTCAAAGTCGGATCCTATAAAAGTGAAATGTCAAGATGATTTATTCGGGAACGAGAGTTACACCTACTTAGCTTGGGACGATTTTGAAGCAGTTTTTCCTATGGATAAGATGACCGGCGCTATCATTACTATATATATGATGTAAGTGCTAAAATTTAATTTAAATAAGTTCTCCTAAAACACAACTTTATTTAGTTAATTTAGTTTTTGTATGTGTATAGGTAGTTATTTGAAGAAATGAAGAATGGGCCAAACAAAAAAAATAATGAAATTTGTTTTGTGAACCCTTTTGTAATATCAGCAGATGGACGTTTAGAGAAATTCATAAAAGGAGATGATGAAAGTAGAAGCATTGCAGATCGGTTGTCTACATGAAAGAACAATCACATTATCCAATTGCCTTACAATCCCGGGTTTGATTTTCCATTTATTTGTGAATACAATAATTACCAATCTATTTTAGTTACGAAATCTAGAAAATTATAGATGAAGTTATTTGTTTGACTTAATTTTGTTTTTGGCTTTTGGATTTTATACAAGACATTGGGTGTTGACCGTACTAGGCTTAAAAGCAACAACTTGTTATCTTGATTCCTAGAGGCCAAGCAATGTCAATCTGCAGTTGAGGCAAATTGTTGAAGCGTAAGTAATATAAATTAAATGTTATGTTATATTATATTATTTGACATAATTTTTCATTTTCTATAGGGCAGTGATCTTGTACGCCACACAAACTGGATCTAACAAAAGGGTGAACCTCAACTGGATCAATGTTTTGGTGAGCAATAAATCAATCATTGAAAATACACATTTAACATCATTTTGACTAATCATTTATCACATAATTGTGTAGTGCCCACTTTAACCGGGATGTACTGAATGTGGCTATTATATGTTAAAGTTTATGAAAGAGATTGTTGAAGGAGGAGTTGAAGTGTTGATTAACAAGAATGTAAGTAAATATATGGGTTAAATACATCAGTTAATTCACACAATAAATCTATATATAATTTTTTTCTCTGATTGGGGGTGGCAAGGATGAATATACTATTGGATTAGGTGTCTAAGTTATGACTAATAATTTGTATTTACCTAATTAATAGTAGCAAAGTCCATTTGGGTTGCCCTCATAGCTGGAGGTTTGACAGAAAGTTCTAGAGAGAGAAAGATTGATTTATTATATGATTAATAAATCAACAGAAATAAAATAAATAGTTCATTAATATATTAAAGTGATAATATATTAATTAGAAACTATATTAATTAATTAGAAATTAATCTGGAATTAATTGAAATTAATTTGGTGATTAATTTAATTAATTAAAGATGCAGGGACTGAAATTGTAATTATTCAATAGTAGTAAGTGACAGTTTTAGCAGGATATTAACCTGCAAAAATTATGGTTAAGATAAACCATAATTTCGATTAATATAATTAGGATAAATATATTTGAATTGATAGATAAAGGTTTATCTTATTTGAATTCAAAAAGGTTTATCTCTAAAGACTTATCTGGTTCTCTGCTGGAGACTATAAATAGGGATCCTGGGGGACCTTATTTCTGCACCATTTTACATCTCCTCTCTGGAATTTTCGTGACCTATCTTCTGCTCCCTGGGTGTGATCTCATTTGAGGTAGGATACTTGTGCTGCTCAACTTCAGGATTAAAACTAAAGGTTGGTTTTTCTGATTTATTTCTTTAGTAATTTTTTCTGTTGGTCTTTAGGAATTATTTATATGTTCAAAGTTAGAAAACATAGATCCAATTTAGGTTGCATGTGAACTTACGCTTTTAGTTCATAGATTTGCAATAAACATTTCAGTGGTATCAGAGCTATTTGGTTGTTTTCTAGTTGAATTGTTATAACTGTTTTCCTAATATTTATGGTTTAAAGCTTATAAACCTTAATTTGAGGCCATTTCGATTTTAGGGATTAGGGTTTTAGAAACCCTAGCCCCTTCCCTTATAATTTTCGATTTTGTGCATTAGGGTTTTAGAAAGTTTTCTATTTTTGGTAACTGTTATTATTTAATAAATGGATAACCTTAAACCCATTATTTGCTATATTTCGAAATTAGGGGTTTAAGATAGGTTTAAATTAATTTGATTAATTTGTGGTACCTATCTGGATTTAATTAATTTAATTAAATTGTTTAATTAAAAGATAAATTAAATCATTTAAAGGTTTAAATTTAATTTTTAATTAATTGTTTAATTTCAAAAAATTAAATAGATAAACTAGAAATATTTTAAAAGTTTAACATACATCTTAAATATATTATAATTAAAAGTTAATATTATATGTATAAGATAAATTGGTTAGTCAAATCAATAGTAGGCCTCGTTCACGAAGCTGATCTATAAGGAGTGTATAAGGAGACTGCCTATAAAATGACGGTTTAATGGGTGTCCACTCTCACCCACCGCTCTCTTGATCAGTGGAGGGTCGTTAGCCAAACAGGTTTGATAGGACCGCTTAATCTCATTAAAAGTATAATGTTATTAATCAAAGTACGAGAACAGTTTTATAAAATCCCAAATCTAGCTACTTTAGGAAAAATGTGAAAAAGATGCTAATCCATGAAATTGCACATTACACTTTATAAGACGTTAGTGGAGCGTGTGTGGTTAATCGGCACAGTAATAGGGGCTCATAAAGAGTGGTAATGGGTTTCTCATGATTTATCATTGTTGATGGAGCGTGTGTAGTTAACCGACACATCAATTAGAGATGATAAATGACATTGAGGTTACCGAGCATATTTGCATGGTTATTCACATCTTGTTTGTGATCCTTGGCATCCCAGTCACAAATAGAAGAGCATATCCGAGATTAAACATGCCATTGAACAGTTCAATGAATCTCACAGATCTAGGAATTTCATAAGACTGAAGTTGATAAATGTTTATCTACCTTAATGACCATTATATTGTGATTACGGCATCCCTCTTCACACCATAGTTGGGGTATTTTGGATCCTAGCATTGTTAAATAATATATTGGGTAATTGTTTAAGAAGGATTAAAATTAAACTAACAAATTCAAATTTTATAAATCTTTAAAGATAGTGTCAGTTTTCCTCCTTCTCCTCCTTCACCCATTTCTAAGAGTTTCAGAAAGCACCTGTTACATATGGTAAGGCTGACTGGCCTGAACTATGACGTATGACTTCACAAATAGAGAATGGTTCTTAGTTTTGCTGGCAAGCCATATCTTATTGAGTGTCCACAGGGATTTAGAATTCCTAGGGTCAGATAAGTTAGCACAGCTGGTCGAGGAAAGGTTCCTAGAAGCGGTTAACAAAGGACGAGCTAAGATCTTCAAAAAGCTTGAAGTGTGCAGGAAGTAGCACCAGTTCACATGTTCTTAAGAGATAGAGAGACACATAGGTGAACTGTATAAATTTGGTCACCCTTTAATCAGGAGTTGAGCATTAACTCGACTCGCTGGTATGTTCATCCATATATACGGAAGGGTAACCAGATAAGACAATCATGGAAATGCATTCAATGTTGACTCTGTATGAGTCGTTCATGGAGAAGCATAGTTCCATTGATTCAGCTGCTTCGGGATTGAGTCCAATAATAAGGCACATCAAGAAATGATCCAGAACGTCTGGACCGGTTCATCGATGTCTCAAACTGGGAATCCAAAAGATGGGACACAGTCACCAAAAGATTGGAAAATTTTTTCGAAGCCGAACGGTTTGGCAACTCAGGAATATCTTAAAACTCAGAACTCCTGATCCTTAATTCCTTGATACATGATGTGTTTCTCACATATGCTATGTATGCATGGACTCTGTAGGATGCGGGATGTTATTGCATAGGAGCATATTCGGATTAGATCTGAAGCTCATGCAGTTTTGGAGTTTAGTTAGATATTATGACCTTCTTATTAGCTTATTAGATGTGTGCGACATTGTCTGTCATATAGTACATTGTTCAAGGATATTTTGTTTTTATAAAATGTTGATCTTCCTTGTAATACATGTTTGTTTAAATTATCCTTGAAATGTTGTATGAGTATGTTAATTGCATGAATGGCAATAATTTGAACGTTGATACATCCAACGTGTTTGGATTCATGAATTGTGCCCTCTATGATTGTTAAAGTAAATTTTATAAGGATCAATTCAACCAAATGTCCAGTTGGACAGGACTTTGGAATCATTTGACTTAGAGTCACATGATGAATTGAGTTCTTAATAAAATCATTTGTGGCAAGAAATGAATCACCCAAAGATCCAGTGGATAGGATTTTGGAATCAGTTGACTTAGAGTCAGGTGATGATTGCATATCTTGAACTAAATTAACAAAGTCATAAATTTACATAGAGATGTAAAGGACATTAAGATTATGAGCAACGGACACACTAGTTACTGTGTATTGCTCGAGTCTTTGAATAGAACACAATTAGTTATACTTCATAATATTTGCCAATTAGTTTGACAAATATGGCTTCGCTTATCAGAATAAGCGATTGATTGAAACCTTGAACTTTTCAAGGACTTCAAAGGAAGTAAAAGATCAACAGGACCTGAGTGACAACATAAACTGAGAAAATGTTTCACAGTTTATTCTCTTCCGAGAACATTAATGGTTATAATGTGTCTTAGGGAAGATGATGGAGCATTGGTCGAAATAGTTTGGTCCTCGATGTATAATATATACTTCCAATTAGTTTTTCGATGAATTGAATATCCAACCAGTCATAGAAACCATATTTCGACCACATCCTAGACTAAGTAGGTTTTGCATACACTGTCTAAACTGTAAAGCTGGGATCGTCCCACTTATACATAGAAAGTCCAGGGTCATGTAGCGTTCTTCCGAACCTCATGACTAGCATGTACATGATCAGCAATGTCATGTCATTGGTAATCCCGGCTGTAACTGTGAAAGAAGAGTTCTTTTGGAAAGGACTCATATTCTAAGGAAACAGTTGGAGTAAGAATAATCCTGAATGAGTTTAGGATTAGCCAATTGAAAGAACCTTTAGTTATCACTAGGCCTTGACCAGGAATCAGATTCCTGTTAAACCTGACATACTCTTCTCTTGACCAGTAGTACTGGTCACCGTCATAAGTAGTTATGATCTGGGTGACATACCGATTAGTGGTAAAACACTAAAGTTGGTACGGATAAGCAATTCGACTACTTGGAAGCATTGGTAAGACCGGTTGCTGCCAAATAAGAGAACCTTAAGGCGAGATACAGTCTATTTGACAATTTGAATGATTTTACACCTGGTCTAATAACCAGTGGGAGTAATTGAACCATCAAAAGAAACAACGTAGATAGAAATGTACTTACAGAACATCTGGTTGAATGAGACGATACTCAGAGTCAAGTAACTGATTCGGAGAGAAGTACTCTCAATAGAAGATGAAATCTGAAAGGATACTGTTTAGTAAAGATGCACCTTGTGAGTCATTAGTGGAGCGTGTGTGGTTTACCAGCACACTAATAGGGACTCACAAAGAGCGTGCCATTACAAAGGTACATGAGCCCGAGATTCATCCCACGGGCATCTCGCAAGAAAGGATATTCGGATTCTTAAAATATGCCAAAAGCTTGGATTTTGTGAATGGCCTAAAAGATTCCCATAACTATGTTAGAAAGATTTTGGACTTCGGATTCTCAAAATGTGCCAAAGGTTTGGATTTTGTGAATAGTCCGAAAGAGTCATATAACCGTGTCAAAGCCAGTGGGAGTATTGTTATCACTGTATGTTGGTTACATACTGATTCTAGGAAACATCTCTTATCATTACAAAGTGTAATGACTTGACATTAAGAGATTGTTTGCTATGAAAGACTTAATAGAGATACAGCGTACTCAAGTGGTTGCAAACATCTATTAGATAGATCAAAAACTCTGCCAATATGATCTTTATGAGATTCAAGATGCATCATTGTAAAGTGTTATGACTTGGCATGAAAGATGTAAAGAAGGTGCAACATACTCACGTAGTTCACGGACATCTATCGGATAGATGAAATCGTCAGTATGGATCCAGCCATTGTGAGCATGATCTTGATATGATTCAAGATACATGAGAAAGAGTCTCCGAAAGGAAATAGTTTTTTCGAAAGTCATGACACAGGGATTATCAATAATATTTAGATTCCGAAAGGGTTTGGAATAAGATTACATCGGATTCCATGAGCTTCTTGGATCAATCGGAAGTGTCATGAACATATCCTGATGACTTAATGCTTAGAGCATAGTAAGTTGGATTTAGGATATAACCTGGCTGAGAGTATTGGATGGATTATTTGAACACACGTGAGAAATCATTGGGAAATGATTGGGGTGAATGTTAGTAACAATTTGAAAGGAGTTTTGAATCGGTAATTGTTTACACCAGGACGTGATGTTGTAGGACTTCATGGTTAAAGAGTTTCGTTGGTATTCTGATGGAGCGTGTGAGGTTCACCGGCACATCATAACACCCCGAAATAGTCTTAGGGTGCAGTCATGTAGAATAAAGACCCCGAGAACCATGGTAAGTCACAGTACACATCACCAGAATGGAGTTAAGAGAGAGAAAAGACAGAATAATATGTTGAGATGTCATCGGATAAGCATCTGATTGGATCATCTGCAATAAAGTGTATCAGTGTAAGACACTATGGACTTACACTATGGATACATAGAAAGAGTAAAAGGTTCATGTAGACATAGATATAAAACTTGAATTTAAAGTTTAAAAGAAAACAAAGAAACCAATAATAGTATTATGAAATATCTGACTTGGTGATTACCTCGTGGAGACTTGGTAATAAGCAAGAGTATATGCTAGTCAGATTTTATATTTCGCTTTCGTATGTTTTACTTCCCGAATAATTTGATTATTCGAAAGGTCCATAGTCGCTCATACTTTGGGAAGTAAGTATTGAATCAAGACTGTCATGAATTGGATTGTAGACTGTCTAAGGAGTTAGACATAGCAATAGCATTGCTGAAATGTTCACGAGTACTTAGAAATAGAGATTTGAGTATTGTATAAACCTACGCTCAGAGAATTGCTTCATAGATTATATCACGAGCAATTTTTGAGACGATAATATCTTATGGTCTTGAAGCGGAGACATATGAGTTGAAATTTACAAGTCAGTTGTACATTGATAATGCGTAAACGCATCAGTAACTCGATATTATAAAACATATTGTTGTGCGCGATTTTGATGAGTAAAAGACATAACCATATAAGTCGAAGCTTATTCGTTTCTTGACCCTGATGGGAAAACAGATATTTGTAGGCCTCTCGATGATTTTGAAGTTGACTAAAGTACTGGCCAGCCAGGACTTAATTGATTTGTTCAATTAGAAGTCTTATGTCATATGCAAATCGGAAATCGGGAAACGGAGTATCGGACAGAGATTGATCTCAATCCATGTCTCATGTTCGAAAATATCTTGTTGGACGGAGGATCATATGATCTCTTATCTATGGACAGAACTGACTGGGTCAGAGTTCGGCAGCAGTTTCTAGGAAGCTACAGTTTGCTAATTAATTAGAGGTTAAATTAGTAATTATAATCATAGACTTATCCAAGTGGTAGACTATTGGATTAGGTGTCTAAGTCATGAATAATAATTTGTATTTACCTAATTAATAGTAGCAAAGTCCATTTGGGTTGCCCTCATAGCTAGAGGTTTGGCAGAAAGTTCTAGAGAGAGAAAGATTGATTTATTATATGATTAATAAATCAATAAAAATAAAATAAATAGTTTATTAATATATTAAAGTGATAATATATTAATTAGAAACTATATTAATTAATTAGAAATTAATCTAGAATTAATTGAAATTAATTTGGTGATTAATTTAATTAATTAAAGATGCAGTGACTGAAATTGTAATTATCCAATAGTTGAGTAAGTGACAGTTTTAGCAAGATATTAACCAGCAGAATTATGGCTAAGATAAACCATTATTTCGATTAATATAATTAGGATAAATATATTTGAATTGATAGATAACGATTTATCTTATTTGAATTCAAAAATGTTTATATCTAAAGGCTTGTCTGGTTATCTGCTGAAGACTATAAATAGGGACCCTAGGGGACCTTATTTCTGCGCCATTTTACATCTCCTCTCTGGAATTTTCGTGACCTATCTACTGCTCCCTGGGTGTGATCTCATTTGATGCAGGACACTTGTGCTGCTCAGCTTCAGGATTAAAACTAAAGGTTGGTTTTTCTGATTTATTTCTTTAGTAATTTTTTATGTTGGCCTTTAGGAATTATTTATATGTTCAAAGTTAGAAAACGTAGATCTAATTTAGGTTTCATGTGAACTTAGGGTTTTAGTTCATAGATTTGCAGTAAACCTTTCATATACAGATGTTGATATTGATGATCTTCGCGAAGAATGGACGGCTTATGTAACAAACTTTCATTGTCGGTGATATCTTTTGTAGCAACAATAAACAATACTTTTGATGACTTTGAAATAATTTTAGATATTTGAAATGATATTATCTTATGTAATGGATTGTTTTTATATATTGAGATTGTAATTTGTAGCATTAAATTTGGTGATTTATTTTGAATTTTAGTAAATTTACAAAAATTATATTTTTTTTAGAAAACGTAAAATCATGACATACAAATGTGTATCGTAAATGTAATTCGTAAGCACAAGTCGTAAACATCAGTCGTAAACTCAGTTGTAAACATCAGTCGTAAACTCAGTTGTAAACGTCAGTCGTAAACGTTAGTCTTAAATGTTAGTTTTAAAGGTCAGTCATAAATGTCAGTCATAACTTATGATGGACAAATGTCTATCATCTTTCATTTATGACTGGGCTTTCAATGACAGACATTTGTCAGTCATCTATACCCTTTAATGACTGACATGGTCAGTCATTAAAGGTTTATTTTTCTAGTAGTGTATAATATTAGTTCAAAGCAAAATAACCCAGAAATTCGAATTACTTACAATAATATTAGTTCAACACGAAATAAGATTAAGATATAGAAATAACCTAATATTCAATGAAAATATGAACAAAAACGGTAAATAAGAGAGACAGACACTAGTACAAAACTGCGAATTGATCGGACAGCGTTGGAATTAAACGGCCACACATTCGAATATTTATGTGGCTAAATGTACCAAAATAAAACTCACACTATTAGTTAGCCACATATGAACTCCGATCGCGTAAAGGTCACTGCTATTTTTTGGTTGATTATTTAGCCACATATGAATTTGGAACGCCTGACAAATGAAGGGTAAGTTCGAAGCATTAGTCACGATATACATATAAATCGTGATAAATATATGTCATATACTTGAACACCGTGACCAAATGCCATATATTGTCACATAAAGTAATTTTTTATGTTTCGAAATGTTAGAGTCGAGTTTGTCTTACATGATTTCAGTACAGCAAAAATCTGGTAGATATGGTCACATAACTTATTATGTGTATATAAACTTTAGCGTGTGTTAGCTAGCAAAAGCTAATGTGTACAGTCATATTTATTTCTAGCACGATTATGTGATTATATGACTTCATAATAGTCACACCATATCACAAACGTGTAACTAAATGATGTTTATGGCCACATTTTAGGTGATTATATGTGGCCAATATATTCATAACAGTCACGTCGTGAAACATTCATTTGACTATTTATTTAGAGAAAAAATGGGCAAAAACGGTTATCATTAAATTTGGTATTAATTACATTGAGTGTTTGTGTGTCTAAATCATGAGAGTTTATTTATATGGTCACATGAAATAATTTTTTATGTGTCTAAATCATAGAGTTGAGTTTGTCACACATGATTTCAGTGTAGCCAAATCCGGTACATATGGTCACATAACTTGTTATGTGTGTCTAAACTTTTGCCTATGTTAGCTTGTCAAATGCTAATGTGTATAGTCACATTTATTTCTAGCACGATCAATGTGACTATATGGCTTTATAATAGCTACACCATATCATAAATGTGTATCTAAATGATGTTTATGGCCACATTTTAGGTGATTATATGTGACCAATATATTCATAACAATCACGTTGTGAAATATTTATGTAGCTATTATTTAGAGCAAAAATAGGAAAAAATGGTTATCATTAAATTTGGTATTAGTCACATTGAGTGTTTGTGTGTCTAAATCATGAGACTTTATATGGTCACATGAAGTAATTTTTTGTGTCTAAATCATAGAGTCGAGTTTGTCACACATGATTGCAGTGTAGCCAAAATCTCGTACATATGGTTACATAACTTATTATGTGTGTCTAAACTTTAGCGTGTGTTAGCTTGGCAAAAGCTAATGTATATAGTCACGTTTATTTCTAGCACGATCATGTGACTATGTATTTATAATAGCCACACCATATCACTATTTATCTAAATGATTTTTATGGCCACATTTTAGGTGATTATATGTGACCAATATATTCATAACAATCACGTCATGAAATATTCATGTGGATATTATTTACAGCAAAAATAGGCTGAAACGGTTATCATTAAATTTGGTATTAGTCACATTGAGTGTTTTTGTGTCTAAATCTTGAGACTTTATATGGTCACATGAAGTAATTTTTTATGTGTCTAAATCATAGAGTCGAGTTTGTCACACATGATTTCAATTTAGCCAAAATCCGGTACATATTGTCACATAACTTATTGTGTGTGTCTGAACTTTAGCGTGTGTTAGCTTGGCAAAAACTAATGTGTATAGTCACATTTATTTCTAGCACGATCATGTGACTATATGGCTTTATAATAGCCACACCATATCACAAATGTGTATCTAAATGATGTTTATGGCCACATTTTAGGTGATTATATGTGACCAGTATATTCATAGCAATCACATCGTGAAATATTCATGTGGTTATTATTTACAGCAAAAGTAGGCAAAAACGGTTATCATTAAATTTGGTCTTAGTCACATTGAGTGTTTGTGCGTTTAAATCATAAGACTTTATATGGTCACATGAAGTAATTTTTTATGTGTCTAAATCATAGAGTCGAGTTTGTCACACATGATTTCATTGAAGCCAAAATCCGGTACATATGGTCACATAACTTATTATGTGTGTCTAAATTTACAGTGTGTTGGCTTGGTAAAAGATACGTGTATAGTAAATAATAAGTATTGGGATTTTAAATCGATGTAACATTTAGCTCACTTGTCTAACACGTTTCTTTGTAGATGGATGGGATTCAAGTTCGACTCCGACTTTCGGCATGTTTTTGCATACTAAAGCCATTTTGACCAAAAGGTATAATATATAGCAGAAATGGTATGGTCAAATGGTTATTGTAATATGCTTGTTAGTGAATGGTAATGTAAAAGTGATGTTATGACATTGAATGTATTTATGTGATAATTTGCAAGGTTAATGCACTACAATAATTAAATGGCACTGTACTATAAAATATGGAAGTCATACAAAGATACAACTCATCATTCTATAAAATTGTTCGAACTTCAGCATCAATACGAATTAACCAACAAATACAATGAATTTTAGAGTGTGACAACTTGAGCATGACATGGTTCACTTGGATATTTGTATAACAATACCTCCACAGTCGGTTCGATAGTAATCATCTTATGATTCATTACCCAAGTCACGTCGATCCACACGTGGCAATATGTTATCATTGTGCGGGTGAATGAAGGTACTAAATTCCTCATCGACTTCGTCATATGTATCTTTGTAATTCTTGGGAGGTGTCTTAAAGACAATAGACAATTTTTTATCTAGCTGGTCTTTCACATACAACACTTGTCATGCTTGTGAGGCTAATATGAACGGATCAACCTTGTGGCCTAAATTATTCAGGTAAACCAATATATAACCAAGAGTAGTATCGCTTTTGACTCCACCAACTCTATGATTAACCCAATCACATTTGAAAAGAGGAATTTTCCTGAAACAGTAATCTAGTACCCATATCTCTTGTAAAACCCCATAATAAATTTGTCTTGTGGTTGCAACTTCTTTGGAAATGTGCAGATCTATTGCCTCAACACTAACCCACTGTTCTGGTAAACTCTGTCAGCACGAAATTTTGTACGAAATGTATACCCATTGATGTATATTCATCGTATTTCACTATGGTGGTGCATGGTCCATATGAAATCCACCTTACGATTTCTGATACACTTTCTTTGGAGATCAGTAAGTCTCTCTCAACCTGAATTTCATTACAAGTATATATGAGCTTCAAATCGAAGAAACAACAAACAAACAATTACAAATAACATACAATTAGTTACCTCTTCACATAACCACTTAGCAAAAGATTTATAGTGCTCCTTCTCCAGCAATGATATTCGTTTACCCGGGTTTTCTATTTCCAAAACCTGCTTGTGTTGTCTGACTCAAGGTCTTTGACTATTATATTTTATAGAATATTTTTCTTAAAAAACACGAAGTTCATCCCAGATCTTCATTAATTTCATGTAATAAGTGGATAAATCGTGTGATCCTTGTGATATTGAGTAGAGTTGTTGTATTTGAAAAATCAAAGCACCACTGTATTGTTCGTACCTTTGATTGAGTTCAGACTACATAGCAGAAGTTGTTTGTAAAAAGAGGACACTATCGGCAATGTTCTTGTGGAGAGAATTTAGAAGCCAACTAATGACCATAGAGTTAGCACGATACCAATTGGAATAAGAAGGAGAATCAATAGCAGGTGGACAAATCGATCCATCAACAAATCCTAATTTGTTTTTTGCAGAGAGCGTGATAATCATTGATCTTCGCCACGACGTGTAACCAACGCCATTGAAGACATCGATGACCAAAATTGAACTTGGATTATCAGATGATCTAATGTAAAATGGACTAGAAACAGGAAGAGCAAGTAGATCAATTGAATTTGATGCTGAATCAGACATTGGAACATAACTTTCATGAAGAGAGAATGAGAGAAAATCTTAATCTTTTCATAAAACTGAAACTATCTAATACAGAAGTTATTACATATATATAACTAAACTTCTAACTAACAATGTAGTTACTAACAGAAATCGAACTAACATAACCATAAAATTACAAAAATACCCTTTTGGTAAAGCTAACATCCAGCCCTAGTGCTACCCCTAAAATTATATGTGATACCTCTTAATAATTTGTTTTGGATCCACCACAAGATATATAATTTATAGAAACTATTTTATAAATATGTTATACAATTTATTGAATTGTATTAAGATAAATTTATTGCGATGATATACATCGAAAACAATATCGTGGATGTGGCATGCTAGATTAAGTCTTTGTAGATTTATCAATTAGATATTTAATATCAAATCAATCAAATGTTCTAGGTGTGTGAATTGTGGTTTGAACTTGTAATTATTGTCGTTGCTTAACGTCAAATGTAAACCTGAACCCAGTAGCTTTAAAAATATATATATTATGTTGTGTCGAGTATATTTTTAATTAAACTAAACTAAAATATGTACTTAGCTTCAATTTGGGTTTGGACCGGATCAATTTAAATTCTGTCATCCACGATTTCTTTCGTGTGGGTTGGATTTTGGTTTGGTACGTGCACACCTCCGAAAGTTCTATTTCTAAGATTCTATCGACAAACGGCTAAAAATATTGTAGCATGTAATCTAATTGGTGGGTTGGAACTTCGGAGAAGGAGGTTTTCCCTAGAATTGGGATATTACCTACTTTTTCGTTTTTGTTTGTATTACCTACTTTACTCAAAGTAGACATTGTCCACTCACTCTTTCCTTTCTCATTTACGTGTGGGTGTTGTAATTTCGAATTTTCGACTTATAGAAAAACAAAAAAATGTTGTTTTGGTTATTCATAACGACGGTTTCTTCATCACATCACATGGTATACCTTTATACTTATTTTTTTGATAGAATTATTTTTCATCAAAAGCATAGGACATTATGGTAAATTTTTGGACGGGCAAACTTATTTCTATATTTTAACTCACATAAACCCAACTATATGCAAAAAACAAAAATGAATAATCGGTTAAATTTTCTTTTAAGAATATATTTGTTTTGAATATTTTTAATTAAAGAAAATATTAAATTAGTTAATATAAAAAATCATTTTTGTTTTAATTTTTTCATTTGATAACTTATTTTTTAACATTAACATTAAAGCATTGTATATTACGCATTGTTTTATATCTGTTTTTAAAATGGAACAGCACCCTTAGATGTCAAAAATCCTCGTGGGGCCCGTTCTTGTGGGACCCCAAACCCGTACGGGGTATTTTTTTAAAAAAAAAAACCCGAGGCGCGGGCGGGGTGGGAGCAGAATTAACCCCCTTTTAATTTTGGGGCGGAGACGGGGTGGGGCAACCCTGTCCCGAAACCCTGCGAGGCACCGTTAATATATATATATATATATATATATATATATATATATATATATATATATATATATATATATATATATATATATATATATATATATATATATATATATATATATAGATTTAGGATCTTTTGAGAACCAACTTTACCCCGAGAACTCCAAAACCGATATTTTTTTAAAAAAACCGACCCATATGCCTCTTAGACACTCAAAATGGGCCTGGGGCGCTGGAAAAAAATTCGGTTTCGGAAAACTTTCCGCCGGGGCCTAACACCACGTACGGCTCCGTGAGAAGGGCGGTGGACAGAAATGGCCTTGTTGTTGAAAAAACGACTTTTTTTTGAAAAATTTGTACATGTGCAAAAAAAAATTGTACATGTAAACTTTTTTATACGTGCACTTTTTTTCAAGTTTTTTTTATGGATGTCTTTCTAATACATATTTAAGGCGTTTTGTAAAAAAAATTGAAAAAAGAGTACGTATAAAAAAGTTTGTACATGTACAATTTTTTTTTTTTTTGCACATGTACAAATTTTATGGTTTTCAGGTTCCTGGGGTGAAATTGGTTCTCAAAATATCATATATATATATATATATATATATATATATATATATATATATATATATATATATATATATATATATATATATATATATATATATATATATATATATATATAGGTTCATATGTGGAGACTAATTATTGTGTGAGTGTATGATTGATTCTGGTCCAATCAATTGTAGAGGGCATAATAGTAAATTAACATAATTATTAATTAATTACTTATAATATCCACTAATTTAGGAAAATATCCATCCGTTTCCTTATTTCACGTTGCTTCCAACTAATTTATAGGGTTCCATCAGGCTCCACCTTAATTGATTCAAGAAGAAGGGCACGACTTCGACCTCCTCCACCCTCTCAAATTGACGCAGACCTCCGCCCTCCACCATTTTTCCTATCGTCGACATTGCTTACCTCATCTGTCATGATCCGACCATCGATTTCTAGTCTCAATCAAAATTCGAAGCATCGATTCCGATCATAATCTCTTTCTCTCACGGATACTGTTAATCTCTCACTATTACTCGACAATCTGATGCTAATTGATTCATTCATCACCATGTACGAGGTATTCAATTGATCTTCTATGTTAATTATTTGTTATTTGTGTGTTTCTTTCGCATTATTATTTGTATATTGATGTCCGTTAGATCCGTCAGTTTTTCATTTTCATTTGAGACTCGTTTCTTTAACCATAGTTAACTAATGATATTGTGAGAAAGATAATTTTTTGGTTGTTTCAACCTAATGACCATTTGGATTTCTTTAGAATTTAGGATATTTGTGGCTTATATTTAGCTTATTAATTTAATCGAGTGGAGATAGTCGAGTCTTGCTTCTAACATTTTAAATGCCAAGGAAGATGCATTTTTTCTCAATTGAATATTTTCACTTTTTGAATTGGATGTTTACAAGACCTTTGCAACCAGTGGCTTTAGCTTATATGATATTTATTCTTTAATTGACTAAATAAGAATGCAGGGGTGGTTGGTTTTCTTTGAAAAAAGGCAATTTGTTTTATTTCAATTAATTCTTTATGAATCATCCACATTCGTTGAAAAACGGTAATTTGTTTTATTTCAATTAATTCGTTAGTTTTATTTGGATTATGAAACCTATCTCGGCAGTTTTTGTTTGTTGGTATTGAGTTTTTTTTATAAATTGGTTAAAGTCTTGGCCTTTATTAAGATGCATGTCATGTGTTCGATGAAATGCATTAGTAAAACCGATCCTATTTTAAACTTTCAAAAGCACTTAGTTTTTTTACCAAGAATGAAATGTGGTCTTTTTGAAACACCGGAATAATGTTATTATAGAAAATTTTGACCTTTTATTTAAAAAAAACAGTTATCTAGAACGTGAGGTTGATTTTGATAACGAGGGTTTGTTAAAACGACTTATCTTACATAAGTTCTTTACTTTTCAGAATGCTTGGATTCTTCAAGAATGCGTACTGAAGTCATTTATGTTCATTTCAGGATTTTCTTTCAAGGTGGATACTTTTCAGAATTCATATTCTTTCAGAATGGGTCTTACTCTTCAAGAAGATCTCATCTTTCAGAATAGATTTGGTGGTATAACCATATTCTCTCAGAATTTCAAGATTGAACAAGCAAGACCAACCATATTCTTACAGAATGGAAGTGGTGATTCAACAATATTCTTTTATAATTTCAAGTTTGAGCTTGCAAAACAACAATATTCTTTCAGAATGGAAAGAACTAACATAATGCATTCTCCAGTCTGATATCGATTTTATATTCTTCATTCTTACAGAATGTATATTGTCATTATATTTTTATACTTTATATTTAAAACAAACATTCCTGTGGAATGTACCTTGTAATTAGTTTTTTATAGTTTTGGTATAAAAGCATACATGATAGTGTTGTCATAAGAATGTTTATTATTGTTTATGCAAATTATTATTATTGGTTTTATATACAGGTGTATTCTTTAAGAATAAAAGTGTAAATTTAAGAATAAAAGTGTAAATTTAAATCGTCAAGAACCTGCGTATTTTGTTTAACTAATTCATGAACAATTTTAAATATTAAATAAAATTGGTGATTTAATTTCGTTTTTATTAATTAAAATTTACTTATTGCCTAAAATGTAGGTAATATTTAAATTTCTCTCTCCTAATAAGAATAGAAAGTACGATCATGCAGTATAACTAATTAAATTATAATCCCTAAATATCCGCACATTCCAAATTTTGTCATGGGTAAATTTGACTAATTTACCCTTATTGATTTTATTTAATTAAAAATAATTAATTTTTATTCAATTAATTACGATCATGTCATCATCATCTTAACACTACAAATAAAATTACATTTAGTGGCATAGAAAAAGTGACACTAAAAACCGAAAAAATGTCACTAAAAACCTCCTAAGCAATCAGCGGCACAAAAAAAAGTGCCACTAAAAGCGCTGCCACTAAAGACTTTTAGTGTCACTTTTCAATTGTGTCGCTGCAGCACTATTGGGTTTTAGTGGCACTTTTCTATTATGCCACTATAGGGCTTGTAGGTTTTAGTGGCACTATTTTTATACCTCTATTCAATTGCTAAAAAATAAATATTATTTCACTATCTAATTGCAAAAATAAATATTATTTTACTACTAGTAAATATCCCAAAAACCTCATATCATCCCAAAGATATATTATATTTAAATGCAACAATAAACAAAGTAAAAATACATTGCTATGTTCAACATAAATTAAATCCAACAAATTACATTATATTTCAACATTTCTAAAGTACAAATTTTATGTTCATCATTTGTCCATGCTAAACCGCCACTGTCATAGCTCTATCAAGGCCATGAATGAATGTACCTTTTAAGTTCTAAACATAACACCTGCATCATTTTAACAAATTAATTAGACACATGGAACATTGATACACAATGCAAAAGATAATTGTACCCTTTAGCATGCAATAGAAAGTCTATTGTATTTCCTATTAAGTGCTGAATAGATAAAGGATGTTTGTAGCAAGTGTTGCATACACTATCTACAAAAAGTGTTTCTTACTTTCTTATATGGAGTGTCAATAAATGACTATTTTACCCTTCACTACAAGATTAAAGAAATGGTTATAGGAAATCTACCTTGGATATATGGCGAGCATTTTCAAGTATGGCCTGCAGTTTAAGCTCTGAAAGCAGAGAGCTTGCAACACTGTCGGGTCCCACAAGTTTATTCTCATTTAATTTTCCAACAACTAAAGGATCAAAATCTACAAAAACTTCCCTGCATTTCATTACCATTTTTCATGAGAGTAAACACTTGGCAGCATTTCATTACCATTTTTCATGAGAGTAAACACTTGGCAAAATATTCGAAACATATTAACAGAATGATAACAATCCAAAAGAAACATTAAATGGATTGGGTAAAATCTACATGTTCACAATCCAAAAGAAACATTAAAAATAATCAAATAAGTCAAACATGTTATCATCGTGTACACATACTTGTCATTATAAACGAAACTTAACTTTTGATTCACTTTTTAGGAAAAAACCCACCTATTATTTATCTGAATATTGGTCGGTGTGACATCCGCCTAAAAAGGATTCAGTTCAACCCAACCCAATTGGAAATTTAATAAACCCTACTCGAGATTTCTTGACGCTAATAGGATCAAAACCCTTACACTACGATATAAATTGACGTTAATAGCAATATATCATAGTATAACGTTATAACTATAATAAAATTAAATTATGATACCATATTAAAATCAAATCAAAGTATGATGCTCTAATTAAATTAAAAGAATCAAACTTGAATGCTATAATTAAACTTCAAATCAAAGTAGATTGTTATAATCAAATAATAACCTATTTTTTTTATAAAACTCTATTTTTATAAACACTACATTAAATTTTATAAAACTCTTAAGATGCTTGTGTTAGTGGGGAATTATGAAGACCACCAAAAGTAAAAGGTTATTCCCATTGTCTCCCACTCACACCTTCCATCATCTTTCCTTTCATTTTTCTCCCAACACATTATTCTCATCACCACTCAAACCATATCTATTCTTCCTCTCACTCTCAATCTCGAAATTCCTCCTAGAAATCTTCATTTTTCAGCCAAGAACACTTCAATATACTCAAATCTCCATCCCTCTTGAAGCATTCATCAAGGTATGTTGTTAAAAGTTCCAAATTCATACATGAAACAAATTAAATCCACCAAAATATCTAAAACTCATTTTATGCATAAACCTGATTTTTCTCAGACTCTCATAAATAAAATAAGAAGTTCTGGAACTTTTCAGAAAATAACTTATTTTTATTGAATTACTATAATTATTGCAATAAAATATGGCAATAATTCACATAAAATACGTTTTGCAGTTAATAAATTCTGGAAAACTTTTGGAACAACCCATATATTGAGTAAAGTGGATTTATAAAGTTTCATGCATTTATATTACTGTTTGATGCTCATTTTGTATTTTATTTTGTTGTAGAAAAATAAATTGCAAAATATAGTTAGGTATGTTAAAATCTAGATTTTATATTTTTCCCACCTAATACACATTTTAAAGACTCCATGACAAAATTTACAGATTTTTGTAAGAAGGTTTGCTTATTTTTCCTGATTTAATGTTTATTTAATGGTTTAAATTGATAATAAATAGCTACACATGTCCAAAAATTATAAAACCTTATCAGAATACCATATATAACATGTTAATCATAAATAAAAAGTCTAATGAATTTCTCTTAATATTTCCCTATTATTTATGATTTTATTGATTAGTTAATAATGAAAAACATAAGAAATACTTCCCATAGTCCAAAATATCCAACATATTTACAGTAGGCTCAATATATTGTTAGAAAACTATGGTTAATTTCCAGAATTTTTGGGAATCATTTATTATTTTTCCCGAATTTTGTTGTGGTTTAATTATTAAAATACTAAATAAATACTAAAGCAGTTAGGAAAAATATGAAAATTTTACAGTAATTACTATTTTATGAAATAATGATTTTCTAATAATTTCATAATGTTTCATTACTTTTTAGTATTTAAAACTATTTTCCAAAATATCTAAGCATGTAAAAATGCCTTTTTAATGATTATTTCATATAAATAATTGTTTATAATATATAAAATCTGTAAATACTTATAATTTGACAAGTTATTATTTTAATAAGAAATTATTAAAATCTTGCCTAAAGTGAAAATATAAATTAATTAAGCAAAGTAATTAATTCAATTTAAAATTCATCTAACCTATGAATACATTAATATTCAAAACAAAATTTGATTATTGTTAATTCATCTAATATAAGAATATGTGTCTAATTATTTTTATTAATACTTCATTCCCGTTTAGTGGTTCCTAAACCAAAACTATTAATTATAATAGGTTCCACGTCGTTTTGACCCGAGCCGTCTATCGTACAACACGCGTATTCCGTTTGGACTAATGTGAGTAATCTACCCCATATTTTATAATTTTCAATACTTTTGGGGTGTATCATGTGGTTCTAATATGTTTTCAACTTCATTTTATTATTTTATCACAATTGAGACATTGTTGTGACATTTATACTTGAATCATTATTTGTATAATTATTGTTTGTTTACGCTACATGTACTTGTAGTGCATTATCATTTTTAGTCTAATCTCCATTACTATGCCCGTATTCTTGAGGTACGTTATGGACAACAATAGCGCTATTGGGTTGACCACCCAGCCTTGGGACGCTAAGGTGATTGATTGCACGTGGTTGAGTGTGTATGATGATTAGATGCTCCATCCTATATATATACATATATATGTATATATAAGGTGAGGACTTATTGTTGTTGTTATCATTTGTTAATCAATTTTTGATTTATAAACTGTTATCTCGATAACAGTTGCTTGCCAACTTCAAAAGAAAACAAATTTCAAATTAGTCAAACTCACAATTTTCTTTAATAAAACTAGATTACTCACCAACTCTCGTAGTTGACCTGTTTTTACCCATGATGCAGATTTGAAGAATGAAGTTGATGAAAAGTAGGGTGTACCTTAGAAACCCACAAGACTATTTAAATTTGATGTAATAAATGTTATTGTATTTTGATTTGTATTTGTATGTTGTGGATCTTGTTTGCATACTTAGTACTCAATTGAATCTAATCATATTATAACATAGTTGTCATGAGACTTTGAACAATATATCACGCCTTGATCGATTCCGCCAAGGATCAGGGTGTGACAGATTGGTATTAGAGCCCTTGACTATAGGGAATTAGGTTAATTGCCTTGACCTAGTCTATAGCCTCTAGGGTCCTCTCGTATGCTAGTTTATAAAATGCACACACAACTGCATGCAATTCGCACTTAGAAAATCCTAGGAATACCTTTGTGTGCTAATTGCTCCCTTATGTGCTTACGTATTATTCCCGACACTTATATGTGTGCATACACTTGTGAATTTTCTCCTCTTTCTCTTAAAATCACATACATACTCAAATGGTTTCAAAATAAAATTTATATACATATATATTCCTTAGAGCTCATAGGAAATTAAAAGTCATCCACTCTAGTTGGGTAGGATCAAAGTAATGGACGCGTAGTAACTGGAAGGGGGAGGTGCCGGTAGCCCGAAAGTCCTGACTAGGTAAGCATTCGTATACATCCCAATCAACCGAGGGACCAGTTTGCTTACCTGGGGACCAAAGGCGAGAGTTCCCAAACCTATAGGCCAAAGCGCGTTATTCACATTACTTTTGAGCCATCAAAATACCCGACCTTATCAAACGTATCCGAAAGGATACACTCCAAAATGGCCAACTCATTGGACTATTAAGTTCCCTAATGGGCCTAGAAGTGGGAAAAACATGTGAAAACTTAGTATTGTGGGGGCCCACGCAATTGCTACATGCTTCACATTTAGTACCCATGGAAAGCCCAAAAGGTGCCAAACACTCCTAACCATGGCCCAACAAGTGTTTTACAATCATTTTACCCAACAATGTCTACAAACTTGATTTCCATAATCAATTTACAAGTAACTCACAAGTCCATATGCGTGTTTCTCATAGATGGCATTACGACCCCCTCTGTAACCATTGTAACTATCACCATATGTCCACCAGCCCGTGTCGCCTTTGTACGACTTGTGGTCGCTATGGCCACTTGGCGGACACATGCCGTGCACCAAAAACTCAGCGACCATTCGCTCTACCCTCAAATCAGCAAACACAAACCCGGTATCCAACTGGAACATGCTTCAACTGTGGTGACCCCACCCATTTCAGAAACGCGTGTCCTAGGCTTGTCAATATCATTAACACTCAAGCCCAGGCAAATCCAACAATGCAGGTTCCAGCTCCCAAAGGCTGAGCATTTGTCATTACCGCAACCCAAGCACAGACCGATAACAAGGTCGTAAATGGTATGTTTCTCATAAATGACTGCTACGCGTCAGTACTTTTTGATTCAGGTGCCGATAAAAGTTTCGTGTCTTTGGAATTTGAACCCATACTTCACACACCTCGCACGATTCTTGATGAAAACTTTACCGTAGAAGTCGCCAATGGAAAATACATTTCACTCAATGCAGTCATCCAAGATTGCACTTTCGATTTTTGCGGTCATAAATTTTCCATCAATTTAGTTCCTATGGAACTTGGTAGCTTCGACATCATCGTGGGAATGGATTTACTATCCCAAAACCATGCTGAAATAGTATGTTACGAGAAGGTTATTCGTATTCCTCTTGCCGACGGTCAAAGTCTTCGTATTTATGGCAAGACTCGTTCAAAAAAGCTTAGTCTTATGTCATGTACTCAAGCTCGATCATATCTACGTAAAGAATACATTGCTTTCTTAGCCCATGTGGTGGAAACAAAGGTCAAAGAAAAGAAGATCGAAGATATTCCAATTGTACGAGACTTTCCCGACATTTTTCCCGATGACGTATCTGGACTCCCTCCAGTACGTGAACTAGTGTTCCGCATCGATCTCGTTCCTGAGGCTGCTCCCATAGCCAAGTCTCCATATCGGTTAGCTCCAACCGAGATGCAAGAATTGGCAAGTCAGCTCCAAGAATTAACCGATAAGGGATTTATCCGCCCTAGTACTTCACCCTGGGGAGCCCCGGTTCTCTTCATTAAAAAGAAAGATGGTTCGTTTCGTATGTGTATCGATTATCGGGAGTTAAATAAATTTACCATCAAAAACCGATATCCGTTACCTCGGATCGACGACCTTTTTGATCAGCTTCAAGGAGCTTCATGCTTCTCAAAAATCGACCTCCGCTCGGGTTATCACCAACTTCGAGTACGGGAAGAAGACATCCCCAAAACTGCTTTCCGAACCCGCTATGGTCATTACGATTTCACCGTTATGCCTTTTGGCCTAACGAATGCCCCTGCCGCATTCATGGACTTGATTAATCGAGTATTTAAACCTTATCTCGACCGTTTTGTTATCGTCTTTATTGATGACATCCTCATTTACTCCAAGACAAAGGCAGACCATGAAAGACACCTTCGTCTAACTCTCCAAACATTGCAAGGAAATCAGCTCTATGCCAAATTTTCGAAATGCGAGTTTTGGTTAAATGAGGTACAATTCCTCGGTCATATTGTAAGTGACAAGGGTATTTTAGTCGACCCCGCAAAAGTTGAAGCAGTCAAGAATTGGAAAGCCCCACGTACCCCCAAGGAAATTCGGTCCTTCCTCGGTTTAGCCGGCTATTACCGGCGTTTCATTTCAAATTTCTCAAAGATCGCTTTATCGCTTACTTCTCTCACTTGCAAGGGTACGCCATTTGATTGGGGACCCAAGCAGGAAGACGCTTTCCAAACTCTTAAACAAAGATTGTGTGACGCTCCAATTCTTACACTCCCTGAAGGATCCGAAGATTTCGTGGTATACTGCGATGCCTCCAATCTCGGTCTAGGTTGTGTTTTGATGCAAAGGGGAAAGATTATAGCTTACGCATCGCGACAACTCAAAATCCATGAAAGGAATTATACGACTCATGATTTGGAGCTCGGTGCCGTGGTTTTTGCTCTTAAAATTTGGAGGCATTACCTTTACGGCACTAAATGCGTAATTTTCACCGACCATAAGAGCTTGCAACATATTCTTAATCAAAAGGAACTCAATATGAGGAAAACACGATGGGTCGAACTCCTAAATGATTACGAGTGTGAAATACGCTATCATCCGGGCAAGGCAAACGTGGTAGCCGACGCGTTAAGTCGAAAAGAACATGCCAAAGCATTTCATCTAATATGTTCTCCTATCTTGTCCAATCTCAGTGACCGAATTCGAGGAGCCCAACACTCGGCAATTACCGAAAATGACATGCCCACGGGAATTGATGGGGAGTTGGAAAGTAAATCTGATGGTATTTTCTATTATCAAGATCGCATCTGGATCCCAGATCGCGACAATCTTCGTACCTTTCTGATGGAAGAAATCCATAAAACTCGATATTCCATTCATCCTGGTGCTGACAAGATGTATCATGGCCTGAGAACCAATTATTGGTGGTCGGGAATAAAAAAGGATATTGCTTTATTCGTGGCCAAATGTCTTACATGTTCCAGGGTCAAAGCAGAACATCAACGACCCTCTAGACTATTGGTCTAACCGGTAATCCCCGAGTGGAAATGGGAAGCGATCGCCATGGATTTCGTAACCAAACTTCCCCGTACCACCAAGGCACATGACAGCATTTGGGTAATCGTTGACCGTTTGACTAAATCTGCTCACTTCCTTCCCATCCGTGAACATTTCAAGGTCGAACAACTTGCTCGGATTTACATCGACGAGATAGTTAGTCGGCATGGCATCCCTCTCAGCATCATTTCAGATCGTGATGGGAGATTTCTCTCTCGATTTTGGCAATCACTTCAAGCAGCCATGGGAACCGCCTCGATCTCAGTACCGCCTATCATCCTCAAACCGATGGTCAATCTGAGAGGACAATTTAAACACTCGAATATATGTTGAGGGCGTGTGTCTTAGATTTCGGAGGAAACTGGGACTCTCATTTACCGTTGGTGGAATTCTCCTATAATAACAGTTATCATTCTAGCATCGGGATGCCACCATTTTAGGCATTGTATGGCCGTAAATGCCGATCTCCTATTTGCTGGCATGAAATTGGCGAGTCCCACGTAATTCGCGCAAGAGTGGATTCTCCAATCGTTGGTCCTGAGCTTATCCAGGAAACAACCGACAAAATCACTCAGATTCGCAATAACCTTCTCACAGCTCGTAGCCGACAAAAGAGTTACGCCGATAAGCGACGCAAACCGCTTGAATTTACTGTGGGTGACATGGTCATGTTAAAAGTGTCCCCATGGAAAGGTGTGGTTCGATTTGGACGCAAGGGTAAATTGGCACCCCGCTACGTAGGGCCGTTTAAGATCTTGAAAAGGATCGGACCAGTAGCCTACGAGTTGGATCTACCAATAGAGCTTAATAAAGTTCACCCAGTATTTCATATAGCCAACCTCAAGAAGTGTTTAGCTGACGAGAACCTTCATGTTCCTCTCGAGGATATCCAAATCGACGAGACAATGCAATTTATCGAGAAACCCTTGGAAATTGCAGACCGAAAGGAAAAGCAACTCAAAAGAAGTTGCATTCCCCTGGTCAAGGTCAGGTGGCAGTCAGCACGTGGACCTGAGTATACATGGGAGCGTGAGGATCAAATGCGTACCAAATACCTGCAACTTTTCTCTTAAGGTACTCTCTTCTTAAATTTCGGGACGAAATTTCCTAAAGTAGGGGAGACTGTGACATCCGCCTAAAATGGATTCGGTTCAACCCAACCCAATTGGAAATTTAATAAACCCTACTCGAGATTTCTTGACGCTAATAGGATCAAAACCCTTACACTACGATATAAATTGACGTTAATAGCAATATATCATAGTATAACGTTATAACTATAATAAAATTAAATTATGATACCATATTAAAATCAAATCAAAGTATGATGCTCTAATTAAATTAAAAGAATCAAACTTGAATGCTATAATTAAACTTCAAATCAAAGTAGATTGTTATAATCAAATAATAACCTATTTTTTTTATAAAACTCTATTTTTATAAACACTACATTAAATTTTATAAAACTCTTAAGATGCTTGTGTTAGTGGGGAATTCTGAAGACCACCAAAAGTAAAAGGTTATTCCCATTGTCTCCCACTCACACCTTCCATCATCTTTCCTTTCATTTTTCTCCCAACACATTATTCTCATCACCACTCAAACCATATCTATTCTTCCTCTCACTCTCAATCTCGAAATTCCTCCTAGAAATCTTCATTTTTCAGCCAATAACACTTCAATATACTCAAATCTCCATCCCTCTTGAAGCATTCATCAAGGTATGTTGTTAAAAGTTCCAAATTCATACATGAAACAAATTAAATCCACCAAAATATCTAAAACTCATTTTATGCATAAACCTGATTTTTATCAGACTCTCATAAATAAAATAAGAAGTTCTGGAAATTTTCAGAAAATAACTTATTTTTATTGAATTACTATAATTATTGCAATAAAATATGGCAATAATTCACATAAAATACTTTTGGCAGTCAATAAATTCTGGAAACATTTTGGAACAACCCATATATTTAGTAAAGTGGATTTATAAAGTTTCATGCATTTATATTACTGTTTGATGCTCATTTTGTATTTTATTTTGTTGTAGAAAAATAAATTGCAAAATATAGTTAGGTATGTTAAAATCTAGATTTTATATTTTTTGCACCTAATACACATTTTAAAGACTCCATGACAAAATTTACAGATTTTTGTAAGAAGGTTTGCTTATTTTTCCTGATTTAATGTTTATTTAATGGTTTAAATTGATAATAAATAGCTACACATGTCCAAAAATTATAAAACCTTATCCGAATACCATATATAACATGTTAATCATAAATAAAAAGTCTAATGAATTTCTCTTAATATTTCCCTATTATTTATGATTTTATTGATTAGTTAATAATGAAAAACATAAGAAATACTTCCCATAGTCCAAAATATCCAACATATTTACAGTAGGCTCAATATATTGTTAGAAAACTATGGTTAATTTTCCAGAATTTTTGGGAATCATTTATTATTTTTCCCGAATTTTGTTGTGGTTTAATTATTAAAATACTAAATAAATACTAAAGCAGTTAAGAAAAATATGAAAATCTTACAGTAATTACTATTTTATGAAATAATGATTTTCTGATAATTTCAGAATGTTTCATTACTGTTTAGTATTTAAAACCATTTTCCTAAATATCTAAGCATGTAAAAATGCCTTTTTAATGATTATTTCATATAAATAATTGTTTATAATATATAAAATCTGTAAATACTTATAATTTGACAAGTTATTATTTTAATAAGAAATTATTAAAATCTTGCCTAAAGTGAAAATATAAATTAATTAAGCAAAGTAATTAATTCAATTTAAAATTCATCTAACCTATGAATACATTAATATTCAAAACAAAATTTGATTATTGTTAATTCATCTAATATAAGAATATGTGTCTAATTATTTTTATTAATACTCCATTCCCGTTTAGTGGTTCCTAAACCAAAACTATTAATTATAATAGGTTCCACGTCGTTTTGACCCGAGCCGTCTATCGTACAACACGCGTATTCCGTTTGGACTAATGTGAGTAATCTACCCCATATTTTATAATTTTCAATACTTTTGGGGTGTATCATGTGGTTCTAATATGTTTTCAACTTCATTTTATTATTTTATCACAATTGAGACATTGTTGTGACATTTATACTTGAATCATTATTTGTATAATTATTGTTTGTTTACGCTACATGTACTTGTAGTGCATTATCATTTTTAGTCTAATCTCCATGACTATGCCCGTATTCTTGAGGTACGTTATGGACAATAATAGCGCTATTGGGTTGACCACCCCGCCTTGGGACGCTAAGGTGATTGATTGCACGTGGTTGAGTGTGTATGATGATTAGATGCTCCATCCTATATATATACATATATATGTATATATAGGGTGAGGACTTATTGTTGTTGTTATCATTTGTTAATCAATTTTTTATTTATAAACTGTTATCTCGATAACAGTTGCTTGCCAACTTCAAAAGAAAACAAATTTCAAATTAGTCAAACTCACAATTTTCTTTAATAAAACTAGATTACTCACCAACTCTCGTAGTTGACCTGTTTTTACCCATGATGCAGATTTGAAGAATGAAGTTGATGAAAAGTAGGGTGTACCTTAGAAACCCACAAGACTATTTAAATTTGATGTAATAAATGTTATTGTATTTTGATTTGTATTTGTATGTTGTGGATCTTGTTTGCATACTTAGTACTCAATTGAATCTAATCATATTATAACATAGTTGTCATGAGACTTTGAACAATATATCACGCCTTGATCGATTCCGCCAAGGATAGGGGTGTGACAGTCGGTTTGGTTTATAGTTAGTCAGATGGATTGGGTAAAATAAAAAATACACCCAAAACGCATCAAATAATAGATTATCGTTTTTCGTAAGCATATTACTAAATGTATAGGAAAAATGTGTAGCCCAACCTATTCCGACATTTATCCAAAAACATTAACTTGTTTTAATGATATTATTTGTGGTCGTATTTAACATAGTAATCATGTGCATAATTCAACCATTTTAAACCAAACACAGTAAGAATTTGGTAAAAGTACCTTCTCCTTTTGTGCCCAGTAGTCAACTAAAAAGCTATTGATCCTTTGCAACAACACCTCTGCGCCAGGTCTACCTCCATGGTATTCACAAATCCATCCTGTCCCCATCAAAATAATACATAGGGTAATACTTGAATAATTATTAATTTATAACTAATTACCGGTAACTTCAAACAATAACTCCAAGAAAATCTGCAATGCGATAAATAATGGCAGTTTAGTAATTTTACTTTATTCTATGTTCTTGGACAGAGGACAAAATCGAATAGTTCATAAAAGGGTATATGGTAAAGTAAATATCTCGACATTCATTTATTCAAATTATCGAACGCCTTGTAAAAGAACTTGGTGATTTGCCCTGAAAAATCCCAAATCTTTAACTACAAAACATATGAAATTGTTATAGATAAATCAAATAAGACCAGAAAAGTCAAAGAGAAAGCAACGAGAAAGTCCAAACATTAACCACCCGGCCACTGTGCTATCAAATTGTATCTCGAAGTCTCATAGACAATTAGTCGAGCACCTGATGTGCCCCTGTGCCATCAACAAAAAAAATCAAAAGCAAGGAGAAAGCCCAAACATTAAACGCAAATTAGAAATCACGTAGTCCACATCGCCGTTTCTAATACCACCACCATCTCGCTGAATTGGTTACAACTTTTTAGAAAAAGGATTAGCGGGTGTTTGGATTTGAGTCTTACCTGTAAACGCTTTAGTTGAAATTACTGAATTAGTTACAGAGAGATGGATGCGTCTCGTCCTTTGATGCAATCGTTGTAGTCGGATGGTAGGTATAGAATACATAATTGACAAATCGATTAGCGGGTTGCGATTCGGCTACTATTAATCGATTCTTTGCTGTATCTCGAAGTAGCAACTCATAGAAATCGATTCTTTGCTGTAGAATTGTGGATCACTAAGGATAAACCTTTGCCGTAGAAGAATCGAGGACTGATGCTAGGATACACATTTGAGAAATCGATTGTTGCTTTGTCGTCTCAGGAAAAGGTGTGTTAAAAAAATTAGGGAAAATGTTCAAAGTGTACTGCGGTTCTAATCTTGGAGAGTATCAGCAGCGGAACCTGAAAATGCTTTTAAATTTTGGAAAATACTAGTAGCGGGAACTTGAAGATGCTTCTAATCATGGAGGATAGCAGCGGGAACTTGAAAATCCGATATTTTTAGAAGATACTTTGGCATAAGAATTGATGCGACATCGGATCTTGAATCGGGTATTGAGAGTGGATCTGAACCGAAGATCTTGAGGTTGGTGCCGTTAGCGAGTTCCCGACTTGGATCCTAGTCACAATCAAGATAATCGTTAGAACCGTCCCAGGGCGTGTGCCCCGGGAGCAGGCTCCGACCATCGTGGTGTAGGCATGTAGAGGGTGGAGGAGAGAGGAGGCTGATGACTATTAGGTGTATTCCTAAACATGTTTTCATGCCTTTTTATCCTTGTTTTACCTTGCATTTTATTCTCATTATTGCATATTTTCATGTTTTTCGGGATTTCAAGAATAGCAACCTACTTTCACACTTTGTGGTTGTTTTCAGGTGCTTTTGAGGGTTGAATCTTGCATTGGATGACAATGGGAAGCTACACAAGAAATTTCAGAAGAAACGGAGCTCAAACGAAGAAGTTACAAAATCGTCATCCCGTTGACAGTATTGTACACGGCCCGTGTAACTTTTGCCCTTGAAGTTACACGGCCGTGTAACTTAATATGCCACATATGATGCCATGTCAGCTGAAGTGGAGCCCAGGATGAAATCCAGGATTACACGACCGTGTAATTTTGGCCCAAGAAATTACACGGCCGTGTAACTTTTCCTGGTGACCAGATCTGCTTTTTCACCCACTTTGAGTTGTTTATTCCTTCTTGTGCTGTCATTCCCATGCTACACGACCAGATCCAGATCCAACCTGATTTTGAGGCCATGTGATGAGAGAAGTGGGTCTTGGAATGATGATGTTTGCCATTTTCCATTTTACCATTTTGCCCTTGGTGTGTTAGTATAAATAGATGTGTCTAGTTAGCCTTAGAATCATCCATTATTCCATTAACTTCTGAATACTCTCTAGATACATTGTGTTTGTGTTTGTGTGCAACTTCAAGTGTGGATTATCTTCATTTTGTAAGTTCTTTTATCTTTTACTAGTCATGAGTGGCTAGTAACTTTATTTTCTGGTTTTGTATTAAGGATTATGATTGTGATTTAATATAAAGTTTGATGTTTGATTTTATATCTTTCTAGTGATATGATTTTGAGGTTTAACAAACGTTTGATTTTTATTTATTTCATATTGGTCATTTGATCTCAAATATAAATCAATCTAGTCATACAAATTATGAAATCCGTAATTGTTTTATAAAATGTTATTTGTGACAATCATCTTTAATTGGTGAAAATCATATCTCATGTTTTGACGCTCCAACGCTTGTTTAGGAGTATTGAACATTGTTGCGAACATTCACATAAAACATAATGCAATCTTTCATTCAAATTCTACGATGGTGTATGTACGAGCTTTCGGCATACACTTGACTAATCTAGATTTGATTAGTAAGATTAGTCTTAGTTAACGAGCTTCTCTTGACTAAGGTACATTAGGTGAATGGTGTATGTACGAGCTTTCGGCATACACAAAGTACCAATTTAGAAAGATTAAAGTTATAAACATCATTCTTATTGTTATTTCCAATCATATGACTACAAATGCAAAACCAGAATTTGTCCCCAAATTATAAAATACAAAAGCAATTTTTCTATATTTTGTCTCAAGTCATTTACACAATCGTGTTCCAACTAAACATCAAAACCCCCCTTTTTGTTACTTTCTTTACAAGTTTAAATCTCGTGAAATCAAGGTATAATCCATTAGACCATCGCTCCCTGTGGATCGACCCTACTTGCCATTTATACTACATAGTTAGTATTTATAACAAGTAGTGTAATCACGAAATATTGGTAATTAATAAATCATTTCAAACCATATTTCAACTCTTTTATTTTGTTGATTACGACACTCAACAATGACTTAGGGAACTAGGGTTCCCTTATTGTTCTATTTATAGTGGACAATTAGGTCAGGCCTTGGGCCAGCCCAATTCAGGCCCAGCTAGCAGTGCTGTCAAGCAAGGCTGCCAAGCTAGCTGCCAGGAGATCCAGCCAAGCAATGCTGTTGGCTGGCTGGCGGGTTGTCAAGCCGTGCTGTCCAGCAGGGCTGGCAGCCACGGCGTGCTGTCAAGTAGTGTCGTCTAGCGGCCGTCAAGCCGCGCTGTCATGCTATTCGGGTCAGCCAATGGACCTAATACCATCAAGTCCCCCCAGTCCGATGTGATTGGTTTGCTGACAATCGCATTGGACTGGATACAGCTATATAAGTCATACGCTATCAAGTCCCCCTAGTCCGATGTGATTGGTTTGCCACCAATCGCGTCGGACTAGATATAACAGACACGTGCCGAAAATATAAGAGGAACAACCAAACCTCGCGTATGGGAATCTTAGTATGTTAGCAGATCCAGCGGTAGAGTTGGATCTACGCGACGCGGGGTTGGCTTGGTAATCTCTTCTTGCACATAGTTCTTGTCATGATTACGCAGCGAGGCTGATGTGGCGATCACAAAGCGAAGCCGTTGCATGATAATGCAATAAGACGGTTGTGTGATAATGCAGCAAAGTTGTTGATGTAATTACGCAGAAAAGCTGTCGTAACATCACCGTCGTACCTTGGTGGAACGCCACCAATAAACTTCTTCATAGTGCTTTACACAAGCTATACCATATCGATTTCCCCCCAGTCTGACGTGGGTAGCTGATAGGTAGCCATATCAGACTATTGTAAGAAAAGATGTTGTTACGAGTATGCATGTCGGCGTTATTGTCAAGATTTTGTGCAGCAGACTGATTATAAGATAATGAACCACGAGGCGATTGTCGAGATAACAAGTAGCAGGGCTGCTGACCAGATAATATGCAGCAGGGTTGCTAACAAGATAATGAGAAACGTGGTTGCTATCCAGAAAATATGCAGCAGGGCTGCTAATAGATAATGAGTAGCACGGCTGCTATCCAGAAATTGTGCAACATGGCTACTAATAGATGATAAGCAGCATGGCTGCTGTCCAGAAAATGTTCAGCACGACTGCTGATAAGATAATAAGCAGCATGGTTGCTAACAATATAATAAGAAACGTGGTTGCTATCCAGAAAATATGCAGCAGGGCTGCTAATAGATAATGAGTAGCACGGCTGCTATCCAGAAAACGTGCAGCAGGGCTGCTAATAGATAATGAGCAGCATGGCTGCTATCCAGAAAATGTACAGCACGACTACTAATAAGATAATAAGCCATGAAGAGATTGTCGAGATAACAAGCAGCAGCAATATGGTCCAAATAATATGCAGCAGAGCTGCTGACAAGATAACGAGCCATATGGCTGCTGACCAGATAAGGTGTAGCAGAGCTGCCGGGACGATTGTCCTTGTTGTGGTAAGACGTAAAGTGAGAAAATGCTTGTTGATCGTCGGAGTAAAGAGAGAAACTGTGTAAATTGCCTTTATCGATAATTGTAGAAGAACGCATCGAATGTATGGTGCTAAGCATCGCTTAGGCTTGTGATGCGTGATTCATGATGTGCAATAGCTAGGTTTATTCCATCCAACGATCACTTGTGGTGGAATCAAGCTTAGTAGCCGGCAATCCAAGGCAAAGGTTATGAGCCTTTTAAACCTTATTTGAATTGGGCGTTATCAGGTGTTGGGACCTTTGTGTGGCTCTCGGGCCTCGTTAGGTACTCGGACCTTTGTGTGACTCTCGGGCCTTGTTAGGTACTCGGACCTTTACATGGCACTCGGGTCGTGTTAGGTACTCGGACCTTTGCGTGGCACTCGGGCCTTGTTAGGTACTCGGACCTTTGCGTGGCACTCGGGCCGTGTTAGGTACTCGGACCTTTTTGTGGCACTCGGGCCGTGTTAGGTACTCGGACCTTTGTGTGGCTCTCGGGCCTCGTTAGAATCGGGCTTAGTAGCCAGTGATTTATGTGCCTGTCTCGGGTGATCAGTCCGAGCAAAGATATATATAATGGAACCGGTGCCTAGGTGGCTGGCTATATCGACGTGTACATAATACAAATTGTAACACAAAGAGTTTTGTCTACTACGTGTTAGCAACAGATTATTAATGTAACGATATCGTTATGTGTCGAGGTTGCAGTAAGGCCGCTCGCGAGAGCTTGGCGGCGGAGCTACTGGTGAAAGCTGGGCAGCGCGACAGTGCTGTTGGCAATAGTTGGGCAGCGGACGGCTGGCGTGGGCTGGGCAGCTGGGACGAGTTGGGCAGCAGGGCTGCTGGCAGGAACTGAGCAGCAGGGCTGCTGGCGGGAGCAGCACAATAGTGCTGCTGGTAAGAGCTGAGTCGCGGGCAGCGGTGCTGCTGGCATGAGCTGGGCAGCAGGGCTGCTGGCGGGAGCTGAGGAGCAGGGCTGCTATTTGATTCTTCCCTCCTTAGTAATGAGTTGAATTTTAGGAGAACATTATTCCGTATAATCTTAACATGTCTTGTAAGTTTCCACCAATAAATACTTCTTCAATATAAATGTGCTATGTCAGCCCTTATACTCCCCCCATTTTTGGAACAATGATGACACACATGTCATGCGGTAAAGGGAATCGGGTTGTGCGATGCTAACGAAGTCCCCTTGTTTATGTTGTGGTTGTAGTTGTACATTTTTGCCTCATTCGTTTGTACATGTCATTGCAAAACGATAAAAGTAAGTATCAATTGTTGTGGTACGTGTATATTGTAAACAAATATATTTGTAAATGAGATGTATAATCATTTGAAGATTGCCAACGATGATTGGACAATGTTTTTAGATATGAGTCATCAAAGTAAGGAAAATAGGATAGCATAACGTCATTTTGTATCAAATTTATAAGGGGTTCGCCTCCTTGTCGCACGTATCAACTTGTTTGTCGTGTTGAAATGAGAGTGATCTCTTATTGCAGGGTTGTGTCTGAGTTGCCTCATACGTGTTTATGCCTCATTCATTTGTACATGTCAAAACGAGCAACATGTGAGTAAGTTTTTGAGGCTTGTACCATATACAAAGAATAAAGAATGAATTATAAACGCCAAAATAGACTTCTACGTATAAGTTAGAGAGTTTTGCTTAATATGTATTATTGTCTTCTCTTCTGTAAGTGTTATTCTTATGTTTTGTCATTGGTTTGTCGAACTAGGAGCGTGTTCCGTAATTGAATTGCTAAAACCCACATGTCATTTTTCACAAATCAACCATGTGAGGCATTTCTCCCCTTGTTTATATAAAAACAAGATGAGATGTGCTTGCTAATAATTACGTCAGCCATGTGCAACACTTGGGCTTCCTCTCAAAAATCAAGTAATAAGAATGGTTTCTTTAGCCCATAATTATTTAAGTCAAGATAACCAGATGGTTGGGATCCCATTGGTGTGTTGGTTGATAAAATATCATACTCGGTGTTGGAAAAAAAATAGAGAAAAACAAACAGTGAAATAAAGGGGTTTGGTAGCAGAACCTGATATTTCCCTAGAAGATAGATACGTGACTACAAATATGGGGATCTTAGTTGTATTAGACTGTCTTTGATTAAACGGACATGTTGCGTATACATGTGGCAGGTAGGAGAATGAATGATTTTGAGAGCTTGAAGGAACCGGTTCTTGACTCGTTCATTGCATAGAACTCAAAATGGATGCTGTTATCAAAGCTGTGAGCAAATGTGCCTGATATATTGTTGACTAAACATTGACCCATTCCAAGTCCTTCATTCTTTCCATCAGAATATGCTTTCTTGCATTGGGGATTTGGGATTGGATCGTGGGATTAAGTCTATCGCGCAGGGGCAGCGGGTGCGAGTTGGTGATGGTAATATATTTTGCAATATTTGGGTCATTATTTTTTCAAACATTCCGTCGAGCATCTTAAGTGCACATTCCTTCGCTTTCTTTATTTAAGTATTATAATTGAATATGCCCAAGATGTATCTGAAGTGACAATGTGCCATGATGGCCACCCTTCGAAATTAGATAGACTCGAGACCATTTCCAAAACAACAATCGGGAAAAATTGTTTCAGTTTCGAGAAAAGAGAGTGGCTTTTCAAGTATTGCTTCGTGCAGCAGCTGCATATTATAGCTTTCTTCATGGCGATACGGATCATGTAACCAATCAACAAGTGTTAAGAGAGTATATGAAACCAGAGGTTGACACGTATACCCTTTATATAATATGGGTATATTATCAAATGGGTTAGGTGGTTTATCGATTCTCGGTATCCAAAATCTTATGGTAATGGGAACCATAAGGTTGTTCATTCCCAGGGGTTATATTTATATTAAGAAAAAGGGTTAGGGTAGGTGTGAGTCGCTTGAAGAAAATTGCTCACAAGGGGTGGCGTATCCAAAGATGATTATCAGCAAGGCATCAAACAGGTAATTGTAGTTCTGGACACACTTTAACTTATTCAAGTATTTTGTCGAACACCTTCGGTGCACGACTCGTCTGTAGTTACCCTTTTGTTATCGTGCCACATCTAAAAAGCAATTGAAGTCTTTGTGACTGTTTGATGATAGATGCAAATTCATGACCATCTGAATAAGTTATTTTGTTGTTGATTTCGTTCAGGCATTTCAACGAACAGCTTCAGGGCATAACTTATATCCCCCTCCTATTAGCCAACTAGCAATCAGTAGGCAGTAGCATGAATCGGAATGGTGAATACCTATCGTTTAGAACACTGATTGAGCCACATAAAGCCTAAAGTCGATTGCGAATCATGAGGTTTTGATGTCGGTCAATCAATGCAGTAAGAATGCTGATTGATGGAGTGTAGGGGTATTAATCAGCGAGTTTAATGTTGTCAAAGATGAGTCACAAGACCTTAACCGGTGATTGCAAGTCGTCATCGACAGTTTTAAGGAGAAAATCATCCTCTATGAGCGAGGCCAGGGTACTGAACGTGTGTGTGGCAGCATCTGTGTATTAGAAGGTATTGGGGTAAGGGTTGGCGAGTTCGATAAGTTCCAAAGGCTGCCGGCGTTTAAAGGTGGGGACGTATCCTCAATTTTATCCCCGATAAGAGTATGCAGTTTCGATTTGTAGGGCATCGTTGAGGGATGTTAACTTTGTTTGAGATCTTTGTGTTAAACTCTCTTCCCATTTCATCGAACATCTATCCAAGACCAATCAATCTATAATATAGAGATAGGTCTGCGATTTTTTTTGGAGAGAGATAGGATCGATGTGAGTAATAAATTAATCTAAACCCAGATCGGATATATGCAAAGTATGAGAACAGTAGCGCTTCAGTGGTTTCCTTCATTTGTTCAAGTTCATGTGAATGAAGAAGAAACTTGATAGAAAATGCCACGAGGAAAGTTTAGGAGGAAGGTTTATCGAGAGATTAAATCTATGAGTGACAGATCTGTAGAGATTGTTGAAAAGACGAAGTACGAGATGTTGAGGAGGTGAAGTTGAACATCGGGCAACAATGGCTGTTTGTTCGAGGTCCCACGGATGGCGCCAATGATGTGACATTGGATCTTGAATCGGGTATTGAGAGTGGATCTGAACCGAAGATCTTGAGGTTGGTGCCGTTAGCGAGTTCCCGACTTGGATCCTAGTCACAATCAAGAAGATAATCGTTAGAACCGTCCCAGGGCGTGTGCCCCGGGAGCAGGCTCCGACGATCAAGTCAGTTCGATATGCGAGATAAGATGGTTTCTCCTCGCCGGAGAGAACCATCGTGGTGTAGGCGTGTAGAGGGTGGAGGAGAGTGGAGGCTGATGACTTAGGGAACTAGGGTTCCCTTATTGTTCTATTTATAGTGGACAATTAGGTCAGGCCTTGGGCCAGTCCAATTCAGGCCCAGCTAGCAGTGCTGTCAAGCAAGGCTGGCAAGCTAGCTGCCAGGAGATCCAGCCAAGCAATGCTGTTGGCTGGCTGGCGGGTTGTCAAGCCGTGCTGTCCAGCAGGGCTGGCAGCCACGGCGTGCTGTCAAGTAGTGTCGTCTAGCGGTCGTCAAGCCGCGCTGTCATGCTATTCGGGTCAGCCGATGGACCTAATACCATCAAGAATATATGTGCCATTAAAAATATAATATAGTGGCATAAAAATGTATGTGCCACTAAATATAAATTTATTTGTAGTGTAACCATTCATTTTTTTCATCTAATGGCTGATATTGTATCACACGATCACACAATATTTGTGTTCCACATTTGATCCTAACTCTATATATATATATATATATATATATATATATATATAGATTTTCTTAGCCCAAAAATGAATTTTTTTAGCCTAAAAATCGGGGGCAAGGGCAGAAGAAGCTACCTCCGACCCGTTTGCACCATTTGAAACCCAATTTCATGATGTCCAACAGTGGTGAAAGTACAAACAAAATGTGGTCTTTGGCAAAACATATATAATACATCTATTTATTAACAGTTTCTAATTGTCCGATAAACTTAAAACTCAGAATCATTCAAAAGTTTTAAGTATTCCCGAATGGTATTTTACTATTTTTACATTAATAGCATGAGCCAATGGGGACTGAAGGTGGCACCAAATGGATAATTTTTAGGCGAGCATATCACATCATATGATTCCAAACCTTACAATTTAGAGTGCTTGCGTGCTTGGTATCTTCTTCACGTGTTTCCTTTGTCCCATTTACCTCGATCCAGACATCATACCATAATTATTAGTTTCTGCACAAAATTCCAAATACGTTTTAAGAAAATGGTCGCTAATGACAGCGCAAAGGGACCAAGAATCTTGACAAATTTGCTAAACGATAGCAAGAACAGAACATCCAACAGTCGTTACTAAAACGAAAAGAAAACATTATTGGTTGATCAGTTCAGCAGAACAAAACTCGGGTCTTCATTCCGCAAGATGGCGGTAGAACATGAACTCGCACCCGAAGATTCCACGAACAACAAAGACGACGACAATATAATAAGAACTGGTAAAAAACACACCTTTAATTTAAGATTTATCGATTGGTACGTGAAAAGTGTCTGAAAGTCTGAATCTTTTGAAACCAGGGACGTTATGGAGCACGATTGCGCATATTATCACTGCGGTTATTGGTTCTGGTGTACTGTCGTTAGCTTGGAGTACGGCGCAGCTTGGTTGGATTGGTGGGCCGGTTGCGTTGTTCTGTTTCGCATTTGTGACGTATGTGTCTTCAACTCTTTTGTCAGATTGCTACCGGTCTCCCGATCCCGTCACCGGAGCTAGAAACCGGTCGTTTACAGATGCTGTCAGAGTTATCCTCGGCGAAAAACAGGCGTGGATATGCGGTTTGCTTCAGTATGTGAGCTTTTACGGAACCGCGGTTGCTTACGTGGTGACAACCGCCACTTGTATGAGGTACGTAAATCCCTTTAACTGCTCGCCGTTTTGATCATGTTACGTCATTCACAGCGTTTTTTCCGGTTAACGTACCAGGGCGATTCGAAAATCCGGTTGTTATCATAAACTCGGCCACCACGCTGATTGTGAATACGGTGGCAACGTTTACATGCTGTTGTTCGGGATCGTGCAGGTTGTAATGTCACAGATACCAGATTTTCATAGCATGGTGTGGGTGTCTGTTGTTGCAGCCGTCATGTCTTTTTGCTACGCTTCTATCGGTTTTGGGCTGGGTTTTGCTCAAGTAATTGGTACGACCGCCTACGTCGCCTTCGTATTTAATCTCCACTCAGTTTCTAAAATCGTTTTCATCGCTTGAAAACAGAAAACGGCGAGATCGCCGGTAGCATTACCGGAGTCCCGGCTGCTAGTGTAGCTCACAAGTCATGGCTAACTTTTCAAGCACTTGGAGACATAGCATTCGCGTATCCGTACGCTCTTATTCTCTTAGAAATTCAGGTTAAAAGTTGTTCACCATTTACGTACAAGATTAGATAGATACTTGTTACGTGTTGTTTAATGAAATCTTTCTTGTATTGAAGGATACCGTGAAATCACCGCCGCCGGAGAACAAGGTTACGAAGAGGGCTTCGGCCATCGCGATTCTTTTGACGAGTTTTTTTTACCTTGGATGTGGATGCTTTGGATACGCCGCCTTTGGGAACGATACACCTGGAAATCTTTTGACTGGATTTGGATTTTACGAGCCTTATTGGCTGGTCGACTTCGCTAATGCATGCATTATAATACATCTAATAGGAGGATATCAAGTAAACCATCTTTACTTCACAAGAACAGTCATTTTTTGACTTTTAAGGTCAAATATATCACTTTTCCGTTGAAATTGATATGGATTTTTTTTTAACAAATGTTAGTTGATCTTAAGCTCTAGTTTTCTCATAAAAAATGGTGAAATCATTTAAAATTTAGTTTGACCTAGAAAGTCAAACTTTATAGAGGAGTCTTTTTTCAACAACAATGTGACTTTGACTTTCCCGGTCAAATCTATGGATATTCGGATTTAAAATCAAACCCTATAGACGCAAGATGCAAAGCGTTCATAAAATTAAAAGGATTTCTGAATTTCTAGTTGACCATAAAAGTCAAACTGTTTCTTTTTATTAACAATTTCTAAAGCACTTCTTTTATGTAATCAAAAGCTATACAGCCAGCCAATATTTGCATTTTCGGAGAGATGGTTAACCGGAAAGTTCCCCGAGAGTGGATTCCTGACGAAATTCTATGACGTAAAGCTGCCATTGTTGCCGGTTTTTCGATTAAATCTGTTCAGGCTATGTTTCAGAACAGTATATGTTGCATCGACAACAGGAATCGCGTTGGTGTTTCCGTACTTCAATGAGATACTGGGTGTGTTGGGAGCACTGAATCTATGGCCGTTGGCCATATATTTTCCGGTGGAGATGTACATGGTGCAAAAGAAGGTGGAGGCTTGGAGCAGAAATTGGGTGATTCTTGAAATATTCAGTGCTGTGTTGATGGTGGTGTCAGTGGTGGCACTGGTTGGATCAGTAGCTGGACTCATTGAAGCAAAAATGAAGTAGGCAAATCGACAAACGTTGTTAAACTAAAGTAATTTGACAGGTTAATTTGAAATTTTCCGAATTGGTCGACTGGTTAATTATATGCATATATATAAATGAAATGCTGAAATTGTTAGATGTAGATTTATGTGTTTTAGCCTTTGGAAATTATAAATACAAAAAAAAATTCTCAAGCCAGTAACTGGCTGTTCGATTGTAAAACATCCAACGACCTGACTTGTTGGAGCGGTTAAGATCGATCAAACAGGACTATTTGGTCCTAAGTGTTTGTAAACACACAAGTTAGATAGAAATGAGGCTGTCGGCCCGTATCACCATTCACGACCAAGAGAGTATCTGGTCACCAAAATTTATTATAATAACAGAAACAAACAATTTAAAAGCAACCAGCTTTTATTGTGACCTTGATCGCCCAAATATGATTGTTTGTGCGAACCTTATATCTGTATTTCAAGTATATATAATTTAGGGAAACTTAATTATAATAATAGAATTGAGAAAACTGCATTTTTGGTACTGTGGTTTCCAAAAAATTGTTATTTTTTTTCTAAAAAGTTTTGAACTACCGCCACATGAATAAAATAAGAATGTTATTGCGGTTTTGGTCCAAATCTTTTTAATAATCCTCAAAATGACAGATTTACCCTTATATTTTCTTTTTCCATTTTTCTAATTTATTTAAAGATAATTTGATTTTTTTAAAAAAAAAAAAAAAGAAATAATCATCCCCAATTACCCGTCCCCGTCCCCGTCCCCGTCCCCTCTCTCTCTCTCTCTCTCTCTCTCTCTCTCTCTCTCTCTCTCTCTCTCTCTCTCTCTCTCTCAAATATGATTGTTTCTAAAATTAACACGTGCGAACCTTATATCTGTATTTCAAGTATATATAATTTAGGGAAACTTAATTATAATAATAGAATTGAGAAAACTGCATTTTTGGTATTGTGGTTTCCAAAAAATTATTATTTTTGTCTAAAAAGTTTTGAACTACCACCTCATGAATAAAATAAGAATGTTATTACGGTTTTGGTCCAAATCTTTTTAATAATCCTCAAAATGACAGATTTACCCCTTATATTTTCTTTTTCCATTTTTCTAATTTATTTAAAGGTAATTTGATTTTTTTTTTTAAAAAAAGAAATAATTAACCCCCATTACCCGTCCCCGTCCCCTCACACACACACACACACACACACACACTCTCTCTCTCTCTCTCTCTCTCTCTCTCTCTCTCTCTCAAATATGATTGTTTCTAAAATTAACGCGTGCGAACCTTATATCTGTATTTCAAGTATATATAATTTAGGAAAACTTAATTATAATAATAGAATTGAGAAAACTGCATTTTTGGTACTGTGGTTTCCAAAAAATTGTTATTTTTGTTTAAAAAGTTTTGAACTACCACCACATGAATAAAATAAGAATGTTATTGCGGTTTTGGTCCAAATCTTTTTAATAATCCTCAAAATGACAGATTTACCCCTTATATTTTCTTTTTCCATTTTTCTAATTTATTTGAAGGTAATTTGATTTAAAAAAAAAAGAAATAATCATCCCCCATTACCCGTCCCCGTCCCCTCACTCACTCACACACACACACACACTCTCTCTCTCTGTCTCCAAATCCAGGAAGTCGCCGACCAGCCATATGCCTTCGCCGGCCACCTTCAATATACGGTGTCTCTCTGCCTGCACCGGCCCACTGTTACTCCGGCAAATTGCTCAGATTTGGAGCTTTATAGCTTGCACTGCCATCGGATCAAACGAAAAGAAAAGGAGATCTCGTAGAAGCGGATGAAACCATCATCATGAACAATCCCAGATTTTTACAATCGAGAATAGACCTAAGAACAATCCCAGAAAAAGGAATGTGTAAATTACCATGATACCCCTTCTATTATCTTTCAGATTGAAACCCTCTACCACTGTCCACTACCACCCACCACTACTGCACCATCCACCATCCACCACCCATCTTCACCACCCACCGCCACCCACCGCCGTCACTCGCCACCACACACCACCACCGTCACCACCCACCGCCACCACCTACCACTACCATCGTCACCCACCACCACCACCGTCACCACCACTACCCATCACCACCCACCACCACCATCAATACTACCCACCACCACCATTATTACCACCCACCACCACCATCAATACTACCCACCACCACCATTATTACTACCCACCACTACCCATCGTCGCCGCTGCCACCACCACCACCTCCACCATCCACCACCACCACTAGCAATAAGTTACGAAACAAAGTAAAATTATGCGAAAAAAAAAACAATAATGGCAAATTTGTCATTTACATAAATTCCATTTTCATTTCCTACCAACTAATCAGAATATGAAATTGGGTTCAAATTCCATTTCTTGTTAACCAAATAGAATATGAAATTAGATTTCAATACCTGGTAGATTAAAATTCCTTCAAAAAAATTTTGTGAAACAAACGCCACCTTAGAGTTTGGGGTGTGTGCAAATTAATAAATTTAAGCCTTAGAAACAAGTAAATTTTAGAAATGTGTGATTCTTCTACAACTTTTATTTCATTTCATGATATATTAATAACAAATGTGCACATATCATATGAAAAGTTGTTGCAACTATGTAACATAACATGAAGACATCAACAATCAAATTTAGGCCACAACAATGTGAATTCCATGTTTCTTTTTCCTTTATTTTGACTTCATGTGTCATGTCTGTTGAAGAGAGCTTTTGTAAAAATATAAAACATAACAAGAAGACATTAAACCAGCCCTTATACTTGGTTTGATAAATTCTCTATGATGATTAACTTTTCTTGATTTTCTCCTTAGTAATTACAATTGGATGTTGTTTGTTAGATGCACGAGTACATTTCAGATCCTTTTATCCTTAATGTAGATGACATGATTTTTAATGTTGATGATTATGATGTCTTCGAGTCCTAAAGCTTGATTTGATTCACTGTTTTGTTATGAAAGACTTCGAAATGTTGTGTTGTTTTTTTTTTTTTTTTGGAATTGAGATCGCTCAATCCTGAAAGGATTATCTGCTATCCCACACAAAATATATATCTAATTTGTTTGAGTGTCACAGCTCTTTGACAATTGGAGTATTGACAAACCCCATAAAACCAATGTCCGATATTCTACAAGTGATGGTGTTCTTTTTCGAGCTTGTACTATACTACAGTGGAATGTTTGGCTTATCTTACAATCACTCGTTCGGACATAACTGATGCATTTCATATGGTTAATCAGTTTGTTACTACTCCTACTATTGTTCACTTTAGTATTTTTGAAATATCTCCATGGTACTTAGTTTCAAAATCTCTTGTTCCCCTTCACGTCCTCTCTTAGGATAGCGACCCTAATGATCACAAGGCTACTAATGGCCTCTGTATTTTCTTGAAGATTCACTTATCTCATGGAAAAGTAATAAACATGATGGTGTCCCTCGATCATCTACAGAGGCTATAACTTGTGTTATGGTTATGACTACTTGTGAGATTGTTTGGTTATATTAAATGGTTATGACTACTTGTGAGATTGTTTGGTTATATTAACTACTTGCAAATATAGGTATTGATGTTTCTCAGCCACTCCCCTACATTGTGATAACAATAATGCGATGTAGATTGCGAATTTAAGTTTTTCATGATCAAATGAAACATATAAAGATTGGCTATGTGATGTCGTCATCTTCAGTTTGGAACCATCTCTCTGTCCTATGTCCTTTCAACTCTGCAGATTGCTATGATTTTCACTAATGCTCAAACGGCCTCACAGTTTCACTTCTTGTCTGACAAAGTCTCAATGTTTATTGTTGTCACATTGTGAATTTGATGAGGGATGATTGTGCTAAACCTTTGTAGTGGGGTTTTATTAGCATATAAGATAGGTTTTCCTTATTTTTTCTTATTTATGACCTTGTTTCCCTTTCATTATAATTACACTTTTTAGTTGATGATAAAACTCCGATCATATTTGGGCTATTCAGTTGTCAATCTTCAACGATGATAATTGTGTTCCGCATGAACTCAGAGTTGTTCAAAACATAAATGGTGTAGAATATGAAATAAATTGGAAAATAAGGTTTGTAGAGGTGTAGGGTAAGCTAATAAACCTAGGAGAGAGGAAGAAAAAGACATATGTGCTCTTGTTTGAGAGGCATGTGGTAGGGGTTAATACCATACGGGCCAAGGTGCAAGATTTTGAAACTGTAAGGACAGCCCATGTAACAAGATGCAAATTTAGACTAAAATTGAAACATTTTGTAATGCGATAGAGACTATTTATGTAATTTACTCTTAAGATAATAATGCACCTACCTAAATCTAAGTTCTTTCACAAGATTCCCACTAAACAATTATTAAACTGCGAAACTACTCAGAAAGAGTTGAATCTTTAACATCATAACGAGGATTTGATTTCTATACGCTACTTGTTAGTCTGCAAATTCGTTTAGCACAGGAAAACGACGTTTTGACCTGTTTGTATAGTCCTTATTCGTTAGAATTTGGATGATCAAGAAACCCAACAACCCAAACCAGATGCTCCACGATTCATCACAAGTTTAGGAATTTGGGGGAGAACTAACAAACGTGATGGCAGGGGAAGATGATTATGAAGAGGAGGAAACTCCAATGTTGCAACTACCTCCATTAAAGCACACTGGTTTTGCTCTGTTTTCATCTTTAATTTCTTGTTTTTTTGTTTCTGATTCAATTCGTCTGTACATAATTCATAGAAGAAACTAGACACCATATCTGGATTGATCCAACGTCCTTTTGACTTTTGATAGACGCAACAGTCGAACATGGACTCATTCATGGAGCTTCTGCCCTCAATGATCATGAGAACATAAAAAGAACAGGTAAATCCGAACACCCTTTTGTGTCTTTCCTAATCCAATTTCAATCAAGTCAGTAATTCAAAATAAATTTCCTTCAATTCAGGCACGTTATGGAGTACAGTCGCCCACATCATCACTGCCGTGATTGGATCTGGTGTACTTTCTCTAGCATGGAGCATGTCACAACTAGGCTGGATAGCAGGGCCTATTGCATTGCTCTGTTTTGCAGTGGTTACGTATGTATCTTCATCTCTTTTAGCAGATTGCTACAGGTCGCCGGACCCCATTACTGGAACTAGAAACCAAACGTATTCAGATGCAGTTAGAGTCATCCTCGGTACTACCCGTTCAATTTTTGTAATCTTTTATGTTATTCGGTCAACTGATAAGAACTTCAGGTGAAAAACAGGCACAGATATGTGGTTGGCTTCAGTTTCTTAACTTCTTCGGGACTGGTGTTGCTTATGTCGTTACCACCTCAACTTGTATGATGTAAGAAAGCAAGTCCTTAATTTTTCCAATTTATACAACAGTTGATATAGAAATGCAATATTTATAAATACAGGGCGATTCTGAAATCAAATTGTTACCACAAAGAAGGGCACGATGCTTCTTGCGAGTATTCGGGCAATCTTTATATGTTCTTGTTTGGAGTTATACAAATTGTTATGTCACAAATACCCGATTTCCATAGCATGGTGTGGGTATCCATTGTTGCTGCTGTCATGTCGTTTTGTTATGCCTCCATCGGTTTAGGACTTGGTGTTGCTAAAGTAATCGGTAGGTGTACGATAATAGTTCAAGTTCCAGTTTTCAAAACAGTTTTCTAACTTTATTCCCAAAATCAGAAAATGGTAGAATCGATGGAAGCATTAATGGTGTCCCGGCGGGCAGTGTACCTCTGAAACTACTGTTAGCTTTTCAAGCACTTGGCGACATCGCGTTTGCATATCCGTATTCCATAGTTTTTCTCGAAATACAGGTTGGTTTCAAATTAATCTGTTTTGATTCTAATTGGCTGAATACTTGTATACAAGTAATGATTTTTTTGTGTTTTTTAAGGATACGGTGAAGTCGCCGCCGCCGGAGAACAAAACTATGAAAGAGGCTTCGGTTATTTCGATTATAGTGACAACCTTCTTCTACCTCGGGTGTGGATGCTTTGGTTATGCAGCTTTTGGGAGCGATACACCAGGAAACTTGTTGACTGGATTCGGGTTTTATGAGCCTTTTTGGCTCGTTGACTTTGCTAATGTGTGCATCATTTTACATCTAATAGGAGGATACCAAGTAAATACTCTTACTCAAACTTCATTCTACATTTTGACTTTACAGGTCAAACTAACGACTTCCAAGATTGAAACAAACATGAAATTTTATTTATATATTGGGAAAAAGTTAAGTTTTGCCGACATTTTATGAAAGGATTTTTCGTATTAGGGTTTTTAAACAATTTATTTTTGATATTTACACTATTACGACGGAGGATAATAAGTTTTATCTGATTTTAATGTTTATATGGTATTCTAAGATAACATCTATTTTTATACTTAGGCTTATAAAAAAGTTTTTTTTTATATCATTTTTGTGCTTTTTTATAACATTTGTGTTTGTATACAACTATTACTTATATTTGTTGTTTATCACTAATATTAAATAAACAAGAAAAATTAGTTTTTGTGATTTTTCTTGTACACCTACTAAACCAAAAAAACATTATTGTTGCTTAAGCATGGAAAACGATATTTGCTCTATAATTTTAATTTTGTTTTTCTAGTGGTTGAAATTTTCAGATTTCTTGTTGAAGGTTCTGGATTTTGTTAAAAAGCACAAAAAATATAAAGAGGGAAAATAATTGCTAGGGACCATAGACGTACAAATAAAATAATATAAAAATAATACTTTTTGTTGAGGGGCCCTATATGTACAAAAAATATATAAAAACATAAAAGAATCATATCTTGTTTATTTTTAATAATAAATCACAAATATAAGTATTTGTGGTATAAAAAACCAAATGGTATACAAATACAAAAATATATTATTTCCATTCAGACCCCTAGTTGTACAAATAAAAGTTCCGTGACCTCTTTGAAATGGCATACGTGTTAAAACTGGTTAGACATATGATTGCCGTTCATAAATCATAATATTCTAAATAATGCAAAAAAGTTTTGGATTGTTTGTTAGCTACTATTTTAAATGTTATACATAAAAAGAAAATTGTGTACATACAAAACTCTAGTTCTTTTTCAAGGAAAATGTCTGTAAGGGCTAACGACAGCTAAAACTATTTGAAAATTTACACCTAATCAAAGCTAGAATTATGCCGAAAATGATAAAACTGTTATAGCATTTAGCTTGATTCTAATTTAGTCACTAAACGAACATTACTTGAATTTTAAGGATCCATTTCACCAAATTTACAAACTTGATTTTTGTGAGAACTTGTATTGTCCAACTTCATTGTTCAATCCATTTCAACGTGCCTTAGTGGAAATAAGATAATTTTTTGTTTGCAAAATTCAACTTTTTCCCATTATATTTTTTAAAATATTGATCTGGGTGTCATTCGATGTAAACTTTGATCTCAAACAAAGAAAGAACTCACATGAAACGGGATCTTGAATTCTTTTAAAAGTTGACCTCAAAAATCAAAATATATTTGTTTTATTGGCATAAACGTAACATAAACCCATTATCTTGTTTGTAACAAAAGCTATACAGTCAGCCGGTGTTTGCATATGGAGAGAGATGGTTAACTGAGAAGTTCCCAGATAACCTATTTCTTACAAACGTCTACAGCTTGAAGTTGCCATTTTTTCCAGATTTTCAACTGAATCTATTCAGACTATCTTTCAGAACAGCATACGTTGTATTAACAACTGGAATCTCAATGGTGTTCCCATACTTCAATGAAATACTAGGCCTATTGGGTGCTTTGAATCTATGGCCGTTAGCAATATATTACCCGGTGGAAATGTACAAAAAGCAAAGAAAAGTAGAAGCTTGGAGCAAAAAATGGGTGGTATTACAAATATTTAGCATTGTTTTAATGGTGGTATCAATAGTAGCTTTAATCGGGTCAATTGCTGGAGTCATAGACGCAAAAATGAGCTAACAAGAAATGTATAAACAACCATGGCTTATTTTATATTTTTATATCTCATGTGCCATAAAGAAAATTTGATACCTTCTTCATCTACTTAATGATAAATACAGTTCCTATTTAGTTATCATAACATTTACTTGCTTGTACTTGTAGTTTTTGTATTTGTTCAGATACAATATAAAATATAAATCAAGCAAAATATGATGATGAAGATGATGTGTCCGCCAAAACCTGAAAGTATTAGTTAAAACTTTAGATAATAGAAACTAATTTCGATTAGTTTTATTGGGAATTTTCGATTATGAATTTAAATTTACCTCGAGCTGTTCTTCGGTGAATGAATCTTTTTGAACACTCCAAGTATCTGCGTGGGTCCTACGGAACTCTGCAACTGCTTTTGTAACAGTGGATTTGACTGGTGATGGCTCCCCAACAAAACGGGCCAATAAGGTTGCGTGTTCAGGCAACCAACTATAGAAAAAATATATTCAAAAAATGAAATTTAGAGGTAGCCTTTTTTGTTAATTGGTATAAAGTATATTAGAAATAAAATCCAGAAACATGTAATTAAGATTTAAGCACACTTTTTGTTTTAGTACCTGGGCATATCATAAGGAACCGACAACACACATGCAACTAAAGCAAGAACACAACCATGTACAGAAGCAATTGAAGGACCAGTACTTGAACTTCTGCATGAATAAAGAACCAAACAATTAGAAAATAAATAGAACGGATATATAGTTAGATGAAAATTCGTATATAAAGAAAACAGTAGTTTGGTTTTTTTTTTTTTCCGTTGAACTTTTTCTGGTTTAACCACCAGGTCTTTTTTCTTTTCAAAAAAATCACCATATAAAACTTTGGATTCTATAGAAACCGCGATAGTTGGAATTTGTTCAGTTTAACCACCCAAATAAAAATTTTATAGATTTAACCATTTTTTGTTTTTTTATAAAAGACCGGCTTTATACAGAAAAATATTCTCCCAATTATTTTTTGCAACTTATTTCCGAAAAGAATAGTGGTTTTTCTTAAAACAAAAAAAAAAAACTAACTATAGTAGTTTCTATGAAATTTGGCCAGTAATTTAAAAAAAAAAAAAGTAAAAATACCTCTGTTTTCTTCTTTTTTGAAGTTTTGTAGCCTCGGTGTAAGCTCTTTCACGGAAGTTCTTTGATAATTCTCCATCTTCACCTTTCATTAAGCCAGCTAAAACCGCTGCTGCATGCTCTCTTACCTGTAAATATATATAATAATATTTTTAGTTAATTCTAATAAAAATAAGAAAATTAATTAACCGAGTGATAAAACTTGCCTCCACTTGATTATCCGTAAGTAGCTTCTCGACTGTTTTCCAGATTTTTTGTTTCTCATCATTCGAGAGGATGAATGTGTGCCTGTGAGAATAAAATGATATCAAATAAAAATTCCGAAACAGTTTTTTCATATCATTCATGAAAAGAATGTCTGTCTGCATGCTGACCTGTACATGAAACTTCTCAGAAAAGTCAAAGTTGCTGATCTGGTCCGCCAGTTAGGATCTTCTGCTGAAGATAGAAGAATCGATACTGCCTTTCGAAGATGCACATCTGGAAATATTCTCCATTTTAGCAACTCAAATGCTGCTTTTGCCAGTGTTGACAAATCTTTGTTCGAAGTTTCCTTCAAAATTTAAACAATAATATTACATAAATACAACGTGGAAAATCTTTATAGTTATAAAATATAAATTTTACATACCTGTAAAGAGATCACAGGGTAAAGAAACCCCACAAGAACATCAAGCAGGAATGCAGATCTTCCGGACTTCATTAACGAGATAATAAAATGGAACAACTACATATAAAAAGAAACCAGATTTTTAATTTTTTAATTAAAAAAAAACTACAACAATAAAATAAACATGATTACAATAATAAGTACCGTTTCCATCCATTGAACATCATCCGGTGAGTTACTATCTGACCCTGAAACCGCGTTTGTATCTGATAATTTCTCCAAATTATCAGAAGGATTCGCATTTTGAATCGCCACCACAAGTTCACATGCGCGTTCTTGTAAAATCCGATCCCAACTACCTCCATTTTTCTCATTTACCGTTTTACCCTTCTCATAGTCTGTATTAAACGACGCATGTAGTCTGATATTCGAGCACAATACAGAAAGGGCAATAGCAATCGCTTCTCTCACCTGTTTTGACATATATGTAAACCGATTTTACCATTATATATCCTACTAAATCACAGGAAAAGTAAGAAAGTAGCCATTATTTTTACAGAAATTACAAAATTGCCATTGAATCAAAGGAACACGTATCCTTCCTGCATCTTTTTCCTTTTAGCTTTCCTCAAATTACAATTTAACCCTTGGAGTTTATACTTTATATTAATTACAATTTTAGTCCTTAGAGTTTTTAATTTAGGATAATTACAATTTTGATCCCTATAGTTTTTAATTTATGATAATAACAATTTTTGTACCTAAAGTTTCGACTTTGCATAATTATAGTTTTGGTAGCTATATTGTGTAACCCGTATTAATTAACAGTTTCAGCCCTTATAATTACTAATTACATTTTTAGTCCTTACTATCCTATTAAATTGCAGGAAAAAAAGAAAAATGCCCATAGTATTCAGAAAAATTACCATATTGCCATTAAAAGCTAAAATGAGTTAATTACAGCTTTGGTCCTCATACTTTTTGTGTTTAATAAATACAATTTCAGTCCTTATAGTTTATAGTTTGTAATAATTGCAGTTTTGGTCCTTATAGTTTCTATTTTAAGATAATTACAATTTTCATCCCTATAGTTTTTAATTTGCATAATTACAACTTTGGTCCTTATACTTTTTATGTTTAACAAATACAATTTCAATCCTTATAGTTTATAGTTTGTAATAATTGCAGTTTTGGTCCTTATAGTTTCTATTTTAAGATAATTACAATTTTCATCCCTATAGTTTTTAATTTGCATAATTATAGTTTTGGTCCCTGAGAATAGCGATATTATAAAAACGGTCCCTATGTAATAGCAACATTACATATATATTCATTATGTAAAGAGAAATCTCTAGTATTGGTCGTTGTTTAATAGTAAAACCAAATAAATATTCTTTGTGTAATAGAGCATTACGTAAATAGTATTCAAGGGTAAAACATGTATTCAAGGGTAAAATAGTAAAATAGTAAAATATACTCACATGGGCAGTAGGGTGGCTCATTTTATCAAGTAACTCCTGGAGTAATTTATGATGAAGTTCAACTTCCGAAAGTGGCATTCTTGGAGGTGAGACTTCAATCAAAGCAGCAGAAAGGAAAGAGTAGCGTTTGGCAACGATTGTAGTGGTTACTGTTTGCGGTAATGGCTCGATTAAACAATCCAAAATTCGTTGTCTTAAAAGTGGTACTTTTGTTCCGTATTTACCCTTCCCAGTAACTGCATACCGTATACAAGCTGCCCACTCTGGAATCGATTCAACAGAAGGTGAGAGAAGAATGTTGTGTAATTGAACCATCATCCAGCTGTCCCATGCTTCCACGAGCCCGATGACATCAGCGTGTAGCAAACCCGCAAAAGCTTCAGCAGCAACACACTGTTTGGACCTCTCTTTAGCGTTTACAAATTCATCTAATGCGGATTTTAGCGAGTGTAAAACCGGGGTCCCGCATTCTTGAACTAAACGTTTGAAAATACGCGCGAAACTCGAGTAAAACGTGTCGCTTCCGAAAAAGGAAATCCAAGTTGGCGTACGTGGCCATGAAGATGAAAAATCGAAATAGAATCGAGTGATTGATTTGTCGGCTAAACTTTGGAATGATGAATTCCCGTGACCGGTTCTTGAAGATGAGTTTTCTGAGTCACTGATGATGTGGACATTAGCAAGACTGTCGAATGTCTCACTGAAGAATCCTTCTTCTTGAAATATATTACTTAAAGTCCCTTCGAGTGAAGATTTTATGTTTTCTTGTGATTGTTTTTCGGTTGATAGTTTGTAAGGTGACTCTTTTAATAACATATTTAGAGCTGAAATGGCGAGGATTCTTGTTTGCGGAAGTTGACTTTTTAAATTCTTTAGGAAATGGCCGGCGGATTCGCTAAGAATCTTTGATGACAAGTTGGGTTCATTTCTAGATGACATGGCTAATAATAAAAGAACCCTGTTGGCCATTAAGTTATACCTACATGAAACAATGGAACAAAATCAATACGTGTATTGTTAATATGTTTTGTGTGTTGTGTGTATAGGCCAGAATGTTTACCTCCAATGCAAGTTTGTTGACTCGAAACTCATGGAACCAATTTCAGAAACCAAAGCTGCAAAATCTGTCCCGGAATGGTCCTCGGACTTCCAGAAAATGTTTCTAGAGATCCCCGAAAAATAAATGTTGTATTTGACAAAAAGCTGTTGTAGGTATATACAGTTAGCAAGTACAAAACAGAAAAGTAGGGTATTGAATTTGAATCATCTGTGAGCATTTACCTCATTGATAGCTTTTTGGGATTTCAAAGATTCATGATGAGAACTCAAAAGAATCCCAAGAAGGAAAGATGAAAAAGATTTTGGTTCCTGTATTTATAAAAGAACCCATGTAAGAGACATAAAAAGGAAGAAAATAACTAACACGTTGTTATCTTTATCTTAATGAATAATAAAATAAAATACCAATGTGAGATGCTTAAGAACAGTTTGAGTTCCAAGAACAGCACAAGAACCTAAGACTGTGTACTCTGGTGTGCTGGCATTTCTAAGATTCTCAGTGAGAGTATTCACACATTTTGCAATGAGAGATGGCCACCTTTTGATCATTTTCACAAGTGATCTACCAGCAAGCCTGGAAAAAAATATTTTTAAAAAAAAATTCAAAAGGTTACTAAAATCAAGTAATGATGATTTTATATAAGGGATATATTCAGGAAAGTCCTTATATTTTGACACTATATTCGATTAAGCCCTAATTGTTTTTTTATATTCAATTAAGCCCAACATTTTGTTAAATGTTTACAATTTTGGATGGTAGCTGGTTATGCCGTTTTTATATTTTTACAACTGATGATGTATAGGGCCAAAATGTAAGGACTTAATTGAATAAAAAACTGAAAATTCAACTCTAAATTGTTAAAAGGGTCAAAATGTAAGGACTTTAATGAATATTTTCTTTTTATATATAACTAAAATTGTAAACATTTAACAAAATATTGGGCTTAATTGAATATAAAAAAAAACAATTAGGACTTAATTGAATATAGGGTCAAAATGTAAGGACTTTCTTGAATATATCCCTTTATATAATGTAAGAAGAAAACTCACGTGCGAACAGTGTCGTAGCTATGAACTGAAAGATTAAGAAGATCATCCAGCAAAAGATTCACACTGTCTGAAGGAGATACATTTTTTATCGTACGAAACAAATGATACGATGATTGTGATGTTCTCCATGTGTTATGCATATATGCTTTGTCAATGAGGGCCCACCTTGGCCTGGAATGAATCAAATAACAAATAAAAATCTTGGAAAGAAAACAAAACATTTTGCTATTTTTGGAATGATATATAAAATAGGAAACATTACCGTTTCTTTCCTTTAGAACGTGATGGAACAATAAAGTTGACTGGAGGTTCTATTATGGCAACAGATTCCAATTTCCATGCTTGTCTATGGTTAGTCCACTCTTCATATTCAGAACTTCCTGTATAGCAAATTAGTCAAGAAACATGTGTTATTGAAATTTGAAACTCGTATAGTTGAAGGGTAGTTTGGTAAATTACCGTAGTTCCCTAAAGCCTCGATGATACGAATGAGAAGTAGCAATAGAATGCTGTCATCTGATTTTTTCTCAAGCAAGTATCTGCAAGTCATGGGAGATTTTAAACTTTTGAGAGATGAAAAGATAAAAAAGTGAAAAAAGATAGATGGAGACAAGATTTATTGTTTACTTGGAGGCTATATGGACAATATTAGCAGCTTTTTCACGTAATTTAGTGCTACCAACACTTGACCCCGTTGCACCAGCAATTAAAAAAGGTGGATTTTCAACCTTCCCATTTTTAAAAGATGGTATAAAATCAGGCAAACATGACAAAACACCTTGTAATGACGAGTCAATCCGTAAAAGTGTCACTTTCAAATGGTCTTTTTCGTTTCCTGTGCAACATAATTGATATAAAAATCAGGAAAACATAAAAATAAGAGTAAATTACAGTTTTGGTCCCTGTGGTTTACACAAAACTACAGTTTTGGTCCTACTTTTGAAAATCTTGCACCGGTGGTCCATGTGGTTTCCAAATCTTTCACTTTTGGCCCTCCCTCTGTTACCATTTGTGTAAAACATAGGGACCGAAAGTGAAAGATTTGGAAACCACAGGGACCAAAAGTGAAAGATTTGGAATCCATAGGGATCATTGGTGCAAGATTTCAAAACTTGGACTAAAACTGCAATTTGATGTAAACCACAGGGACCAAAACTGTAATTTGGATGAAAATTTATTGCATACCTGGATCAGTGTGAATATTATCTTGACATATTTTGAGAAGTTCATCTAAAGCTGATTCCAAGTGGAGTTTTAAAAGCTCATTAGCAAATTGAATTTCTTCCTCATTAGGAATATGCCATTTTGGGCCTGTAAATGCTTCATTGTTTGAAAAATCTTTATTACTTATCCATTCCTCTAAAGGGGTCAAAGGTGAATCGCGTGAAACAGACCTGTAAAGCCAAAATTCACATTTTAATAACATAAAAAAAAGTTACAAAACTATCTTATTTTTATGCAAATGCCACATAAAACGTACTTGTATTGATCAACAGGATAATAGAGAACCAAACTTCCAAGAAGGGACCTGAGAACTTGATCACCAGCTATGTTAACCTGTCAAATTAAAATATATTAAGTCAAAAAGTCATTAGATTATTAAAGGGTTATTTTCATAAAAGCCCTTACGTTTGTAAGAAATGTTTGAGTTTACCCTTTTATGTATTTTTTGTTCATAAAAGCCCTTACAGTTATTTTGGTTCATTAAAACCCTTAAGTTTGGCAGGAATGTTCGGTTTTACCCTAAAGTTTGACAGGTTTTATAGGGCTTTTATCATAAAAGTCCTTAAGGTTTTCAAAAATGTTCGATTTTGTCCTTCTATGGATTTTATGTCCTCTAAAGCCCAAAATTTGCAGACTTTTTTCCATCTTTGTCCCTGAAACCTGTGATAACAGGTTTCCATGAAATTATTTTCACAAAGTCCTTAAATTTTTCGAAAATGTTCGATTTTGTCCTCCAACACCGTCACCACCCATCACCACAACCACCGCCACTACAGTGGAGGTGGTGGGTGGTGGCGGTGTTGGAGGATAAAACCGTACATTTTTGAAAAACTTAAGGACTTTATGAGAATTTAATTTCATGGTAAAAATGTAAAAAAATTGAAAACTTAAGGACTTTTATGTGAAAATAATTTTTGATAACCTGAAACCTGCTATCACAGGTTTCAGGGACAAAGATGGAAAAAAGTTTGCAAATTTTGGGCTTTAGTGGACATAAAATCCATAGAAAGACAAAACCGAACATTTTCGAAAAACTTAAGGACTTCTATGACAAAAGCCCGGTTTTATAACAGGATACAAGGGTAAAACCGAACATTCCTGCCAAACTTAAGGGTTTTAATGAAACATACATAAGTTTAAGGGCTTTTATGTAAAAAAAAAATACATAAAAGGGTAAACCTAAACATTTCTTACAAACGTAAGGGCTTTTATGACAATAACCCATTATTAAATTCAAGAAAATGGAAAGAAATATAAAGTAACCTTCCAAGATGGTGATTCAAAAGCAGAATGTATAGCCTCCTTGAATCGATCCTTGTATTGAAGAAGTGAAGGACCTCCATAACTGATTGCAATTGACAACACCTTCAACTGGTAATCAATCGATGTTTCAAGAGCTGGAGAAAGTGTTGCTCTTGCCTACAAATAATAATTAAAGATATTAATTATTATTTATTAACACAACATGCATATGAACTTTTGTTCAAAGAAGTAAAAATTAAAAACCTTATTCAAAGATTGGGTAGTGAAATTTCCACTTCCCCCAAAACCCGTGAGAGGACTTCCTTTTAAAGATGAAATAACAGAAGATAAAAGAGGTTCAACAAGGTGATTAATAGCAAGCTCTGGATTTGAATGGATGCATGCACAACAAAGTAGCCCAACTTCCGCAATTGCCCCTGGTAGTATATTCGTCTTCAAAAACTTGGAAACTTTTTTAATAGCCTGTTGAGTATAAAAATAAAATATAAATGAAAATCTTCTTAAAGAAGCTAAATCAAAGTAATCGAATTATTAAAAAAAAGTTGAACCTGGTTGTAAAGCGATCTTGAAAGTCTTCCAAATAATATTTCCAACATGCAAAAATATTGAGGACCATCTTCAACAAGGAACGTTCCAGATGTTGCAGGTGAATGAACATCTTCATTTCTGCACCAAAGATGTAAAAGTTCCGAATTAGAGGGACTAAACATGTAAAAGTTCCGAATTAGAGGGACTAAACACGTAAAAGAACTTACAAAACACTACTAGGTTCCAAATGTTGCAACAAAGAAAACAGACGACATAAAAACTCATCAAGCCACTCTGAGAACCGTTCTGCAGGCATGAATGACAAATTATCCGTGTCATCATCCAAAGTCGCCATCTGTAATATTTGTATTTTAGTTTGACAAAACATTGCTGGAAAAAATCAATCATTTAAATTCAAGATTCTTGATTACATTCGAAAATATGGACCCAATCAGTTGCATAGTTGCTAGGGTTTTTGGTGGATCATTCGCGTCCATTCCAAGTAAAGCATTGGTGAGTGATATCATCAAAAGATCACGGAACATGTCAGCATCATTAACATCATCTGTTTCCATTGAAGAAGAAGATAATGACATGAAAAACAATGATCGCCCTGAAAAAGCAACCGATGTGACAGCTGTCTTCAATTGATGAGTTGCTGTCATCTAAACAAATGGAAGAAAAGAAAGTGAGTAAAAATGATGATGATGATGATGATGATGTCATGATGATGTCACTAACCGTTTCTAAAGCCATGTGGAATCGAGACACCAAAAAGGGTAAAACCAATGAAGGCTCCACATAAGACAAAATAGAAGTTGCAGCAGCAACTGTTTCAGAAAGGTGTTCGTTCTTGCTGTATTGACCGCGGTCAATTAATTTCAAAACAGTAGTCACAAAAGATTCCCTTTCTGGTTGACCTAAACAGAATTCTGTCTGTGTATCTGGATTCCTGAATATATAATAAATTATATTTTTAGGTGAGAAAATAAATTATGTACCCAAAAAGTAGTGAAAAGTATGGTGTGGTTAAATGAGTAACGATGTCTGTCTGGATAAGGTGTTGTATAATGTATACATAAAGTTTGTTTCTTTTCTAAGCTGAATAAACTGTCTTAATGAGACTAAATGACCATTTTACCCTTACATTCCAAAAAACAAATTTCACAATAGTTATCAATTTTAACTGAATAAACTGTCTTAATGATTCTTTAATTCTTTTCTAAACTGAATAAACTGTCTTGATACGTTAAGCCGAATTTTTGGGCTTAATCCCATTAAGACATTCTATCCAGATTAAGTAAAAAAGAAACAGTCATGTATATATTAAGTGGGGTAAATTACAATTTTGGTCATTGTGGTTTACACCAAATTGCAGTTTTGGTCCTAGTTTTGAATGTGTTGCACTGGTGGTCCCTGTTGTTTCCAAATCTTTCACTTTTGGTCCCTATGGTTTCCAAGACTTTCACTTTTAGTCCCCATGGTTTACACAAATGGTAGCAGAGGGAGGGACCAAAAGTGAAAATTTTGGAAACCACAGGCACCAAAAATGAAAGATTTGGAAATCATACAGGCCACCAGCACAAGATTTTCAAACTAGGACCAAAACTGTAATTTGGTGTAAACCATAGGGACCAAAACGGTAATTTACTCTATTAAGTGCTTAACCCATTAAGTAAAAAAAAAACAGCCTCTTACTCTTTCTCTCGTTGTAAGCGTTTTTGAAACGTATACACCAAGTGAAACAAAAATCTTTCAAGAGAGTATGTCCAACGACCTCCATTAGAAGGATGGTAATACCTGAAAGAAGTATCCAAACAAGTCATTTATAAATACGCATCATAACCACACAAATCATTGAAAAAATTGCAAATAACAAAATCTAGAAAACAAACTGTTCTAAGAGGTTGACCAATTTCTCAAAGTGGATTTGAGCCAAGCTACCAGGCTTTAACAAATAAACCTACATATAATACAAAAGATACATACGTTAGGGACCAAATATAAATTAGCAAAAGAAGATTTATAATTTATTATTTATCATTTTGATCTTACAATCGATTTTGCAATGGCCTTTGATGGAGTCTGTGATCTATTCGAAAACAAGAATCTTGTATTTCTTGGAACATCAATAGAAAAAGGGTATGATCCACCCCCACTTGCCACAGGCACCTGTAATAAAAGTAAGTAACATTATCTACTTTGTTAGAACTTAGAACAGATTTGACAAAATGCAGAATAAGAACGACACCAATCAGGAATTCAATGTGCTGAATGATTGTATTGATCAATGGGTTTTACAATGTGAATGTGTTTCTCTCTCTACAATGTAGCCACTCCCTCAAGAATCATTGACTACAAATAATAATAAAATCACTGTTTATAATCTAGCAAACAAATAAGCCCAATGTACAAGCCCGCAAACATAATTGGGCCTTCCTAATGCCACAAGTCATAAACATGTAATCAATAATCTTTATAAAGAACACGGTGATGATTCCTGTTAGAAAAAATTACCTCAAACATGTTCAAGAATCGACTGAATATCTCAGGTAAAAGATCCTCCCAATTTTTGGATTTATAGTTCTTAATCACACGAGCCATAATAGCTGCCCATTGGCTGTTCCAAAACTGGCAATTTGGTATCGAATCCCATTGAAGAATACACGCATCAATCCACTCACTGTCATTACATATAAACGTCACCAATTTGCTTCACTAACTAGTAACTAATGGTGTAAAAAAATAAAGATCTATAAAATATAAATTACCGTGAATAAAAGTCCTGGTTATCAAGATTTGTAGGAAGGAAAAGTCTCACAAATCCAGACCCTTCAAAAGACGAGTTATGCCATGGGTTTTCAAGTAGAGACCTAAAGATTCACAACATTTAATGGAAATTAATACAATTTTTTATGTTCTATAACAAAATATTATTTCAAAATAACTTACTTAAACTCGGTCCATATTTCATGAGCAGAATTTGGTGGGAAAAACCGTCTGCAAGAACGAACAAGAGAAGTGACGGTCTCAAAATGTCTTTGTCTTATCCTCCATCCCTCTGGTCCTGTATTCCTGTAGTGAAATTAAAAAATAAAATTACAATTTCCATAAAAAAAAATATCATACATTATTACATTAAGTCATGATATAATGAGTAAATCATGAATTGATGTACCTTGTGAAGTGTGTTTGAATCAAAGTATCGTAGAAAGGGCGCCAGTCAACTTTCAAAGTCAACTTTTTGCGGAATTTATTCAGCAAGCTCACAAGAACATTACCCCATCTCACCTAAGTGATTTTAAATTCAGTACCGATGTATATTTTGTAACATATTTTGTGACACAAAAGAATACCTGAGCATAAAGCTTGTCTTGTGATGAATGAAACACTTGAAGACCAAATTCCACAAGAGTAACAACGTCTTCCAATGATACTTCACTCTTTGCCTTTACAAACCTGTATGGTTGATTGATTTATAATATGAACATAAAAAGAATAAAAATAAGCGTCCATGTTTGGGGATGGCAATCCCCAATTACATCATAGTTCTGAAAGAACCCAATTCTTTAACTTCGTGGATGGGATAAATTCGAATTGTTTCATCACATTTGTAAAGAAAAGATTATAGTACTCAAAATTGAACTGTTCGCGCTATGAATAGTTGACCTGTGAGACTAAAACCTCACGATTCATCAAAACATTCATCAATGGTCAAGAAACAAGTAAAGAATCGAAAATTCAGAGTGAAATTAAGCATGAACAAACATAAAAACAAGCGATCGTTGTTACTTGCACAAGAATGCACACAAATGAGTGTATATAACAGCGAATTGATACTGTAAAACAATTGGAGCTTACAGGTCAATGACTGATATCCATTTGAGAGTGGAGTAGACAGATTCTGGATCACCCGCAATATACGATTCTTTCACGGATGATACAACGCCGGCGAAGGATTCTTTCTCTTTCTTGGTGGCGTCGGCGACCGGAGGCGGGAGCCAAGCGTTATAGCGATGCATTTCTACCTCTGGGTATTGTAATTTGTGTGTATTTCTCGATGGTATGTGTGTGTGTATATATATGGAGGGGTTGGTGTCTTTTCTTTCTGAGCAAGACAAAGGTTGGAAATTTAGAGCAAACGGGTAATGGGTATGAGTGGGTAAGGAAGGGAACGGGTGACCGGCAACACAAGTCGGCGGTGGAAGGAGCTTGCGGTGAAGTTGATTTGCAACAATCTTAAGGTTTTTGTTTTTGATTAAACAAGAAGACCGTGGACTTTGGGGTGTTCGGTTTTGGTATCCCTATTGGCTATTGGAAAATTAAATTTATCTTTTGTTGTTTATATATAAAGTTTAGTGGACAAATCGTACTATTGATATAATTTTATCTAACCTATGAGAATCTTAACGGAAAATAGAAAGTTGGAATGTATTTTATTGGTTTTTACGGTGGAACTTAGAGTAAAAGGGTATTTTGCACCCTTTGGACTATCAAGAGTAAATTGTGAAGCATTAACAATATTTTTTGAACATTGAACTTCATTTATGGATTTTCGCACCTCAATCTCTAGACTCTCATCGCAAGGGCAAGTCAGACGTAGAGTAGTTAACTATTAGTTACAAACTATGTAATTGCAACATATTGTATTGTGTCTATAGTTGGCATGCTACTTGTGTTACATTGAGAATGGATATGTTTGAATGTCAAATGATAGGTGTATATGAATAGGTATTAAAGTATTCTGTAGATTCCCAAAAAAGTTAATATGGTAAACACATGGAGCTCCCAAAATGGGGTGGAGTTGGTAGGGGTAATCACAAAATAATAGGTCAAGGTGTTGAAACGCCAACTCAAAAGATGGTCATACGGACTCAAAATAACACAACTCAATTGTTAGAGATATGAATAATGACAATGTTGTGCAAGAAATCCAACATCCATACATATTGCCCGCGATTGTGGATGAGGTATTAAAAGTCAGTAGAGATGCAATGCTCACATCCAATCACGAATAAGAGTTAATAACCAAGTTACTTTATGACCATACACAAATATACAGAAATGATGAAGGGTGGTCATATAATATGGGGACCCAAGGTCGATAAGGGACCTTAAAAAGAAGTTGGTATTAGAAAGAATATGGATGTTCATACAAAACATTTTTAGAATGTAAATTGATTTGGTTTGAGGATTAGATGGCATGGTTTAATCAATGAAATGTGTTAGTTATGCAAGGAAGATCTTTTGACGTGACGTGTAAGTGTGATGAAGATGGCGAGGTAGAGTATGATACCAATTTGTTAATTGATGAAGCCCATTGTTGGCGTGATAATAACAATTGACAGGCAATGCTTTTGGTAAGGATTTATTAAACGGTTTATATTTGGAGCAGTTCATGGAAAATCCATAAAAAAAATTCTCCAAGACCATGACAAGATATTTAGAGGCCTATTTCATTCGATTTAAACAAGGTTTTAGGACGATACATGAGTACAAAACAAAATTTATCAATAAAGCTTGATTTTTTTAGCATCAAACGTGCACTAAAGAGAGAGATAGAGAGAGAGAGAAATCAATTGGTATTTTTATAGGATTTAAGGCTAAGACCTGATATATTATTCATATGAGTGGGGTGATTAATTACTTTCATGCACGTAGGTGATGCAACAAAATACCATGAACATCAGTTACAACAGCAAGAAATTGAACATGGTATGTCAATGTAAAGGTAGAATTAAGTGGAATGGGCTATAACACCTTCAAAGAAGGCCCGTTCCATCAGATCAAATCAAATATCGAGAATGCATAAAGGTACCAGGAAACAATGTGATAGATGTTAATGAAGAAAAGGGGGTATTGTTAGAAAAATACTCGGTGTCTCAACACGTAAGAAACATTTCTATATATAATATGGTCCTTTTGGGTTACACATAGAGCATGATTAAGAACAAAATTGTCAAGGGTGAAATAACAGGGGTTGGTTTATTAATTTGTAATTTTATGTAAATTAATTGGAAACTCATGTAGATTAAAATAAACATATTCAAACCTGATAAGTTGTAAGAGTTATCGTTTCTTTGAATTTGAATTAGAGGAATCCAATGTTGATAACATATCAAAGTGATTGGGATTCCTCACTACAAATAGAAGGGTGTGGAATATTAGAGAATAAGCAGTTGAAAACCCTAATTCCACAGTCTCTCTCCATCCCTCGAGGCTCACTCTATCTCCTCTCTCTCTCTCTCTCTAGCATCAACCGCAAGTAGGCAGTCATCAGCCATTGACCATGACCACCTTCTTCCTATCTCCATCTCCCTTATGACCACAACACTCTCTCCCTCCCTCCCTCTCTATTTCATTTTTTCTCTCCTCAGCTCATATCTCTCTATCTCTCTTTCAGGTTTAAAAAACAGAGAACTAGCCACGATTTGGTGAGGCTTGGACCACAAGCAACCGTGTTTTTCACGGTTTTAGGAGTTTTGGGTATCGGCATGGAGATTTAGATCACTTGGTGTTTAGTCTATGCTTTGGTGCGATTCCACTAGAAGAGTGCTACGTTTTACTCTTCATTCTGTGAGACCCTAATCAAGGAAAGTCAAGTTCCGAGTCTTAAGGAGTCAAAGCGTAAAGCCCGGAACCAAGTATCGAGAGGATGACATTTAAAAAGAAAACAAAAATGAGAAAATGGGAAAAAAGGAATTAACGCCATATACCTACGATAATTAATGTTTTATCAAAATAAAATGACCGAGTCACTCATTTTCTTTGTGTCTTTTTAATTCGGTGTTTCAATAAAGGGGAAGAATATGAGTTATACATGGAGTTTTCAACTTAAGGGTGATAGTTAGAAAAAATATTTACTATATCGTTGTAGTTTTAAAGTTATTTACTAAGTGATGAAAAATTAAAAAAAAAAAAGAACATTCACAAATGGAAAACCATCACATTCACAAATATATTCACAAATATTTTGTGACACCCCATTTCTTATGTTTTCAAATACTATGGTTTTTCGTATAAATACATGAATACAAAAATTCGGTTTATCAAAAACCGATCATTTACATGTTTAAAATAGTGGGTGTTACAAATCCATACCAAAACTAACCATAGTAAGCAAGAAAGGATTTAACCTTGGGTCCAAGATAGGAGCCAGGTGGGCTCCACTCCAGCTAAACTTCATCCAACTATAGCATAGCATTTAACCTGGAATACATGGCAAAAACATAAAATACGTAATACAATAATGTCTCGTGAGTTACATGAGTTTTAGACTCGAACCTTTGACTTCTTTTCCAATTTTTATAAGTCTTATAACGTAAAACTTCTGCCAAAACTTTATAGTAATAACATACTATACTTTTTACTTCTCATAAATCATTTCATAACATACTTTACAAAAATAACATCTTTCAAATTCACTTTATAATATACTTTGCAAAAATAGCTTCTTTCTTACTTTCTTTGACTGGTTTTATAGGCTTGCTGGATTTTTATACTTAGGGCTTTAATCACCATAGGTGATACCCCAAGTCTCTATGGCTAGAAGGAACGAATCAATCCTCACCATAGAAGTGCTGAGGCGATCTACTTCGTGATGGGGCTTGCCCCCAGTAGACCCCTTACCTAACCCGGGTAGGTTGAAACATTGTTCCCTTACTAACGCTGCTTGCTACAATTACCAGTCATACAAAATACTTTCTGCTTACTTTAACATTACTTACTTACATAATGGCTAACTGCCAAACTTTACCATTTCTTGTCTTTATAGCTAAATGCCAAATTCATAACTTTCGTTTCACAAAAACCATATGTTTAAATTATGTCTTTATAACATACTAGGCTTTATGCCAAAACATAATTTCCAACATCTTATGGCTATATGTCATTTATACTCGAAAACATATACGGTTTGTAACCAAAACATACTTCCTAAACATCTTGTGGCTATATGCCATTCATACTTGAAAACATATATAACTTGTATTCAAAATATACTTTCACATAATTGGTTCATAGACCAACATACTTTCACTTTATTTAACATGTAGTTCAAAACATAACTTCAAATATAGCATCATACTTTCTCATCAAATTAAAAATAATACTCTTGCAATTAATTTCACATAAAAAGATTTTATAAGAAATCTTATAAATACTTACTTGCCATGTACCCCACAATGGGTAAAAATACTGCATGTACTCACCTTATAGTTCTTGGAAGTTGACTAAGTATTTCTTGGTTATTTACCCTTCCGTTGTTGTTCAATCACTTGGCTTGCACCTATATTTATTATATAATACATTAACATTTATTTCTATTGACTCTATAACTCATTAGAGTCCTTATTATACCAGTATAGGTCATAACAAGTCTATAACTTTTAAATGACCATCTTTAAATAAATCGTATATTATACGTATTTCACTACAGTACCCCCGAAGGGTCGTATTTTGAATTTAACAATTTTCCACATTGTTTCATACCATTTTAAGGCTATGGTATGAGTTATAGACCAAATGGACATGTCTAGCATCAAGTTCAAGTCTTAAAAATTGGACAGACTGCTGTCCAGTAAGAGCACGACTCGTGCTCTTTTCCTTCTATAGGTTGCACAACTCGTGCACAAGAGTACCTTGCCTTTTCCTGAAGCACGACTCGTGCATTTGTAAGAGGAAAAAGGCACGACTCGTGCTTAGTCTGCAGGCTTGGTTTTCAGTCCGATTTTTAAGTTGCAGACCTCTATTTTGACCCATTAAGTGCTTATTACTTATCTTAATCGTTTTACTATTATTCCATGACTAAAACCCTCGGTTTACATCAGGTTTTAAGCTATGGAATCACTGATTCCAATTCCAATTTCACAAAAACCCGTTTTTTTGATATTTTCACCAAAAATCCAAGTTTTTGAAATTAACCACTTAGGAGTGTCTTAATACATCCGAAATGATCATTTGGACTCAACAAAGCCATAAAAACTGATCTTGATCTTGCAAACCCGTGAATTAGGGTTCTTGAGCAAAATCCCCATTTCTTGATTTTCAACACATTCTATAGTTAGAACATGTTAAATGGATGATTTTGAGCAAGATAATCCCATTAAACTCATGATTTCTGGAAAATCAGAAGTTGAGAATCAATTTCCGTTCAAGATTTTGAGTTCAAAGGCTAGATTATTACCTCTTGGAGCTTGGAATTACTAATTCCAAAGCTTTTCCTTTGATTCCTTTGAAGAATTTCCAAGCCTCTTCTCCTCTCGTACTCTCCCTCTCGTTCTCTCTAGCTTTCTCTGGACACTTCTACTGATTTCTGGCAAAAGAGAATGATAATTCTCTTATTTATGTTTTTTTTAATTTTATAAAATAATTGCATTTTGGTCCTTAATTTCCACTTTCTTTACAAAAATGGTCCTAAGACCCAAAATCTTGCAACAATGTTCCATTAACTTCCAACTTGACATTTTTCTTAACATTTTTGGTCATTTTCATGTCAAATGACCGTTTTGCCCTTTTTGGTCAAATTTCACTATTCATGCGGTAAAACTTCAAATTTCACATAAACTTTTATTTCTTATATTATTATTTCACAATTACATATTATCTTACATAATGGTCTTATAATGGGTCGAAAGACCATTTTACCCTTTTTCAACTTTTTCGCGGGTTTTCCTTACGTATTTTCTCGAATATAAATTCGAGATTTTTGGGTCGTTACAACTACCTCCCCCTTATTGGGATTCCGTCCTCGGAATCATCGCACAACTATTAATTTAAGGAATCACTTCTCCCTTCTCCTTTTCAAAGGCTCTCGGCCTAAGTTTGGTTTTTAATAAATACTTCCTTTTATCAACCCATACTCCTATTCTTTATTATTTTATCTTTTTAATATTTTCTTCTTTAGTTGGTTATAATTCTTTAATCAACCTCTGGAGGTTTCTACTTTCAACTCTTTATGAGGAATTTGCATAGTCTCTTCCTCCTGAATATTTCTTTCGATTTCTCATAAGGTGCTTCATTTCCTCAAGAATTTATTCATCTCATGTTTTCATTATATATCTTTTCAGTTCATTTTATTCATGAATGAATCTTTTAGTAAGGCTTAGCTTACAAAGTAATTTTATACTTTCATATTCTTATCAAAAACAGCAGCTTATTTTGTAATTCTTCTCATATGTTCGCCAAAACTTCATGAGGTTTCATTAATCATATTCTTTACTTATAAAACTTTTTCCCAAATACAATTTGGTAAAATTTTGTATTTATACAAATTTATAAATACACTATATCTTTCTTTTTAAAATAATATTTTGTCCTTTAATGGACAATTTACTTAAACATAACTTCATAACTTATTCATCCTTATCTTTCTCTTTTCTTATATCTTTGCTCATATGTTATTACATAAATAATTTACTTTTATTCTTCCTTTATCTCTGCTGGCAACTCTCAGTTGGTTACCATTTTTAAGAGATGCATTCTTTTTCCTTTCGTTTCACTTCACACCCTTACTTTTCTGTTTGGGACAGAATATGTCGAATCATCATGTTGTTCACGAGAATCTGCATTTCTCATTCTGAAAATACTGCTTTTTATTTTAACAATTAGACATTTTTAGCTTTCCTTCTATGTACCATACACAATATTTAACCTTTTAAACTTGTGAAATTTTTCTACTCTTGTCATTCATATACGAATTCATATACTCCTTTTTACTCCTTACTAACTTTCATACGTTTACAATAAATTATTAATATCATTATTTTCTACTCTCATTTTACATGTATATATTCATACATGTCATGAGTCTTTCTACTTTTACATCGTATTATTTGTTAATGACCCAAACTATGAATTTACATTTTCACATACCTCTTAATCATTTCTTGTACATTACATGTACTACTTTCTTTACATATCTCGTATCATTCTATACTTATTTTACTTTTCATGATATTACCATCCTGTGGTGTAATTAGGTTTCACAATCATATCTGTTAACTTCTTGATTTCAAATATAAATTTTCAATTTCTTGTCCCACCTTAGATTTTTATAAATAAATGTTATCTCTTGATTACTGCTTAGCTTCTCGACCTTACCATGTGGATTCTTTGGTGTTTCCAGTTCATTCCATCTAGTATTTCATTATTCTAATCTCAATTTCAATATAATTCATACATGCTCCAAAAAAATTTTTTATACACATATTCTCAATTTGACTTTTATAAAAGTCAAAGCTGTCAAAAATTTATCTACCAACTTTGTATAATTTTAGTCATAACATGATTCCAACTTGACATTATGATATAACTCATTTTCTCGAATAACTTCTTAATACATACATACAAGTTCTTAATGTATATTATATATACTTGATTCTTTTTTTTGGTATAAGAATTCAAACTAACACTTTAGTCATTTTCGTTCCATGACAATTTCTTGACACAACCTTCAATCATCTTTATTACTCGTTACTCTTTACTTGTTGTAATTAATGCCAACAAAAAATATATTTTTTTTCTTAGCTTTACATTTTTTTTACCATTTCTGTTATGTGTTATAAGGCTACATGCCTAACACATTATGTTATTCTTTCATTTATACTCCACTTCTTTACACTATATAGTTCTTTACAACATTATATATTTCATATTTCTTTTAAAACTTATTTCTTATGTATCTCTAGGCGATACACAACTGCCATTTATTTTCTCATCATTTTTCATTCTTTTGTATTTCGGGGCAATATGCCCAATACCTTATTTTACTCTTTTGCTTCATACCTTGTAGTATCCTAATTAGAATACTTATTTCATAACCACCTTTATACTTTCTATACATCATATATACATATATTTCAAAACTTTCTCATGCTTTTATATTTATAAGCACGTATAAATATATATACACTTCTTTGTATTTCATGGTTACTAGCCATGTACTAAACCTTTCTCACAATCTTTGGATACTTTTATCCATCATTCACATTCGGAAGTGGTAACTTCCTATCTGTTTATTTTAGTTTTATTTTTTTTATCTTTGATTCTTCGTCTAATAATTTATTTGGACATTTACTCTTGTTCTTTTCTTTATACTAATTATGACCTTTAGTCATTTTCCTTTCATGCTTTTGGTTTTTTCTTCAGTTAACATACTTCATTATACTCTTTTATTATTGGTATTTCTTCTTATACTTCTTTCATTTGGTTACGAAATTTAAATTCCTAATAACCAACATCTTCTCATTATTTTTTTTTCAAGTTCTCATCATCAGGTACTAGACCTGGTACCACTTATCTTAATATTTTATTTGTCATGGGATAACTTTTAATATTCTTCTTTTTTTTTAAATAAATTATCAATTTACAATTCGAACTGCTTTCCCATACTTGTCAAGTAAGCATGCTCTACTTTCAAGCTTTAGGTTTATTAACTCTTGTCTTTGACTAAATTTTAACCTCTGTTATGAAAGAGTTCCTTAAAGACAACCAAGGATCTTCTTAAACACCTTTCATGTTGTGACGCCTCGCATAACCTACAAATGGTTACAATCTGCCACTGATTTATATTAAGTAATATTCTTTGCGGATATCGATCCACATTTACTTATCGTGACGTTACTTCTATTCAGGTACATCATATACATGCATCTTCATTTGAATACCACTCCTTTTGCAAGCCGATTCACGCCAACAACTTCCAAGTCTACATGTAAATATAACCACCTCAATATGGTTTTCATGTGCTTATGCTGTAATAAACAAGGCATATTATCCTTGCTTTACTTGAATTTCTTTCTTTTCGACTATACACAACGAGGTTATCGGGCTTTTGTACCGATCATTCATCATTCTTCATCTTCATTTACTCTTCACTTATCTTGCTGCTTGTCACTTTACTTGACTCATCACTAAATTTTACAACTTGTTCACTTGTCCAATATTTGGACACTTTTTTTTTAGAAATTTATATATTATTGATACATCCTACTGGTAATTTTCATTCTTTATATAAGAGTCTTACAACTCTCGTATGGGTAATCAATACCCATGTTTCTTCTCCATATCGTTCTTATTCGTACCTTCCCTCGCCTCTACAGGCACATACTTTAATGTTTTTCAATCTGTCTAAAATATTAATTATCACATTATTTCTTTTACTTTACCATACTAAGAGGTATACATCCACTGTATTATCTTTTAATACTTATAATCTTACTTGTTCTTGTTACATAGGCATATAACTCCTATGTTATCCTTACTACTTTCTTCAAAACTCTTACCCACCAGATTACCACAATTCCTTTACGATTCCACCAGTCTCAATACATATCCTGTGATTATGATAATACGGGCCCATATTACCATAATCACCTATACATATTGATTCTGCTGTTACCACAAGGTTTCATGGGACACTGGTTCCTTTGACATATTAACACCATTATAAGTACACGATAATCACTACTAAAATCTTACTGTTTTACAAACATAGTCTTTAATAAATTTAGACGGTTATGGAAAATATCATATAATTTTCCTAACGGTCAAATCTTTGCTCACTTTAAAGGTTAGCTTAACACTTTTTAGTGTTATATATCTACATATTTTACATAATGCATAATGTCTTAATCATTTAAGACATTATATAACATACTTTTATAAACTAACATTTTTATAGCATGAGTTTAAGCCTAGGAGTGGAACAAGCCAATCCTAATTCGCTTAAACTATGGCTCTGATACCAACTTGTGACACCCTATTTCTTGTGTTTTCAAATACTATGGTTTTTCGTATAAATACATGAATACAAAAATTCGGTTTATCAAAAACCGATCATTTACATGTTTAAAAATAGTGGGTGTTACAAATCCATACCAAAACTAACCATAGTAAGCAAGAAAGGATTTAACCTTGGGTCCAAGATAGGAGCCAGGTGGGCTCCACTCCAGCTAAACTTCATCCAACTATAGCATAGCATTTAACCTGGAATACATGGCAAAAACATAAAATACGTAAGACAATAATGTCTCGTGAGTTACATGAGTTTTAGACTCGAACCTTTGACTTCTTTTCCAATTTTTATAAGTCTTATAACGTAAAACTTCTGCCAAAACTTTATAGTAATAACATACTATACTTTTTACTTCTCATAAATCATTTCATAACATACTTTACAAAAATAACATCTTTCAAATTCACTTTATAATATACTTTGCAAAAATAGCTTCTTTCTTACTTTCTTTGACTGTTTTTATAGGCTTGCTGGATTTTTATACTTAGGGCTTTAATCACCATAGGTGATACCCCAAGTCTCTATGGCTAGAAGGAACGAATCAATCCTCACCATAGAAGTGCTGAGGCGATCTACTTCGCGATGGGGCTTGCCCCCAGTAGACCCCTTACCTAACCCGGGTAGGTTGGAACATTGTTCCCTTACTAACGCTGCTTGCTACAATTACCAGTCATACAAAATACTTTCTGCTTACTTTAACATTACTTACTTACATAATGGCTAACTGCCAAACTTTACCATTTCTTGTCTTTATAGCTAAATGCCAAATTCATAACTTTCGTTTCACAAAAACCATATGTTTAAATTATGTCTTTATAACATACTAGGCTTTATGCCAAAACATAATTTCCAACATCTTATGGCTATATGCCATTTATACTCGAAAACATATATGGTTTGTAACCAAAACATACTTCCTAAACATCTTGTGGCTATATGTCATTCATACTTGAAAACATATATAACTTGTATTCAAAATATACTTTCACATAATTGGTTCATAGACCAACATACTTTCACTTTATTTAACATGTAGTTCAAAACATAACTTCAAATATAGCATCATACTTTCTCATCAAATTAAAAATAATACTCTTGCAATTAATTTCACATAAAAAGATTTTATAAGAAATCTTATAAATACTTACTTGCCATGTACCCCAGAATGGGTAAAAATACTGCATGTACTCACCTTATAGTTCTTGGAAGTTGACTAAGTATTTCTTGGTTCTTCACCCTTCCGTTGTTGTTCAATCACTTGGCTTGCACCTATATTTATTATATAATACATTAACATTTATTTCTATTGACTCTATAACTCATTAGAGTCCTTATTATACAGTATAGGTCATAACAAGTCTATAACTTTTAAATGACCATCTTTAAATAAATCGTATATTATACGTATTTCACTACAGTACCCCCAAAGGGTCGTATTTTGAATTTAACAATTTTCCACATTGTTTCATACCATTTTAAGACTATGGTATGAGTTATAGACCAAATGGACATGTCTAGCATCAAGTTCAAGTCTTAAAAATTGGACAGACTGCTGTCCAGTAAGAGCACGACTCGTGCTCTTTTCCTTCTATAGGTTGCACGACTCATGCACAAGAGTACCTTGCCTTTTCCTGAAGCACGACTCGTGCATTTGTAAGAGGAAAAAGGCACGACTCGTGCTTAGTCTGCAGGCTTGGTTTTCAGTCCGATTTTTAAGTTGCAGACCTCTATTTTGACCCATTAAGTGCTTATTACTTATCTTAATCGTTTTACTATTATTCCATGACTAAAACCCTTGGTTTACATCAGGTTTTAAGCTATGGAATCACTGATTCCAATTCTAATTTCACAAAAACCCGTTTTTTTGATATTTTCACCAAAAATCCAAGTTTTTGAAATTAACCACTTAGGAGTGTCTTAATACATCCTAAATGATCATTTGGACTCAACAAAGCCATAAAAACTGATCTTGATCTTGCAAACCCGTGAATTAGGGTTCTTGAGCAAAATCCCCATTTCTTGATTTTCAACACATTCTATAGTTAGAACATGTTAAATGGATGATTTTGAGCAAGATAATCCCATTAAACTCATGATTTCTGGAAAATCAGAAGTTGAGAATCAATTCCCGTTCAAGATTTTGAGTTCAAAGGCTAGATTATTACCTCTTGGAGCTTGGAATTACTAATTCCAAAGCTTTTCCTTTGATTCCTTTGAAGAATTTCCAAGCCTCTTCTCCTCCCGTACTCTCCCTCTCGTTCTCTCTAGCTTTCTCTGGACACTTCTACTGATTTCTGCAAAAGAGAATGATAATTCTCTTATTTATGTTTTTTTTAATTTTATAAAATAATTGCATTTTGGTCCTTAATTTCCACTTTCTTTACAAAAATGGTCCTAAGACCCAAAATCTTGCAACAATGTTCCATTAACTTCCAACTTGACATTTTTCTTAACATTTTTGGTCATTTTCATGTCAAATGACCGTTTTGCCCTTTTTGGTCAAATTTCACTATTCATGCGGTAAAACTTCAAATTTCACATAAACTTTTATTTCTTATATTATTATTTCACTATTACATATTATCTTACATAATGGTCTTATAATGGGTCGAAAGACCATTTTACCATTTTTCAACTTTTTCGCGGGTTTTCCTTACGTATTTTCTCGAATATAAATTCGAGATTTTTGGGTCGTTACAACTACCTCCCCCTTATTGGGATTCCGTCCTCGGAATCATCGCACAACTATGACGAGTTGGACTATTGCCTTGTCCCATAGCTGTTGTATGATGGGCTGGGCCATAATCGGGAACCTATAGCTGTTGTATGATGGGTAGAACCGCCCCATGTCCATAGCTGTTGTATGATGGATGCCCGTAGCTGTTGTATGGCAGGTAGGGTCGGGTCGTTTCCGAGGACGGGTTGTTTAATGTGTGGGCATGTATGGTAATTTGGGGACTCACTAAGCTTTAAGCTTACCCGTTGATTTTAAAACATTTTCAGGTACTCCAGTTGATAAAAGGGTCGAGCTCGGCGTGACGGCGGTGCATCGCACATTAATGATTTGCAGTTGTATTATTAAATGATATTTTTATAATTATGGGACGTATACACTCTGGTAGTAGTTTTGATAAACACCTTTTAAGCATGTTAATAAGATTACCTATGTTTTTACTTAAAATTTTTAAAGAAAATTTTTGATTGGAAATTGGGGCGTTACAAATTGGTATCAGAGCCTTGATTTGAGGGATTTGGATGAACTGTATTGGGAATCCAAACTCAGACTTAGGACTAAGAGGTTTTAGTTAAAGAAATAATGTATTTTTTATTATAAAAGTTTTAAGTAGTTGGGTTGAATAACATGTGGAAGATTCTCTTGCATGTTCTTATTTGATTGTTGCTTGGGGGTTTGAAACATGGTATGCACACCTAACTTATGATTTTTAACGGATAATGGGTTTCGAAAAGAATGAGATGCGATGCAAACCGTCAACCGAGCTCAAGTAAGTTGTTGTGATTCCGAATTACCCATGTCAAGTTTGTGCTATGTGATGATATGTGTTATGCTAGAAAGTAGGCATAGAATCTAGCCATGAAATGCATGCTAGAAATGCTTGGATTAGGATGCCTTCTGCCTGTTGTTTGTTATTTGTGCTGCTTTAGAATCTATGCTAACACTATTAGGTTGCTTAGTGAATGCTATTAGGTTATATACAATTAGGACAAGATAGCCTAAGAATTATTGGTCTAGCCTTACTGGCTGTTCCTTGTTTGGTTGTGACTTTGGGGTAGGATCACTTATTCTAATGTCTATCTTATTCTCAATTGCGTACGACTATGCATCCGTGAGGCGACCCGATGGTGTTAGCAGAAGTTCTTTTAGGCACGGGTGGGGTGTGAGATCCTAGGTAGCCTAGGATGAGTGTTAGGCACTTGGGTGCGAGACGTATGGAAACCAATATCGAATAGATGAGTGAGTGGTGAATTAGAGTATTGGGGGACAAATTCTGGAACAAGTACGAATAGGTGTGGAAGGTAGTACAGGGCTCGTACTACCGAAAGCACAGGATTCATACTTGAGTCAGGAGGAGTTACCTAAAATTCTAAGGAACCGGGTAGAGTAGAGAATCAGTATGATTCACATTATGGATTAGTGGCGAAAGGAAAGTACACGTCTTCATCGTGGCGATGTTCGGTAATGAAGAGTGGATTAGGAGTAGTTTCGGGTGTAACCGATTGAGGTAGATTGTGACGGATCATAGGTGCAGGAATTTATCGCCATTGAGGTATCAACGAGGGTTATGATTGACAGCAATGGGATAGGCGATGTACCCGGGTTGCTAGTTGATGCATCTGGGTTTTGCGTGACGATGTTTCGAAGGTCTATGGATGTGAATCCCTATAGACCTTATTCCTGGACTAGCGGTATGGTATGAGGATTGGTTTGTTGAAAAGGTTCGAGGCATTGATCGATCGCGATCAGCACTAGGTATTGGCATAGATTCCAAGTGGGGGAGAGTTATTGTTCTAGGAGAAGGAACGAAGCTTAATGCGGAAATAGTTCAGCTACTAGAATATGGGAGTACTTGTATTACGAATTACCAAGCATTGGACTTGGGTTAGCTTGGATTATGATGATAAGAGGAGAAGGGATTGGCAACTAATTAGAAGTCGTGGCTTGGGAATCTGTAGATAGGTTCCAGAGGGTTATCAGGTACTCTTTTAGGGGAATGGACGAGAATCCAGATTGATTTAAATGCCGACATTATGTCGATTTGTGTCACTCGAAGAGCAGGAAGGGCCCGTCCAGCTGCTGAAGCTGATGGACCTCGATTCCTGCTACCTAGCTGAAGTTAGAGTAGTTGGAAACTACATACAATGTATGGTGAAGAATGCGTGTAGTGACGTTTGAGGCGAAGACCCACAGAAGAGGGCTTCTTGGACGGTTCACTACAAGTAGAAGGGTTGAAGCGAAAGGGGAAGAAGGGTTCCTAGCGTGACATAATCGGCCATTGAGGATGGGAGTCTCATGGCGATGTAGGAGATGGCGTGGGGATGGATACCCGTGATGTGACAAGGCAGGGAGTTCGCCGGCAGGGGCGAAGGACTTGAAGAGGGAAAGTTGTAGCTTGGAGGAGGAAGATGGGAGTGTCATTGCGTATTGGAGCTAGCAAGTGGTTATTGGTGCATCGAGTAGCTTTTTACCTTAGGGTAAAGGTGTTTGGAATAGCTTTGAGTAAAGGGAATTCTGCGAATTCAAGGAAGCGGTTGGAGGTTGTATGCATTGCGAAGAGGCAAGGATCTTGGCCATGCTAGGGATGCGTGGTCACCTCCATGGGAGTTTTGATTATTTCCATTAAGGCGCGGAGAACGTTGGACTATTGTATTTCGTTTCAACTCAGGACCTGGATGGCAGTGGAGCGAGAGGGTCAAGTTTGGGTATAAAAAGGGCAGAGCATGGAAGTTGGGACGCCGGACTAAGGAGACAACGCGACCTGTTGGCTCGACTGCAAGATTGCGCAAGCTATTGTGACCTTGGACACCAGGGTTCTGCTTGCATGGACCGATACTCAGAAGGATTGACGCAGGGAAATTATTCAAAGACCGGGAATCTACTTCAGGCTTCAACAAGAGTTATGCGTGTAGGACAAACGTCTTCGAAATAAGGAATGTGTCATATGTGGCAGCTCATCTCAGGAGCGCTAGTAAATAGTTTCAAGGAATGAAAGTATCACGAGCCGAGAAGCCTTCCCATGCAGGAAGGGCTGGGCGAAGTTAGGAAGGAGTCGGAGCGAGGTTTTAAAGAAATGTCTTGGTGAGATTGTGTATCAATCGGGAAGGATCAACGCGGAAGCAACATATTAAGCAACAATGGGATCAAGACATGGCGGAAGTTATGTTATTCTGAGAATATAAGAGATGCTAGGAACAAGGATAAGCGTTGGTCAGGAGCATTGGGTCTTATTGGTTAGTGATCTTAGTATCTCACGTGAGTACCAAGGTACTGTGCCTTGTCCAAGGTTGAGCTGCATTGTGCCTCGGTGAGAGGCAGGGTGTTGTCGAATGGAGAATACTGTGTTGCGGTGGCACAATGCGGTGTTCTGGTGAGTACTTCGTGCTGGTCGGGAGTGCCGGGTCCTTTATTGTAGCAACACTGCGTCGTGTACCCTCGAGTACGAGAAACAGTCATAGCTGGCTGATTGGTCCGATTGGTTTGTGGGGCAGATGATTTATGTACGGGAGGAGTTAATGGTTATCTGGGTGCTGAAGATTAGTACCCTTAGATTGTTTAGTAGGATGGAAGATGATTATGGACCCCTCCATGATCGCATTTTCTAGATTAGTTGAGGTGAAGACTGCCTTGATTTTGCTGATGGCTGCTTAGCTGGTAGAAATGAAAACCAAGGGCGAATCAGGGTGACATGAAGACTGGACGGATCATATTCAAGATAAAGACTTAGATGTGAAACCGTGGAAGGGAACGCCTTTATGTGTGATAGTTCGGGTAAATGAAGGTTGTAGGGTGGGGTTAGCGGAGGGTGGCTAACCCATTAGGGTCGCTTTGGATGTCAGATATGGACGGGGCTTTTTGTGCGGTAATGAACGAAGAGTTTGTGTCAAGTTTTTTCGTTTTCCCGAGGGGCAACATGGATGTGTATGATATTGGAGAGGATTATTGGTGATCTGGCCGATAAGGAAGTGGGGAATGGTTAAGAGGAGAGAGGTTGGATCGGTGGGAAGGTCAAGGCCAATCATCAAAAGATAGGTAGCTGATTTGGTCTCCGAATGTTCCTGAGGTAGAATTTGGAGGAATGCCTATATGGGTTCATCATGGAAGTACCAAGGAACCCCCTCAGTGTGTTGATAAAATCGAGGATGTCGTAGACTGATGGAGTTGAAGTGCTCGCTTTAAGTCTATTATAGTATGCTGGTCTACGAAGGGTGGATGATGTTAAGGCTCGGGAGAAGGTACCCCGATATGGTGCTCTGGATGGTGATATCAGGTAAGGAGGTGCAGCTCACTCAGAAGTTTAGGAGAAGGTTCGTAATGTTGCGACACTAAAATTTGTTTCAGTACTGTGCATCACCCTTAGAAGGATGGCTGTATGGGGAGATCACTGTAGATGCTTGAAGGAGTTCCTTCGGGATTACGTTCTTAGTTTGGTAGGAGTTGTAGTTTCCTATGTAGCATTGGTAGAGTCCTTTATGATAATGGTTAGCACACGAGAAATTGTCTCTTGTGCAATAAGTCGTACGGGAGAGGGTGTTAGGATTTCTATGTGTTCAATAAGAGATTGTAGACTAATTTGAGCCGGAAGAAGAATCATGATAATATGCAGTGACAGAACCTGAGTTTATCGGTCGGAGTTTTGTCGTTAAGGTACCGATGTACTGGAAAGTTGGACCCCGGGTATACCGGATCGTTGTTAGTGTAGTAGATAGAATCTATGGTTCAGTCAGGCTCGTGGTAACTTCTAGATTTCTTAGTTAAGGCTGTGCAAGGCGACGTGTTCGGTAGCGTGCAATTGGGAGAGAAATTGCGATACGACTGTCCGATTTCGAGTTCTAGGTTGGAGGTTTTGTTCTTCTTAAGGTGTCGCCTTGGAAGAGAGTTATTCGTTTCAGGAGTCGAGGAAAGCTTGGCCCTAGGTACATTGGACCAAATCGAATCATCGCGCGAGTAGGTAAGGTATCCTACCGGGTGAAGCTCCCCGAGCAGCTTGGTTAGATTCACGACACGTTCTACGTTTCCCGATTCAGGAAGTGTGTTGCCAATGAAATTTCAATTGTGCCCTTGGAGGGTATCCAAATTGGCGAACGCTTGAATTATCTGGAGCGACTGGTTGCTATCAAAGAAAGGAAATAAAGACTTTACGAAATAAGACGATAGGGGTAGTTAAGGTGCAGTGACAGCATCGTAAGGGGTCTGAATGGACTTGGGAACCCGAGGAAGAAAATATGGAGGTATTACCCCAAGTTGTTTTCAGGCACAGATTTCTGGGACGAAATCCATTCAAGTGGGGGAGAATTGTAAGACCCATTCCGTCGAGTCGCGGCCCGGAAGAATCCGCGGCACGGCTTTAGGAAGAATCTAGAATCGCGTATGATTTGTACGCGCGGCGCGGTTCTAAAGAACCCGCGACGCGGTGCGCCTCTGTCACACCCCCAAACCGTATTGGCGGAATAGTTCAAGGGTGGATGACTTCATGAACAATATCATAACAAAGTTGAATAATAGTGATTCCCAAGCACACAACCATCATTAACCAATTGCAAATGTTACAAAGTTTAATTGTTTCACGTTTCAAATACAATTGAAATGATATAAAAAATAAACAAAACCGACGTCGTAACGTCTCTTCTTGGAGCGTCTGAATTTACCTTAACAATTTCCTGAGAATACAAGTAGTTGAAAAAGTGTCAACAATTAAGTTGGTGAGTTCATAAGATTTTGCGTAAGAAATATGCTTTGTTTCTAAGCAATAGTGTTGAAAACCAAGAAAATCCAATATTTTCTTATAAAATGTCCAAGTCTTTAAATCCCAAAGACCAAAATGTAATATGTAACTGTAGTGTGAAATTCCTTAGAAATGTATTTTTCCACGTAAACAATTTATAAAAATATTAAGTTGATTATTTTCCCATGTGAGATACCCTATAACCATACTGTGACTAGTTGGCCTGCTGCGACGTTCTTCAGGCGTCAGAATGTTAGACATTTGGACACCTCAGACCTGCCGGTCAAGCTGTAGCTAGCAGCTCAGGTGCGGGGTTGTCAAGCCCCGTATAGATCTATACTCAAATATCGCGCTCTCTTACCGAGACTCTGGTTATAAAAGTTCAGGACTTATAGTAGGTACTTATGAAAGTATTGTGAAGATTCATCTCACAAAAATGTATGTATTCCAATCAACTTGTTTACGTACGATTTGTATAATAAAACTCTTGTAATCGTCCATTATCATTTTTCCCATGATAATATAGTATTGTTTAATAATTATATAATTTTATATAATTATTTTTGTCATGTAAACGTTATAACAACCTTGTGTTCATAAACTATTCCAATAATAGTCTATTTTTAGTATTGCGTCGTAATAATCATATTTTTGTGAATAATAACGAAGTAACTTATTCAAATGATTATAAATATCATCTTTTGAGACATTTCTCACAAAAATGGTGTAATAACTTGATTATAACCATTTTTGTTAGAAAATAGTGCTTTTATTTATAAAAACGTAGTTTTTACTAGTTTTCGTTTTTATAACGTTTTTATCCAAGATCTAGTATTTTTGTACAATTTATTTGTAGTTTTGAAATTTTTACACAACTTAATATGCCAAAGTGTTCATAATACATGGATCTATTCATATTTTATGCCAAGTTCATATTTATAACATTTTTGTCCAAGAATTAACATTTTTACACACTTTATTTATAGTTTGGAAACTTTTACACTAACATTATATATATCATTATGATCATCATACATAGCAATATCCATAAATCATATCAAAAGCATTTTTACACAATTATTAACTTTATAAACTTGTGTAAATCAACATATATAACATTTAAACACATATAAACTTGAATAAAACAACATTTATAGTTAAAGAGCTTGTATTCTCCCCCAAAAAGGTTTGAAAAGATGAAAATGAGGGGTATGAACTCACCTTGAGTGGTTGATCTTAAGGTTTCTTGGTAGAAGATTGAAGAATTTGGTTCTAGGACCCGGAGGACTGTTGGACAACGCTATTATCCAATGGGTTTTTGTGAGTATGTGTGTGTAAAAGAGTAAATGAAGGTATTTAGAACTTAAATCACTAGATGATCATAACTTACCAAGAAGGCTTTCAAGATCCTTGAAGATGATGAAGATTTGAGCTCAAAGACCTTTGGACCAAGCTATTATCCAATGGGTTTTGATGGATGTTAGTGTGTGTAAAAGGTGTAAAACTTGTGTTATGTTGTTTAGAATCAAAAGATGGATGAAGCTTACCACTTGGATTTGTGAGATGGACTTGGAATTGAAGCTTGAAGATGATGATGGTGTTGGTGGTTTGAGCCGAGAGCAAGAGAGGGAGAGAAGGAGAGAATGAGTTGGTGACTTGGTTTCAAATGAAGTGTAGAAAGGTTGCATTTGTTTAATGTATCTAGTTTGATTTTAGGTGTATTATTTTAATCTAGCTCCATAATGCCCAAGATATTGTGAATAGTAGCTAAGGATTGCCTTGGGACCTTACTTCAGCCGATGGGGGTGGGGGGTAGGGGGTGGGGTAGGTTAGTTTTTATAAAATAGCAATATAATTTATAAAAATAACTGATTTTTATAAAATAGTAAGACGTTTTAGTGAAATTTTATGCGTTTTTGACGAAACGAAGTTCTAAATAATTATTTTGTATAAAAACATTGCCAAACATTTAATTTGATTGAATTATAATTCGTTGGGTGTCGAAAAACACGTTTAAGCGCAGTATTCTTCCGTTTTCGCGATTTTTGATGTTTTTCCGGAAATCGCATTTAGCTTTGAAATCAAATACTAGATATTATTACGTTACTTATCATATGAATTTTTATTTCATATTTGATGTTTAAGGCACCACATTTTGTATTTTGAGTCCAAACCCTGTGAACATTTATCCGTTCACAACGATTTAATGGTTGTAAATTCCACATACGAACTCCGTTTTCGACATTCTATATATCCACAGGTTCGTATTTACGAGTATATCGTTTTATGAATATTATTATTCTCAAAATAATAATTGTATGATTATCGAATTTTTACGCTACAGTAGTTTGCTGTCCGTATTTTCGACTTTTAATCGATAATTGTTTGATTTAGCATACGTAGCATTATAATATTTAATAATTCATCGTAAAAGTTATGAAAAATAACTTTTCAACATATAGATTAACGTACGCTTCGTTTGACTACAGTTGACTTTCGTTGACCAAAATTTACAATTGTCACAGCCTCTAATGTGAAAAACCCTAATTCGGATTTAAACACCTATATAAAGGGTCCCAGCCCTAGGGTTCGTGTTTTTGGAAGTTCTCTGGAGTGGAGTCGACTAGTTTCAGCAGAGGATCTTTGGTTCCGAGGCTTTGAAGTTTTGGAGGAAGAGATACAACGTGGGAAAAGGCTTGTAGTCAATCGGGTGCATTCCTCCGTTTTCCAGAAGCAAGGTAAAAGGATCTACCTTCTGATATTTCATTTCATTCCGTCATGTAGTGTTATCCCTTGGATAGTGATCTTAGATGGCTTGTAATACTTAGGGTTTTGGACCATGGACATGCATGGACTTGCATGTCCATAAGAGAGTGACCTTAGGGTAGTTTCTGATCCCAGGAAGGGTGTAGAATAGAACCCTAATCGATGGCTGTACTGGTTAAGAGCAAAAAGAGGATTTCGGACTATTACGAGTCCGCGACGCGGACAGGCTATGTCGGCGATGCGGGTTCGAGTAAATCCCCGTAAGTGTAATGATAGTCCGCGACGCGTAAGGGAGAGGTCGCGCCGCGGCGAGCGACTGTTTGACCAAAAGCTTACTTTCAACCTATGGTTGTTAGCAAATGTTAGGTCTGACCTTTAGGCAAGTCTATAGGAGTTTTGGTCAGTGATTAATATGTTGTGTATGTGGGATTTAGGTGATCGGAAGAGCCTAGTTTGGAATATTAGCAAATTATCTGGACGGTTGTGATTCATTTGAGTATCCTCACCTTACTATATGATGTTGCATGTTAGGCATCTTGTGTGTTGTTTACAATTATATGATTTGCTCTATATCTATGGTTATTTGTTGTTGGGCTCAGTATTGATGCGTGTCCCCTCGTAGCTGTTGTATGACGAGTTGGACTATTGCCTTGTCCCATAGCTGTTGTATGATGGGCTGAGCCATAATCGGGAACCCATAGCTGTTGTATAATGGGTAGAACCGCCCCGTGTCCATAGCTGTTGTATGATGGATGCCCGTAGCTGTTGTATGGCGGGTAGAGTCGGGTCGTTTCCGAGGACGGGTTGTTTAATGTGTGGGCATGTATGGTAATTTGGGGACTCACTAAGCTTTAAGCTTACCCGTTGATTTTAAAACATTTTCACGTACTCCAGTTGATAAAAGGGGCGAGCTCGGCGTGACGGCGGTGCATCGCACATTAATGATTTGCAGTTGTATTATTAAATGATATTTTTATAATTATGGGACGTATACACTCTGGTAGTAGTTTTGATGAACTCCTTTTAAGCATGTTAATAAGATTACCTATCTTTTTACTTAAAATTTTTAAAGAAAATATTTGATTGGAAATTTGGGCGTTACATAAATAAATAAATATACCATCATCAAAGATAAGTTTACGATCAATCCGTAACTATTTTTAGGTAAATAAGAATACTATAGTTTGGTACAAAACTCGGTATACATTTTGTAAAAGCTCTTTTTTTCATTATTTTTTATTGGATTTCACTGATCTAGTATTTGATGGAACTAAAAACCCATATATGGCCTACAGCTACGTTTTATTCCAACACGAATAATTTTTTAAACACTATCGGTTGAGATTTTCGAAATCTACAATCAATTACCCTATTATCGTACATTTATTTTCATAATCACACCAACACAAATAACCCAATGCAAAAAGATGCTTACTCTAGGTGAAAACAGTCATTAAACAGTAATATATCTTTTAATAGTGGATAGTTTCAAACCTTACAGGCTAATAGGAAATGACTTGATAGTACTCAGACTGCACTTTGGAGAAATTTAAACAAAAAAAAAAAAACTAAAAAAGATTGCAAAATTTAGCCTTAAAATCATCTACCTCACGCCTCCTTCTCAAACGACAATCCTCTCTCTATTTCCTTCTTTCTCTCCTCAGCTTGCCATATCTCTCTTTCACGTTTCAAAAACAGAGAACTGGCCACCATTTGGTGAGGCTGGGACCACAAGCAACCGTGTTTTTCACGGTTTTGGGAGTTTCGAGTATCGGCATGGAGATTTATATCACTTGGTGTTTAGTGTATGCTTTGGTTGCGATTCGACTAGAAGAGTGCTACGTTTTACTCTTCGTTTTGTGAGACCCTAATCCCGGAAAGTCAAGTTCCGAGTCTTAAGGAGTCAAAGCGTAAAGCCCGGAACCAAGTATCCAGAGGATGACATTTCAAAAGAAAACAAAAATGAGAAAATGGGAAAAAAGGAATTAGCGCCATATACCCACGATAATTAATGTTTTATCAAAATAAAATGACCGAGTCACTCATTTTCTTCGTGTCTTTTTAATTCGGTGTTTCAATAAAGGGGAAGAATATGAGTTATACATGGAGTTTTCAACTTAAGGGTGATAGTTAGAAAAAATATTTACTATATCGTTGTAGTTTTAAAGTTATTTACTAAGTGATGACAAATTAAAAAAAAAAAACATTCACAAATGGAAAACCATCACATTCACAAATATATTCACAAATATTTACTATATCGTTGGTATATCATATTTTTTAATTTGGAATTTTGTGGTATAATCACCGAGTATTGTTGCCAGTAACATGCTGATGCCAATTAAAGTCGTCGGAAGCAATGGTGACGGTGTTAGTATAATATAAAAATAATTAAAATGTAAATAAATAAATATATCATCATCAATGATAAGTTTACGATCAATCCGTAACTATTTTTAGGTAAATAAGAATACTATAGTTTGGTACAAAACTCGGTATACATTTTGTAAAAGCTCTTTTTTCATTATTTTTTATTGGATTTCATTGATCTAGTATTTGATGGAACTAAAAACCCATATTTGGCCTACAGCTACGTTTTATTCCAACACGGATAATTTTTTAAACACTATCGATTGAGATTTTCGATATCTACAATCATTACCCCATTATCGTACATTTATTTTCGTAATCACACCAACACAAATAACCCGATGCAAAAAAGATGTTTACTCTATGTGAAAACAGTCATTAAACAGTAATATATCTTTTAATAGTGGATAGTTTCAAACCTTACAGGCTAATAGGAAATGACTTCATAGTACTGGCTGGCTAGTCCTCAGACTGCACTTTGGAGAAATTAAAACAAGAAAAACTAAAAGAGATTGCAAAATTTAGCCTTAAAAACATCTACCTCACGCCTCACGCCTCCTCAAACGACAATCCTCTCTCTATTTCCTTCTTTCTCTCCTCAGCTTGTCATATATCTCTTTCACGTTTCAAAAACAGAGAACTAGCCACAATATGGTGAGGCTTGGACCACAAGCAACCATGTTTTCCACTGTTTTGGGAGTTTCAGGTATCGACATCGAGATTTAGATCATTTGGTGTTTAGTCTATGCTTTGGGTGTGATTCCACTAGAAGAGTGCTACGTTTAACTCTTCGTTCTGTGAGACCCTAATCCCGAAAATTCAAGTTCCGAGTCTTAAGGAGTCAAAGCGTAAAGTCTGGAACCAAGTATCAAGAGGATGACATTTAAAAAGAAAACAAAAATGAGAAAATGGGAAAAAAGAAATTAGTGCCATATACCCACAATAATTAAGGTTTTGTCAAAATAAAATGACTGAGTCACTCATTTTCTTTGTGTCTTTTTAATTCGGTGTTTCAATAAAGGGGAAGAATATGAGGTATACTTGGAGTTTTCAACTTAAGGGTAATAGTTAGAAAAAATATTTACTATATCGTTGTAGTTTTAAAGTTATTTACTAAGTGGATGACAAATTAAAAAAAAAACATTCACAAATGGAAAACCATCACATTCACAAATATATTCATAAATATTTACTTTATCGTTAGTATATCATATTTTTTAATTTGGAATTTTGTGGTATAATCACCGTGTATTGTTGCGAGTAACATGTTGATGCCAATTAAAGTCGTCGGAAGCAATGGTGACGGTGTTAGTATAATATAAAAATAATTAAAATGTAAATAAATAAATATACCATCACCAAAGATAAGTTTACGATCAATCCATAACTATTTTTAGGTAAATAAGAATACCATTGTTTGGTACAAAACTCGGTATACATTTTGTAAAAGTTTTTTTTTCATTATTTTTTATTGGATTTCATTGATCTAGTATTTGATGGATTTAAAAACCCATATATGGCCTACAGCTTCGTTTTATTCCAACACGAATCATTTTTTAAACACTATCGGTTGAGATTTTCGATATCTACAATCAATTACCCCATTATCGTACATTTATTTTCGTAATCACACCAACAAAAATAACCCAATGCACAAAAGATGCTTACTATAGGTGAAAACGGTCATTAAACAGTAATATATCTTTTAATAGTGGATAGTTTCAAACCTTACATGCTAATAGGAAATGACTTGATAGTACTGGCTGGCTAGTACTCAGACTGCACTTTGGAGAAATTTAAACATAAAAAAACTAAAAAAGATTGCAAAATTTAGCCTTAAAAACATCTACCTCACGCATCACTCCTCCTTCTCAAACGACAATCCTCTCTCTATTTCCTTCTTTCTCTCCTCTACTTGCCATATCTCTTTTTCACGTTTCAAAAACAGAGAACTAGCCATGATTTGGTGAGGCTGGGACCACAAGCAACCATGTTTTTCACGGTTTTGGGAGTTTCGGGTATCGGCATGGAGATTTATATCACTTGGTGTTTAGTGTATGCTTTGGTTGCGATTCGACTAGAAGAGTGCTACGTTTTACTCTTCGTTTTGTGAGACCCTAATCCCGGAAAGTCAAGTTCCGAGTCTTAAGGAGTCAAAGCGTAAAGCCCGAAACCAAGTATCCAGAGGATGACATTTAAAAGGAAAACAAAAATGAGAAAATGGGAAAAAAGGAAATTAGCATCATATACCCATAATAGTTAATGTTTTATCAAAATAAAATGACTGAGTCACTCATTTTCTTCGTGTCTTTTTAATTCGATGTTTTAATAAAAAGGGAAGAATATGAGGTATACTTGGTGTTTTCAACTTAAGGGTAATAGTTAGAAAAAATATTTACTATATCGTTATAGTTTTAAAGTTATTTAGTAAGTGATGACAAATTTAAAAAAAAGAACAATCACAAATGGAGACCATCACATTCAAAAATATATTCACAAATATTTACTATATCGTTGGTATATCATATTTTTTTAATTTGGAATTTTGTGGTATAATCACCGTGTATTGTTGCCAATATCATGCTGATGCCAATTAAAGTCGTCGGAAGCAATGGTGACGGTGTTAGTATAATATAAAAATAATTAAAATGTAAATAAAAAAATATACCATCATCAAAGATAAGTTTACGATCAATCCGTAACTATTTTTAGGTAAATAAGAATACCATAATTTGGTATAAAACTCGGTATACATTTTGTAAAAGCATTTTTTTTCATTAATTTTTTTATTGGATTTCATTGATCTAGTATTTGATGGAATTTAAAACCCATATATGGTCTACAGCTTCGTTTTATTCCAACACAAATCATTTTTAAACACTATCGGTTGAGAGTTTCGATATCTACAATCAATTACCCCATTATCGTACATTTATTTTCGTAATCACACCAACACAAATAACACAATGCAAAAAAGATGCTTACTCTAGATGAAAACAGTCATTAAACAGTAATATATCTTTTAATAGTGGATAGTTTCAAACCTTACAGGCTAATAGGAAATGACTTGATAGTACTGGCTGGCTAGTCCTTAGACTGCACTTTGGAGAAATTTAAACAAAAAAAAAAACTAAAAACGATTGCAAAATTTAGCCTTAAAAACATCTACCTCACACCTCACGCCTCAAACGACAATCCTCTCTCTATTTCCTTCTTTCTCTCCTCAGCTTGCCATATCTCTCTTTCACGTTTCAAAAACAGAGAACTGACCACTATTTGGTGAGGCGTGGACTACAAGCAACCGTGTTTTTCACGGTTTTGGGAGTTTCTGGTATCGGCATGGAGATTTAGATCACTTGGTGTTTAGTCTATGCTTTGGGTGCGATTCCACTAGAAGAGTGCTACATTTTACTCTTCGTTCTGTGAGAACCTAATCTCGGAAAGTCAAGTTCCGAGTCTTAAGGAGTCAAAGCGTAAAGCCGGAACCAAGTATCGAGAGGATGACATTTCAAAAGAAAACAAAAATGAGAAAATGGGAAAAAAGGAAATTAGCGTCATATACCCATAATAATTAATATTTTATCAAAATAAAATGACTGAGTCACTCATTTTCTTCGTGTCTTTTTAATTTGGTGTTTTAATAAAGGGGAAGAATATGAGGTATACTTGGTGTTTTCAACTTAAGGGTAATAGTTAGAAAAAATATTTACTATATCGTTGTAGTTTTAAAGTTATTTACTAAGTGATGACAAATTAAAAAAAAAGAACATTCACTAACGGAAAACCATCACATTCACAAATATATTCACAAATATTTACTATATCGTTGGTATATCATATTTTTTAATTTGGAATTTTGTGGTATAATCACCGTGTATTGTTGCCAGTAACATAACATGCTGATGCCAATTAAAGTCGTCGGAATCAATGGTGACAGTGTTAGTATAATATAAAAATAATTAAAATGTAAATAAATAAATATACCATAATCAAAGATAAGTTTACGATCAATACGTAACTATTTTTAGGTAAATAATAATACCATAGTTTGGTACAAAACTCGGTATACATTTTGTAAAAGCTTTTTTTTCATTAATTTTTATTGGATTTCATTGATCTAGTATTTGATGGAATTAAAAACCCATATATGGCATACAGCTTCGTTTTATTCCAACACGAATCATTTTTTAAACACTATCGGTTGAGATTTTCGATATCTACAATCAATTACCCCATTATCCTACATGTATTTTCGTAATCACACCAACACAAATAACCCAATGCAAAAAAGATGCTTACTCTAGGTGAAAACAGTCATTAAACAGTAATATATATTTTATAGGAAATGACTTGATAGTCCTCAGACTGCACTTTTGAGAAATTTAAAAAAAAAAAAAAAAAACTAAAAACGATTGCAAAATTTAGCCTAAAAAACATCTACCTCTCGCCTCACGCCTCCTTCTCAAACGACAATCCTCTCTCTATTTCTTTCTTTCTCTCCTCAACTTGCCATATCTCTCTTTCACGTTTCAAAAACAGAGAACTGGCCACGATTTGGTGAGGCTTGGACCACAAGCAACCGTGTTTTTCACGGTTTTGGGAGTTTCGGGTATCGGCATGGAGATTTAGATCACTTGGTGTTTAGTCTATGCTTTGGGTGCGATTCCACTAGAAGAGTGCTACGTTTTACTCTTCGTTCTGTGAGACCCTAATCTCGGAAAGTCAAGTTCCGAGTCTTAAGGAGTCAAAGCGTAAAGCCCGGAACCAAGTATCGAGAGGATGACATTTAAAAAGAAAACAAAAAAAATGAGAAAATGGGAAAAAAGAAATTAGCGCCATATACCCACAATAATTAATCTTTTGTCAAACTAAAATAACCGAGTCACTCATTTTCTTCATGTCTTTTTAATTCGGTGTTTCAATAAAGGGGAAGAATATGAGGTATACATGGAGTTTTCAACTTAAGGGTAATAGTTAGAAAAAATATTTACTATATCGTTGTAGTTTTAAAGTTATTTACTAAGTGATGACAAATTAAAAAAAAAAGAACATTCACTAATGGAAAACCATCACATTCACAAATATATTCACAAATATTTACTATATCGTTGGTATATCATATTTTTTAATTTGGAATTTTGTGGTATAATCACCGTGTATTGTTGCCAGTAACATGCTGATGCCAATTAAAGTCGTCGGAAGCAATGGTGACGGTGTTAGTATAATATAAAAATAATTAAAATGTAAATAAATAAATATACTATCCTCAAAGATAAGTTTACGATTAATCCGTAACTATTTTTAGGTAAATAAGAATACCATAGTTTGGTACAAAACTCGGTATACATTTTGTAAAAGTTTTTTTTTCATTATTTTGTATTGGATTTCATTGATCTACTATTTGGTGGAATTAAAAACCCATATATGGCCTACAGCTTCGTTTTATTCCAACACGAATCATTTTTTAAACACTATCGGTTGAGATTTTCGATATCTACAATCAATTACCCCATTATCATACATTTATTTTCGTAATCACACAAACACAAATAACCAAATGCAAAAAAGATGCTTACTCTAGGTGAAAACAGTCATTAACAGTAATATATCTTTTAATAGTGGATAGTTTCAAACCTTACAGACTAATAGGAAATGACTTGATAGTACTTAGACTGCACTTTGCAGAAATTTAAACAAAAAAAAAAAACTAAAAAAGATTGCAAAATTTAGCCTTAAAAACATCTACCTCACGCCTCACGCCTCCTTCTCAAACGACAATCCTCTCTCTATTTCCTTATTTCTCTCCTCAGCTTGCCATATCTCTCTTTCACATTTCAAAAACAGAGAACAGACCACGATTTGGTGAGGCGTGGACCACAAGCAACCGTGTTTTTCAAGGTTTTGGGAGGTTCGGGTATCGGCATGGAGATTTAGATCACTTGATGTTTAGTCTATGCTTTGGGTGCGATTCCACTAGAAGAGTGCTACGTTTTACTCTTCGTTCTGTGAGACCCTAATCTCGGAAAGTCAAGTTCCGAGTCTTAAGGAGTCAAAGCATAAAGCCCGAAACCAAGTATCGAGAGGATGACATTTAAAAAGAAAACAAAAATGAGAAAATGGGAAAAAGAAATTAGCGACATATACCCACAATAATTAATGTTTTGTCAAACTAAAATGACCGAGTCACTCATTTTCTTCATGTCTTTTTAATTCAGTGTTTCAATAAAGGGGAAAAATATGAGGTATAAATGGAGTTTTCAACTTAAGGGTAATGGTTAGAAAAAATATTTACAATATCATTGTAGTTTTAAAGTTATTTACTAAGTGATGGCAAATTAAAAAAAAATAACATTCACTAATGGAAAACCATCACATTCACAAATATATTCACAAATATTTACTATATCGTTGGTATATCATAATTTTTAATTTGGAATTTTGTGGTATAATCAACGTGTATTGTTGCCAGTAACATAACATGCTGATGCCAATTAAAGTCGTCGGAAGAAATGGTAACGGTGTTAGTATAATATAAAAATAATTAAAATGTAAATAAATAAATATACCATCATCAAAGATTAGTTTACGATCAATTCGTAACTATTTTTAGGTAAATAAGAATACCATAGTTTGGTATAAAACTCGGTATACATTTTATAAAAGCTTTTTTTCATTATTTTTATTGGATTTCATTGATCTAGTATTTGATGGAATTAAAAACCCATATATGGCCTACAACTTCGTTTTATTCCAACACGAATCAGTTTTTTAAACACTATCGGTTGAGATTTTCGATATCTACAATCAATTACCCCATTATCATACATTTATTTTCGTAATCACACCAACACAAATAACCCAATGCAAAAAAGATGCTTACTCTAGGTGAAAACAGTCATTAAACAGTAATATATCTTTTAATAGTGGATAGTTTCAAACCTTACAAGCTAATAGGAAATGACTTGATAGTACTCAGACTGCACTTTGGAGAAATTTAAACAAAAAAAAAAAACTAAAAAAGATTGCAAAATTTAGCCTTAAAATCATCTACCTCACGCCTCCTTCTCAAACGACAATCCTCTCTCTATTTCCTTCTTTCTCTCCTCAGCTTGCCATATCTCTCTTTCACGTTTCAAAAAACAGAGAACTGGCCACGATTTGGTGAGGCTTGGACCACAAGCAACCGTGTTTTTCACGGTTTTGGGAGTTTCGGGTATCGGCATGGAGATTTAGATCACTTGGTGTTTAGTCTATGTTTTGGGTGCGATTCCACTAGAAGAGTGCTACGTTTTACTCTTCGTTCTGTGAGACCCTAATCTCGGAAAGTCAAGTTCCGAGTCTTAAGGAGTCAAAATGTAAAGCTCGGAACCAAGTATCGAGAGGATGACATTTAAAAAGAAAACAAAAATGAGAAAATGGGAAAAAGGAAATTAGCGCCATATACCCACAATAATTAATGTTTTATCAAAATAAAATGACCGAATCACTCATTTTCTTCGTGTCTTTTTAATTCAATGTTTCAATAAAGGGGAAGAATATGAGGTATACATGGAGTTTTCAACTTAAGGGTAATAGTTAGAAAAAATATTTACTATATCGTGTAGTTTTAAAGTTATTTACTAAGTGATGACAAATTTAAAAAAATGAACATTCACAAACGGAGACCATCACATTCACAAATATATTCACAAATATTTACTATATCGTTGGTATATTATATTTTTTTAATTTGGAAATTTGTGGTATAATCATCGTGTATTGTTGTCAGTAACATGCTGATGCCAATTAAAGTCGTCGGAAGCAATTGTGACGGTGTTAGTATAATATAAAAATAATTAAAATGTAAATAAATAAATATACCATCATCAAAGATAAGTTTACGATCAATCCGTAACTATTTTTAGGTAAATAAGAATACCATAGTGTTGGAATTTTAAGGAATAGATACAAGTTGGTGTCTTTCCTTTATCCCACATTGGTGGGGGAGAGAAAGTTTTGTGGGTTTATAACCCCATTCCTTTACTAAGCCTTCAAAGGCTTTATTGAGTTAAGGGATCGGCTAAGCCCACACGCTCGCCGAGCCGGGCTGTGGACGCGAGATGGCGCGATTAGGCGCACTTTGCACGTCGCTGGGAGCTGAGGAGATTTTATTTTTAATGGGGTTCGGGTCGGTCCGGTTGGACCGACCCGATCAACTGGTACACACGCCGCGGAGAGCAGCGAACCAAGTTGCGGAGGTCAAGGTACGCGCGTCACATAAAATCAGGATAAGTCTATCAGATCCGATTTTTGATTAGATTTTATCCAGAATTTGAATCTTTTTCAAATTCAAATAAGTTGTTATCTGATAATTTCGGACCCCTATAAATAGGGCCTTTACGGTCTCATTTATTTATACCTCAATTTTCTGCTCTCTATCTCTCTCTCTGCGATTTCTCTCTGTGGTTTCCAAGTATTCACTTTGCGTTTATCTGTTCTTCCATAGCTGTTGGAACGAACGATATTCTGCATTAAATCCTAGGGTTTTATGCTGAAAGCTTACAGCCGACGAGCTCCGTAAAAACCTTTAAGGACAGGAGTCAATTCGTGCAGTCTCAAGGACACTAATCAACGATCTTCAGGTTGGTTTTAATATTTTGTCTCGTATTTTATTTCGTCCGATAACGGGACAGTCTCCTTCTACCTTTCTATAATCAGATCTGGTCGTGTAGGATCAAATATGATTTCTGGACGAAATTGGGTAATATAATAATAATCGAATTTATTATTAGCGACTAATCGGTACATAATTCTCAATATTATTTATCGATCCGTCTGCTTTGTTTTTTCCATTATTCGGAATTAGTTTGCGATACTAATTTCCGGATTGTTTGTCTGAAATTACAACAATCTTAAAGGTTTTTAGTTTGTGTTTAAATCTTCAGACAAATGGCTACTGAATTGCGTTCAATGAATCTCAACATGATGAACCAAGAATTTTTCAAAATCGACCGCTTCGATGGTCAGAACTACTCTCGATGGGCTGATAAGGTCAAGTTTTTGCTAGCTGTGCTTAAGCTTGGTTATCTCCCAGATCCTGAGTTGCCCCCGATACCTGCTAATCCGGTTCTTGAGGCTGGAAAGCAGCCAGATCTGAAAGCAATTTCTGATCTGGAAAAGAAAAGGGCTCTGCGCAGAGAGTCTGAGCAACTATGTATTAGTCATATGAAGAACTCCCTCTCCGACCGCCTCTATGATCTGTATGCGTCGATTACAGATCCGAGAGAACTTTGGAAAGCTTTGGAACTCAAGTACAAGGCACATGAAGAAGGTACTAACAAGTGCCTTGTGTCAAAGTACCTCGAGTACCAAATGGTGGATGACAGATCGATTATGGAGCAAGTGCATGAGCTCCAGGTCTTAGTCAACAAGTTGACCACTCTTTCCATTGCTCTACCGGAGCTCTTCCAAGTAGGTGCAATTATTGCGAAATTGCCACCTTCCTGGAGAGATTTCTCCAAGAGGATGATGCAGAAATCTGAGGACTACTCTTTGGATGATCTGTTGAAACACCTCCGCATTAAGGAGGAAACTCACAACAAGGACAAACGAAGTAAAGTCAGATCGGGTGTAAATTTTGTGTCTGGTGGGGGTTCTGGCCAAAAGGGTAAACATGGGTCTAAGAACAAGAAAGGCTTTGGTCCCAAGAAGAAGGATTTCAAGCCTAACCGTCAGCATCATAACAATAACCAACCAAAGAAGACCGGAAAGTGCCACGTCTACGGAGAGACCGGGCACTATGCAAGGGAATGCTCTCAACGAAAATCTGGTCCTCCTACTGGTTCCGCAAATGCTGTTGAGGAACTTACCCACCTTGTGGCTAATGTGGGTCTCGGAGGGGTCAACACAATTTCCTCTCTCACACGGGCAGTGGCGGCCCGAGGTTGGTTCTTGGATTCTGGAGCCATAGTGCATGTTTGTTGAAGCGAGTCGAGCTTCCGCACTTACGGTCTTGTGCCTGAGGGGACTGTAGTGGCTTGTGCTGATGGACATCGAGTACCAGTTCGCGGCATTGGCACAGTGGTGTTGAAATTCCGCAACGGTCATAGAGTCACCCTCCAGGATGTGTTGCATGTTCCTGGAATCTCAAAGGGACTCGTATCGGCTGATAAGTTTGACAATAATGGGTACAAGCTGGTGATTGAAAATGGACGTGTGGAATTCACAAGGAATGACTTCTTCGTTGGTCAAGCCATCAACACGCGTGGAATGTATCGGCTTGATTTGGTCGAAGGAGCTACTGATCGCGGAGGACTGGGTCCTGGTGTGTCTGTGTTAGAATTTGATTTCAGTGATGGTGTTAGTGATAGTGGTAGTGATAGTAGCGGTACTGCTAGTGATAGTAGTGGTACCGGTAGTAATGATGTAACTGGTTTTGAAACGAATGAAGTTAATTTTTCAGCTTATATCGCTTGTTCAATTTCTTTATGGCACAAACGTTTAGCACACACAAATTTTAAAAACATTGAAAAGATGCAATCTAAAGGAATGTTAAAATTTTATAATAAAGAATTTGAAAAATGTGAAACTTGTGTAAAATCGAAGTTTACAAAGAAACATTTTCCAAGCTTTAAACGTAATACATCATTGCTAGAACTTATCCACTCTGACATCTGTGAACTAAATGGAATACTCACGCGAGGAGGCAAGAGATATTTCATAACGTTCTGCGATGACTCGAGCCGCTATCTACATGTTTATTTATTGCGAACAACGGACGAAGCCTTTGACGCATTTAAAATGTATAAGGCCGAGGTCGAAAATCAACGTGAGAAACACATAAGGATTCTTCGCTCGGACAGAGGTGGAGAATACTTTAATCGTGACTTTGATACCTTCTGTGAAGAGAAAGGAATCAAACATGAAAGAACTTCACCGTTTACTCCCCAACAGAATGGTTTGGCTGAGAGAAAGAACCGAACCTTAGTCGAAATGGTCAACTGTATGTTGAACCAATCCGGATTGCCACATAATCTGTGGGGGGAAGCGTTATTGACCGCTTGCTATGTGCACAACAGGATCACTAGTCGTGTGATTCCTATGAGTCCTTATGAGCTGTGGAAGGGAAGGAAACCAAATATTGATTATTTGAGAGTGTGGGGGTGTAGAGCCTACTATCGAACACCTGATCCCAAGAGATCCAAATTAGGAGCTTGAGCTATGAAGAGCACATTCATTGTATATGCTTAGAACAACAAGGCTTACCGACTATTGGATGATGAATCGGGTGTTGTAGTTGAATCCAGAGATGTGGAATTCTTTGAGGACAAATTTTCAAGAGATGTTGAAAACTCAAACCCCACAATAGCACCTAGTACTTCTCGAGAAAATATCCAACCTTCTAATATTGTAGAAGAACCAAGGAGAAGTACAAGGAATAGAAAAGAGAAAAATCTAGGAGATGATTTTTTCTCTTATTTGGTCGAAGGGACACAAAAGAAAGTGAAGAGAGAGATCATTTTCTCCATTAACTTGGATGATGACCCTAAGACTTTCAATGAAGCCATGACGTCTTGAGATGCTCCATTGTGGAAGGAAGCAATCAATGATGAAATGGATTCAATTATGGGTAACGGTACCTGGGAGCTAGCTGATCTACCCAAGGGAAGGAGGCCCATAGGATCCAAATGGATTTTCAAGAGAAAATATCATCCAGATGGATCCATATCTGCCTATAAAGCAAGATTAGTTGCTAAAGGCTACAGGCAAAGAGAAGGCATCGATTATTTCGATACTTATGCCCCAATTGCTAGAATTAGTTCTATTAGAACTTTAATAGCAATATCAGCTTTGAAAGGATTGTACATTCATCAAATAGATGTAAAGACAGCCTTCCTAAATGGTTATCTCAAGGAGGAGATCTAGTTGGAGCAACCAGAAGGGTTTGTGATACCCAGACAGGAAAATAAAGTGTGTAGACTTATTAAATCCCTGTATGGGTTGAAACAGGCTCCCAAACAGTGGCATGAGAGGTTTGATACCACTGTGACTGCGTTCGGATTTCAGCATAATAGTGCTGATAGGTGTGTCTATTCTAAATGCACAGCCGAATACACAATCATTATATGTCTATATGTTGATGATATGTTGATCATCGGCACTCACCTTGAAGGCATTTTTGAGACGAAGAAATACCTATCCTCGAACTTTAAGATGAAAGATCTAGGAGAAGTAGATACCATTCTCGGTATCAAGGTGAAAAGAATAGGGAATGAGATCTCTTTGAGTCAATCTCATTACATTGAGAATGTTCTTAAAATGTTCCAACACTTGAACATTAAGGAATTCAATACTCCTTTTGAGTCAAGCGTGAAACTTAAAGTCAACTTTGGTAGAGCGGTGGCTTAACTGGAGTATGCGAGTGCGATTGGTAGTATGATGTATGCTATGTATTGCACTCGACCTGACATTGCTTTCGCTGTAAGCAAACTAAGTCAGTATACTGTCAATCCAGAGACGGAGCACTGGAAGGCAGTGAGTAGAGTATTGGGTTACCTGAAAAGGACATGTATTTTTGAGTTGACATATACATCAACTTCAGGAATACTAGAAGGGTATTCCGATGCCAGCTGGATAGATCATATCAGTGATTCTAAATCCACAAGTGGTTGGATTTATACTCTAGCTGGCGGATCTATTTCTTGGGCGAGCAAGAAACAGACATGTATAGCTCACTCAACGATGGAAGCTGAGCTTATTGCCCTAGCAGCAGCAGGAAAAGAGGCGGAGTGTATTAGAGATCTACTCTTGGATATCCGATTGTGGGATGTTCCAATGCCAACTATACACGTGTACTGTGACAGTGAGGCCACACTGTCTAAAGTATACAATGCAGTTAGTATTACGAGGTCAAGACACGTTGGTCTGCGACACAACTTTGTGAGACAACTAATTGAAAGTGGTACCATCAAGGTTGTCTTTGTCAAGACGAGTAGGAACTTGGCAGATCCACTTACCAAACCTCTAACGAGAGATTTGGTACAATCTACCACGAGAGTCATGGGTCTAAAACCACAATAGAATCGTTCAGTGATGGAAACCCAACTTGACATTAGTGCTCCTAATTCTCAAGTTTAAAGGGTAATAACAAAGTCACTAACGATAAAAGGTACTATCAAATATGATAGATCCATGTGAGGTAGGATAGTACGTTCGTTGCCGAGAACGAGGTTGAGCTAAGGCTCTTAACAAAGTTTTGGAGACATCTAAGCAATGAAGATGTTGTAAAATGTTTCCTATATGATCTAGAGGTGGTGCCGCCTTAAATGAAGATCAGTGGTTTATCTTCTAGAGGGTCATGAAAAGGATTTATAGCGCATGACCATATTCACGCTCAGTGAGAACGCAAAGACGGCAGGTGATGTGTGGGGTAAACCGAAGAGGTCACAAGGTTCTTGGTTTAAACCTATAAGGATACCATTGGATCGGTCTCTTCTTGTTTATTCACATAAACTTGGGTTTAATTTTAGTGACACCCACGTGACGTCATTTGTCTGAATGAAAGGAAACACTCCAACTTGGTGGGGGATTGTTGGAATTTTAAGGAATAGATACAAGTTGGTGTCTTTCCTTTATCCCACATTGGTGGGGGAGAGAAAGTTTTGTGGGTTTATAACCCCATTCCTTTACTAATCCTTCAAAGGCTTTAGTGAGTTAAGGGATGGGCTAAGCCCACACGCGCGCCGAGCCGGGCCGTGGACGCGAGATGGCGCGATTAGGCGCACTTTGCACAACGCATCGGTCGCTGGGAGCTGAGGAGCTTTTATTTTTAATGGGGTTCGGGTCGGATCGGTTGGACCGACCCGATCAACTGGTACACACGCCGCAGAGGGCAGCGAACCAAGCCGCATAGGTCGAGGTACGCACGTCGCGTAAAACAACGGACACCGCCGCGCGCCTGTGCTGGTTCGAAAATCCGGATAAGTCTATCAGATCCGATTTTTATTAGATTTTATCCAGAAATTGAATCTTTTTCAAATTCAAATCAGTTGTTATCTGATAATTTCGGACCCCTATAAATAGGGCCTCTCGGGTCTCAGTTATTCATACCTCAATTTTTTGCTCTCTCTCTCTATGATTTCTCTTTGTGGTTTCCAAGTATTCACTTTGCGTTTATCTGTTCTTCCATAGTTGTTGGAACGAACGATATTCTGCATTAAATCCTGGGGTTTTACGCTGAAAGCTTACAGCCGACGAGCGCCGTAAAAACCTTTAAGGACAGGAGTCAATCCGTGCAGTCTGAAGGACACTAATCAACGATCTTCAGGTTGGTTTTAATATTTTATCTCTTATTTTATTTCTTCCGATAACGGGACAGTCTCCTTCTACCTTTCTATAATCAGATCTGGTCGCGTAGTGTAACATCCTTAAATTGGGGCAAAAAGTTTAGGAATTAGAATAAGATTAAATTTAAATAACTATAATAGTTAATAAAAAGAATAAAATGAGAAGTTTCAATTTAGAAGAAATACTTGGTCTAGGGTAAATAATTTAATGGTTACACTGTAGCCCCATGACATTATGCATTCTGTTTTAAAATGTCCCTAACGTCTTTTTTTTTTTTGCTTTGTAAGGGAATGAACTCTATAATTTTGGGTTTAACACACCATTGACCCCCAAATGAAGGGGTTATCGGGTTAGACTTGTTAGTCAACTGCAAGACCATGCATAGTCAGCTTCCAGGTCATGCTTTGCCAGCTTCCACGTCGTCAAGATGTTGACCTCCAATCGTTCATCAAAACTTCATTCTAACATTATGACTAACCTTAACAACAAAAATTCACCAAATCCAGGTTTTAGCATCATCAAGAACATTCATTCTAACATCTGCAAGATTTGTGAAAATATAAAATCTTGTTAAATCAAACAAATTTGAACTAGAAGCTTAAATAGATTTGAAATCGAAGCTTGACCGAATCTATACAAGAACCCTAACAACCATTCTCGATCTAGCATCCAAAAATCTAAAATCAAAGCTTAAACAAACTCGATGGTTGAGAAATTGACACTCGAAGCTTGAACAAATCTGAAATTGAATTGAACAAACTTGTTTGTTATGAAGCTTCTATTCTTGATGTAGCCTCCAAAATTCGTTCTCAATCTAGCCTCCCAAAATCGTTCTCGATCCAGAATTCGTTCTCAATCTGAAATTTAAACTTGACCTAGCTGTTGGATCTCCTTGAGAAACACACACACAACATAAAACCCTGTTGAGGATATTTGTGATGAAGTGCTAATGTATCCGAAGTTCTATCAGAAGACTTTTTGAAGAAAAACCCCGATGTAATAAACGAATAGAAGACCCCGAAGTCTGAAGACTCTGAAGGGTATCACCTGGAGGATCCGAAGACTTCACAGCTGTCAAACCTTCAAGTGCACGCGTGGTAGCAGACTACGTGTTGCATGACTCCTTCATTCTATTGGATAGTACATCTGATAGAATATTCTCTGAAAAGTATTGTACTGTGTGTATCACTGATTCAATATAAATATCAATGATACCACAACGTGTTAGATGCGAGATTGTAAAACCCCATTGTAAAACCCTAAAGTTATAATCAAGCATTCGGCACAAGTTATCCATTTCACTTTGTTCATCTATTTGCTTTACATTGCACATGCATGATTGTTAAACTCTTATATAATTTCTAGAAACATAGTCACTATTTAATTCTTAATTGATTTCAACACCCAAAAAGTGGTATCAGAGCAAGTCAGCTCAAAAACCTGTTAGTAGAACTTTTATTCCATTGCTACGGTTCTAGATTTGAATTGTTTCTCAGATCTAGTCTTCCGCAACTGTTGCAAATCTCTATTGCTCGTTTTACTGCAAAGATCCTATTGAAATCTATTCAATATAACTGATTCCACAGCAACCTATGCCAATATGCTCAATTATGCAAACCTAATTGGTTCTGCAACCAAAGCCCCTGTTCAAGTAACTTCTTACTATGATTACTGGGCTGGAAGAATGAAGGATTATCTGATTGGACTTGATAAATACTTATGTCCACATACAGACATTGCTGGTCGTTTTGTATGCCCCGATAGAGAAGAAGCTGTAGTTCTTAATGCAGCAGATATGAAGAAACTTGAAAATGATGAAAGGGCCATGCGTGAACTACGAAGTGGACTAGGTCCTGATGTCAGCCATCATATTGCCGATGCGAAGTCTGCCAAAGAGATGTGGGATAATCTCGAACTTCTTTTTGGAGGGGATAAGATTCTTCACACCAGCAAGGTTCAAGAAATTCTTGCAGACTTCGGGAACTTCAAACAAGAAGAGAATGAGTCTCTCGAAGCATGCTATGAACGTCTCAGCAACATGATTTATACCCTAGATAAGTATGGGGAGACACGAAGCCAATATGAGATCAACATTAAATTTCTTTACAGTCTTCGCAAAGAATGGAGACCAATCATGCTCATGGTTAAATCCTATGAAAACATTGAGAAATACAAATTGGCTGCTCTGTACAATCTGCTAAAGTCACATAAACCAAATGTCGTGGGTCGTAGAAGTGAAAATGCTGGATCTGGACCACTTGCCCTTGTTTCAAAAGAAGAAGAAGAAACCAATGATGAAGAAATAGCTGCCTATATGGTTGATGACAATGGTGAAACCGTTGCTCTCTATGCTGCTAACAGTCGAAGGTTCAAGAAACCATTCATCAAAAACATCTCTGGGAAGCCTTTTATCAAAAACTTCAACAAATCAAACTTCAATCCGAAACCCAAACTAGAGATGTTCACTCCGAAGGATGAAAACTCAAAGTATTCTGCTCCGAAGCCATCTGAAAAACAGGCTTCGGAGTCATCAAACGAGAAAATTGAAGAGAAAAGGGTTTCAGGTGATTCAGGCTATGACTGTAATTACTGTCATGGTAAAATTCACTTTGTTAAAGATTGTATGCTTCGTAAACAAAATGAGAAGAAACCTCAAGTGAAGGATGAAGCTTACTATGCAATGAAGATGGAAGAAGTGAGGAAACAGACAAAGGACTTAACCCTGATGGCTGCTAAGGATTTTCAAGGATCTTATCAATTCTGGTCTTCTGATTCAGAAGATGAAGAAGTAAGAAAGCCAACTCATAGTGCCTTCATGGCATATGATGATAGTAAGAGCTTTCTGAAAAGTACTTCTAAGGAGAAAGCTGATGACGAGATGCTGTGCTATGGATCAACTGCTGGTCTTGGTTTCAAGACTTCAGAGATAAATAAGATGGTCGATGCTGTGAATCCGAAGACCTGGTCTGACGACATTTTAGATAATGATGGGGAGATATGTTTGATGGCAAATGAAGCACGCCTGACCATTCCTGAGCAGGTATCAAAACTTCTCTCAACTTTTAAAATTCCTACTTATCAATCAACTCCTATCATAAATGAAATAACTCGTGATTGTTCTGTGATGCATAAAATGCTTATTGACGTGAAAAATAGGGAGACACTCAGTGAGCAGGAGATTCTCAGCTTGAGGGGGAGAGTAGAAAGTCTGAAGCTAGCCCTATAAAAGTCCAACCTAAGAATCTCATTGTTAGAAGAAAATAGAGAAAAACTTTTGAACAATCATGATGTAATTTTGAGACAACGCAATATATTTTGTGAAACTGTAAAACGTTTATATGCTCATATTACACGTATTTACCATTCAGCTGATGTGTGCAATGTTCAACATAGACAACTATTACCTTTTATTGGGTTTAAGTTTAAGGAAGTTGATAGTATATCTTATGAGTGTGAATCTATAGTATCTGGGTCCGAAGTGACCAACTCTTCGTATAAACATGGTTTGATATCTGTAGAAAAACACCTTACTGCTGATAATTTGTTGAAAATCTTACCACAAGAGATCCCAATCTTGAAAAAGGCTGTACCTCAAATTGAAACCAAAGAAAAAGAATTTGTTAATAACATGTCTGTAAAGGATTCTGAAAGCGATTCGGACATGGAGGAAATTGATTGTTCCTCTTTGACATTATTAAAATCATCCTCTGTATCCGAATCACCCTCCGAAGACATCTCACAATTGTCTTCGGTGGACAAAGGAAAAACAAAAGTGGGTTGTGAACCTAAAATTTTTGAAAACAAAGAAATTGTGAAATCAAAATTACAAATCTCAGATGTATGTGTCTCTTATGATCAATATCTTAAGGACAATTCAAAAAGGCTAGTTCATGTGGCTTGTATCTATCCAAAGATATCTTATTTCAAAAATGTCATCTTTGTGAAACCAGGTGGATCACCTTTGGTTGAAAACGATTTAAAAAAACTTCTTGAGGAGGATAATTCCACAGTCACTGAGGAAGGATTCTTTTCATCTTCTAAAATGGTTGAAAACGAAATGAATGAAAGAATGGAAGTTAAAGTCAACATTAGAAAAGAAGATTTGTATGGCCATAACATCTACAATCGTCTATGTTATGAAAAAGAAAAGATTCCTAAAAACATGTCACACCTTGTAAATCTCAAAAATGATTATCACATCTACACTAATCGAAACTACAAACAAATTCAAGTTGTGGAAAAACCTACAGCTCCGAAGATGGATGTTTTTCAATTAATGGAATCATGTGAGTGTGTACCATTGTTACAAACCTCAGAAAATGCTGTTTCAAAACGAAAAGTCTCAATTACCAAAGCTTCGGTACAAAAGCCTCAAATTTTGAAAAGACCTCAAATTCTCAAAAAATCAAAACCAGCAATAGTGATTACTAAACCAATTCAAAAACCTATTGCTTCGAACTCGAAATCAAAACAAACCTTAAATCTTGTGAAAAGAAAAACTCCATTCAGAGGTCTGAAACAAAATGAAGCAATTGCTTCAACTTCTGGAACAAAACAACTTAACTCAAAGGTTTCCGAAGTCAAAAATCAAAATGATAAACCAACTTTTACACCGACAAAACCTAACTTTCCCAATCCAAAATTTCAAAAACCCACAAAGAAAAAATTTTCAAAAGGAAAAAATTTGATAGATACATTTCACCGGTGGCTAGACAAAAATTTGGATTTGTTTAAAGATAAGAATCTTTCACTAAACGACTTCAAAATGGCATACGAAGAGTACCTTTGTTCCTCTACGTTATGCAGTTCAATCTCAAGGAAGTCAACAATTGAAAAATCAAAACAAAACTGGAAAAGAAATGATTTGAACGAAAATTTTACTGCTAAAACCAAAACCTCAAAAACATGAGTGAGTTCAAAATTTTCAAGTGAAAAGCAAACATCAAAAACCTCGAAGTCAAAATCGTCCAACCAAAAATGGGTTCCGAAGTCTTCCATTTTGTCAGTCACTTCGGACTCATCTAAATTAACGAAAATCTTTTCTGAATTTTGCTTAGACTCATCGGAATCATGTTCATCACATGAGGCTTCGGATAATCTGATCAACTTAAATGCAAATGAGATATCAGAAGAGGCTGTAGAAAAATGGATTCAAGAATCCTTCACTTACCCTGAGGACCTAAGATTGATTGGGTACCAACTCCTTCTTGATTAATTGCAGGTAATGTCTACTGAGCGGTACGACACTAAATGGTACATAGATAGTGGCTGCTCAAGACATATGACAGGGAAGAGGGAATATCTTAGAGATTATAGAACATTGGATGGTGCTGGAAATGTATGCTTCGGTAACAATGAAACATGTCCAATTCGGGGTTATGGTAAAATAACAAATGGCCAATTCACAATCAGCAGAGTGGCATTTGTTGAAGGGTTAAAACACAATCTTGTGAGTATATCTCAATTGGTGGTTGGAACGGGCAATGCTGTTACATTCAACAACCAAGGGAGTGTAATCACAAAAGAAGAAACAAAAGAAGTATTGCTGAAATCTGAAAGGAAGGGATCGATGTTTCCCTTGAATCTAAAGCCTGTAACTGGTGGGCAATCTTCGTGTCTTCTCTCAAAAGCCAACTCTGATGTCAGCTGGCTATGGCACCGAAGACTTGCTCATCTGAACTTCAAAGATTTAAACAAGTTAGTGGCTATGGATTTGGTTCGTGGAATGCCTACTCTCAAATTTGAAAATGATTCACTTTGTTCTGCCTGTGAACATGGCAAGGAAACAAAACAAAGGCATCCAACTGTGATCAATCCCAAAATCACCGAACCCCTTTCACTTCTCTTTATGGACTTGTGTGGTCCATCCGCAGTAGAGTCAATTGGAAAGAAGAAGTACATACTCGTGATAGTTGATGATTATTTAAGGTTTACTTGGGTGTTATTTCTAAGAAACAAATCAGATGCTACTGAAGAAATCATTAACTTCATAAGGAAAATGGAAGTGATGCTAAACAAGAAAGTCCGAACTGTACACAGTGACAACGGTTCGGAGTTCAAAAATCAAACTCTTGATGGATTCTTGAAAACAAAAGGGATTAGTCACAACTTCTCTGCACCTTATACTCCTCAACAAAATGGTGTTGTGGAAAGAAGAAATCGTTCTTTGTGTGAAGCAGCTAGAACTATGCTAAATTTTGCAAACTTGCCTATGTACTTTTGGGCCGAAGCCATTTCTACTGCGTGCTTTACTCAAAACAGATCCTACATTCACAAGCGATTTCATATCACACCTTACGAAGTACTCAACCGGAGAAAACCAAATGTCAAATTTCTTCACATCTTCGGTTATAGGTGTTTTATCTTGAACTTGAAGGATCACTTGACTAAGTTCAATGATAAGTCAGAAGAAGGAATCCTCCTTGGATACTCTCAAGACTCAAAAGCTTACAGAGTCATGAACAAGAGAACCCGAAAAATCGAAGAAACCTTCAACCTAAGGTTTGATGATTACTACATCAAGAAGTCTCTGCATCCATTCCCTATGTCATCCATCTTTCCAAAACCTGTTGTGGATGCTATACCAATCACTACATTTGATACAGACTTCGCACTTTTGTTCGATCCACCCGTGAGGGCTGTAGACTCAGAAGCCAGGGCACCTGACAACCAAGTATTCGAATTATCCAAACTTACAGATGTACCTGATGATTCATCCACAAGTAGTGTACAAAGACCGTCATATGTTGAGGGGGAGCTATCTAACCGAAGTGAAGGAAATGCTAGTGTTGAGGGGGAGCCAAACAACAGTATAAGGGGAGCCAACAGTCCTACCTCACCTCCACAGGAAATCTCTAAGATCATATCCCTGTATCCAACAGTCCAGGGGGAGCCAGAAGTTACCACTTCGAACTCTGCAACACCAATCGCTTCGGATAGAGCAACCACTTCCTCCACACCAATAGCTGTCGAGGGGGAGAACACTCTAAACTCTACTTCATAAATGCACACACCCCAATCAAACACAACTAATTCAAACAATCATTTAATTATGGGTGATTTCCCTTCCACTTCGGGGTATCCTTCAGACATCGAAGACATTGATTCTGAAGGACCACCTGACTTTGATCCAAATTATCCTCCCTTGGACAAATGGACGAGAAATCATCCACCATCACTTGTCATCGGTAATGTTCAAGATAATGTATTGACTCATGCACAACTTCACCAAAAACAAATTCATTTGAACAAAGCTTCGGAGTTGTGCATGTTCAATGTCTTTATCTCAAAAATAGAACCTAAGAACGTTAAAGATGCATTTGATCACTCTGACTGGATTGAAGCAATGCAGTTGGAATTAGAAGAATTTGAAAGAAACAAAGTTTGGAGGCTAATTCCTAAACCTGCAAATGCTTCAATTGTTGGTCTCAAATGGGTGTACAGAAATAAACTAGACAACGAAGGCAATGTGGTTCGGAACAAAGCAAGGTTGGTTGTCAAAGGTTATTGTCAACAGGAGGGGATTGACTACGAAGAGACATTTGCTCCTGTTGCCAGACTTGAATCAATTCGGATATTTTTAGCTTATGCTGCACATAAAAACTTTGATGTCTATCAAATGGATGTCAAATGTGCCTTTTTGAATGGTGGTCTCGAGGAAACCGTTTTTGTTGAACAACCACCTGGCTTTGAAAGTAAAGAACATCCAAACCATTGCTATGTGCCAGACAAGGCCGTCTATGGTTTAAAACAAGCTCCAAGAGCTTGGTATGAGACCTTGACAAAATTTTTAAAAGAATCAAGCTTTAAACAAGGTTCAGTGGATCCAAAACTTTTCAGAAAGAAAGTCGGATCTCATTTGATGTTAGTCCAAATCTATGTGGATGACATAATCTTGGATCCACCGACCCCAATTTATCAAAAGATTTTGAAAAATTAATGAAAAGAAAATTTCAAATGAGTATGATGGGAAAGATTAACTTCTTTCTTGGATTACAAATAAAACAATCCAAGGAGGGGATATTCATCAATCAACAAAAGTACACGAAGTGTTTGCTTAAACGCTTCGGAATGACTAACTGCTCCAAAGCAAAAGTTCCTTTGCCTGCAGGTACAAGGTTAAATCTTTCATTGGACAAACCGAAGACAGACATACAGCAATACTGAAGTATGATTGGATCACTGCTCTATCTCACAGCCAGTCGCCCTGATATCATGTTTGCAGTCTGCAATTGTGCAAGATATCAAGCTGACTTAGGGCTGGCAATTCTAACCCGAACCTCCTAACCCACCCGAACCCAACCCAATAATTTGCAGGTTGGGTTTATATTCTCAACCCGTTTAATTAAATGGGTTGACCCATGTAACCCGTTTAATTAAATAGGTTGGGTTAGGGTTGAAAATCTCAACCTGATTTCAACCCGTCAACCCGTTTATATATATATATATATATATATATATATATATATATATATATATATATATATATATATATATATATATATATATATATGAATTATTTTTATATTAGGTAATTAAGTTGCATCAGAATCTGCCTTTAGCACGGGTGGTAGGGTACTTGATGCTTATAGAAGCTTTTTGACACCCTCTATAGATTATTTGTTTAAGAGATTGGGTATTTGGAGAATGTTAGCTTTAACTTCTTACATGACGGAGAAGATGGATGATCAAGATGACAATCATACCAAAAGTGGAAGTCGTGGACGAGTTGGTGAAAGTGAAAGTCAAGTTACATAAAATTTTGATATTAATTCGTGTTTGAATTACGACTTTATAATTTTTATGGTTGTAAGCACTTGGTTTGAGGTTTATTATGAACTTGGTTTATGGTTACTTATGGATTTATAAATTACAATGTTTAACTTTTAAGGGGTATTTTTGGAAATTTTAAATAGGTCAACCCAGGTTTAACCCATTTATTAAACAGGTTGGGTTGAAAAAACACTAAACAGGTCAACCTGATTTCAACCCATTTACTAAAAAGGTTGGGTTGGGTTAGAATTTCTTAAGCTATTTAAGTATACAGGTTGGATTGGGTACAAACATTCAACCCATTTAATTAAACAAGTCGACCAGTTAACGGCTCAACCCAACCCATTGCCACCCCTAGGCTGACCCCAGAGAACCTCACCTGGCTACGGTTAAGACAATGTTTCGATACCTTCATGGCACACCTGCTTATGGCCTGTGGTACCCAGCAAACTCAGGCTTCTACATACAAGCTTATTCTGACTCAGATCTGGGTGGATGCTCTATTGATCGCAAGAGCACTTCGGGGGGCTGTCAATTCTTAGATGGAAAACTAATTAGCTGGCAATCCAACAAGCAAACTTGTGTATCTATCTCCACAGCAGAAGCAGAATATGTAGCAGCTGCAGCATGTACCTCACAAATCATTTGGATCCAAAGCCAACTGAAAGATTATGCCATCAACATGAGAAAAATACATTTGTTCTGTGACTCCCAAAGTGCAATTCGTATATGCCACAATCCAGTTCAACATTCCAAGACGAAACATATAGCTCTTCGCTATCAATTCATCAAAAGTCATGTTGAGGAGGGGAATATTGAGGTGCACTTTGTTCACACAACAGAACAATTGACAGACATCTTCACAAAGGCTTTGAATGAAGACGCATTTACAAGAATTGTTCGTGGACTTGGAATGATTGATGGATCCACTCTACAATAAATCTCAGATTTGCTCACTCTTTCTCTAAATCTTCTCACTTGCAAAATAAAATTCATGACTCTCCGCAGCACTCCGAAGAGATTTATCGCTTCGGAGCCCATCGGAGTAAAACAAGAAAAATCACTTGAATTGCACCGCAGCACTCCGAAGTAAAATATCACTTCGGAACTCTGCGGAACAAAATTTTCTGTCAAATAAAATCATGAAAATAGAAAAATTCATTTAAACATATTTTGACTTCACTTCTTATTGATAATCATAAAAAGGTTTAAGAATAAGCAAAATCAAAAACAAGAAAAACAAAGGCTCTTATACATACACATTATGTTTTGAGAAAAGTTTGATGCACAGTGGCAAAGATTATCCTTACTATCATGAATCAACGAACTAAAGGACAAAACTTTGATTTTAGATTCTGATAATCATACCTTATTGCATTTGGGAATCGACTTGAAACATTGGTAAGAAAACAAACTTCGAAGTGGGGTCAAGGCTATTTTACAATTTGAAGCCTTGTTTGATTCCAATATCTTTAACAAAGTGTCTATTTCTAACCTCCCTTCTGAACTTGACTCGCTTCAACTTCAAATTAATCTTGTAGCCTCAAAACTATATAGGATAACACAAGTGTTCCAAAGTTTTCTTCAAAAATAGTACCAATATTGTTTGATAAACAAATTTAAATCTCTTTTCATTAATGGTACAAAATTGAACTAAAAGAATATTTTCAAACTCATGGATTGTATAAAACAAAACCAGAAAACACCAAGAAAGAAACTAAATGGTGAAGTTTTTGTATATTTGGATAAGGAAATCCAAAATAGAAAAGATAAAAAGGACAAATTGAAAATTCTCAAAAAGATAAACAGAAAACAAATTGTCAAAAGAATCAAAGAAAACAAACAAAAACAAGATGACAAATAAGAGAATGCAATAGAAAGATAAATCAGCATTCAAAGGCTTATTCCTTTGTTTTAAATAACGATACAAGGAACTCCTATAACATAGTCGAGTACTTTGTAGAGAATATGAACATTTCAAGTAGTCTATATTAAATGATAAAGTTGGAGTGGTGTACGAAGCTCAAAGGCTTGTCATCAGAGCCTAGTATCCAAACACTTCAATTGATGAAAGGGAATAGATTTTTCATAAAGGTTCTTCAAAAACAATCCAATTTATAAAATCATTTATGATGTTCAATTCAAGAATGAAAATTTCTTTAAATTTCAAATGCATAGAATGTTACCATTATTGTGTATGAAAAATTTGAAACACAAAAGCACAATTCAAACCATGTTTCAAAATGCAAAATCAAGTTAGTGACGGGGTGATTGGACTTATACATTCATGAATGATATTGAAGCAAACAACCTTTGAAATGAAAAATGGACTTCCAACATGATTCGAATGATTCTGAACATTAACTTGTTAAATCATCTTTTCATAATATTCAGGGAAGTTAAGGATAAATGTCATATTGCATCACTCAAAAGTAAAAACAAAACTTCAAATAAAAACCAAGAGAAAACCAATGAACTTTGGTGTCCTAACAGATACTTCACAAACACATGTTATCCACCGAAGTGAAAATAACACCCTTCAGAGTTAATCATAACTTTATGCCTTCACTCCGAAGAGCACTTATAACGGTCATAATTTTCCCCATAGATCCGAAGTCAATTTATTGTTCAAATGAATTCGACATTTATGACAACTTTCAGAGACAAACATTCCTTAGAAATAAATGACAGTTTGTTCGTGTACAGCTGTCAATGAGAAACTAAAGGAAAATCTTAACAAAAAGATCCCACAAAAAGGAAAATCTGCCACTATCACCTTCAAAACAAAACCCTACTTCAGCAGCCTTCTTTGAGGCTTTTCATATGGCTCCTTTGATTGCCGAAGGAACCTCAGATGAAGAACTACCAGATGAAGCATTTGTACTAATGAAACAATACAAAATTCTGAATTCCAAGCTTGATACTCTGATTCAAGCACAAACTGGATTCGATCCCACAAAACTAACCTTGGGTGACATCACCGAAGAGATCGAGTCTCTGGAAGTCACCCTATCAAAAGAAATAAAGGATTCAGTACAACAGCTCGAGAAGAAACTCATGGATCAAGAGAGTAAGATCCAATCTTCCTTTGAACAAAAACTGGTGTCTGCTGTAGCCAATATTGACAAGAAAATTGGAGCCTTTGCTGAAAATGCTGAACAATCGCACTCCGAAGTCATGAAAGCTTTACAAGAACTTCGGAGTGAATCTTAGCAGAGTACCAAGTTTGAAAAACAACTTGATGAGGCTAGAGCAAAGATTGAAGAGCTCACAGCCGCCCAAGCCGCTTCGGATATCTCAAAATTTACAGAGGAACTCCAAAGAACAAATGCAGTTCTTACCCAATACATGACCATTCGGTTAAGAACTGTATTACAGCCTCTGATAAACTTTGCAGATAGGTTATCTAGACCACAAGGTAGGCCTGACACTGCTCAGCATGCGGGCCATGCTTCACAAGGGGGAGAAAGGCCTAGGTTAACCTCCGTAGCCACAACAACCACTGCTGGTCCTACAGTTTCAACCATCACAACAACTACCATGGGAGCTAGTGGATCAGCTGGAGCCGGAAGCTCGACAGATAGGTCTGTTGAAAGCATAATTGCTCCACACATGGAGGATGTCTTCAAGGCCAGACGTGCTGACTACGCCTTGATGATCAAGATGAACAACTTCACACGTGATGATGGAAAATGGACCGTAGAGGCAATCAAACTCTTCGGATTTCAACATCAGAATGTACTCAACAGGCTACCTCTTCGTAGTTTTGAGACAACCGAATCCGAATATATACAGCTTGACATTCCTTTCAATCTGAAGACCTTCGTTTTTATCCAGTTCGCTCAATCAATAACAAATGAATAGAGGCCAATCTCCTGGACCAACAAAATCAACTTCCATGCTATGTTCATTCAACATCAGAGTGTAGTATGGACCTTGAACAAGATCAAGAGAATCATATCAATCAAGGAGGTAGAGACTTATGAGAACTTCAAGAATTATGAGTTTCTTGTTCTTTGTGGTGCAGATGAGGTTGAGTCAAGGTTTACGATTGCCGATTTCCCAATCATGAATCCAATGGACTTCATTCAAATTCTTGACCTTATGGATAGAAATGATGCAGCTCATGCCGCAATGTCTGTAGTTACAGTCAAAAACCACATTTTGGGTTTTCTGAACAACTACCTGCTAAAGTTCACCAAGCACGACATTGAGTTATGTTCCTACTACAAGCAACCAGTGAACACTCCTCCTGTTGTAGTTTGGAACATAAGCAGATTCAAGAACGGAGAGATTCTCGATGAACCATACGGTGTAGTTTTCAAAGGACTTCGAAACGAAACCGAAGTCATGATCAAGTTCTTTGAAATAAACTATCTTGGCCTCCATCCCTCTTCTTTTATCTCAGGCATGATTTCTCATGTGAATGCCTGTCATGCTAATTCAGAGGAAAAGAAGAAGAAGTTCATGGATCATATGAACTGGTACTTGGCGGTGAGGAAAACCTTGAAGAGGGCCTATAAAAGAAATCTCCGTGTATAGACTTCGGATGCACTTCACACAAAGGGGGAGATTGTTGAGGATATTTGTGATGAAGTGCTGATGTATCCGAAGTTCTATCAGAAGACTTCTTGAAGAAAAACCCCGAAGTAATAAACGAATAGAAGACCCCGAAGTTTGAAGACTCCGAAGGGTATCACCTGGAGGATCCGAAGACTTCACACCTGTCAAACCTTCAAGTGCACGCGTGGTAGCAGACTACGTGTTGCATGACTCCTTCATTCTATTGGATAGTACATCTGATAGAATACTCTCTGAAAAGTATTGTACTGTGCATATCACTGATTCAGTATAAATATCAGTGATACCACACCGTGTTAGATGCGAGATTGTAAAACCCCATTGTAAAACCCTAAAGTTATAATCAAGCATTCGGCACAAGTTATCCATTTCACTTTGTTCATCTATTTGCTTTACATTGCACATGCATGATTGTTAAACTCTTATATAATTGCTAGAAACATAGTCACTATTCAACTCTTAATTGATTTCAACACCCAACAAACCCTTCCCTATTCAAGGTTTCCTTCAAGATCTGCAAATAGAGTAGCAATGATATCCCAGAGCCCCAGTATTTATCCATTAATTAGAAGATAGGAAGAATTGAAGCAAACATGCAATCAAAATCGAGGGTGCATGATGAGAACACACTTGATGTTTTTCCATGACGTCAATAAGAATCAAAGGGATGATCTACCTCTCTCTTGGAATTCTTGTTTCTCTATTCTTGGAGAACACACAGACGCAAGAGACACATCATCTACTTTTCTCTTGCAACATTAAGCCACATCATCAAGCATGGTAGTAGACACAGGCTATTACAAGTCCAGGTCCCTTTTTAGCAGGTAAATTTCAACTTCATGCCCTTTAAAGACCAAAAAATAACACGAGGGACCTTTTAAACTAGAAGCCAAGAGTTGGATGGGCTACAATGTAATTTTGCCAAATTTAATAAATAAAAATAATGAATTTAATAATTATAATAATTAACTCATAGCAAATTAAATTAAAATGTGTATTTTAAAGAGGTATCTAGTCTAGAATAACTAAATAAGGGTAAAATAGAATTTTACCATATGAGATGTTCTAGAAGGAGGATTAAATTGCAACACTAAAAACATTTGTATTGGTGGGGAGGGACTTTAGTGTAAATATGAAAGAATTAAAAAGCTGGAAGGACTAGATGGCAATAAGTGAAAAGTTGAGGTTTTAGTTGGGGAAAAACCCCAACTCTCTTCATTTGGCGATTTTGAAGGAAGAGAGGGAGGAGGAGACGATTTCAAAGTGAGCTCAAGAGGAGGAACTTAATCTCAGCAAGATCTAAGTAGTTTTCATCAATCCTTTGAAGATCTAAGGTAAGGAATCAAACCTTCTTGGTAGAAACCCACTTTTCGGGTAAGATTTTGTATGAAATTCGAGTTCTATGATGGAGGAGATGAAATCCATGATCCTAAGGATGTATTTAACGAATCCAAATGAATACTCCTGAATAATTTGATTGTTAATTGCTTGGAGAACCATTGAGGATGCTTGTTGATTCTAATGAACCCTAATTTATAGGGAAAACTCATTTATGGGTGAATCCTTGAAGTTTGAGTCAATTCTATCCTTCAATGTGCTTCTATGAAGAGCTTAGGTGATTCCTAATGATTCCAAATCACTGGAAGAAGGAATTTCCTTGATTATGGGTTAATGGATTGTTTTGAATTGGGTATTCCTTGAATTTAGCTCATTAAGTGAAGCTCTAATCATAACATGGATTTGATTCATTTGAAATGATATTAGATGGTTGGATGAGTCTAATAAGGTATAAATTGGGTTAGAATAATGTCCTTTGAATGCTCATAAGTTTGGTAAAGTGTTAGAACTTGAATTGGGTCAAAAAGGGGTGAAAAGGACCAAAAAGCGGAGTTACAGTACACGGAACACGGCCCGTGTTAGGAGGAACACGGCCCGTGTCAGCAAAGTCTGAAAACCTTCTGATTAGATAACAGGGCCCGTGCTAGAGAGAACACGGCTCGTGTCAGCCTGAACAGTTCTGAAATGTTGCGTTTTGAGCTTTAAGGGTTGGGCTGTTGGTTCTAATGTTCAAGTATACTCCTAGGACATGTTTAACTAATATTTTACATCTATTTAGTGAAGTTAAACCAGTCTTAGAGCTATTAGTAATGTTGGATATTATATCTTGTAGGAGAAGAGTAATTTAAGTTGAAGCAAAGGAGTAGCATCTTTCTTTGGGACTTAAGGAAGGTGAGTTACCGGGAGTACACATCCCTCTTTTAACTCTTGTGTGTGTTTTATACTATTATCATGCATACTTCATATGTGCTAATTGTTGCATAAGTCCTATGTGTGCATGGCATTAAAAGAGTCATTTTCAAAGATGTTTTCCAATAAAAGTATTGGTGTAGTTTTGAAAGATGTTTTGAGCATTCCTTTGTGCATTGCATTGCATATAGGATGGGATTGACCGTGAGACTCCTAAAGATGACTTATGATGTTTTGGGCTTGATAGCCACCTTATGATGTATACCCATGTAGAGGGCTTTTGGTCTGGATAGCCACCCTCAATGATGTATTGGGATTGTTTCAGCCAATAGGAAACCGCATGAGGGAGTTGCTACCCCTCATGAGGCTAGTGTGATGGCCACTAGTCTTTGTTTAACTCATACGTGGATCAAGTATTATGCTTCGTGCGTTTACTTGTGAACTTAGGTGAGTGCCATTTTTATGAGTTGGACTGGGGTTGGGATAGTTGCATTGCATTTGCATATCATGACTATCCACTTTGAGAAATCTTTATGATGTTTATTACAAATCTTAAGAGTGTAAAGGAAATTATTTTTGGAGGTTGTCTCGAGTGTTAAGGTTATCCTTTTCACTCATAATGAGGTAACCTCGGGTAACTCACTAGGCATTTTCAATTGCCTAACTGTTTTGATGTGCACTAAGGTTATGGATAGGAGCTAGTGACGAGGCGAGGACATTTAGAAGACCACAGAGTGTGTGGCCATTTGGACCATGTTATGTTACGTGAATTATGACATTTCCTTGCTATATGTTTGTTAAGATTTTAAATGATGTTTTGGGACCTATTTTTCCGCAAATGATGATTAAACTTTTAACTAATATTGAAAACGTGATAAATGATGTTTTTATAATAATACCTGTTGAAAATACGAGATGATCGATCTCCACGAGTAAGGGTTTTTAAGCCGGTTACTGTGTGACAGATATGTATTTTGTCTATAATATGCGGAAATAAAATAGGAGTTGCGGAATAAATATAAAGCGGTAAATCTAAGCTAGACAGTATTTAAATATACAGAAAGCGGTAAATAAAGTAAATGTTAGGAGTTAGAGGTTAGATGTAATAAACGCCATTATCAACGATAAAGTGTTTTTACAATAAATAAAAAGGTTAGAAGTTAGAAGTTAGAAGTTAGATGTCTCGGTTAAATACAGTCCATATATGTTTTCGTTGTCAAGGTTCAATTCGGATGTATTGGATATTTGGTACAGTTGATTTATAACAGTTTGAATAAATCAATAACGACACAAATAATTTCAAAAGAACTTATCGATAGCTGATTAAGATGGCGTTTTCTTTGAAGCGTCGATTCTCGTTCTTTACGGTAGGATGAGGTTTGGTAGTTTTTGGTGTTTGGTGAAATGGGTTTTTGGTGAAATGGGTTTTTGGTGTCGGTTTAATTGAGATGCACGGGGTTTTTGTGGTTTAGTTTTCGTGTATGTATTTGGTAGTGGGTGTGTAGGTTTTGTAGTTTGGTATTCGGGTTGAGGTGGTTTAGAGGTTTGAAGTTTGGTGTCGGGTAGAGGTTTTGTATGGTGTTGGGTAGAGTATGGGTGTAGCGGTTTTGTTTGGTGTTTGTTTGGACGTGGTTTTTCTTTGTTTTAAAAGAGTTTTCTTGAGCGTTTTGGCAGGTTTTCTTGCTCTTTGGACGTAGGATAATATTGGTGCTTGAATGGGTATGTGTGGTGTAAGGTTATTTTCTGCACAAGAATGGCAAGAGGTTTGCATCTTATTTATACTGCTGAACTACAGGGCTCGCGTCGCGACCGTAAGGTCCGTCGCGTCGCGAAGGTCCGTAGCTGGTGGTCGGTGCGCTTTTTGTCGGGTCAGTGCGTCTTCGCTGGTATGTCGAGCTTTTCGTCGCGATTCCTTTTGGTCGCGTTTGCTTTTGGTCGCGTCGCGAAGGGTAGTGCGCTGGGTTGGTAGTCTCGCGATTAGAAAGTTGGTGGTGTCACGTTGGAGCTTTTCGCGTTCAGGCTCTTCGCGTCGCGACCATGCTGGCCGTCGCGTCGCGAGCACTGTGGCCTTTTTGGTCTTCTGCTTTGTTCTTCTCTTCACGTCGCGACCAGGAGGTCTGTCGCGTCGTGATTGCTGTAGCAGTGTGATATTTTGTATTTTGCTCTTTGGTTTGAAGCGTTACTTCCTCAGGTTTGGATGTTTTCTCAAGGTTTCTTGGGTCTTGATTTATTCTTGTTTTTGATCTTGAATTCTTGCAACCTGAAATACTGATAATATTTGTTAAAAAACATTTCGACTTATTTCAGTGATGGTCACATAAAAACATAAAAACATTATTCAACAATTTCCCCCTATGTGATCATTAATGAAATGAGGAGAAAAATGTTTGATTGAAATTCTTGAAATTTGGATAAGACATTTATAAAACCATATCACTTGTTTTGAAAGAGTGTGACTAGATTTTACTTATGTTTTGAAAAATGTTTGTCAAGAATATTTGTTTCTGAATCAAAGTTTCATGTTCAATTGTCAAAAGGTTTTTGTATATGTACTTTCATAGTATTCCTTGAGATTTTATAACATTTATAAAGACGACAAGTGATCTTAATAGGTTGATTCAGATGAACTTCTCATAGGTATATCTCACACTTGACTGAGGTGTTTGTTTGTTCTGGGTGCAGAACGGGTGTATAATCACTAAAGATGAGTGATATCTCTCAGTTTGAAGGTGTTGACTTATGCTTAATGTGGATTTATACCTATATACTTTAGTCACTTGGTCTTCATTTTAGATAATCAATCACATAAGACTGGTTTTGGCATTACTCAGTAGGTTTCTTCATTCATGCCATTGATGTTCACTCTCTCTCCGTCGGGAAATACATGTAGAGGGGTTTAGAAATATTTATAGTGCAGTTTGCAACTAAGAATATCCAATTATGAAGGCTACAGTATCCCGGTAAATCTTCGGTTTTTGAGAATCTGTTTGTTTGGAAAGTTTTGAGAGATGTCTGTCTTGATTGATTGTTGTTGTAAATCTTCCTTTTCTTTGGTGAGGTGTTCACCTTTGTCTTTATCTTTTCGTGATTTGTGAAAAGATATCTGATGTGGTTATCAATTGTGATTTGTTGACAGCATTTGTTGGATATGACTTTGTTGTTTCTTCAGATTCGTTATGCCAGATGATGAAGCTTTTCTTTGAAGTGGTTTGATTGAGGATAGGGATAGGTGATATAATAGACATTTTGTCTAATATATAAGAAAATGAAAGTATCGTCCCTGGTCATTTTGATATCTAAGCAAAAATGAGACTAGCATCACGGTATAAGAGTATAAATCCTATAAGTCATAATGAGAACACCTTTGCTCACAGAAATGAATTTCACTTAGCAGTTAAAGACGAGGCACAAATTCTCACATGGGTTTGGTTTTCATCTGAATCTCCTGATCTTATGTCCCTTTTTTGATAAAATCGTTATATTTGAAATAAATTCAAAGGGAATAGGAGAATGTACATAACGAAAATTTTGAGATTTGAACCTTCACTTTAATTTAAGAATCAATATGACTGAGAACATTCATCGAACATAAGTATCTGAAAATTTAGTCAAGAAGATGTTAATCACATGGTTTTATAAAAGCTTTTAAAAGGATAAAACTTTATTCAATTTTTGTGATTTTTGATTATGTGGATGTTTTTGAAAAATTTGGTTATTTGAATGTTTTTGGTAAATTTTGGTTTGGGGGTGAGAATGGGGTAATGAGAGTTCCCCCATAAATGATGCACTGGGATCATTTTGGATAGGTAGATTGGGATTGTTTTAGAGAGGAATTTGGTTTTGGTGGTTCTCCCATAAATGATGCATTGGGATTATTTGGACAGGTGGATTGGGGTGTTTTAGGAGGGTTCTGGTTTTGGTGGTTCCCCCTCGACTGGATCCGCATTATTTTGGTTTGATTGTAAAGTTTCTGCATCGGAGGTAGTGTGGGTTTGAAGTCTTGTAGAAGGCTATGGTTTGTTGTCATATGCTTGGAACGGCCACTATCGATATACCATGTATCATCCTTGGGCTCTCCAGCACAAAGTACCTGCAATTAGACAGAAAGTTTAGGTACCCAAACCATGGTGGGTCCTGATTTGTTAATGGTTTTCGGTGATTTGAAATCATTATGGTTTCTGTTAATTGGACGAAGTGGTTGAGGCTTGATTTGACTTATCAGATTTTCCCAATTTAAGATTTGTTTTTGAAAACCTGTCAGTTGAAATGGTCTTTGATTTTGTGAAAGATATCCTATATGTGAAGATCCGTTTGATAACCTTTCTTTGTATCTGTGATTTGGATGATTTTGGAAAACACTTTGATGATGGAATGGAATTTGGTGAAATGATGGTTTCTGAAAGTTTCTTGAGAAATTGAAGTTTATCTTTTGAAAGTGATTTTGAGTCGGTTTTTGAAAAGGTTTTTGTTTTGGATTAAAGGTTTGTTTTTGTGGCACAGAAGCTGGTTTTAAAGGTTTCTGTTGGGTTTGTTTGAAAACTTTGGGTTTGCCTTGTTCCTTTTGAAAAGCAATTGGTTTAGAGGTACTGCCTTTCTCGTAAAAGGAGTTTTGGTTGGTAATTTGGATTTGGTGGGATGAAGACCTATTAGTGAAAGATCTTTTGGAAACAGTGAAATCAGTATCATCTGGGTTACAGTTGATAACTGTTCCGTCGTCTGAATTTTCCTCATTAACAGATGTGGATGGATCTGTTAGAGTTGATTCAGAGTTTTCACTATTTGTCCTGGTTTCTTGTTTGGCTTGTTCGATTTCGAAGGATTCTCTTCCTAAACCAGGTCTGTAATTCGTATCGATTTTGCCAGATCCTAAGGATGTTGCTTTGATGAAAATATCATCACTTAGCTTTCTAGCAAGATTGATAGAATCCAGTTTTCCTTGAAATCTTTGATTCTCGGATTCAAGAAGTTTGTTTTGTTTTGAAGAATCATCTAGTTTTAGAATCAAACTAGTGTTTGTGTCAGTTAAATCTTGAATTTTTAGTTTTAACTGAAGGACTTCTATTTCTAAGGCATCTTTTATTTCAGATGGAAAAACAGATTGATTTTTTATTTCCAAGTCCCTTTTTTGTTTTAGAGCTTCATTTAATTGATCTAAGACGTGATTATATTCTTCAGATTTTCGTTCGATGTCTCTTTCAAGTTTGTCTCTAGTCCTTGTTGATTCTCCAAATCTGAGTTGCAAGGTTTGTAATTCAGATTTGCAGATATCAGATTTGACTATTGTGTCATGATATAGTTTGAGATCAGCTTTCAAACTGTTCTCAATCTTAGTCATGTGGGACTCAAATGGTGTTTTTGAAAGACCGATTTCTGAGATCATAGACCATACCTGATCGATGACATATGGAGCTCTTGAGTAGGTTGTGGAAGACATTTTTGGGTTAGTCAAGTTTTTTTTTTTTTTAAAAATAAATATATTTTTTTTTTGATGAACAAGTGATATTAAGATGAAATTTTTAAAGGAAACTTATTGGTGGTTTATAAAAACGCTACACAACAGTTCTCGACAAAAATTTCAGATTAAATCACACAGGCTCTGATACCAATTGTTGAAAATACGAGATGATCGATCTCCACGAGTAAGGGTTTTTAAGCCGGTTACTGTGTGACAGATATGTATTTTGTCTATAATATGCGGAAATAAAATAGGAGTTGCGGAATAAATATAAAGCGGTAAATCTAAGCTAGACAGTATTTAAATATACAGAAAGCGGTAAATAAAGTAAATGTTAGGAGTTAGAGGTTAGATGTAATAAACGCCATTATCAACGATAAAGTGTTTTTACAATAAATAAAAAGGTTAGAAGTTAGAAGTTAGAAGTTAGATGTCTCGGTTAAATACAGTCCATATATGTTTTCGTTGTCAAGGTTCAATTCGGATGTATTGGATATTTGGTACAGTTGATTTATAACAGTTTGAATAAATCAATAACGACACAAATAATTTCAAAAGAACTTATCGATAGCTGATTAAGATGGCGTTTTCTTTGAAGCGTCGATTCTCGTTCTTTACGGTAGGATGAGGTTTGGTAGTTTTTGGTGTTTGGTGAAATGGGTTTTTGGTGAAATGGGTTTTTGGTGTCGGTTTAATTGAGATGCACGGGGTTTTTGTGGTTTAGTTTTCGTGTATGTATTTGGTAGTGGGTGTGTAGGTTTTGTAGTTTGGTATTCGGGTTGAGGTGGTTTAGAGGTTTGAAGTTTGGTGTCGGGTAGAGGTTTTGTATGGTGTTGGGTAGAGTATGGGTGTAGCGGTTTTGTTTGGTGTTTGTTTGGACGTGGTTTTTCTTTGTTTTAAAAGAGTTTTCTTGAGCGTTTTGGCAGGTTTTCTTGCTCTTTGGACGTAGGATAATATTGGTGCTTGAATGGGTATGTGTGGTGTAAGGTTATTTTCTGCACAAGAATGGCAAGAGGTTTGCATCTTATTTATACTGCTGAACTACAGGGCTCGCGTCGCGACCATAAGGTCCGTCGCGTCGCGAAGGTCCGTAGCTGGTGGTCGGTGCGCTTTTTGTCGGGTCAGTGCGTCTTCGCTGGTATGTCGAGCTTTTCGTCGCGATTCCTTTTGGTCGCGTTTGCTTTTGGTCGCGTCGCGAAGGGTAGTGCGCTGGGTTGGTAGTCTCGCGATTAGAAAGTTGGTGGTGTCACGTTGGAGCTTTTCGCGTTCAGGCTCTTCGCGTCGCGACCATGCTGGCCGTCGCGTCGCGAGCACTGTGGCCTTTTTGGTCTTCTGCTTTGTTCTTCTCTTCACGTCGCGACCAGGAGGTCTGTCGCGTCGTGATTGCTGTAGCAGTGTGATATTTTGTATTTTGCTCTTTGGTTTGAAGCGTTACTTCCTCAGGTTTGGATGTTTTCTCAAGGTTTCTTGGGTCTTGATTTATTCTTGTTTTTGATCTTGAATTCTTGCAACCTGAAATACTGATAATATTTGTTAAAAAACATTTCGACTTATTTCAGTGATGGTCACATAAAAACATAAAAACATTATTCAACAATACCCTAGCGAGGGGTGTCATAATTTGGTATCAGAGCATTGGTTTAAGTGAACTAGGTACTAGGATTAGTACTTAGAATTAAACTTAAGGTGCTCATGAGTGAAGGTTATGTATTAGCTAATCAATTGTATATTATAATATTAATATTCATCTTTCTCAGAATGGTAAACACTCGTAGCATGGTTCCGTCGGTTGATGGTCAAGGGGGTGGGGCCGGTGACGAGGCTCAATCTCAACCCACTTCCCTTGCAAGCATTGAAAAGATGATGCTTGACTTAATGGCAAAACAGGAAGAAAAGATGGTTGGCAAGATGAAAGAGCTACTTGAGGATCAGGAGGTACGTTTGAGAGAAGAAGTAAAGAACTTGCTTGGGGATAACACCGCTTCGGGCGGGCAAGAGACAAGTAGCTCGTACGATAGCATGCATCATGGGCCTCATAGTAACAACGTATCCCAAGACATGATGACACCAAGGAAGAGATGTAACTTTAAGGACTTCAATTCTTGCAAGCCACCAACCTATAATGGGGCGTTGGACCCGGTTGTGCTTCATAATTGGGTGATTGAGATTGAAATGGCTTTCTATGCTTGTCAATGTGGAGATGACCAACGTGTGAACTTTGCAATCACTACTCTCAAGGAAACGGCTCTTGAGTGGTGGTTAGAGACTAAGGAAGTGATGGAAGTTCCCATGTTAGAGAACCTATCGTGGGATATGTTCTTAGAGAAAATAAAGGAGAGGTTTTGTACCAAGGAAGAAATCCGTGACCTCGAAAGGAAATTTCTTGACTTGAAGAAAGACAAAATGACCATCGCAGAGTACAATGCTAAATTCCGAAAACTTTTGAGCTTTGCTAGGAGGTTGGCTCCGGATGAAGCCACTAAAGTGGATCAATATGTGGGAGGTTTGCCTTGGAACTACCGACTTAATTTTGAAGCTGCTATTCTTGAAGTTGCCATGAGAAAGGCAAGGAAGATTACGAAGACATTGGAAGAACGAGACAAGGAGAGACCCCAAATCGTGAACAAGAGGAAGGAAGGCCACGATTTGCATGGAAACGGAGCTACCGATCAAAAGACACCAAAGTTTGAAGAATCGCGTAAGAGTGGTGAGGGGCAATTCAAGGAAAGAGGCGAGTTGGTGTGTTTCAAATGTGGAGACAAGGGTCATATAGAGAATGCATGCAGAAAAGGGATAAAGTGCTTTAATTGTGAAGGTTTTGGTCATAAGTCTAACGAGTGTACTGCTAAGAAGAAAGAGACTAGTGGAGGTGAGAGGAGTGAAGCACCCCGGACTAGAGGAAGGACTTTCTTGATGATCGAAGAGGAAGCTAGAGGAAACGCGGATGTTGTGTCAGGTATATTTCTTGTAAACTCTTTACTCGCTTCTATGTTAATGGATTCGAGGGCTATTCATTCTCATGTGTCATCTAAATTGTAAAGGGATTAAGTTTACATTTACGCAAGCTAGAGTATGAAGTGGTAACTGATATAGCGGATGGTTCAGGTAAGGTTGTTGGTAAGGAAATGCCACAAGTGGAAGTAGAATGTTGTGGGACTGAGTTTTGGGCTAATCTTATTCCTTTGGAGATTAGGGAATTTGATGAAATTCTGAGGAAGGGTTGGCTAGTAAACTATGATACCGAAAGTTCATGCAAGGAGTGTGAGAACAATTCAAACTCTTGAGGACAATTGGCTTGGAACTTGTCATGTGGAAGCATTCTTGGGGGGTAAATATCACATGGGAAATGGAAGAGGAAAGGCGGAGGAGATATCAGCACTTATTTATGGAATCCGAGGACGGAATCTTCTTAAGGGGAAGGTAATTGTAACATCCTTAAATTGGGGCAAGCAGTTTAGGAATTAGAATAAGATTAAATTTAAATAACTATAATAGTTAATAAAAAAGAATAAAATGAGAAGTTTCAATTTAGAAGAAATACTTGGTCTAGGGTAAATAATTTAATAAATAAAAATAATGAATTTAATAATTATAATAATTAACTCATAGCAAATTAAATTAAAATGTGTATTTTAAAGAGGTATCTAGTCTAGAATAACTAAATAAGGGTAAAATGGAATTTTACCATATGAGATGTTCTAGAAGGAGGATTAAATTGCAACACTAAAAACATTTGTATTGGTGGGGAGGGACTTTAGTGTAAATATGAATGAATTAAAAAGCTGGAAGGACTAGATGGCAATAAGTGAAAAGTTGAGGTTTTAGTTGGGGAAAAACCCCAACTCTCTTCATTTGGCGATTTTGAAGGAAGAGAGGGAGGAGGAGACGATTTCAAAGTGAGCTCAAGAGGAGGAACTTAATCTCAGCAAGATCTAAGTAGTTTTCATCAATCCTTTGAATATATAAGGTAAGGAATCAAACCTTCTTGGTAGAAACCCACTTTTGGGGTAAGATTTTGTATGAAATTCGAGTTCTATGATGGGGGAGATGAAATCTATGATCCTAAGGATGTATTTCACGAATCCAAGTGATTACTCCTCAATAATTTGATTGTTAATTGCTTGGAAAACCATTGAGGATGCTTGTTGATTCTTATGAACCCTAATTTTTAGGGAAAACTCATTTATGGGTGAATCCTTGAAGTTTGAGTCAATTCTATCCTTCAATGTGCTTCTATGAAGAGCTTAGGTGATTCCTAATGATTCCAAGTCATTGGAAGAAGGAATTTCCTTGATTATGGGTCAATGTATTGTTTGGAATTGGGTATTCCTTGAATTTAGCTCATTAAGTGAAGCTGTAATCATAACGTGGATTTGATTCATTTGAAATGATATTGGATGGTTGGATGAGTCTAATAAGGTATAAATTGGGTTAGAATAATGTCCTTTGAATGCTCATAAGTTTGGTAAATTGTTAGAACTTGAATTGGGTCAAAAAGGGGTGAAAAGGACCAAAAAGCGGAGTTACAGTACACGGAACACGGCACGTGTTAGGAGGAACACGGCCCGTGTCAGCAAAGTCAGAAAACCTTCTGATTAGATAACAGGGCCCGTGCTTGAGGGAACACGGCCCGTGTCAGCCTGAACAGTTCTGAAATGTTGCGTTTTGAGCTTTAAGGGTTTGGCTGTTGGTTTTAATGTTCAAGTATACTCCTAGGACATGTTTAACTAATATTTTACATCTATTTAGTGAAGTTAAACTAGTCTTAGAGCTATTAGTAATGTTGGATATTATATCTTGTAGGAGAAGAGTAATTGAAGTTGAAGCAAAGGAGTAGCATCTTTCTTTGGGACTTAAGGAAGGTGAGTTACCGGGAGTACACATCCCTCTTTTAACTCTTGTGTGTGTTTTATACTATTATCATGCATACTTCATATGTGCTAATTGTTGCATAAGTCCTATGTGTGCATGGCATTAAAAGAGTCATTTTCAAAGATGTTTTCCAATAAAAGTATTGGTGTAGTTTTGAAAGATGTTTTGAGCATTCCTTTGTGCATTGCATTGCATATAGGATGGGATTGACCGTGAGACTCCTAAAGATGACTTATGATGTTTTGGGCTTGATAGCCACCTTATGATGTATGCCCATGTAGAGGGCTTTTTGGCTGGATAGCCACCCTCAATGATGTCTTGGGATTGTTTCCGCCAATAAGAAACCACATGAGGGAGTTGCTACCCCTCATGAGGCTAGTGTGATGGCCACTAGTCTTAGTTTAACTCATACGGGGATCAAGTATTATGCTTCGTGCGTTTACTTGTGAACTTAGGTGAGTGCCATTGAGGTGAGATGGACTTTTATGAGTTGGACTGGGGTTGGGATAGTTGCATTGCATTTGCATATCATGACTATCCACTTTGAGAAATCTTTATGATGTTTATTACAAATCTTAAGAGTGTAAAGGAAATTATTTTTGGAGGTTGTCTCAAGTGTTAAGGTTATCCTTTTCACTCATAATGAGGTAACCTCGGGTAACTCACTAGGCATTTTCAATTGCCTAACTGTTTTGATGTGTACTCAGGTTATGGATAGGAGCTAGTGACGAGGCGAGGACATTTAGAAGACCACGGAGTGTGTGGCCATTTGGACCATGTTATGTTACGTGAATTAGGACATTTCCTTACTATACGTTTGTTAAGATTTTAAATAATGTTTTGGGACCTATTTTTCCGCAAATGATGATTAAACCTTTACCTAATATTCAAAACGTGATAAATGATGTTTTTATAATAATACCCTAGCGAGGGGTGTCACAATTTGGTATCAGAGCATTGGTTTAAGTGAACTAGGTACTAGGATTAGTACTTAGAATTAAACTTAAGGTGCTCATGAGTGAAGGTTATGTATTAGCTAATCAATTGTATATTATAATATTAATGTTCATCTTTCTCAGAATGGTAAACACTCGTAGCATGGTTCCGTCGGTTGAAGGTCAAGGGGGTGGGGCCGGTGACGAGGCTCAATCTCAACCCACTTCCCTTGCAAGCATTGAAAAGATGATGCTTGACTTAATGGCAAAACAGGAAGAAAAGATGGTTGGCAAGATGAAAGAGCTACTTGAGGATCAGGAGGTACGTTTGAGAGAAGAAGTAAAGACTTTGCTTGGGGATAACACCGCTTCGGGCGGGCAAGAGACAAGTAGCTCGTACGATAGCATGCATCATGGGCCTCATAGTAACAACGTATCCCAAGACATGATGAAACCAAGGAAGAGATGTAACTTTAAGGACTTCAATTCTTGCAAGCCACCAACCTACAATGGGGCGTTGGACCGGTTGTGCTTCATAATTGGGTGATTGAGGTTGAAATGGCTTTCTATGCTTGTCAATGTGGAGATTACCAATGTGTGAACTTTGCAATCACTACTCTCAAGGAAACGGCTCTTGAGTGGTGGTTGGAGACTAAGGAAGTGATGGAAGTTCCCATGTTAGAGAACCTATCGTGGGATATGTTCTTAGAGAAAATAAAGGAGAGGTTTTGTACCAAGGAAGAAATCCGTGACCTCGAAATGAAATTTCTTGACTTGAAGAAAGACAAAATGACCATCGCAGAGTACAATGCCAAATTCCAAAAACTTTTGAGCTTTGCTAGGAGGTTGGCTCCGGATGAAGCCACTAAAGTGGATCAATATGTGGGAGGTTTGCCTTGGAACTACCGACTTAATTTTGAAGCTGCTACTCTTGAAGTTGCCATGAGAAAGGCAAGGAAGATTGAGAAGACATTGGAAGAAAGAGACAAGGAGAGATCCCAATTCACGAACAAGAGGAAGGAAGGCCACGATTCGCATGGAAACGGTTCTACCGATCAAAAGAAACCAAAGTTTGAAGAATCGGGTAAGAGTGGTGAGGGGCAATTCAAGGAAAGAGGCGAGTTGGTGTGTTTCAAATGTGGAGACAAGGGTCATATAGTGAATGCATGCAGAAAAGGGATAAAGTTATTTAATTGTGAAGGTTTTGGTCATAAGTCTAACGAGTGTACTGCTAAGAAGAAGATACTAGTGGAGGTGAGAGGAGTGAAGCACCTCGGACTAGAGGAAGGACTTTCTTGATGATCGAAGAGGAAGCTAGAGGAAACGCGGATGTTGTGTCAGCTATATTTCTTGTAAACTCTTTACTCGCTTCTATGTTAATGGATTCGAGGGCTATTCATTCTCATGTGTCATCTAAATTGTAAAGGGATTAAGTTTACATTTACGCAAGCTAGAGTATGAAGTGGTAATTGATATAGCGGATGGTTCAGGTAAGGTTGTTGGTAAGGAAATGCCACAAGTGGAAGTAGAATGTTGTGGGACTGAGTTTTGGGCTAATCTTATTCCTTTGGAGATTAGGGAATTTGATGAAATTCTGAGGAAGGGTTGGCTAGTAAACTATGATACCGAAAGTTCATGCAAGGAGTGTGAGAACAATTCAAACTCTTGAGGACGATTGGCTTGGTACTTGTCATGTGGAAGCATTCTTCGGGGGTAAATATCACATGGGAAATGGAAGAGGAAAGGCGGAGGAGATATCGGCACTTATTTATGGAATCCGAGGACGGAATCTTCTTAAGGGGAAGGTAATTGTAACATCCTTAAATTGGGGCAAACAGTTTAGGAATTAGAATAAGATTAAATTTAAATAACTATAATAGTTAATAAAAAGAATAAAATGAGAAGTTTCAATTTAGAAGAAATACTTGGTCTAGGGTAAATAATTTAATAAATAAAAATAATGAATTTAATAATTATAATAATTAACTCATAGCAAATTAAATTAAAATGTGTATTTTAAAGAGGTATCTAGTCTAGAATAACTAAATAAGGGTAAAATGGAATTTTACCATATGAGATGTTCTAGAAGGAGGATTAAATTGCAACACTAGAACATTTGTATTGGTGGGGAGGGACTTTAGTGTAAATATGAAAGAATTAAAAAGTTGGAAGTGTTGGGAATCCATGTTCATTTCATGAGTTTCAAAAACTTGAATTTGCAACGGAAGCATAAAAGATGAACACGAATTTCTTTTCAAGAGGATCATGCTACATGCATGTAGAGATAAAATGAAAACAAACATAGTGATGAGTTCAAGATTATACCAATGTGTTCTTGAGCTTGATATAGACGAAATATTGATGGCAAGAAACCAAAATAGGTTCCCTCTAAAGTTGATCCACCAACAAGCTTAGCAACACCAAGAAGATGCTAGTCTTCTACTTGCAAATTATCACCCTTTTGAAGCTTGATGTAAAATCCGATTTTCACCAAGTGAGGAGATGATATGAGAGAGTTTTCTAACACTTAGAAGAGGTGTATTTCATACTAAAATCGGCCAAGAACCAACCCATTCAAACAAATGCATGCATACCATTCTTTTAAGAGCTCTAGGTGCACAAAACCCATAGTCAAAGTTGGGAATTCAATGGAATATGTCTAAAGCATGTTGGAGCATGCCAACACCACTTCCTTGGGGAGTGGTGGACGAGATTCTTCCCTTGGGAGGAGAAAAGTCTCCAACTTTTATTATTTATAACAACTTTGTTCCAAACTTTTATAAATAATAAACTTCCAATTTTCAATTTAACTCCTTTATTTATTCACATATTAATAAACATATATACACTTATAATTAACATATATACTCATATATATATGTTTATATAAATATATGTTCATATTATGTATTTATATATATATATATATATATATATATATATATATATATATATATATATATATATATATATATATATATATATATATATATATATATATATATATACATATATATATAAATATATATATATATATATATATATATATATATATATATATATATATATATATATATATATATATATATATATATTTATTTATAAAATATAAATACATATACATTTATACATACATGTGAATTTTATTTTAACACTTAAAATAACAAAAGGGTTAAATACTTATCATTTAAATCATCCAACAAGTAAATGATATAAATAATCATATACGCTCTCAAATTAATTCATCTCATATGAATTATAATTTAGAATAATTATTATTTTCCATAAAATAATAATTCTCTGAATAAATTGCAAGTATTATATCATTTGACGATGAATCAAATTCATTGTATCAAATGATAAAATTGGTGTCTAACTTGTTATTGGTGTGACCCTATAGGATCATGTGTTATTAGTAATATCATTTTATGATCATCCTTGGGCATATAGAACTAAAAATCTCCCACTTGCACAAGGTTGCATCATAGAATGATACCGACAGTGATGAACGTCTAGCAACATTTCACTGCCCTAATAACACATGACATAATGCCATTCAACAACATCCAATTCTTCAGAAGCTCAAGGCTCTAATTGATGTACCAGGTTATTTATCAATTATCCCTTTGTCACAGTCATCATGTTGAACATGAGACATGGATCTTAACCATTCTCATTTTATGTTCAACTTTTAATCAGGCGCCTTAGATGTCTATCTCTCAACACATAAGAGGAACAAATCCCGTCTTGACTACATACGCCCCTCATATAGTTAGTACTATACATGAGTATGGCCTTTATGGTTGTCTATTTTTCAAGAACAACGGTGAACCATATCAAAACATAGCACTCCCTACACTTAAGTCCCAAATATGTATCTCAGGTCTAAGGATACAATGATAATACCTTTATTCAAGAACCACTTATGACGATGATCCGTGGAGTGATCTTGAAGCGGGTCAAGTCCAATACTTGTTCACTGACAAGTACCTATGAATTTGGTTGCAACCTTTTGCTACTTTTACCCATAAAAGTCAACCATTCCAATTCATATTAGTCTTACTTCATAGTTGCTCCTACAACTATGATCAACTATGGACATTTAAAATAAATAGATTATTCAAGGATTAAACATGCTAATATAAAACACAAAATTATGAATGAAACATCACGTCACATATATCACATAATTATTTTGTTTACATAGTTCCATATTCATAAAACACTAAACACAAATCAAATCCATTCATTAGAAAAACGAAGTCCTATACCCTTAGCATGACTTTCATGCTTAGCTTGGGGTAAAGGCTTCGTGAATGGGTCTGCCAAATTCTGATCTGTATGAACCTTGTGAATACTTATTTCACCACTCTTAACTTCATATCGTATGTAGTTATACCTTCGGTGAATGTGTTTGGTCTTTTGATGCGATCTAGGCTCCTTTGCTTGAGCTATGGCACGTAGATTATCACAGAAGATTTCTATAGGGTCCCGAATGGAAGGAACAACCCCTCGATCTTCAATGAATTTTCTCTTCCAGAGAGCTTCTTGAGCAGCTTCTAAAGCAGCAACATATTCTGATTCTGTAGTGGATTGTGCAATCACTTCTTGTTTGGAACTCTTCCAAGACACGGCTCCTCCATTTAAAATAAAGACATACCCAGATTAAGATCTTGAATCGTCCCTATCTGTTTGGAAGCTTGTGTCAGTGTAACCCTTTACCTTTAAGCTTTCTTCCAAACCACCGTAAACTAAGAACATATCTTTAGTTCTTCTCAAGTACTTAAGAATGTTCTTTACAACAGTCCAGTGGGCTTCACCTGGGTTCTGTTGATACCTACTAGTCATGCTTAAGGCACATGAGACGTCGGGCCTAGTGCATAACATGGCATACATGATGGACCCAATTGCCGAAGCATATGGGACATGTTTCATCCTTTCAAGTTCAGTCCTTGTGCTTGGGCACTGAGACTTACTTAGGATGGTGCCATGTGGTATTGGCAAGACTCCTCTTTTGGAGTCTTGCATCTTGAACCTTTTCAAGATTTTATCAATATATACACTTTGGCTTAAACCAATAAGTCTCTTAGATCTATCTCTATAGATCTTTATGACTAATACATAAGCATCTTCTCCTAAGTCCTTCATTGAGAAATAGTTCTCAAGAAACGTTTTCACACCTTTTAATGTTGAGATGTCATTTCCAAATAGAAGTATGTCGTCTACATACAATACTAGGAATATGACTATGCTCCCACTAGCTTTCTTGTAAACACAGTTGTCATCCTCATTTTTAATGAATCCAAAATTTGTAATCTTTTCATCAAAGCGGATGTTCCATGTTCGAGACGCTTGCTTCAATCCATAGATAGATCTTTTAAGCTTGCACACTTTGATTGGATGCTTGGGATCGACAAAACCTTAAGGTTGATCCATATAGACATCTTCCAATAAGTGTCCATTAAGGAAAGCGGTCTTGACATCCATTTGCCATATCTCATAATCATAGTATGCGGCTATGGAAAAAAGTATCCTAATCGACTTGATCATTGCCACTGGTGAAAAGGTCTCATCATAGTCAATACCATGAGTTTGTGAGTATCCTTTAGCGACAAGTCTTGACTTAAAAGTGTGAACATTTCCATCCACGTCGGTTTTCTTCTTGAAAACCCACTTGTTCCCAACGGTCTTACAATTGGTGGGAAGATTACCCAAGTCCCATACTTGGTTATCGTGCATGGATTGCATCTCTGTGTTCATGGCTTCAAGCCATTTGTCAGATTCAGGATCTGACATTGCACTCTGGTAGTTGATGGGTTCATCAAAATCTATCGTATAACATTCCTCTTCCATCATTAGGTAACCATACCTTTCAGGTTCAAATCGAACCCTACCAGATCTGCGAACATCTTGTGTTACAAGTTGTTCCTGATCAACTGTTTGTTCAGGTTCAACAACCTCTTGTTGAATGCTAAATCCAATTTCTTGTACACCAGGTTGTGGTTCCTGAATTTCCTCAAGTTCCATAAACCTCCCACTAGCCTCTTCCATCAGAAACTTGTTTTCTAGAAATTCAGCTTTTCGAGAAATAAATATCTTATTCTCTAAGGGATTGTAGAAGTAGTATCCAAGACAATCTTTCGGATACCCTATAAAGATACACTTAGTTGAATGGGGTTCTAGTTTCTTTGAAGCTTCTTGTCTAACATAAGCTTCACATCCCCATACTTTTAGATAGGACAAAGATGGAACCTTTCCATGCCATATCTCATAAGGTGTTTTATCTACCTTCTTAGTTGGTGCCATGTTTAGGAGACGAGCAGCTGTTTGTAAAGTATAACCCCAAAATGATAAAGGTAGAATACTTCTACTCATCATGGATCGAACCATATCCAATAGTGTTCGGTTCCGTCTCTGAGATACACCATTATGTTGTGGTGTTCCAGGTGGAGTAAGTTGTGAAACAATTCTACAAGTCTTAAGATGATCCATAAAGTTTGTACTTAAGTACTCACCTCCTCTATCAGAACGAAGAACTTTAATTGTTTTGTTGAGTTGATTTTCCACTTCACTTTTAAACGTTTTAAACATTTCAAACGCCTCATGTTTATGTTTAATTAAATAAACATATCCATAACGACTAAAGTCGTCAGTGAAGGTGATGAAATATCTTTCACCATATCTAGACATTGGCTTGAAAGGACCACATACATCCATATGTATGATTCCTAATAAGTCCTTTGCCCTCTCATTGGTTCCCGAGAAAGGAGCTTTAGTCATCTTGCCATGTAAACAAGATTCACATATATCAAATGAGTCATTCTCATTTGCCTTCAAAAGTCCACTCTTTTGAAGTTGGGATATGCGTTTCTTGTTTATATGCCCAAGGCGACAATGCCATAGATAGGTTTGACTCAAATCACATTTGGGTTTCTTGGTGAAAGTATGGTATATAGAGCTATGGTTAGTATTACAATCAAGGTTTACTTCATAAATTCCATTCAAAGGCCTAGCGTCGAAATAGAATACATTGTTTTTAGAAACACAAATGTCATCATTCACAAAACAAAGATTAAAACCACATTGTTTCAACTTAGCAACCGATATAATATTCCTAGTCAAGCTAGGAACATAATAAACATTTGTTAATGTCAAATACAAGCCATTTGGTAGTAACAAATCTAAATTTCCTATTGAATCCACCGCAACTCTTGCACCGTTTCCAACATGGAGTACTACCTCGTTTGCCTTCAGTCGCCTACTCCTTTTGAACCCCTGCAACATATTACAAATGTGAGTTCCACAACCAGTATCAAATACCCAAGTGTTAGGAGATAAATTATAAAGCTCTAGATCTATCACATAGATACCTGAAGTGCCCTCCCCGGCCTTCTTCTTCTTCAACTCCGCAAGGTAAGTAGGGCAGTTTCCTTTCCAATGCCCAACTTTGCCACATTCGAAGCACGCGTCTTCCTTGGCTACCTTTGCTTTCTTCTTGGGTGGTCGGGATGGTTGGACAACTTTCTTGCCCTTTCCATTGACAACCTTTGCCTTCCCTTTACCCTTGGAGTTCATGGGGTGATCAGGTCTAGTCCTCTTTGTACCACCTTCCTTGATCATGAGAACTTGAGTGGTTTTCTTGGGCAGATTATTCTCCGCAGTAATTAGCATCCCATGCAATTCCGGGATAGTCTTGTTTAAACCATTCATGTTATAGTTCATGACAAAGGGATCAAAAGACTTTGTCAAGGAGTTAAGGATCATATCCGTTGCAAGCTCTTCAGGCATCACAACTCCAAGACGTGCCAAATGATCAATGTGACTCTTCATTTTGACCACATAAGAGTTGACCGTCTATCCATCCTCCATCTTACAAGCATGGAAGGCCCGAACAGTTTCGAACCTTTCCGTTCTTGCAAGTTGTTGGAACATTTCCTTCAATTGATTTATCATGTCATAGGCTGAATGATTCTCTAAGTCCTTCTGAAGGTCAGGAATCATGGTGGCCAACATGAGACATGATGCATCAATGGAATCATCCATCTTTTTAAGCCATGCATCGTGTGCAGGCTTAGGAATGACAGGGGGCTCTTTAGGAAGTATTTCATTGAGAACATATTCTTTCTTTTCCTGTTTGAGAATTATTCTCACACTACGGTACCAATCCAAAAAGTTGGTGTGGTTAAGTTTTTCTCCCTCAAGGAGAGACCGTAGTGAAGTTTTGTTAGGAGCTGGGTTTGTCGCTTTCTAGAGGTATGGGATCCCATTATAACATTTATAAGTTTGGCATGTTTGATCCCATTTATGCCTTGGATTTCTAATGCTTAGGTGACCTTTATCACAAAAGATTTCCAAACAAATCATCCCACTTAAATGGACGTGTAGTTTTGACAACTATTGATGGTTAGGTGTCCTTTATCCCATCAATATTGCAAAGCTACCTCTTGTATCACAAGAAAAATCCAAGTGGTTAGGTAACCTTTATCCCACAAGGATATACAAGTGATACATGAGTGTCTTTAAGAGGGACGACATTGATTTGTATTTCGAAAGGGATTTGTATGTTTTACAATTCTAATTTTTAAAAAAGATATGGTATCATGTAGATTGCATGCATCCAATGAACATGGTACCATTAAAATCTTATTTTGTTAATTGGTTCCTTTAATTATAAAATCTCCATTTTATTTATTCTTTGTTTGTGGTCAAGATTATAACTAATATCCAATATTAAGTTTGAGTTTGATCACATACATGAGAACCAGTTTTAATCCTAAATAATTACCATTATTACTTAGGGTTGGAGTTTGTAAGAATTCATAAAATCTCCATTTTAATTCATTAATTTTTCAAATCTTGACTTTTATAGGTTTTGTAACAAAAACCATTTTAATAAAATCAATTTTAGCACATCTTATGTTTTAAATGTCAATTTGAAAAATACAAACTCCTTGATGATTATGTTTAATTATCTAGGTTGTCTAGCATGCAAAAATATTATTTTCATCCATAACATTAAATAATAAACATTAAATCATCACATGCATGCATGGGTGCATAAACACAAGCAAACTAATTTGATATTTCATGTGAGCCATACATGAAATATCAAGTCCATCCTAGGGACAAAAGGTGACCAAAAATTCATCCAAATGATCTTCAATTGAGCTACAACTTTGCCAATCTTCTTATGCCATCAAATGACACTTGAACCACCCTTTATTGACACCTTGGCATGAGCTTAAGAATGTTTTTTTGAGCCCCCAAGCAGATCCGGCAACAGCAGCCAAAACAGGAGGTTTTGGAGCTTTCTTGACTTTATTCTTGATGATAATGATGCACACACTTGACAAAACTACTTGTATATGCTAGATATTATAGTTAGTAACAAGTATAGCATCAAAACATCAAGATATGAATTTATTTTGGGCCCCAAAATAGATTCGAAAATGGACAGCAAGAGGGCAGGAAATTCGTTGCAAGTTTTTGGTGTTGCTTCTCATGGTTTTCTCTCTTGCTCCTTCTTTTGTTACATTTTGTAAAAGATATAAAATACAACTATTCTAATACTTACAAAAGGAATAAAAGAAGGAAATAACTAATTATTATTACAAACCATTTGAATAAAAGAATAGATTACAACCATATCGAATTTAAACACAAAACATGCAACACATGGTCCTTGGCTTGTTTATGCACCATTTTATCACATAAAATCATAAGAAAATCAACAATTTGTTTTTATAAGGAAACAATTATGTAACCAAATGCATGAAAACATTAAATTTAGCTGGTTACATAAAATCATAGAATTTATACTTGCATGTTGCCAAAGAAGCCATGCATGAACATTGCATTCAAGAAGATGAACATTCATGGCTTCCAAAAACCAAGTTTATCCAAATAAACTTATTATCTAAACATGCAATATAGCTATGGCTCTGATACCAATTGTTGGGAATCCATGTTCATTTCATGAGTTTCAAAAACTTGAATTTGCAATGGAAGCATAAAAGATGAACACGAATTTCTTTTCAAGAGGATCATGCTACATGCATGTAGAGATAAAATGAAAACAAACATAGTGATGAGTTCAAGATCATACCAATGTGTTCTTGAGCTTGATATAGACGAAATATTGATGGCAAGAAACCAAAATAGGTTCCCTCTAAAGTTGATCCACCAACAAGCTTAGCAACACCAAGAAGATGCTAGTCTTCTACTTGCAAATTATCACCCTTTTGAAGCTTGATGTAAAATCCGATTTTCACCAAGTGAGGAGATGATATGAGAGAGTTTTCTAACACTTAGAAGAGGTGTATTGCATACTAAAATCGGCCAAGAACCAACCCATTCAAACAAATGCATGCATACCATTCTTTTAAGAGCTCTAGGTGCACAAAACCCATAGTCAAAGTTGGGAATTCAATGGAATATGTCTAAAGCATGTTGGAGCATGCCAACACCACTTCCTTGGGGAGTGGTGGACGAGATTCTTCCCTTGGGAGGAGAAAAGTCTCCAACTTTTATTATTTATAACAACTTTGTTCCAAACTTTTATAAATAATAAACTTCCAATTTTCAATTTAACTCCTTTATTTATTCACATATTAATAAACATATATACACTTATAATTAACATATATACTCATATATATATATATATATATATATATATATATATATATATATATATATATATATATATATATATATATATATATATATATATATATATATATATATATATATATATATATATAATATAAATACATATACATTTATACATACATGTGAATTTTATTTTAACACTTAAAATAACAAAAGGGTTAAATACTTATCATTTAAATCATCCAACAAGTAAATGATATAAATAATCATATACGCTCTCAAATTAATTCATCTCATATGAATTATAATTTAGAATAATTATTATTTTCCATAAAATAATAATTCTCTGAATAAATTGCGAGTATTATATCATTTGACGATAAATCAAATTCATTGTATCAAATGATAAAATTGGTGTCTAACTTGTTATTGGTGTGATTCTATATGATCATGTGTTATTAGTAATATCATTTTATGATCATCCTCGGGCATATAGAACTAACAGGAAGGACTACATGGCAATAAGTGAAAACTTGAGGTTTTAGTTGGGGAAAAACCCCAACTCTCTTCATTTGGCGATTCTGAAGGAAGAGAGGGAGGATGAGACGATTTCAAAGTGATCTCAAGAGGAAGAACTTAATCTCCATTTCCTTCTTTCTCTCCTCAGCTTGCCATATCTCTCTTTCATGTTTCAAAAACAGAGAACTGGCCTAGATTTGGTGAGGCTTGGACCACAAGCAACCGTGTTTTTCACGGTTTTGGGAGTTTCGGGTATCGGCATGGAGATTTATATCACTTGGTGTTTAGTCTATGCTTTGGGTGCGATTCCACTACAAGAATGCTACGTTTTACTCTTCGTTCTGTGAGACCCTAATCCCGGAAAGTCAAGTTCCGAGTCTTAAGGAGTCAAAGCGTAAAGCCCGGAACCAAGTATCGAGCGGATGCCATTTAAAAAGAAAACAAAAATGAGAAAATGGGAAAAAAGATATTAGCACCATATACCCACAATAATTAATGTTTTATCAAAATAAAATGACCGAGTCACTCATTTTCTTCGTGTTTTTTTAATTCGGTGTTTCATTAAAGGGGAAGAATACCAGGTATACATGGAATTTTCAACTTAAGGATAATAGTTAGAAAAAATATTTACTATATCGTTGTAGTTTTAAAGTTATTTACTAAGTGATGGCAAATTAAAAAAAAGGAACATTCACAAATGGAAAACCATCACATTCGCAAATTATTCACAAATATTTACTATATCGTTGGTATATCATATTTTTTTTAATTTGGAATTTTGTGGTATAATCACTGTGTATTGTTGTCAATAACATGCTGATGCCAATTAAAGTCGTCGGAAGCAATGGTGACTGTGTTAGTATAATATAAAAATAATTAAAATGTACATAAATAAATAAACCATCATCAAAGATAAGTTTACGATCAATCCGTAACTATTTTTAGGTAAATAAGAATACCATGGTTTGGTACAAAACTCGGTATACATTTTGTAAAAGCGTTTTTTTCTTTATTTTTATTGGATTTCATTGATCTAGTATTTGATGCAATTAAAAACCCATATATGGCCTACAGCTTCGTTTTATTCCAACATAAATCATTTTTTAAACACTATCGGTTGAGAGTTTCGATATCTACAATCAATTACCCCATTATCGTACATTTATTTTCGTAATCACACCAACACAAATAACCCAATGCAAAAAAGATGCTTACTCTAGGTGAAAACAATCATTAAACAGTAATATATCTTTTAATAGTGGATAGTTTCAAACCTTACAGGCTAATAGGAAAAGACTTGATAGTACTGGCTGGCTAGTCCTCAGACTACACTTTGGAGAAATTTAAAAAAAAAAAACAAAAAAAGATTGCAAAATTTAGCCTTAAAAACATCTACCTCACGCCTCACGCCTCCTTCTCAAACCACAATCCTCTCTCTATTTCCTTCTTTCTCTCCTCAGCTTGCCATATCTCTCTTGCACGTTTCAAAAACAAAGAACTGGCCACGATTTGGTGAGGCTTGGACCACAAGCAACCGTGTTTTTCACGGTTTTGGGAGTTTCAGGTATCGGCATGGAGATTTAGATCAATTGGTGTTTAGTCTATGCTTTGGGTGCGATTCCACTAGAAGAGTGCTACGTTTTACTCTTCGTTCTGTGATACCTTAATCCCCGAAAGTCAAGTTCCGAGTCTTAAGGAGTCAAAGCGTAAATCCCAGAACCAAGTATCGAGAGGATGACATTTAAAAAGAAAACAAAAATGAGAAAATGGGAAAAATGAAATTAGAGCCATATACCCATAATAATTAATGTTTTATCAAAATAACCGAGACACTCATTTTCTTCGTGTCTTTTTAATTCGGTGTATCAATAAAGGGGAAGAATATGAGGTATACATGGAGTTTTCAACTTAAGGGTAATAGTTAGAAAAAATATTTTACTATATCGTTGTAGTTTTAAAGTTATTTACTATGTGATAGCAAATTTAAAAAAAAAAGAACATTTACAAATGGAGACCATCACATTCACAAATATATTCACAAATATTTACTATATCGTTGCTATATCATATTTTTTTAATTTGGAATTTTATGGTATAATTACCGTGTATTGTTGCCAGTAGCATGCTGATGTCAATTAAAGTTGTCGGAAGCAATGGCGACGGTTCTAGTATAATATAAAAATAATTAAAATGTAAATAAATAAATATACCATCATCAAAGATAAGTTTACAATCAATCCGTAACTATTTTTAGGTAAATAAGAATACCATAGTTTGGTACAAAACTCGGTATACATTTTGTAAAAGCTTTTCTTTCATTATTTTTTATTGGATTTCATTGATCTAGTATTTGATGCAATTAAAAACCTATATATGGCCTACAGCTTCGTTTTATTCCAACATAAATCATTTTTTAAACACTATCGGTTGAGAGTTTCGATATCTACAATCAATTACCCAATTATCGTACATTTATTTTCGTAATCACACCAACACAAATAACCCAATGCCAAAAAGATGCTTACTCTAGGTGAAAACAATCATTAAACAGTAATATATCTTTTAATAGTGGATAGTTTCAAACCTTACAGGCTAATAGGAAAAGATTTGATAGTACTGGCTGGCTAGTCCTCAGACTGCACTTTGGAGAAATTTAAACAAAAAAAAAACTAAAAAAGATTGCATAATTTAGCCTTAAAAACATCTACCTCACGCCTCACGCCTCCTTCTCAAACCACAATCCTCTCTCTATTTCCTTCTTTCTCTCCTCAGCTTGCCATATCTCTCTTTCACGTTTCAAAAACAAAGAACTCGCCACGATTTGGTGAGGCTTGGACCACAAGCAACCGTGTTTTTCACGGTTTTGGGAGTTTCGGGTATCAGTATGAAGATTTAGATCACTTGGTGTTTAGTCTATGCTTTGGGTGCGATTCCACTAGAAGAGTGCTACGTTTTACTTTTCGTTCTGTGATACCTTAATCCCCGAAAGTCAAGTTCCGAGTCTTAAGGAGTCAAAGCGTAAATCCCGGAACCAAGTACCGAGAGGATGACATTTAAAAAGAAAACAAAAATGAGAAAATGGGAAAAATGAAATTAGCGCCATATACCCAAAATAATTAATGTTTTATCAAAATAACCGAGACACTCATTTTCTTCGTGTCTTTTTAAATCGGTGTTTCAATAAAGGGGAAGAATATGAGGTATACATGGAGTTTTCAACTTAAGGGTAATAGTTAGAAAAAATATTTTACTATATCGTTGTAGTTTTAAAGTTATTTACTATGTGATAGCAAATTTAAAAAAAAAAGAACATTTACAACTGGAGACCATCACATTCATAAATATATTCACAAATATTTACTATATCGTTGGTATATCATATTTTTTTAATTTCGAATTTTATGGTATAATTACCGTGTATTGTTGCGAGTAACATGCTGATGTCAATTAAAGTTGTCGGAAGCAATCGTGACGGTGCTAGTATAATATAAAAATAATTAAAATTTAAATAAATAAGTATACCATCATCAAAGATAAGTTTACGATCAATCCGTAACTATTTTTAGGTAAATAAGAATACCATAGTTTGGTACAAAACTCGGTATACATTTTGTAAAAGCTTTTTTTTCATTATTTTCTATTGGATTTCATTGATCTAGTATTTGATGCAATTAAAAACCCATATATGGCCTACAGCTTCGTTTTATTCCAACATAAATCATTGTTTAAACACTATCGGTTGAGAGTTTCGATATCTACAATCAATTACCCCATTATGGTACATTTATTTTCGTAATCACACCAACACAAATAACCTAATGCAAAAAAGATGCTTACTCCAGGTGAAAACAATCATTAAATAGCAATATATCTTTTAATAGTGGATAGTTTCAAACCTTACAGGCTAATAGGAAAAGACTTGATAGTACTGGCTGGCTAGTCCTCAGTTCACTTTGGAGAAATTTAAACAAAAAAAACTAAAAAAGATTAAAAAATTTAGCCTTAAAAACATCTACCTCACGCCTCCTTCTCGAACCACAATCCTCTCTCTATTTCCTTCTTTCTCTCCTCAACTTGCCATATCTCTCTTTCACGTTTCAAAAACAAAGAACTGGCCACGATTTGGTGAGGCTTGGACCACAAGCAACCGTGTTTTTCACGGTTTTGGGAGTTTCGGGTATCAGTATGGAGATTTAGATCACTTGGTGTTTAGTCTATGCTTTGGGTGCGATTCCACTAGAAGAGTGCTACGTTTTACTCTTCGTTCTGTGATACCTTAATCCCCGAAAGTCAAGTTCCGAGTCTTAAGGTGTCAAAGCGTAAATCCCGGAACCAAGTATAGAGAGGATGACATTTAAAAAGAAAACAAAAATGAGAAAATGGGAAAAATGAAATTAGCGCCATATACCCACGAAAATTAACGTTTTATCAAAATAACCGAGACACTTATTTTCTTCGTGTCTTTTTAATTCGGTGTTTCAATAAAGGGGAAGAATATGAGGTATACATGGAGTTTTCAACTTAAGGGTAATAGTTAGAAAAAATATTTTACTATATCGTTGTAGTTTTAAAGTTATTTATTAATTGATAGCAAATTTAAAAAAAAAGAACATTTACAAATGGAGACCATCACATTCATAAATATATTCACAAATATTTACTATATCGTTGGTATATCATATTTTTTTAATTTGGAATTTTGTGGTATAATTACCATGTATTGTTGCGAGTAACATGCTGATGCCAATTAAAGTTGTCGGAAGCAATGGTGACGGTGCTAGAATAATATAAAAATAATTAAAATGTAAATAAATAAATATACCATCATCAAAGATAAGTTTACGATCAATCCGTAACTATTTTTAGGTAAATAAAAATACCATAGTTTGGTACAAAACTCGGTATACATTTTGTAAAAGCTTTTTTTTTCATTATTTTTATTGGATTTCATTGATCTAGTATTTGATGCAATTAAAAACCCATATATGGCCTACAGCTTCGTTTTATTCCAACATAAATCCTTTTTTAAACACTATCGGTTGAGAGTTTCGATATCTACAATCAATTACCCCATTATCATAAATTTATTTTCGTAATCACACCAACACATATAACCCAATGCAAAAAAAGATGCTTACTCTAGGTCAAAACAATCATTAAACAGTAATATATCTTTTAATAGTGGATAGTTTCAAACCTTACAGGCTAATAGGAAAAGACTTGATAGTACTGGCTGGCTAGTCCTCAGACTGCACTTTGGAGAAATTTAAACAAAAAAAAACTAAAAAAGATTGCAAAATTTAGCCTTAAAAACATCTACCTCACCCCTCACGCCTCCTTCTCAAACCACAATCGTCTCTCTATTTCCTTCTTTCTCTCCTCAGCTTACCATATCTCTCTTTCACGTTTCAAAAACAAAGAACTGGCCACGATTTGGTGAGGCTTGGACCACAAGCAACCGTGTTTTTCACGGTTTTGGGAGTTTCGGGTATCGGTATGAAGATTTAGATCACTTGATGTTTAGTCTATGCTTTGGGTGCGATTCCACTAGAAGAGTGCTACGTTTTACTCTTCGTTCTGTGATACCTTAATCCCCGAAAGTCAAGTTCCGAGTCTTAAGGAGTCAAAGCGTAAATCCCGGAACCAAGTATCGAGAGGATGACATTTAAAAAGAAAACAAAAATGAGAAAATGGGAAAAATGAAATTAGCGCCATATACCCACGATAATTAATGTTTTATCAAAATAACCGAGACACTTATTTTCTTCGTGTCTTTTTAATTCGGTGTTTCAATAAAGGGGAAGAATATGAGGTATACATGGAGTTTTCAACTTAAGGGTAATAGTTAGAAAAAATATTTTACTATATCGTTATAGTTTTAAAGTTATTTACTAAGTGATAGCAAATTTAAAAAAAAAAGAACATTTACAAATGGAGACCATCACATTCACAAATATATTCACAAATATTTACTATATCGTTGGTATATCATATTTTTTTAATTTGGAATTTTGTGGTATAATTACCATGTATTGTTGCGAGTAACATGCTGATGCCAATTAAAGTTGTCGGAAGCAATGGTGACGGTGCTAGTATAATATAAAAATAATTAAAATGTAAATAAATAAATATATCATCATCAAAGATAAGTTTACGATCAATCCGTAACTATTTTTAGGTAAATAAGAATACCATAGTTTGGTACAAAACTCGGTATACATTTTGTAAAAGCTTTTTTTTCATTATTTTTATTGGATTTCATTTATCTAGTATTTGATGCAATTAAAAACCCATATATGGCCTATAGCTTCGTTTTATTCCAACATAAATCCTTTTTTAAACACTATCGATTGAGAGTTTCGATATCTACAATCAATTACCCCATTATCATACATTTATTTTCGTAATCACACCAAAACAAATAACCCAATGCAAAAAAAGATGCTTACTCTAGGTGAAAACAATCATTAAACAGTAATATATCTTTTAATAGTGGATAGTTTCAAACCTTACAGGCTAATAGGAAAAGACTTGATAGTACTGGCTGGCTAGTCCTCAGACTGCACTTTGGAGAAATTTAAACAAAAAAAAAAAAACTAAAAAAGATTGCATAATTTAGCCTTAAAAACATCTACCTCACGCCTCACGCCTCTTTCTCAAACCACAATCCTCTCTCTATTTCCTTCTTTCTCTCCTCAGCTTGCCATATCTCTGTTTCACGTTTCAAAAACAAAGAACTGGCCACGATTTGATGAGGCTTGGACCACAAGCAACCGTGTTTTTCACGGTTTTGGGAGTTTCGGGTATCGGTATGAAGATTTAGATCACTTGGTGTTTAGTCTATGCTTTGGGTGCGATTCCACTAGAAGAGTGCTACGTTTTACTCTTCGTTCTGTGATACCTTAATCCCCGAAAGTCAAGTTCCGAGTCTTAAGGAGTCAAAGCGTAAATCCCGGAACCAAGTATCGAGAGGATGACATTTAAAAAGAAAACAAAAATGAGAAAATGGAAAAAATGAAATTAGCGCCATATACCCACAATAATTAATGTTTTATCAAAATAACCGAGACACTCATTTTCTTCGTGTCTTTTTAATTCGGTGTTTCAATAAAGGGGAAGAATATGAGGTATACATGGAGTTTTCAACTTAAGGACAATAGTTAGAAAAAATATTTTACTATATCGTTGTAGTTTTAAAGTTATTTACTATGTGATCGCAAATTTAAAAAAAAAAGAACATTTACAAATGGAGACCATCACATTCATAAATATATTCACAAATATTTACTTTATCGTTGCTATATCATATTTTTTTAATTTGGAATTTTATGGTATAATTACCGTGTATTGTTACCAGTAACATGCTGATGTCAATTAAAGTTGTCGGAAGCAATGGTGACGGTGCTAGCATAATTTAAAAATAATTAAAATGTAAATAAATAAATATACCATCATCAAAGATAAGTTTACGATCAATCCGTAACTATTTTTAGGTAAATAAGAATACCATAGTTTGGTACAAAACTCGGTATACATTTTGTAAAAGCTTTTTTTTTCATTATTTTTTATTGGATTTCCTTGATCTAGTATTTTATGCAATTAAAAACCCATATATGGCATACAGCTTCGGTTTATTCCAACATAAATCATTTTTAAACACTATCGGTTGAGAGTTTCGATATCTACAATCAATTACCCCATTATCATACATTTATTTTGGTAATCACACCAACACTAATAACCCAATGCAAAAAAGATGCTTACTCTAGGTGAAAACAATCATTACACAGTAATATATCTTTTAATAGTGGATAGTTTCAAACCTTACACGCTAATAGGAAAAGACTTGATAGTACTGGCTGGCTAGTCCTCAGACTGCACTTTGGAGAAATTTAAACAAAAAAAAAAACTAAAAAAGATTGCAAAATTTAGCCTTAAAAACATCTACCTCACGCCTCACGCCTCCTTCTCAAACCACAATCGTCTCTCTATTTCCTCTTTCTCTCCTCAGCTTGCCATATCTCTCTTTCACGTTTCAAAAACAAAGAACTGGCCACGATTTGGTGAGGCTTGGACCACAAGCAACCGTGTTTTTCACGGTTTTGGGAGTTTCGGGTATCGGCATGGAGATTTAGATCACTTGGTGTTTAGTCTATGCTTTGGGTGCGATTCCACTAGAAGAGTGCTACGTTTTACTCTTCGTTCTGTGATACCTTAATCCCCGAAAGTCAAGTTCCGAGTCTTAAGGAGTCAAAGCGTAAATCCCGGAACCAAGTATCGAGAGGATGACATTTAAAAAGAAAACAAAAATGAGAAAATGGGAAAAATGAAATTAGCGCCATATACCCACAATAATTAATGTTTCATCAAAATAACCGAGACACTTATTTTCTTCGTGTCTTTTTAATTCAGTGTTTCAATAAAGGGGAATAATATGAGGTATACATGGAGTTTTCAACTTAAGGGTAATAGTTAGAAAAAATATTTACTATATCGTTGTAGTTTTAAAGTTATTTACTAAGTGATAGCAAATTTTTAAAAAAAAAATAACATTTACAAATGGAGACCATCACATTCACAAATATATTCACAAATATTTACTATATCGTTGGTATATCATATTTTTTTAATTTGGAATTTTGTGGTATAATTACCATGTATTGTTGCGAGTAACATGCTGATGCCAATTAAAGTTGTCGGAAGCAATGGTGACGGTGCTAGAATAATATAAAAATAATTAAAATGTAAATAAATAAATATACCATCATCAAAGATAAGTTTACGATCAATCCGTAACTATTTTTAGGTAAATAAGAATACCATAGTTTGGTACAAAACTCGGTATACATTTTGTAAAAGCTTTTTTTTTTCATTATTTTTTATTGGATTTCATTGATCTAGTATTTGAGGGAATTAAAAACCCATATATGGCCTACAGCTTCGTTTTATTCCAACATAAATCATTTTTTAAACACTATCGGTTGAGAGTTTCGATATCTACAATCAATTACCCCATTATCATACATTAATTTTCGTAATCACACCAACACAAATAACCCAATGCAAAAAAAGATGCTTACTCTAGGTGAAAACAATCATTAAACAGTAATATATCTTTTAATAGTGGATAGTTTCAAACCTTACAGGATAATAGGAAAAGACTTGATAGTACTGGCCGGCTAGTCCTCAGACGACTACCCTTTGGAGAACTTTAAACAAAAAAAACTAAAAAAGATTCCAAAATTTAGCCTTAAAAACATCTACCTCACGCCTCACGCCTCCTTCTCAAACCACAATCGTCTCTCTATTTCCTTCTTTCTCTCCTCAGCTTGCCATATCTCTCTTTCACGTTTCAAAAACAAAGAACTGGCCACGATTTGGTGAGGCTTGGACCACAAGCAACCGTGTTTTTCACGGTTTTGGGAGTTTCTGGTATGAGCATGGAGATTTAGATCACTTGGTGTTTAGTCTATGCTTTGGGTGCGATTCCACTAGAAGAGTGCTACGTTTTACTCTTCGTTCTGTGATACCTTAATCCCCGAAAGTCAAGTTCCGAGTCTTAAGGAGTCAAAGCGTAAATCCCAGAACCAAGTATCAAGAGGATGACATTTAAAAAGAAAACAAAAATGAGAAAATGGGAAAAATGAAATTAGCACCATATACCCACAATAATTAATGTTTCATCAAAATAACCGAGACACTTATTTTCTTCGTGTCTTTTTAATTTGGTGTTTCAATAAAGGGGAAAAATATGAGGTATACATGGAGTTTTCAACTTAAGGGTAATAGTTAGAAAAAATATTTTACTATATCGTTGTAGTTTTAAAGTTATTTACTAAGTGATAGCAAATTTAAAAAAAAAGAACATTTACAAATGGAGACCATCACATTCACAAATATATTCACAAATATTTACTATATCGTTGGTATATCATATTTTTTTAATTTGGAATTTTATGGTATAATTACCATGTATTGTTGCGAGTAAGTAGTAACATGCTGATGCCAATGAAAGTTGTCGGAAGCAATGGTGACGGTGCTAGTATAATATAAAAATAATTAAAATGTAAATAAATAAATATACCATCATCAAAGATAAGTTTACGATCAATCCGTAACTATTTTTAGGTAAATAAGAATACCATAGTTTGGTACAAAACTCGGTATACATTTTGTAAAAGCTTTTTTTTCATTATTTTTTATTGGATTTCCTTGATCTACTATTTGATGCAATTAAAAACCCATATATGGCCTACAACTTCGTTTTATTCCAACATAAATCATTTTTTAAACACTATCGGTTGAGAGTTTCGATATCTACAATCAATTACCCCATTATCATACATTTATTTTCGTAATCACACCAACACAAATAACCCAATGCAAAAAAGATGCTTACTCTAGGTGAAAACAATCATTAAACAGTAATATATCTTTTAATAGTGGATAGTTTTAAACCTTACAGGCTAATAGGAAAAGACTTGATAGTACTGGCTGGCTAGTCCTCAGACTGCACTTTGGAGAAATTTAAACAAAAAAAACTAAAAAAGATTGCAAAATTTAGCCTTAAAAACATCTACCTCACGCCTCACGCCTCCTTCTCAAACCACAATCGTCTCTCTATTTCCTTCTTTCTCTCCTCAGCTTGCCATATCTCTCTTTCACGTTTCAAAAACAAAGAACTGGCCACGATTTGGTGAGGCTTGGACCACAAGCAACCGTGTTTTTCATGGTTTTGGGAGTTTCGGGTATCGGTATGGAGATTTAGATCACTTGGTGTTTAGTCTATGCTTTGGGTGCGATTCCACTAGAAGAGTGCTACGTTTTACTCTTCTTTCTGTGATACCTTAATCCCCGAAAGTCAAGTTCCGAGTCTTAAGGAGTCAAAGCGTAAATCCCGGAACCAAGTATCGAGAGGATGACATTTAAAAAGAAAACAAAAATGAGAAAATGGGAAAAATGAAATTAGCGCCATATACCCACAATAATTAATGTTTTATCAAAATAACCGAGACACTTATTTTCTTCGTGTCTTTTTAATTCGGTGTTTCAATAAAGGGGAAGAATATAAGGTATACATGGAGTTTTCAACTTAAGGGTAATAGTTAGAAAAAATATTTTACTATATCGTTGTAGTTTTAAAGTTATTTACTAAGTGATAGCAAATTTAAAAAAAAAAAGAACATTTACAAATGGAGACCATCACATTCACAAATATATTCACAAATATTTACTATATCGTTGGTATATCATATTTTTTTAATTTGGAATTTTGTGGTATAATTACCATGTATTGTTGCGAGTAACATGCTGATGCCAATTAAAGTTGTCGGAAGCAATGGTGACGGTGCTAGTATAATAGAAAAATAATTAAAATGTAAATAAATAAATATACCATCATCAAAGATAAGTTTACGATCAATCCGTAACTATTTTTAGGTAAATAAGAATACCATAGTATGGTACAAAACTCGGTATACATTTTGTAAAAGCTTTTTTTTCATTATTTTTTATTGGATTTCCTTGATCTAGTATTTGATGCAATTTAAAACCCATATATGGCCTACAGCTTCGTTTTATTCCAACATAAATCATTTTTTAAACACTATCGGTTGAGAGTTTCGATATCTACAATCAATTACCCCATTATCATACATTTATTTTCGTAATCACACCAACACAAATAACCCAATGCAAAAAAGATACTTACTCTAGGTGAAAACAATCATTAAACAGTAATATATCTTTTAATAGTGGATAGTTTCAAACCTTACAGGCTAATAGGAAAAGACTTGATAGTAGCTAGTCCTCAGACTACACTTTGGAGAAATTTAAACAAAAAAAAACTAAAAAAGATTGCAAAATTTAGCCTTAAAAACATCTACCTCACGCGTCACGCCTCCTCCTCAAACCACAATCCTCTCTCTATTTCCTTCTTTCTCTCCTCAGCTTGCCATATCTCTCTTTCACATTTCAAAAAAAAAGAACTGGCCACAATTTGGTGAGGCTTGGACCACAAGCAACCGTGTTTTTCACGGTTTTGGGAGTTTCGGGTATCGGTATGGAGATTTAGATCACTTGGTGTTTAGTCTATGCTTTGGGTGCGATTCCACTAGAAGAGTGCTACGTTTTACTCTTCGTTCTGTGATACCTTAATCCCCGAAAGTCAAGTTCCGAGTCTTAAGGAGTCAAAGCGTAAATCCGGAACCAAGTATCGAGAGGATGACATTTAAAAAGAAAACAAAAATGAGATAATGGGAAAAATGAAATTAGCGCCATATACCCACAATAATTAATGTTTTATCAAAATAACCGAGACACTCATTTTCTTCGTGTCTTTTTAATTCGGTGTTTCAATAAAGGGGAAGAATATGAGGTATACATGGAGTTTTCAACTTAAGGGTAATAGTTAGAAAAAATATTTTACTATATCGTTGTAGTTTTAAAGTTATTTACTATGTGATCGCAAATTTAAAAAAAAAGAACATTTACAAATGGAGACCATCACATTCATAAATATATTCACAAATATTTACTATATCGTTGGTATATCATATTTTTTTAATTTGGAATTTTATGGTATAATTACCGTGTATTGTTGCCAGTAACATGCTGATGTCAATTAAAGTTGTCGGAAGCAATGGTGACGGTGCTAGTATAATTTAAAAATAATTAAAATGTAAATAAATAAATATACCATCATCAAAGATAAGTTACGATCAATCCGTAACTATTTTTAGGTAAATAAGAATACCATAGTTTGGTACAAAACTCGGTATACATTTTGTAAAAGCTTTTTTTTTCATTATTTTTATTGGATTTCCTTGATCTAGTATTTAATGCAATTAAAAACCCATATATGGCATACAACTTCGTTTTATTCCAACATAAATCATTTTTAAACACTATCGGTTGAGAGTTTCGATATCTACAATCAATTACCCCATTATCATACATTTATTTTCGTAATCACACCAACACTAATAACCCAATGCAAAAAAGATGCTTACTCTAGGTGAAAACAATCATTACACAGTAATATATCTTTTAATAGTGGATAGTTTCAAACCTTACAGGCTAATAGGAAAAGACTTGATGGTACTGGCTGGCTAGTCCTCAGACTGCACTTTGGAGAAATTTAATCAAAAAAAAAAACTAAAAAAGATTGCAAAATTTAGCCTTAAAAACATCTACCTCGCGCCTCACGCCTCCTTCTCAAACCACAATCGTCTCTCTATTTCCTTCTTTCTCTCCTCAGCTTGCCATATCTCTCTTTCACGTTTCAAAAACAAAGAACTGGCCACGATTTGGTGAGGCTTGGACCACAAGCAACCGTGTTTTTCACGGGTTTGGGAGTTTCGGGTATCGACATGGAGATTTAGATCACTTGGTGTTTAGTCTATGCTTTGGGCGCGATTCCACTAGAAGAGTGCTACGTTTTACTCTTCGTTCTGTGATACCTTAATCCCCGAAAGTCAAGTTCCGAGTCTTAAGGAGTCAAAGCGTAAATCCCGGAACCAAGTATCGAGAGGATGACATTTAAAAAGAAAACAAAAATGAGAAAATGGGAAAAATGAAATTAGCGCCATATACCCACAATAATTAATGTTTCATCAAAATAACCGAGACACTTATTTTCTTCGTGTCTTTTTAATTCGGTGTTTCAATAAAGGGGAAGAATATGAGGTATACATGGAGTTTTCAACTTAAGGGTAATAGTTAGAAAAAATATTTTACTATATCGTTGTAGTTTTAAAGTTATTTACTAAGTGATAGCAAATTTTTTAAAAAAAAATAACATTTACAAATGGAGACCATCACATTCACAAATATATTCACAAATATTTACTATATCGTTGGTATATCATATTGTTTTAATTTGGAATTTTGTGGTATAATTACCATGTATTGTTGCGAGTAACATGCTGATGCCAATTAAAGTTGTCGGAAGCAATGGTGACGGTGCTAGTATAATATAAAAATAATTAAAATGTAAATAAATAAATATACCATCATCAAAGATAAGTTTACGATCAATCCGTAACAATTTTTTGGTAAATAAGAATACCATAGTTTGGTACAAAACTCGGTATACATTTTGTAAAAGCTTTTTTTTTCATTATTTTTTATTGGATTTCCTTGATCTAGTATTTGATGCAATTAAAAACCCATATATGGCCTACAGCTTCGTTTTATTCCAACATAAATCATAACACTATCGGTTGAGAGTTTCGATATCTACAATCAATTACCCTATTATCATACATTAATTTTCGTAATCACACCAACACAAATAACCCAATGCAAAAAAGAAGCTTACTCTAGGTGAAAACAATCATTAAACAGTAATATATCTTTTAATAGTGGATAGTTTCAAAACTTACAGGATAATAGGAAAAGACTTGATAGTACTGGCCGGCTAGTCCTCAGACTACCCTTTGGAGAACTTTAAACAAAAAAAACTAAAAAAGATTCCAAAATTTAGCCTTAAAAACATCTACCTCACGCCTCACGCCTCCTTCTCAAACCACAATCGTCTCTCTATTTCCTTCTTTCTCTCCTCAGCTTGCCATATCTCTCTTTCACGTTTCAAAAACAAAGAACTGGCCACGATTTGGTGAGGCTTGGACCACAAGCAACCGTGTTTTTCACGGTTTTGGGAGTTTCGGGTATCGGTATGGAGATTTAGATCACTTGGTGTTTAGTCTATGCTTTGGGTGCGATTCCACTAGAAGAGTGCTACGTTTTACTCTTCGTTCTGTGATACCTTAATCCCCGAAAGTCAAGTTCCGAGTCTTAAGGAGTCAAAGCGTAAATCCCGGAACCAAGTATCGAGAGGATGACATTTAAAAAGAAAACAAAAATGAGAAAATGGGAAAAATGAAATTAGCGCCATATACCCACAATAATTAATGTTTCATCAAAATAACCGAGACACTTATTTTCTTCGTGTCTTTTTAATTCGGTGTTTCAATAAAGGGGAAGAATATGAGGTATACATGGAGTTTTCAACTTAAGGGTAATAGTTAGAAAAAATATTTTACTATATCGTTGTAGTTTTAAAGTTATTTACTAAGTGATAGCAAATTTTTTAAAAAAAAAATAACATTTACAAATGGAGACCATCACATTCACAAATATATTCACAAATATTTACTATATCGTTGGTATATCATATTGTTTTAATTTGGAATTTTGTGGTATAATTACCATGTATTGTTGAGAGTAACATGCTGATGCCAATTAAAGTTGTCGGAAGCAATGGTGACGGTGCTAGTATAATATAAAAATAATTAAAATGTAAATAAATAAATATACCATCATCAAAGATAAGTTTACGATCAATCCGTAACTATTTTTTGGTAAATAAGAATACCATAGTTTGGTACAAAACTCGGTATACATTTTGTAAAAGCTTTTTTTTTCATTATTTTTTATTGGATTTCCTTGATCTAGTATTTGATGCAATTAAAAACCCATATATGGCCTACAGCTTCGTTTTATTCCAACATAAATCATAACACTATCGGTTGAGAGTTTCGATATCTACAATCAATTACCCTATTATCATACATTAATTTTCGTAATCACACCAACACAAATAACCCAATGCAAAAAAGATGCTTACTCTAGGTGAAAACAATCATTAAACAGTAATATATCTTTTAATAGTGGATAGTTTCAAAACTTACAGGATAATAGGAAAAGACTTGATAGTACTGGCCGGCTAGTCCTCAGACTACCCTTTGGAGAACTTTAAACAAAAAAAACTAAAAAAGATTCCAAAATTTAGCCTTAAAAACATCTACCTCACGCCTCACGCCTCCTTCTCAAACCACAATCGTCTCTCTATTTCCTTCTTTCTCTCCTCAGCTTGCCATATCTCTCTTTCACGTTTCAAAAACAAAGAACTGGCCACGATTTGGTGAGGCTTGGACCACAAGCAACCGTGTTTTTCACGGGTTTGGGAGTTTCGGGTATCGGTATGGAGATTTAGATCACTTGGTGTTTAGTCTATGCTTTGGGTGCGATTCCACTAGAAGAGTGCTACGTTTTACTCTTCGTTCTGTGATACCTTAATCCCCAAAAGTCAAGTTCCGAGTCTTAAGGAGTCAAAGCGTAAATCCCGGAACCAAGTATCGAGAGGATGACATTTAAAAAGAAAACAAAAATGAGAAAATGGGAAAAATGAAATTAGCGCCATATACCCACAATAATTAATGTTTCATCAAAATAACTGAGACACTTATTTTCTTCGTGTCTTTTTAATTCGGTGTTTCAATAAAGGGGAAGAATATGAGGTATACATTGAGTTTTCAACTTAAGGGTAATAGTTAGAAAAAATATTTTACTATATCGTTGTAGTTTTAAAATTATTTACTAAGTGATAGCAAATTAAAAAAAAAAAGAACATTTACAAATGGAGACCATCACATTCACAAATATATTCACAAATATTTACTATATCGTTGGTATATCATATTTTTTTAATTTGGAATTTTGTGGTATAATTACCATGTATTGTTGCGAGTAACATGCTGATGCCAATTAAAGTTGTCGGAAGCAATGGTGACGGTGCTAGTATAATAGAAAAATACTTAAAATGTAAATAAATAAATATACCATCATCAAAGATAAGTTTACGATCAATCCGTAACTATTTTTAGGTAAATAAGAATACCATAGTTTGGTACAAAACTCGGTATACATTTTGTAAAAGCTTTTTTTTTCATTATTTTTTATTGGATTTCCTTGATCTAGTATTTGATGCAATTAAAAACCCATATATGGCATACAGCTTCGTTTTATTCCAACATAAATCATTTTTAAACACTATTGGTTGAGAGTTTCGATATCTACAATCAATTACCCCATTATCATACATTTATTTTCGTAATCACACCAACACAAATAACCCAATGCAAAAGAGATGCTTACTCTAGGTGAAAACAATCATTAAACAGTAATATATCTTTTAATAGTGGATAGTTTCAAACCTTACAGGCTAATAGGAAAAGACTTGATAGTACTGGCTGGCTAGTCCTCAGACTGCACTTTGGAGAAATTTAAACAAAAAAAACTAAAAAAGATTGCAAAATTTAGCCTTAAAAACATCTACCTCACGCCTCACGCCTCCTCCTCAAACCACAATCCTCTCTCTATTTCCTTCTTTCTCTCCTCAGCTTGCCATATCTCTCTTTCACGTTTCAAAAACAAAGAACTGGCCACGATTTGGTGAGGCTTGGACCACAAGCAATCGTGTTTTTCACGGTTTTGGGAGTTTCGGGTATCGGCATGGAGATTTAGATCACTTGGTGTTTAGTCTATGCTTTGGGTGCGATTCCACTAGAAGAGTGCTACGTTTTACTCTTCGTTCTGTGATACCTTAATCCCCGAAAGTCAAGTTCCGAGTCTTAAGGAGTCAAAGCGTAAATCCCGGAACCAAGTATCGAGAGGATGACATTTAAAAAGAAAACAAAAATGAGAAAATGGGAAAAATGAAATTAGCGCCATATACCCACAATAATTAATGTTTCATCAAAATAACAGAGACACTTATTTTCTTCGTGTCTTTTTAATTCGGTGTTTCAATAAAGGGGAAGAATATGAGGTATACATGGAGTTTTCAACTTAAGGGTAATAGTTAGAAAAAATATTTACTATATCGTTGTAGTTTTAAAGTTATTTACTAAGTGATAGCAAATTTTTAAAAAAAATAACATTTACAAATGGAGACCATCACATACAAATATATTCACAAATATTTACTATATCGTTGGTATATCATATTGTTTTAATTTGGAATTTTGTGGTATAATTACCATGTATTGTTGCGAGTAACATGCTGATGCCAATTAAAGTTGTCGGAAGCAATGGTGACGGTGCTAGTATAATATAAAAATAATTAAAATGTAAATAAATAAATATACCATCATCAAAGATAAGTTTACGATCAATCCGTAACTATTTTTAGGTAAATAAGAATACCATAGTTTGGTACAAAACTCGGTATACATTTTGTAAAAGCTTTTTTTTTCATTATTTTTTATTGGATTTCCTTGATCTAGTATTTGATGCAATTAAAAACCCATATATGGCCTACAGCTTCGTTTTATTCCAACATAAATCATTTTTTAAACACTATCGGTTGAGAGTTTCGATATCTACAATCAATTACCCTATTATCATACATTAATTTTCGTAATCACACCAACACAAATAACCCAATGCAAAAAAGATGCTTACTCTAGGTGAAAACAATCATTAAACAGTAATATATCTTTTAATAGTGGATAGTTTCAAACCTTACAGGATAATAGGAAAAGACTTGATAGTACTGGCCGGCTAGTCCTCAGACTACCCTTTGGAGAACTTTAAACAAAAAAAACTAAAAAAGATTCCAAAATTTAGCCTTAAAAACATCTACCTCACGCCTCACGCCTCCTTCTCAAACCACAATCGTCTCTCTATTTCCTTCTTTCTCTCCTCAGCTTGCCATATCTCTCTTTCACGTTTCAAAAACAAAGAACTGGCCACGATTTGGTGAGGCTTGGACCACAAGCAACCGTGTTTTTCACGGTTTTGGGAGTTTCGGGTATCAGCATGGAGATTTAGATCACTTGGTGTTTAGTCTATGCTTTGGGTGCGAGTCCACTAGAAGAGTGCTACGTTTTACTCTTCGTTCTGTGATACCTTAATCCCCGAAAGTCAAGTTCCGAGTCTTAAGGAGTCAAAGCGTAAATCCCGGAACCAAGTATCGAGAGGATGACATTTAAAAAGAAAACAAAAAATGAGAAAATGGGAAAAATGAAATTAGCACCATTTACCCACAATAATTAATGTTTCATCAAAATAACCGAGACACTTATTTTCTTCGTGTCTTTTTAATTCTGTGTTTCAATAAAGGGGAAAAATATGAGGTATACATGGAGTTTTCAACTTAAGGGTAATAGTTAGAAAAAATATTTTACTATATCGTTGTAGTTTTAAAGTTATTTACTAAGTGATAGCAAATTAAAAAAAAAAACATTTACAAATGGAGACCATCACATTCACAAATATATTCACAAATATTTACTATATCGTTGGTATATCATATTTTTTTAATTTGGAATTTTATGGTATAATTACCATGTATTGTTGCGAGTAAGTAGTAACATGCTGATGCCAATGAAAGTTGTCGGAAGCAATGGTGACGGTGCTAGTATAATATAAAAATAATTAAAATGTAAATAAATAAATATACCATCATCAAAGATAAGTTTACGATCAATCCGTAACTATTTTTAGGTAAATAAGAATACCATAGTTTGGTACAAAACTCGGTATACATTTTGTAAAAGCTTTTTTTTCATTATTTTTTATTGGATTTCCTTGATCTAGTATTTGATGCAATTAAAAACCCATATATGGCCTACAGCTTCGTTTTATTCCAACATAAATCATTTTTTAAACACTATCGGTTGAGAGTTTCGATATCTACAATCAATTACCCCATTATCATACATTTATTTTCGTAATCACACCAACACAAATAACCCAATGCAAAAAAGATGCTTACTCTAGGTGAAAACAATCATTAAACAGTAATATATCTTTTAATAGTGGATAGTTTCAAACCATACAGGCTAATAGGAAAAGACTTGATAGTACTGGCTGGCTAGTCCTCAGACTGCACTTTGGAGAAATTTAAACAAAAAAAACTAAAAAAGATTGCAAAATTTAGCCTTAAAAACATCTACCTCACGCCTCACGCCTCCTTCTCAAACCACAATCGTCTCTCTATTTCCTTCTTTCTCTCCTCAGCTTGCCATATCTCTCTTTCACGTTTCAAAAACAAAGAGCTGGCCACGATTTGGTGAGGCTTGGACCACAAGCAACCGTGTTTTTCACGGTTTTGGGAGTTTCGGGTATCGGCATGGAGATTTAGATCACTTGGTGTTTAGTCTATGCTTTGGGTGCGATTCCACTAGAAGAGTGCTACGTTTTACTCTTCGTTCTGTGATACCTTAATCCCCGAAAGTCAAGTTCTGAGTCTTAAGGAGTCAAAGCGTAAATCCCGGAACCAAGTATCGAGAGGATGACATTTAAAAAGAAAACAAAAATGAGAAAATGGGAAAAATGAAATTAGCGCCATATACCCACAATAATTAATGTTTCATCAAAATACCCGAGACACTTATTTTCTTCTTGTCTTTTTAATTCGGTGTTTCAATAAAGGGGAAGAATATGAGGTATACATGGAGTTTTCAACTTAAGGGTAATAGTTAGAAAAAATATTTTACTATATCGTTGTAGTTTTAAAGTTATTTACTAAGTGATAGCAAATTTAAAAAAAAGAACATTTACAAATGGAGACCATCACATTCACAAATATATTCACAAATATTTACTATATCGTTGGTATATCATATTTTTTTTAATTTGGAATTTTGTGGTATAATTACCATGTATTGTTGCGAGTAACATGTTGATGCCAATTAAAGTTGTCGGAAGCAATGGTGACGGTGCTTGTATAATATAAAAATAATTAAAATGTAAATAAATAAATATACCATCATCAAAGATAAGTTTTCGATCAATCCGTAACTATTTTTAGGTAAATAAGAATACCATAGTTTGGTACAAAACTCGGTATACATTTTGTAAAAGCTTTTTTTCATTATTTTTTATTGGATTTCCTTGATCTAGTATTTGATGCAATTAAAAACCCATATATGGCCTACAGCTTCGTTTTATTCCAACATAAATCATTTTTTAAACACTATCCGTTGAGAGTTTCGATGTCTACAATCAATTACCCCATTATCATACATTTATTTTCGTAATCACACCAACATAAATAACCCAATGCAAAAAAGATGCTTACTCTAGGTGAAAACAATCATTAAACAGTAATATATCTTTTAATAGTGGATAGTTTCAAACCTTACAGGCTAATAGGAAAAGACTTGATAGTACTGGCTGGCTAGTCCTCAGACTGCACTTTGGAGAAATTTAAACAAAAAAAACTAAAAAAGATTGCAAAATTTAGCCTTAAAAACATCTACCTCACGCCTCCTTCTCAAACCACAATCGTCTCTCTATTTCCTTCTTTCTCTCCTCAGCTTGCCACATCTCTCTTTCACGTTTCAAAAACAAAGAACTGGCCACGATTTGGTGACGCTTGGACCACAAGCAACCGTGTTTTTCACGGTTTTGGGAGTTTCGGGTATCGGCATGGAGATTTAGATCACTTGGTGTTTAGTCTATGCTTTGAGTGCGATTCCATTAGAAGAGTGCTACGTTTTACTCTTCGTTCTGTGATACCTTAATCCCCGAAAGTCAAGTTCTGAGTCTTAAGGAGTCAAAGCGTAAATCCCGGAACCAAGTATCGAGAGGATGACATTTAAAAAGAAAACAAAAATGAGAAAATGGGAAAAATGAAATTAGCGCCATATACCCACAATAATTAATGATTCATCAAAATAACCGAGACAGTTATTTTTTTCGTGTCTTTTTAATTCGGTGTTTCAATAAAGGGGAAGAATATGAGGTATACATAGAATTTTCAACTTAAGGGTAATAGTTAGAAAAATATTTTACTATATCGTTGTAGTTTTAAAGTTATTTACTAAGTGACAACAAATTTAAAAAAAAAACATTTACAAATGGAGACCATCACATTCACAAATATTTACTATATCGTTGGTAGATCATATTTTTTTTAATTTGGAATTTTGTGGTATAATTACCGTGTATTGTTGCCAGTAACATGCTGTTGCTAATTAAAGTCGTCGGAATCAATGGTGACGGTGTTAGTATAATATAAAAATAATTAAAATGTATATAAATAAATATACCATCATCAAAGATAAGTTTACGATCAATCCGTAACTATTTTTAGGTAAATAAGAATACCATAGTTTGGTACAAAACTGGGTATACATTTTGTAAAAGTTTTTTTTTTTTCATTATTTTTAAATGGATTTCATTGATCTAGTATTTGATAGAATTAAAAACCCATATATGGCCTATAGCTTTGTTTTATTCCAACACAAATTATTTTTTAAACACTATCGGTTGAAAGTTTCGATATCTACAATCAATTACCCTATTATCGTACATTTATTTTCGTAATCACACCAACACAAATAACCCAATGCAAAAAAGATGCTTACTCTAGGTGAAAGCAGTCATTAAACAGTAATATATCTTTTAATAGTGGATAGTTTCAAACCTTACAGGCTAATAGGAAATGACTTGATAGTACTGGCTTTAAACAAAAAAAAACTAAAAAAGATTGCAAAATTTATCCTTAAAAACATCTACCTTACGCCTCACGCCTCCTTCTCAAACCACAATCCTCTCTCTATTTCCTTCTTTCTCTCATCAGCTTGCCATATCTTTCTTTCACGTTTCAAAAACAGAGATCTGGCCAAGATTTGGTGAGGCTTGGACCACAAGCAACCGTGTTTTTCACGGTTTTGGGAGTTTCGGGTATCAGCACGGAGATTTAGATCACTTGGTGTTTAGTCTATGCTTTGGATGCGATTCCACTAGAAGAGTGATACGTTTTACTCTTCGTTTTGTGATACCCTAATCGCGAAAAGTCAAGTTCCGAGTCTTAAGGAGTCAAACCGTAAAGCCCGGAATCAAGTATCGAGAGGATGACATTTAAAAAGAAAACAAAAATGAGAAAATCGGAAAAAGGAAATTAGCGCCATATACCCACAATAATTAATGTTTTATCAAAATAAAATGACCGAGTTACTCATTTTCTTCGTGTCTTTTTAATTTGGTGTTTCAATAAAGGGGAAGAATATGAGGTATACATAGAGTTTTCAACTTAAGGGTAATAGTTAGAAAAAATATTTTACTATATCGTTGTAGTTTTAAAGTTATTTACTAAGTGATAGCAAATTAAAAAAAAAGAACATTCACAAATGGAGACCATCACATTCAAAAATATATTCACAAATATTTTTACTATATCATTGGTATATCATATTTTTTTAATTTGAAATTTTTTTGTATAATCACCATGTATTGTTGCCAGTAACATGCTGATGTCAATTAAAGTCGTCGGAAGCAATGGTGACGGTGTTAGTATAATATAAAAATAACTAAAATGTAAATAAATAAATATACCATCATCAAAGATAAGTTTACGATCAATCCGTAACTATTTTTAGGTAAATAAGAATACCATATTTTGGTACAAAACTCAGTATACATTTTGTAAAAGCGTTTTTTTTTCATTATTTTTATTGGATTTCATTGATCTAGTATTTGATGGAATTAAAAACCCATATATGGCCTACAGCTTCGTTTTATTCCAACACAAATCTTTTTTTAAACATTATCGGTTGAGTGTTTCGATATCTACAATCAATTACCCCATTATCGTACATGTATTTTCGTAATCACACCAACACAAATAACCCAATGCAAAAAAGATGCTTACTCTAGGTGAAACAGTCATTAAACAGTAATATATATTTTAATAGTGGATATTTTCAAACCTTACAGGCTAATAGGAAATGACTTGATAGTACTGGCTGGCTAGTCCTCAGACTGCACTTTGGAGAAATTTAAACAAAAAAAAAAACTAAAAAAAATTGCAAAATTTAGCCTTAAAAACATCTACCTCACGCCTCATGCCTCCTTCTCAAACGACAATCCTCTCTCTATTTCCTTCTTTCTCTCCTCAGCTTGCCATATCTCTCTTTCACGTTTTCAAAAACAGAGAACTAGCCACGATTTGGTGAGGCTTGGACCACAAGCAACCGTGTTTTTCACGGTTTTGGGAGTTTCGGGTATCGACATGGAGATTTAGATCACTTGGTGTTTAGTCTATGCTCTGGGTGTGATTCCACTAGAAGAGTGCCACATTTTACTCTTCGTTCTGTGAGACCCTAATCCCGGGAAGTCAAGTTCCGAGTCTTAAGGAGTCAAAGCGTAAAGCTCGGAACCAAGTATCGAGAGGATGCCATTTAAAAAGAAAACAAAAATGAGAAAATGGGAAAAAGGAAATTAGCGCCGGTAACCCTATGATTAGCGACGCTAATGTGACAAAATCGCGAAACAGACACGAGCCGGTCTGGAAAGCTGCAGGTTTTTGGACATACTCGATATTAGCTGTGCTAACTTAGAAGTTAGTGGCGCTAATGTCGTCTGGGCGGGATAAATTTACATTTTCGTGATTTTGAGTCATTTTGAAGTCTATAACTCACTTGGGGTCCGTTTCTCTTTAGTTCTAACCCTTGGAAACACCTTAGAACATCCTCTCTAGCTTTCTCTTGTGTTCTTGGTTCATGCAATGAAGTTGTGAAAGTTTCTGGAGGAAGAAGAAGGAAACAAGGTGCTTAAGAGGTTGGTGCTTGGAAAGAATCAAGCCTCTTGCTGTCCCTGGACCATTGTAACTGTTTAGGACATTGTTTTCCTTAGTTATTTGTCGTTAATGGAGTTATGAAGTCGTTTTCAAGCTTTTCAAGAGAATGATGGCTCCATATATTGGATGAGAATGGGATTTAGAGACTAAGGATGAGTTCTCCTCCATTTAGTCTCTGAATCCTTGAGAAAAACCCAAGCCTAGTCTTAATGTGGTGTTGGATGAAGTTTAAGTTTGTTAATCTTCGTTTTTTATCTTGATTTGTCACCATGAGCTTGTGTGGCTAGGATTGGTGGTTAAAGTTATGTTTTTATGAGTTATTGGACTGTTGGGGACAACCCTTGGAAGTTGTGGCTTCTGACTTAATGGATTAAGCACTTAATGGAGAAAAGAGCTGAACAGGGCCATTAGCAGCGGTAATTCTTCTATTTGACTTTGCTGACTTTGACCATTGACCGTTGAATTTTTCACCAGTTTGACTTTTGGTCAAACTTGAGAGTTTTGGATGCTGGTCTTATAGGGTTATCCCGTTCGGGATTTAGAAAGTTCTAAGTGGGGTTTATCTTTGTTAGGAAGTGCGTATTGTCGGGATCTACGGGCACTCGCGTGGAGTGCTGTCTAGCTTAAGGTCGCGAATCAGGTGAGTCTTCTCACTATACTATGGGTGATATTACATGCGTGGATAGTCTTTATTACTTTGTGTTATAATGTGATTATTTATGCTTTACGTGTTTGCCGATGAAAGTCGATGACTGCCGGACTATGGGCCAACAATGCCGACGATGGCCGATGACGATGATTACCTGCGGATCGAGGCAAGCCCGAGAGCCGAGGATGGATCGGGACAAGCCTGAGAGTCACACGATGATTTCCGGTGGATCGGGGAAAGCCCGAGAGCCGAGGACGGATAGGGGCAAGCCCGAGAGTCACACGATGATTGCCGGCGAAAGCCGATGATGATGTTTGCCGGTGAAACTCGATGATGATGTTTATGTGATGGATGATGTGATATTTTTGGGGAACTCACTAAGCTTTGTGCTTACCCTTTTACCCTGACAATTTTTCAGGTAAATACTGGCTTGAGCTTGGAGCACGACACGACTGTATCGCATCTGGGGATTTCAAAGATTAAGTCTTCCGCTGGTTAATGTTCGTAAATGCTTTTGCGAAATATGTTTTCATATGTTAAATACTAAGTTTTGATTGGAATGGTTTTTGGTTGGCAGACCTTTTTTATGTATTTAATTCTCTTTTAAAAATGAAAATTTTATTACAGAATTTGGGACGTTACAAGTTGGTATCAGAGCCTTGGTTTGAGGGATCTGGATGAACAAGAATGTGATTCCAAGGATTTGGATGAACATGATTGGGATTCCAAACTCAAACCGAGGATTTGAGGATTTTCTAAAACGATTTTCAAAGGAAAAATTGTTTTTAAATAAAATTTCTAAGTTGTTGGGTTGTGTAACATGTGGAAGATTCCTTTTCATGTTCTTGTTTGATTGTTGCTTGGGAGTCTAAAACATGGTATGCGCATCTGACTTATGATTTTTAACAGATAAACGAGTTTCGAAAAGAATGAGATGCGATGCGTACAGTCGGCCGAAGCTCAAGTTAGTGTTATTTCCCAAAATACCCATGATATTATATGCTTATGTGATGATATATGTTAGAAATAGGCTAAGGATCCGCTCAAGAAATTGCATGATAGAATTGGCCTGGATCATAGGGATGCCTTTGCCTAGTGTGCTGCTTGTTTGTGTGCTATGTGCTATGTGCTGAATCTGTGTACCTTTTTAGACATATGTTTATACTATTAGGAAGATGAGGGAATGCTTTAGGATTGTATGTAATAGTACCGGATAGCCTTAGAATTATTAAACCGGCCTTATTGGATGTTCCTTGTTTGGTTGTGACTTTGAGGTAGGGGCATCTATTCGACAGTCTATCTGTTCTTGTTGCATACAATTACGTGTTCACGAAACGACCTGATGGTACGAACGGAAGTTCTCGCGGTACGGGTGAGATGTGGAATTCCTAGGTAAGCTAGGAAGAGTGTTAGGCACTTCGGTGCAGGGTGGTTGGATGATGTCTGAATGCCCTTTAGAAGGGAGTGATGCGACTTAGAGAACCGGGACAATCTTCAGAACAAGTACGAATATGTGTGGAAGGTAGTACAAGGGCCCGTACTATTGGATGCACATGATTTGTACCTGGGACGAAGAGAGACCCGAGGGACCTAAGGATACTATAGACAAGGGAATCGTGTGTAAGACCCATTCTTTTTTAGATGCTTATTAAGGTAAGTAGAGTTATTCCGTTATGGTTGGTGTGGTTCTAGCTATGGGTTGCTTAGAGTAAGGATGTGACGATCTTTTTTTGATTGCCTTTGAGTTTTGAGTTGTGTGATGAGTAAGATGAGGTTAAAGTCTTTATTATGTACAAATCTTGATGTGATTATGATTAGTTACGTTGTTATATGAGTTTGGGTAGTTAAAAACCCATTTGGAAGAAGTTTGAGGTTGAAAAGTGCTAAAAAGAGGCTACACGGGTTGTGTAAAAATGCTTTAGAAATCAATCCGAGACACTTCCAGACTTACACGGGTCGTGTAGAAATTGTTCAGAAAGCAGTCTGAGGGTCGAAACGGGGTTAAACGGGCCGTTTTCGTGAGTACGGGTCGTGCAGGCGACATTAGCGGCTCTAATGTTAGACATTAGCGGCGCTAATGTCGTGCAGACCCCATATATGTGCACAAACCCCTTATTTCGGGAGAAAAACCTCAAAAACTCAAACCAGAGCATACGAGGGCGATTTTGTGTCAAATTGAAGCTAGAGATTCATGGGAAAACATAAAGAGACTCGAATTTAACCCTACAAATGCGCTCTTAATTCCTAAATCATCGAGGTGAGTAACTTCTCGGTTTTGGGGTTTTGAAACCCTAACTTTCAATTCCGTGATTTAGCTATATATTGCTATATATGTTGTTAGTAGATTGTTAGTGGATGCCTTTAGAGTTATTGGTGTGATTATTGTCGAGTTTCTACGGTTGAATGAGTAGAACCGCGAATTTGGGGGTTTTGGTAAATATAGAGTTGATATTTACCGTTTACACTCATTTTTCCTCTTTCAGTTTCTACATCTATTTCTACATCTTTGAGATAGATGTTGTTGAGATGATTGTAGATATTGGAGAATTGATTTAGACTGTGGTGATACAACCAATTCTAGCGAACCGGAGCCGGTACGCGTAATTTGGGGATTTCACATACTAAACTGATATCAGGTGAGTACTCGAGTGGAGTTTTACCTTGTTGTAGGTTAGATATTGCATATGTGTTATGTTGATATCGTTACAATCTGATTGAGGAGTAAATTGTTATTTGTGAATAATAATAGAGTTGAACATACATATTGATTATATATACTGAGTAAATGCTAATGTAGTCGTGTTAAAGAGTTTTTGAGTCGATTTGTATAGTCATGAGAGCTATTGAGCTAGAGTATAACTTGTTGCGAAACGAGTATATACATATGAATGATTATGATTGAATTTGTGAGAAGTATCAAGTATGATACTTTCTGAGAAGTTGATATTTACTAACATTTAACTGGTGTTGTAAAGTTAATGTGGTTGCAGTTTTCAGAGATAGAGAGGAGATATATGTTTATAATTGCTAATGAGATTAGCAAGAGCGGAAGATGAGAAACACATGTTGATAATGAGATTTGAGAGAAGTGTTGGAGATTAGCTTTTTATAAGCTTACACTTGAGTGTTATGTTGTTTTGCAGGTATCTGTAGCTGTGATAGGGGAAGGCATGTGATAAAGAATGATGGACAAGTTTAGAGCCCGTCCTTTAGTTGTGTTAGATTTTATTTGTAATGCCTGCTTTGTATTTTAAGGACCTTTTGTGTAATTATATATATTAATAACATATTGTTTACGTGGTTTGAGTACAAGTATGCTCATTTAATGTGTTATTGTTTGAAAAAAATTTGGGTGCACTTTGTATGAGAAACCGGGTGTTACATCGTGTGTTTTATGTGCTAGACGAGTGTTGTAACTCGTCTCTTGTCGAGTTTCAGAATGAGGAGAGAATATCTAAGAGGAAATGATTTGGGACTTGGGTCGAATTCGCGAGGCCGGGTTGGGCCCGAGTTGAGTGACGAGGATGTTCGACATTTGGTCGCCGCAGAGGTGACTAGGGTTGTGTTCGAGATGCTCCCTATGGTGATTGATTCGGTTAAGTCGGAAATGTTAGCAATGTTTGAGGAGCGGTTCACCGCGAAGGAGGAGGCGATGATGGCTCGGTGCCATGGAGATCAGCGGGTTTGTGGCCGCTGCTCGATGACAGACTTTTGCAGAGAGAGTCTGCTGCGGTAACAAGGGAAAACGAGCTCGATGCCTGGCTGGGGTAGCAAATGCAGAATCAGGAATTGGGGCAATCATCACAGAAGAAGTTTCGAGCTGTAGTTTCGGATAGAGTGGAGGACAATTACCGTCGGGATAGTAAGCTGGAGGTGAAGTTTTGTGTTTCTTGTAATCAGATTGGCCATCTCAGGACGAGTTCTCCGAGATTGTCTAGGGATGCTGGCCACATTGGTGAATGTTAAGAAGTGTGAGTTGGTTATTTGGATCTTCTTCCGAGCTTGGGAGCGATGGTATTGGAAGCGTTCGACTTTTAGGGTTCTCGGCAGTGCAGTAAGATCTATTAGGTGACTGATCAACGAATCAGCAGGAAGTTTTAAGGTGTTGCGTTTCGAACTAGGTTATGTGATAGGTTTTATGCAAATCAACAAAACTTAAACCCTAAGTTCACATGCAACCTAATTGGATCTATGTTTTCACTATTTGAACATATAATAAATACCTATAGGCCAATCGAAATTTACTAGAAGAATTGAAAAGAAAATACTAACATTTAGTTCAATCTTTTGGAAACTAGCACTATACGTGTCGTGCCTCAAATAGTTCACACCCAAGCAACCAGTTCGAACAACAGAGAGATTCCAGAGAGTCAGGGTAATGGCGCAAAATGAGGGTGGCCAGGAGGTCTATTTATAGGTTCCAAGTGGTTACCAGATAAACCTTTTTGAATTCAAATGAGATAAACCTTTTATCATTTAATTCAAACTCCTTTTATCCCTTATATAAATCTCGAAATTAAGGATAATTATATCCTTAAAATCGCCACCTTCCAGCTTTCCTAAACTGTCACTACTCAACTATTGAATAATTACAATTCAGCCCCTGCACCTTTAATTAATCCAATTAATCACCAAATTAATTCAAATTAATTCCTGATTAATTATTAATTAAATAATACTATTTCTAATTAATATATTATCCACATAATATATTAATAAATTATTTATTTTATTTATATTGATTTATTAATCAGATAATAACTCAATCTATCACTCTCAAGGTTATTCTATCAAACTGCCAGTTATGAGGGCAACCCAAAAGGACTTTGCTACTATCAATCAAGTAAATACAAATTATTAGTCATGAATTAGACACCTAATCCAACAGTCTCCCACTTGGATAAGTCTATGACTATAATTACGAGGTTGCCTTCTAAATTGATTAGCAAATTGTAGCTTCCAAAAGCCGCTGCCGAACTCTGACCCAGTTAGTTCTGTCCTAAGATAAGTGATCATATGATCCTCCATTCTCCGAGATATCGTTCGGACTTGAGACATGGATTAAGATCAATCTCAGTCCGATACTCTGTTCCCCGATTTCTAATTTGCAATGACATAAGACTTCCAATTGAACACATCAACTTTGTCCCGGCTGGCCCGCACTTCAGTTAATACTAAATCGCCGAGAGGCCAATAGATATCTCTTTTCCCGTCAAGGCCAAGAAACGAATAAGCTTTGAATCATATGCTTCTACCTTTTACTTGTCAAATTGCTCACAACAACACGTTTTATGACATCGAGTTACCGATGCATTTACGTATTATCAATAAACAATCGACTTTTAAATTATAACTCATATGTCTCCGATTCAAGACCATAAGATATTATCGTCTCAAAATTGCTCGTGATATAATCCATGAAGCAATTCTTTGAGCATGGGTTTATTCAATATTCAAATCTCAATTTCTAAGTACTCATGAATGTTGTAGTAATGCTGTTGCAATGTCTAACTCCTTAGACAGTCTACAATCCAATTCATGACAGTCTTGATTCACTACTTACTTCCCAAAGTATGAACGACTATAAATGTTTGAATAATCATATTATTCGGGAAGTAAAACATGCAAAATTGAAACATAATGATAAACAATTGACAAATAGCAGTACACAATACTTATCAATAATTCTCTATTATTAAATCACCAAAAGTCAATTACATTTATATTGTTACAAGTTTCAGACAACTATCTAACTACTAAAACTAATATCATCTCTCAGACATATGCTCCTTGCATGCTGATTGTGCTTGATCCTACTCAGTGCCTTTGTCAAAGGATCTGCAGGATTCTCCTTAGATGATACCCTCTTCACAATAAGGTGACCTTCTTCTACCCTATGCCTGATGTAGTGGTACTTTCTGTCGATGTGTCTGGACTTTCCATGATCTCTCGGTTCCTTTTTCAAAGCAACCGCTCCTTTGTTATCCCAGAATAGTTCTGTTGGCTCCTGAATAGTCGGGACGTCTCCGAGGTCACCGATGAAGTTCTTCAGCCAAGCCGCTTCTTTTGACACTTCACTTGAAGCTATGTACTCTGATTCACACGTTGAATCAGCCACTGTCTCTTGCTTGGAACTTTTCCAAGTAACCGCTCCACCATTAAGAAGAAACACCCAGCCCGACTGAGACCGACCGTTGTCTCTATCTGTCTGAAAGCTGGCATCAGTGTACCCACTAACTCTGAATGTATCACTGCCACCAAGGACTAGGACCATGTCCTTTGTCCTCCGTAAATACTTGAGAATATTCTTTACAGCAATACAACTAACCAATGAGCTCTGCCAGAGTTTCCCTGATAACGACTTACCATGCTTAGAGCAAAGGACACGTCAGGGCGAGTACATGTCATAGCGCACATGATCGTCCCCACAGCAATGTAAGGTACCCGACTCATGTCAGCTATCTCATCGTCTGTACTCGGGCTTTGAGTCTTACTCAATTTTGCATTGCTCTGGATAGGCAGCTCTCCTTTCTTGGAATTTTCCATACTAAACCTCTTTAGTACCTTATCCAAGTATATGCTTTGACTAAGTCCTATTAGTCTCTTCTTGCTATCTCTCAATATCCTTATCCCGAGAATATAGGCTGCTTCTCCGAGGTCTTTCATGGCGAAACACTTCCCAAGCCAAGATTTAACATCTTGCAAGGTTGGGATGTCGTTTCCCATGAGCAATATGTTATCGACATACAGCACCTAAAAAGTAACTATACTCCCACTAGCCGTGACATACACGCAGGACTCATCCTCTCTCCTAGAGAAACCAAACTATTTGACTTTCTCATGGAAGCAGAGATTCCAGCTGCGAGAAGCTTGCTTCAATCCGTAGACTGATTTCTGAAGCTTACACACCTTATTAGGATACTTTGCATCTACAAAACCCTCTGGATGATTTATGTAAACATCCTCAGCCAACTTCCCGTTAAGGAAAGCGGTTTTGACGTCTATCTGCCAAATTTCATAGTCATGAAACGCAGCTATGGCGAGCATTATCCTAATGGACTTTATCTTAGCCACTGGTGAGAAGGTGTCATCATAGCCAACCCCCGCGGTTTGAGTAAATCCCTTCGCAACCAGCCGAGCCTTGAAAGTGTGTACCTTTCCATCCATGTCGGTCTTCTTCTTGAAGATCCATTTGCACCCAACTGTCTTTCGACCAGGTACATTATCAACCAAATTCCAAACTTGGTTGTCATACATGGACATGATCTCGCTGTCCATTGCGTCTTTCCATTTAGCATCCTCAAGGCCTGCCACTGCTTCCTTGTAGTTAGCTGGCTCATCCAAATTTACCAGTGTCCTATCACTGACAAACGTGTCACCATCCGTAGTTATATGGAAACCATAAAAATCGAGCGGCATGCTAACTCTACTGGAGTGTCTAAGGGGTAACGAATTATCTGTTGGACCAACAGGAACTTCTCCCGCTTGTTGGGTGCTAGTTTCTTCTAAGGTTCCCTCATTGGATGACACCTGAATTTCTTCAAGGTTAATGGTACTCCCACTGCCCTCTTTGAATATGAGCTCTCTCTCTCTCTCTCTCTCGAAAGACTCCTCGTCGTGCTACAAAGACCACGTCCTCGCTCGGTCTGTAGAACAAGTATCCAAAAGATTGTTTTGGGTATCTAATGAAAATACACCTCTCACTTCTAGCTGCTAGCTTGTCGTGAGTCTCTCGTCTTACAAAAGCTTTACAACCACAGACTTTGATATATGCTAACGAGGAAACTTTCCCTGTCCACATTTCGTGAGGTGTTTTGGCAACCTTTTTAGTAGGGACAAGATTGAGGATGTGGGCGGCAGTCTCTAAGGCATACCCCCAGAAGTGGATAGGAAGAGAAGCTTGACTCATCATGGAACGAATCATGTACAACAAGGTTCGGTTACGCCTCTCAGCCCTATGGTGTTCTAGGAGGAGTCAACTATGAAACAATTCCACATTCCTTAAAATAATCAAGGAACTCGATACTAAGATACTCACCGCCTTTATCAGATCTAAGCATCTTTATCTTCCTGCCTAATTGATTCTCTACTTCATTCTTAAACTCTTTGAACTTTTCAAAGGTTTCTGACTTATGCTTGATCATGTAGATATACCCATATCTGCTATAATCATCAGTAAAAGTCACGTAGAATCTGTTGGATTAGGTGTCTAAGCCATGACTAATAATTTGTATTTGATAGGTTTTATGCAAATCTATGAACTAAAACCCTAAGTTCACATGCAACCTAGATTGGATCTACGTTTTCTAACTTTGAACATGTAACTAATTCTTAAAGGCCAAACAAAAATTGCTAAAAGAAATAAATCAAAAAAACTAACCTTTAGTTGTTTCTTGCAAGCTAAGCAGCACAAGTGTCCTGCCTCAAATGAGATCACACCCAGGGAGCAGGAGGGGAACGAATCAAGAGAGAGGAATATAAGAAAAATTTCGTGGCTTTTATGGTGCCTAGGGGTCTCTATTTATAGTTTCCAAGTGGCCACCACATATAAACCTCTAGAGATAAACCTTTTTGAATTCAAATAAGATAAACCTTTATCTATAAATTCAAATCTATTTATCCTAACATATAATAATCGAAATTATGGATTATCCCTCCATAATTTCGTTGGCCACTTAAACTGCCATAATTGTCACTTACTCAACTATTGAATAATTACAATTCAGCCCCTGCACCTTTAATTAATCAAATTAATCACCAAATTAATTCCAATTAATTCCAGATTAATTTCAAATTAATTAATAGAGTTTCTAATTAATATATTATCACCATAATATATTAATAAATTATTTATTTAATTCCTATTGATTTATTAATCACATAATAAATCAACCTTTCTCTCTCCTGGTTTTCCTGTTCAACCTCTAGCTATGAGGGCAACCCAAATGGACTTTACTACTATCAGTTAGGTAAATACAAATTATTAGTCATGGCTTAGACACCTAATCCAACAGTCTCCCACTTGGATAAGTCTATGACTATAATTACCAATTTAACATCTAATTGATCAGCAAATTGTAGCTTCCTAGAAACTGTTGCCGAACTCTGACCTAGTCAGTTCTGTCCATAGATAAGTGATAATATGATCCTCCGTCCAACAAGATATTTTCAGACATGAGACATGGATTGAGATCAATCCCTGTCCGATACTCTGTTTTCCGATTTCTGATTTTGCATATGACATAAGACTTCTTATTAAACACATCAATTCAGTCCTGGCTGGCTAGCACTTTAGTCAACTTCAAAATCATCGAGAGGTCTACAAATATCTGTTTCCCATTAGGGTCAAGGAACGAATAAGCTTCGACTCATATGCTTATATCTTTTATGAGTCAAATCGCTCACAAGAATACGTTTTATAACATCGAGTTACCGATGCGTTTTCGTATTATCAATGAACAACTGCCTTGCAAATTATAACTCATATGTCTCCGCTTTAAGACCATAAGATGTTATCGTCTCAACATTGCTCGTGATATAATCCATGAAAAAATCTTTTGAGCGTGGGTTTATCCAATACTCAAATCTCCATTTTCTAAGTACTCATGAACATTGTAGCAATCCTATTGCTATGTCTAACTCCTTAGACAATCTACAAACCAATTCATGACAGTCTTTGTTCAATGCTTACTTCCCAAAGTATGAGTGACTGTGGACCTCTTGAATAATTAAATTATTCGGGAAGTAAAACATGCAAAAGCGAAACATAAAATCGGACTGGCAGCTACTCCTGCTTATTACCAAGTATTCATGAGGTAATCACCAAGTCGGATCTTGTCATAATACTATTATCGGTTTCTTAAATTTCTTTTAAACTTTCAATTCAAGCCTTTTATATCAATGTCTATTTGACCTTTCACTCTTTCTATGTATCCAAAATGTCTTACATTGATACACTTTATTGCAGATAATCCAATCGCACACTCTTCCGACAATATCTCAATTTTATCATTCTGTCTTTCTCTCTCACAACTCCATTCTGGTGATGCATACTGTGACTTCCCATGGTTCTCGGGGTCTTTAGTCTACATGACTGCACCCTAAGACTATTTCGAGGTGTTATGATGTGCCAGTGAACCACACGCGCTCCATCAGAATACCAATAAAATTGTTTAACCATGAAGTCCTTTAGCACACCTACTTGATGTTAACAATTAACGAATTTGAAAAACTCTTTCAAATTACTACACTCACCCCAATCATTTCCCAATGATTTCTCACGTGTGTCCAAATAATCCATTTAGTATTTTCAGCCCGATTATATCCTGAATCCAAATTACTATGCTCTAAGCATCAAGTCATCAGGACATGTTCATGACACTTTTGATCGATCCAAGAAGCTCTTGGAATCAGATCTAATCTTATTCCAAAACCCTTTGGGAATCTAACGATTACTTATAATCCCTGTGTCATGACTTTCGAAAAACCATTTCCTTTCGGAGACTCTTTCTCATGCATCTTGAATCTTATCAAGATCATTCTTACAATGGCTAGGTCTATACTGACGATTTCATCTATCCGATAGATGTCTGTGAACTATGTGAGTATGTTTCACCTTCTTTATTTCTTTCATGCCAAGTCATCACACTTTGCAATGATAGGAAAACTCCTTTCCTGGGCTATGCATCTTTAATCTCATCAATATCATATTGGCAGAGTTTTTATTTATCTAATAGATGTTCGCAACCACCTGAATACGTTGTATCTCTTAAAGTCTTTCATAGCGAATCATCTCTTAAATCCAAGTCACTACAGTTTGTAATGATAAGAGATGTTTCCTAGAAACAGTATCTAACCGACATACAGTGATAGGCAGATAAAAACGATACTCCCACCGGCTTTGGCACGGTTATTTGACTCTTTCGAACTATTCAAAAGATCCAAACCTTTTGGCACATTTTGAGAATCCGAAGTCCAAACCTTTCTGACATAGTTATGGGAATTTTTCAGCCTATTCACAAAATCCAAACCTTTTGGCATATTTTGAGAATCCGAATATCCTTTCTTGTGAGATGCACGTGGGATGAATCTCGAGACCATGTACCTTTTTTATTGGCATTCTCTTTGTGAGTCCATATTAGTATGCTGGTAAACCACACACGCTCCACTAACGACTCACACTGTGCCACGCAGAATCCTCTCAGATTTCATCTTCTATTGAGAGTGCTTTTCTCGGAATCAATTACTTGACTCTGAGTATCGACTCACTCAACCAGATGTTCTGTAGGTACATTTCTATCTATGCCGCTTTCTTTTGATGATTCAATTACTCCCACTAGTTGTTAGACCAAGTGTAAAATCAGTCAAATTTGTCACATAGACTGCGTCTTGCGCTAAGCTTCTCTTATTTGGCAGCAATCAGGCTCACCAATGCTTCCAAGTAGTCAGATTGCTTATCCGTACCATCTTTAGTGTTTTACCACTAATCGGTATGTCACCCAGATCATAACTCCTTATGACGGTGACCAATACTACTGGTCAAGAGAAGAGTATGTCAAGTTTAACAGGAATCCGATTCCTGGTCAAGGCCTAGTGATGACTAGAGGTTCTTTCACTTGGCTAATCCCTGAACTCATTGAGGATTATTCTTACTCCCATTGTTTCCTAAGAATATGAGTCATTTCCAAAAGAACTCTTCTTTCATAGTTACAACTGGGATGGCCAATGAAACGACATTGCTGATCAGGTTCAGGCTAGTTATGATGTTGGACAAACACTACATGACCCTGGACTTTCTATGTACAAGTGGGACGATCCCAGCTTTACATTTCAGACATTGTCTGCATAACCTACTTAGTCTAAGATGTGGTCAGAATATGGTTTCTATGGTCTGACTGATTGAATATTCAATTCATCGAAAAACTAATTGGAAATGTATCTTATACATTGAGGATCGAACTATTTCGACCAATGCTCTATCATCTTCCCTAAGACACATTATAACCATTAATGTTCTTGGAAGAGGATAAACCGTGAAACATTTTCTCAGTCTATGTTGTCACTCAGGTTCTGTTGATCTTATACTTCTTTTGAAATCCTTGAACACTTCAAGGTTTCAATCAATCGTTTATTCTGATAAGCGAAGCCATATTTGTCATACTAATTGGAAAAATATCATGAAGTATAACTAATTGTGTTGTGTTCGAAGATTCGAGCAATACACAGTAACTTATGTGTCTGTTGCTTAAAATCTTAATATCTTTTGATCTCTATGTAAATTTATGACTTTGTTAATTTTGTTCAAGATATGCAATCATCACCTGACTCCAAGTCAACTGATTCCAAAATCCTATCCATTGGATCTTTGGGTGATTCATTTCTTGCCACAATTAATTTTATTAAGCACTCAATTCATCATGCGACTCTAAGTCAAATGATTCCAAAGTCCTATCCAACTGGACCTTTGGTTGAAGTGATTCTCATAAAATTCACTTTAACAATCATAAGGAACACAATTTATAAATGCAATCCCATTGGATGTATCAACACTCAAGTTATTACCATTTATGCCATCAACACATTCACACAATATTTCGAGGATAATTAAAACAATCATGTTTTAAAAAATATTTTATTAAACCAGAATTATCCTCAAAACAATGTACTATGCGAAACAATATCATATGCATCTATAAATTAATAACAAATATCTAGCTTAACTCCAAAACTGCACGAGCTCCAGATCCAATCTGAATATGCTCCTGTGCGACAACATCCCGCATCCTACAGAGTCCGTACATACAGAGCAAATGTGAGAAACATATCCTGTATCAAGGAAATGAGGATAAGGTGTTCTGAGTTTTTTTAGGATATTACTGAGTTGCCAAACTGTTCGGCTTTGGAGCATTTTTCCAATCTTTCTGTGATTGTGTCCCACCCTGTGGATTCCCAGTTTCAGACATCGAACAATCGGTCCAGACGATCTGGATCATTTCTTGATGCGCCTTAATACTGGACTCAATCCTAAAGCAGGTGAATCAATGGAACTATGCTTCTCCATGAACGACTCATGTAGAGTAAACATTGAATGCATTTCCATGATTGTCTTATCTGGTTACCCTTCCTGTACATGTGGATGAACAGATCAGCAAGTCGAGCTAATGCTTAACTCCCGATCAAAAGGGGAAACCAATTTTATACTGTTCGTATATGTATCCCTCAATCTTGGGAACATGCAAACGGGTGATACTTCCTTCTAGCTTGCCCACTTCAAGCTCTTTGAAGATCCCAGTTTGTTCTTTGTCAACCGCTTCTCGGAACCTTTCCTCAACCAGCTGTGCTAACTTATCTGACCCTAGGAATTCTAAATCCTTTCGGAACTCGGGGTCAATGATCAATAGCATAAGGCAACGAACTTCTTTTGACGTAATAGTCAAGGAGTCATGCTCATCACAAGCTACTGTGTGATGCCATGCTTTTAGGGAGCGGACACTTAATCAGATATGGCTAACCAACAAAACTAAGAACCATTCTCTATTTGTGAAGCCATACCACATAGTTAAGGCCAGTCAACCTTTCTATATACAACAGGTGCTTTCTGAAGTTCTAAAAATGGGTTAAGGAGGAGAAGGATGAGAATTGACACTATCTTCAGATATTTATAAAATTTGAATTTATTAGTTTAATTAATCCTTTTAAATAATTACCCAATATATTATTTAATAAGGCTAGGATCCAAAATACCCCGACTATGGTGTGAAGAGGGATGCCGTAATCACAACACATAGGTCATTAAGGTAGATAACATTTATCAATTTCAGTCTTACGAAATTCCTAGATCTGTGAGATTCATTGAACTGTTCAATGGCATGTTTAATCTCAGATATGCTCTTCTATTTGTGACTGGGATGCCGAGGATCACAAACAAGATGTGAATAACCATGCAAATATGCTTGGTAACCTCAATGTCATTTATCATCTCTAATTAATGTGCCGGTTAACCACACACGCTCCATCAACAATGATAAATCATGAGAAACCCATTACCACTCTTTATGAGCCCCTATTAGTGTGCCGGTTAACCACACACGCTCCACTAATGTCTCATAAAGTGCAATGTGCAATTTCATGGATTAACATCTTTTCACATTTTTCCTAAAGTAACTAGATTTGGGATTTTATAAAACTGGTTCTAGTACTTTGATTAATAACATTATACTTTTAACGAGATTAAGCTGTCCTATCAAACCCGTTCGGCTAACGACCCTCCACTGATCAAGAGAGTGTTGGGTGAGAGTGGACACCCATTTAACTGTCATTTTATAGGCAGTTTTCTTATACCCTCCTTATAGACCAGCTTCGTGAATGAGGCCTACTATTGATTTGACTGACCAATTATCTTATACATATAATATTAACTTTTAATTATAATATATATAAGATGAATTTTAAACTTTTAAAATATCCCTGGTTTATCTATTTAATTTTTTTGAAATTAACTATTAATTTTAAAATTAAATTTAAACCTTTAAATGATTTAATTTATCTTTTAATTAAACAATTAATTAAATTAATTAAATCCAGATAGGCATCACAAATTAATCAAATTAATTTAATCCTATCTTAAATCCTCTAGATTTCGAAATTAGCAGATAAGGGGTTTAAGGTTGTCTATTTATTAAATAATCACAGTTACCAAAAATAGAAAACCTTCTAAAACCGTATGTCACAAAATCGCCAAATGAAGAGGGGAGGGGCTAGAGTTTCGAAAACCCTAACACAAAAGTCGATTGGCCTTAAATTAGGGTTTAGATCCAATAAACCCTAAAATATAGGAAAACAATTACAACTATTCAAATAGAAAAACAACCAAAAGCTCTTATACCACTGATAGGTTTTATGCAAATCTATGAACTAAAACCCTAAGTTCACATGCAACCTAGATTGGATCTACGTTTTCTAACATTGAACATGTAACTAATTCTTAAAGGCCAAACAAAAATTGCTAAAAGAAATAAATCAGAAAAACTAACCTTTAGTTGTTTATTGCAAGCTAAGCAGCACAAGTGTCCTGCCTCAAATGAAATCACACCTAGGGAGCAGGAGGGGAACGAATCCAGAGAGAGGAATATAAGAAAAATTTCGTGGCTTTTATGGTGCCTAGGGGTCTCTATTTATAGTTTCCAAGTGGCCACCAGATAAGCCTCTAGAGATAAACCTTTTTGAATTCAAATAAGATAAACCTTTATCTATAAATTCAAATCTATTTATCCTAACATATAATAATCGAAATTATGGATTATCCCTCCATAATTTCGTTGGCCACTTAAACTGCCTAAATTGTCACTTAGTCAACTATTGAATAATTACAATTCAGCCCCTGCACCTTTAATTAATCACCAAATTAATTCTAATTAATTCCAGATTAATTTCTAATTAATTAATACATTTTCTAATTAATATATTATCACCATAATATATTAATAAACTATTTATTTAATTCCTATTAATTTATTAATCACATAATAAATCAACATTTCTCTCTCTCAGTTTTCCTGTTCAACCTCTAGCTATGAGGGCAACCCAAATGGACTTTGCTACTATCAATTAGGTAAATACAAATTATTAGTCATGTCTTAGACACCTAATACAACAGTATTTACCTAATTGATAGTAGCAAAGTCCATTTGGGTTGCCCTTATAGCTAGAGGTTGAACAGAAAAACCGGGAGAGAGAAAGATTGATTTATTATATGATTAATAAATCAATAGAAATAAAATAAACAGTTTGTTAATATATTATGGAGATAATATATTAATTAGAAATAATGTTATTTAATTAATAATGAATCAGAAATTAACTGGAATAATTTTGGGATTAATTAGATTGATCAAAAGTACAGGGGCCAAACTTGTGGTTGTTCAGTAGTCGGATGGACACGCGCGACGCGCGTGTATATGTGTACGCGACGCGCGCACATATCAGCCAGAAAAAGAGATAAGAGATAAGGTTTATCTCTAAGGCTTATCTGATAATTACTTGTAGCCTATAAATAGGGGTCCCTGACACCCCATTTGGGGCGCCACATATATCCCTCCTCCCTCTCTCTGGATTTCAATTTCACCTAGCCCTGGGTGTGACTTCAGTTGAGGCAAGGCACTTGTGTTGCTTAGCTTGCAAGAAACAACTAACGGTTAGTTTTTCTGTTTTATTTCTTTTAGCAATTTTTGTTTGGCCTTTAGGAATTAGTTACATGTTTAATGTTAGAAAACATAGATCCAATCTAGGTTGCATGTGAACTTAGGATTTTAGTTCATAGATTTGCATAAAACCTATCAGTGGTATCACAGCTTTTGGTTGTTTTCTTATTGAATTGCTGTAATTGTTTTTCCTAAAATTTAGGGTTTATAGCTTCTAAACCCTAAATCAGGGCCAATCGATTTTGGGTTAAGGTTTTAGAAACCCTAGCCCCTCCCCCTTTTTAATTTTCAATTTTTAGGCATTAGTGTTTTAGAAGGTTTTTTCTATTTTTGGGTAATTGTGATTATTTAATAAACGGATAACCTTAAACCCCTTATTTGCTAATTTTCGAAATTTAGAGGGTTTAAGATGGATTAAATTAATCTGATTAATTTGTGATGCCTATTTGGATTTAATTAATTGTTTAATTAAAAGATAAATTAAATCATTTAGAGGTTTAAATTTAATTTTAAATTAATAGTTAATTTCAAAAAAAAATTAAATAGATAAACCAGAAATATTTTAAAGGTATAAAATACATCTTATATATATTATAATTAAAAGTTAATATTATATGTATAAGATAATTGGTCAGTCAAATCAATAGTAGGCCTCATTCACGAAGCTGGTCTATAAGGAGGGTATAAGGAAACTGCGTATAAAATGGCGGTTAAATGGGTATCCACTCTCACCCAACGCTCTCTTGATCAGTAGAGGGTCGTTAGCCGAACGGGTTTGATAGGACAACTTAATCTCCTTAAAAGTATAATGTTATTAATCAAAGTAATAGAACAGCTTTATAAAATCCCAATCTAGTTACTTTAGGAAAAATGTGAAAAGATGCTAACCCATGAAATTGCACATTACACTTTATGAAACATTAGTAGAGTATGTGTGGTTTACCGGCACACTAATAGGGGTTCATAAGGAGTGGCAATGGGTATCTAAATCTTATCATTGTTGATGGAGCGTGTGTGGTTTACCGGCACATCAATTAGAGATGATAATTGACTTTGAGGTTACCAAGCTAATTTGCATGGTTATTCACATCTAGTTTGTGATCCTCAGCATCCCAGTCACAAACAGTAGAGCATATCCGAGATTAAACATGCCATTGAACAGTTCAATGAATCTCACAGATCTAGGAATTTCATAAGACTAAAATTGATAAATGTATATCTACCTTAATGACCACTATGTTGTGATTACGGCATCCCTCTTCACAACGTAGTTGGGGTATTTTGGATCCTAACCTTGTTAAATAATATATTGGGTAATTGTTTAAGAAGGATTAATATTAAGTAATAAATTCAAATTTTATAGATGTTTGAAGATAGTGTCAATTCTCCTCAATCTCCTCCTTCACACATTTCTGAGAGCTTCAGAAAGGACCTGTTTAGTATGGTAAGGCTGACTGGCCTGAACTATGTGGTGTGGCTTCACAAATAGAGAATGGTTCTTAGTTTTGCTGGCGAGCCATATCTGATTCAGTGTCCGCTCCTCAAAGCATGGCATCACACAACAGCTTGTGATGAGCATGGCTCCTTGACTATAGAGTTCAAGGAAGTTCGTTACCTCATGCTATTGATCATTGACCCCAAGTTCTGCAGGGATTTAGAATTCCTAGGGTCAGATAAGTTAGCACAGCTGGTTGAGGAAAGGTTCCGAGAACCGGTTGATAAAGAACGGACTAAGATCTTCAAAGAGCTTGAAGTGTGCAAGCTAGAAGGAAGTAGCACCCGTTTTCATGTTCTCAAGATTGAGGGATACATAGGTGAACTATATAAAATTGGTTTCCCTTTTGATTGGGAGTTAAGATTTAGCTCGAATTGCTGATGTGTTCATCCAGATGTACAGGAAGGGTAACCAGATAAGACAATCATGGAAATGCATATAGGAATTGGGAAAAAGTCAACAATATGACTTTGGTAATATTTGAGATAAAAAGAATATAGGAAAAAGATTCAGGTCATTTAGAGCTTTAACGAAGAAGTTATGATGGATTTAAAATGGCAAAAAAGTGACAAAAATGGCTAAAGGGACATATTTGAGGGGATGTATCGGAAAATATAGAAAGAACTGGCCTTAAGTCAGTAAGGGGATATTGTAAAGCTCCTTCCCAACTTTCTAAGTGTATAGAGTTTGAAAATTTTGAATATTGTATGTACAAGTTATGCTCGTGTAAAGTTGAGAAAAAAATATGGTGCAAAACTTGGAAAAAAATTCTAAGGTTGGAAAGGGAGGGATATTTTCGTCTTTTGCCAATTAAATCAGGCGGATTCCTTTATGTTTTCTGTGGGCTCGTCTGTTCACCAAACACGCAAAATCAGAATTTCAGAAAAAGAAAATCAAGAACGGAGGTCGTGAAGCAAAACACACACATCGACTTTGTGTGTGGGTGTGCGATTCTTGTAATCGAGAGAGAGGAACGATGGGATCAAGTAGCAATCACGCAAGAGGGTGCATGTTTGTGTGAATCGAAAACCATAGGAGACAGACCCGTTAGAGGAGCAGCGGGAATGACCATTAGAGAAGATGGGTCCGATGTCGGACCTACTCGCCGGAAATAAGGGAATCGACGGCGAATCAGAGATAGAAAGAGACAGACGAGGTCGACTCCGGCTTTTGTGGTTTAAGAGTTCCTCATCAAACTTGAAGCAGAAATCAACGCAGCAGTGTTTTCCTGCTGTGGGAGAGGTACGACGACGACAACGAGCCACCGAAGCTGCTGCGGTGGCCGGCGGTGGTCGGTGATAGTGGAGATGTAGCCTCAAGTCTGATTTTTAATAAGAAAAGTCAGAACAACCATGGTTTCAAGTTTCTGGACAGATTTAGTTGAAAGGTATGGGCTGATTTTTATGAACCCTAATTACCAAACCCGAAAATACCTTCATGCATGTGGAAATTTGGTATTGATTTGTGATTTTGATCCTAGATTAAGCAAGGAATTCGTATAAAGAGGCAAGAACACCCAAATTTCAGATTTCTGGTTCAATGTCAAGTATTCTTGGAAGGTAAAAGTTTGGTTTTTGGAAGCCTAGTTTGTTAAATCCAAATTGGTTCATGCATGTAGGATTTGAGCATGGGTTTTTGATTTCTATTATTTGTTTGAGTTCACAATTACATATGGAACGAAAGTATTGAATGTTTGGTTTGAATAGTTGAATGCATTCTTGATAATGGCTTCAAGAATTAAGGACACTTAAGTTGTTTTGAAGTTGGACACATTTGGTGTTCATGTTAGTGAAACTTTAAGACTTATGTTAAAATTGATATATAAAGGATTGATGAAACGATGGAAATTACTTGGTAATTTGTTCGAATGAAATTTCATATATAATGGCTTTAAAAGCATTAGTAAAAGTATAATGCAATCTTTATTTCAACATATTAAGCAAGCATGGATCGAATAGTGAGATGGATTGTATGTTTTGTAAATATGATGAAAACTTTGTAAATTGGAATGGAATTGAGAATTCCACCCTTTATGGGACGAATTTTGGTATTTGCAAAAATAATGTTTAAAAGAATGTAAAAACTTAATTGAAATGATAATTTAAAGTATTGGGAATGTTTTAGTATCACACGAATGGAAAATAATATTTCTTACGACAGTTTCTTTATTTAGAAACTTTAATTATCAAAGTTGGCCTAAATGACATAAATGAGTAAAATGAAGGTTACTTTGACGCCTAACCATTAAAGTGAGTTCAAAAAGAAGTAAAATTCATAGGTTTCTAGAATAACTTGGTAGAAACCCGAAAATGCCATTTTTTTGTCAAAATGGGACAAAAAGGGTAAAAATTTCCAAAATTAGTATTGTATTTTAAGAATCACACTTGGACATTGGAATGAAACTAGATGATGACTAGAAGTAGTTTAAGAATGATTAGACAATTAATATATGTTTAGATGTCTAATGAGTTTAATCTTCTATTAGATTAATAGGGATTACAAGACGTTTGGAAGCAGCAAAAGACTAGAGTTGCGTGGATTAGTGTAGCTAGACGTACCGAGCTACTAAGGTGAGTACATGTGGCTTTTTCCACTATGGGGTACATGACAAATTATTGATAAACTTTTATGTGACGTTTTTGAATATTAAATGATGTATAAATCATTTTAGTTACGATATGATTATGAAAGTTTTATAAGATGATTTTGAAAGTATCTTTTGGCTTCAAGCCATAATGATTTTGAAAGTATATTTTGGCTTCAAGCCATAATGATTTGAAAGTATGTTTTGGCATTAAGCCATAATGATTTGAAAGTATGTTTTGACATCAAGCCATAATGTTATGAAAGTATGTTTTGGCATCAAGCCATTAATGTTACGAAATAATGTTTTGGCATTAAGCCTTACGTTGTTATGAAAGAATTTTTTGGCATTAAGCCTTATGTTGTTATGAAAGAATGTTTTGGCATCTAGCCTTAATGAGTATTTAAGCAAATGTTTGACAACAAGCAAAGTTATGTTTATGAATGACTGGTATTTTGAAGCAAGCAATGTAATGTAATGCAAAGTAATGTGAATGAAATGATAATGTTTGGCCAAGGCAATGATTTTCCCCAAGGGGACTATAGAGGAATCTACTGGGACGATACCACTCCCTTCGCGAAGTAGATGTCCTAAGCTAATGAGGCCAGGATGGACTGATCAAGTTCTCTCCATTCTGGTATAGACTTGGGGTATCACCAAGAGTGATTAAGGCCCTAAGTATAAAAATCAAATTGTGTTAAGATACCAGTCAAGCTAAAGGAAAGAAAAAAAAAAAGAAAAGTTTTTTGTCAGTAGTTTTCTTACTCGATTTATTTGAAAGACGTTGAAAGCAAAATATCTTTCTATGTTGTTACAAAAGGTTTGACAGCAAGCGTCATTATATGATTGGTTTACAATGGTTTTGAAAATGACTAAGTTATGCTTATAAATGTTTTGTGTCCACACCCATGTAGCTCACAGGACGTTTTCGTCTTACGTATTTTATTTTATGCCATGTATCCCAGGTTCTAGACACGAGGGATAGATGCAAGTAGATAACCCGAGGAAATTGGGATTTTAGAAGGAGTGAGCTTTGGCCGATGTAATGGTTTGTATCCTAACTTGCTTTCTATGGTCTAGTATGATATGGAGTTGTAACCCCCAAAGTTGTTTAGACATTTTTAAAATTTAAATGTTTTTGTTGGGACCGAAATTTTAAGACGTGGTTCGACGTCATGAGAAAAGTTTTTTTTATTTAAAAAAGTTGACATTTTGTTCCGCAACATTTTTATATAAAATATTACACTTCTCAAAGTGTATCAAAGATCAGGGTGTTACAAGTTGGTATCAGAGCCATAGTTTAAGCGAATTAGGTGTCGAGACTCGAACCTTGGCTTAAACTGTGTGAGGCTTAAGTAAGAATACGGACTTAAGATAAGACCGTAAGCAAGAATGTTAAGGCTAAGATAAGATACATCGTAAGATAGGTTGATGAACCTAAGAACCTAAGATAGGTTGCAGACCTATAGGATGATGAGACTGCTGAGTCTAAAGATAATGCTGGACTGTTAGGGAATTATGTGTTTATTTTTATAATTGTTTATAGTTATGCAAGTATTTGTTTATGAGTATTAAGATTCCCTAATACATGTTAACAATATAATATATTGTTGTGAAGTATGTTATCCTGAATCAGTGGACCATGAGACCTAGTGGTAATGCCAAAATCAAATATGTGTAGGTGGTTATGATAATATAGGCCTGCATTATCATAATCACAGGATATGTATATGAGATTGGTGGAATCACGAAGGAATCATGAGAATCTGGTAGGGGATACATGTAGAAAGTAGTAAAAAGGATATAAAAAGTTTAAATGACATAGAATTGTTATTGTTGGGTGTTGAAATCAACTAAGAGTTGAATAGTGACTATGTTTCTAGCAATTATATAAGAGTTTTACAATCATGCATGAGCAATGTAAAGCAAATAGATGAACAAAGTGAAATTGATAACTTGTGCCGAATGCTTGATTATAACTTTAGGGTTTTACAATGGGGTTTTTCAATCACGCCTCTAACACGGTGTGGTATCACTGATATTTATACTGAATCAGTGATACGCACAGTACAATACTTTTCAGAGAATATTCTATCAGATGTACTATCCAATAGAATGAAGGAGGCATGCAACACGTAGTCTGCTACCACGCGTGCACTTGAAGGTTTGACAGCTGTGAAGTCTTCGGATCCTCCAGGTGATACCCTTCGGAGTCTTCAGACTTTGGGGTCTTCTATTTATTTATTACTTCGGGGTATTTCTTTGAAAGGGCTTTTGATAGAACTTCGGATACATCAGCACTTCATCATAAATATTCCCAACAATCTCCCCCTTTGTGAGAAGTGCATCCGAAGCCTAAATACGAAAGTTTCTTTTGTAGGCCCTCTTCAAGGTTTTTCTGACTGCCAAGTACCAGTTCATATGATCCATGAACTTCTTCTTTTTTTTTTCCTCTGAATTAGCATGACAAGCATTTACATGAGAAATCATGCCTGAGATAAAAGAGGAGGGATGGAGGCCAAGATAGTCTATTTCAAAGAACTTGATCATGACTTCGGTTTCGTTTCGAAGTCCTTTGAAGATTACACCGTATGGTTCATCGAGAATCTCTCCGTTCTTGAATCTGCTTATGTTCCAAACTACAACAGGAGGAGTGTTCACTGGTTGTTTGTAGTAGGAACATAACTCAATGTCATGCTTGGCGAACCTTAGCAAGTAGTTGTTCAGAAAACCTAAAATGTGGTTTTTGATCGTAACTACAGACATTGTGGCATGAGCTGCATCATTTCTTTGCAGAATGTCGAGAATTTGAATGAAGTCCATAGGACTCATGATTGGGAAGTCGGCAATCGTAAACCTTGACTCAACATCATCTGCACCACGAAGAACAAGAAACTCATAATTCTTGAAGTTCAAATAAGTCTCTGCCTCCTTGATTGATATGATTCTAATGATCTTGTTCAAGCTCCATACTACACTCTGATGTTGAATGAACATAGCATGGAAGTTGATTTTGTTGGTCCAGTAGGTTGGCCTATGTTCGTTTGTTATTGATTGAGCGAACTGGAGAAAAGCGAAGGTCTTTGGATTGAAAGGAATGTCAAGCTGTAGATCTTCGGAGTCGGTTGTCTCAAAACTCCGAAGAGGTAGCCTGTTGAGTACATTCTGATTTTGAAATCCGAAGAGTTTGATTGCCTCTACGGTCCATTTTCCATCATCATGTGCGAAGTTGTTCATCTTGATCATCAAGGCGTAGTCAGCACGTCTGGCCTTGTAGACATCCTCCATGTGTAGAGCAATTATGCTTTCAACAGACCTATCTGTCGAGCTTCCAGCTCCAGCTGATCCACTAGCTCCCATGGTAGTTGTTGTGATGGTTGAAACTGTAGGACCAGCAGTGGTTGTTGTGGCTGCGGAGGTTAACCTAGGCCTTTCTCCCCCTTGTGAAGCATGGCCTGCATGTTGAGCAGTGTCAGGCCTGCCTTGTGGTCTAGATATCCTATCTGCAAAGTTTATCAGAGGCTGTAATACAGTTCTTAACCGAATGGTCATGTATTGGGTAAGAACTGCATTTGTTCTTTGGAGTTCCTCTGTAAACTTTGAGATGTCCGAAGCAGCTTGGGCGGCTGTGAGCTCTTCAATCTTTGCTCTAGCCTCATCAAGTTGTTTTTCAAACTTGGTACTTTGCTGAGATTCACTCCGAAGTTCTTGTCAGGCTTTCATGACTTCGGAGTGTGATTGTTCAGCCTTTTCAGCAAGGGCACCGATTTTCTTGTCAATATTAGCTACAGCAGACTCTAAGTTTTGTTCAAATGAAGATTGGATCATACTATGTTGATCCATGAGTTTCTTCTCGAGCTGCTGTACAAAATCCTTTATTTCTTTGGATAGGGGGACCTCCAGAGACTCGATTTCTTCGGTGATGTCACCCAAGGTTGGTTTTGTAGGATCGAAGCCAGTTTGTGCTTGAATCAGAGTATCAAGCTTGGAGTTCAGAATTTTGTACTGTTTCATTAGTACAAAAGCTTCATCTGGCAGTTCTTCATCTGAGATTCCTTCAGCAACCAAAAGAGCCATATGAAAAGCCTCAAAGAAGGCTGCTGAAGTAGGGTTTTGTTTTGAAGGTGATAGTGGCAGATCAAACTCACTCTGGTAATGAAAAATCAATACCAGAGAAAGAAATAGTAGACGTTTGAGGGGCTGTTGTAGGTGGTGGTAGTGGTGGTACATCGGATGATGTTGTGTGAATTGTGCTGGTTTGTTGAGCTGTTGTGGGTGGTGGAGTAGGTGGTCTGGTTGTTTTAGATGGTGATGGAGGAGCAGTGGTATTTGGAGGAGTGGGTGGTCTAGTTGTTGGTGGAGGTGAAGGAGGTTGGTCATCATGTTGTTCTTCTTGTTCTTCTTCCTGAACTGTGGATGGAGTCTTTTCTGACTCCGAAGACTCATCCACAGTGACCAGTTTCCTTGTCCTCTTCGGTTGCTTCCTCTTTGGAGTAGTCTGCTCCGAAGTCTTTCTCTTCTTGTCCGCCTTCTTCGGACCACTCGGACCACCAGTAATTTTTCTCTTCCCTTTTCCTTTTGGCTCTTCCTTGACAGGTGCCTCTTGACTAAGATCCCGAGTAGGATAAGGTATAACAAGGGTATTACGGTACGTGTTTACCTCATTACACTCCATGGGCACTTTGGAAAGCATGACTTGAGGAATTTGAGCACAAAAGAGTGATGGTTTATCATCTAGCGGTGGGATGACAATGGGAGTGTACCTCAGTTCTGGAAGAGAAACATCAAGAACATACCCAACTTGCTGATAATGGGCGTGAACAACAATTACCTAAAATCTTACATTAGAAATTTCTGTTCCCTTCAGGCTGTGGTTGATATGCGAACAGAAGTCAGTCCAAAGAATGGTTGCGTAATCTACCTTGACGTCATAGTAGATTTCGTAGAGCATGGTTTGGAATGAGACACTTGCATAGTCCAATCCCAAAGTTCTTCCTGAGAGACATCTGAGGAAGATGCTAAAGTAGTATCTCCACAGATCAGGTAGTTGGTTCTTCTTGAATGTGCTAATATTTTCGAGAGGAGGTGAGTATCCCATCTCATTGAACATTTCAACCAGTTGTTCAGCAGAGGGAACAACCATTTCTTTAGAGTTGTAGACGGGGAGATGGAGGGCATCAACGAACTTTTCTTTGGTTAACTGTACCTTCTTGGTTTTTCCATTTGAATCGATGGCCTCATAAAACACCGATTTCACCTGATTGTTGGAATCGAACAGAGTATTCGATGTGTAGTGGGCTCTATGAACAACAGTTGTAGGAATTGATGGAGTGCAGGTCAGGGCGTAGCCAAGAACTGATCTCTTCAAGCATTCAACCAGGGCATCGATTGGTTGAGGGTAGAGTTGTAGATTGTTGCGAAGAACCAGATTAGCAGACAGGCTCTTGAGGTTTGGGATTGAAATGGCTTCAGTGGTTTAAGATGAAGCTTCAGCTGCCATTGTTGACGAAAGGAAGAAGATGAAAGGAGTTTAAGGTTTCTTTGAGAGAAAGTTAGCAGAGAGAATTTGAGAGTTAGGGTCGCGTAAAGAGAATAACTAAAACGGTGAGAGGTTTTTATAGTATTCGTGGTCCCTAGGCCATTTAATGCACGTTTAAAATGGTCCTGTAATAACCGGACACCTCAGCACCTGCGCGTCCCACTATCCCTGCAAAAAGGAGAAACGTACGGCTGTCAGTTGCAATGATTTAAAATTTGAACCGCCCATTTTGTGGGATCTTTTTGTTAAGATTTTCCTTTAATTTCTCATTCACAGTTGTACACGAATAAACGGTCGTTTATTTCTAAGAAATGTTTGTCTTTGAGAGTTGTCATAAATGTGGAAATCATTTGAACAATAACTTGACTTCGGATCTATGGGGAAAATTATGACCGTTATAAGTGCTCTTCGGAGTGAAGGCATACAGTTATGATTAACTCCGAAGGGTGTTATTTTCACTTTGGTGGATAACATGTGTTTGTGATGTATCTGTTAGGACACCAAAGTTCATTGGTTTTCTCTTGGTTTTTCTTTGAAGTTTTGGTTTTACTTTTGAGTGATGCAATATGACATTTATCCTTAACTTCCCTGAATATTATGAAAAGATGATTTAACAAGTTAATGTTCAGAATCATTCGAATCATGTTGGAAGTCCATTTTTCATTTCAAAGGTTGTTTGATTCAATATCAGTCATGAATGTATAAGTCTAATCACCCCATCACTAACTTGATTTCGCATTTTGAAACATGGTTTGAATTAATTTTTGTGCTTCAAATTTTTCATACTAAACAATGGTAACATCCTTTGCATTTGAAATTTAAAGAAATTTTCATTCTTGAATTGAGCATCAGAAGTGTTTTTAGAGATTGAATTGACTTTGAAGAACCTTTTGAAAAACCTATTCCAGTTCATCAATTGAAGTGTTTGGATACTAGGCTCTGATAACAAGCCTTTGAGCTTCGTACACCACTTCAACTTTATCATTTAAGATAGATTACTTGAAATGTTCATATTCTCTACAAAGTACTCGACTATGTTATAGGAGCTCCTTGTATTGTTATTTAAAACAGAGGAATAAGCCTTTGAATGTTGATTTATCTTTCAGTTGCATTCTCTTATTTGTCATCTTGTTTTTGTTTGTTGTCTTTGATTCTTTTGACAATTTGTTTTCTATTTATCTTTTTGAGAATTTTCAATTTGTCCTTTTTATCTTTTCTATTTTGGATTTCCTTATACGAAGATACAAAAATTTCACTATTTAGTTTCTTCATGTGGTGCTTTTGTTTTGTTTTGTACAATCCTTGAGTTTGAAAGACTTCATTTAGCTCAATTTTGAAACAAAGATGAGAAGAGGTTTAAATTTACTTATCAGACAATGTTGGTACTATTTTTGAAGAAAACTTCGGAACACTTGAGTTATCCTGTGTAGTTTTAAGGCTACATGATTAGTTTGATGTTGAAGCGAGTCAAGTTCAGAAGGGAGGTTAGGAATAGACATTATATTAAGGATATTGGAATCAAACAAGACTTCAAATTGTAAAATAGCCTTAACCTCACTTCGAAGTCTGTTTTCTTACCAATGTTTCAAGTCGATTCCCAAATACCTTTTAGTGCAATAAGGTATGATTATCAGAATCTAAAATCAAAGTTTTGTCCTTTAGTTGGTTGATTCATAATAGTAAGGATAATCTTTGCCACTGTGCATCAAACTTTTCTCAAAACATAATTTGTATGTATAAGAGCCTTTATTTTTCTTGTTTTTGATTTTTCTTATACTTAAACCTTTTTATGATTATCCTTAAGAAGTGAAGTCAAAATATGTTTAAATGAATTTTTCCATTTTCATGATTTTATTTGACAGAAACTTTTGTTTCGCAGAGTTCCGAAGTGATATTTTACTTCGGAGTGCTGCGGTGCAATTCTAAGTGCTTTTTTTTATTTTTTTTACTCAGATGGGCTCCGAAGCGATAAATCTCTTCGGAGTGCTGCGGAGTGTTATGAATTTTATTTTGCAAGTGAGAAGATTTAGAGAAAGAGTGAGCAAATTTGAGATTTATTGTAGAGTGGATCCATCAATCATTCCAAGTCCACGAACAATTCTTGTAAATGCCTCTTCATTCAAAGCCTTTGTGAAGATGTATGCCAATTGTTCTGTTGTGTGAACAAAGTGCACCTCAATATTCCCCTCCTCAACATGACTTTTGATGAAGTGATAGCGAAGAGCTATATGCTTCGTCTTGGAATGTTGAACTGGATTGTGGCATATACGAATTGCACTTTGGGAGTCACAGAACAAAGGTATTTTTCTCATGTTGATGGCATAATCTTTCAGTTGGCTTTGGATCCAAATGATTTGTGAGGTACATGCGGCAGCTGCTACATATTCTGCTTCTGCTGTGGAGATAGATACACAAGTTTGCTTGTTGGATTGCAAGCTAATTAGTTTTCCATCTAAGAATTGACAGCCCCCCAAAGTGCTCTTGCGATCAATAGAGCATCCACCGAGATCTGAGTCAGAATAAGCTTGTATGTAGAAGCCGGAGTTTGCTGGGTACCACAGGCCATAAGCAGGTGTGCCATGAAGATATCGAAAGATTGTCTTAACCATAGCCAGGTGAGGTTCTCTTGGGTCAGCCTGATATCTTGCACAATTGCAGACTGCAAACATGATATCAGGGCGACTGGCTTTGAGATAGAGCAGTGATCAAATCATACTTCGGTATTGTTGTATGTCTGTCTTCGGTTTGTCCAATGAAGGATTTAACCTTGTACCTGCAGGCAAAGGAACTTTTGCTTTGGAGAAATTAGTCATTCCGAAGCGTTCAAGCAAACTCTTCGTGTACTTTTGTTGATTGATGAATATCCCCTCCTTGGATTGTTTTGTTTGTAATCCAAGAAAGAAGTTAATCTTTCCCATCATACTCATTTGAAATTTGCTTTTCATTAATTTTTCAAAATCTTTTGATAAATTGGGGACAGTGGATCCGAAGATTATGTCATCCACATTGATTTGGACTAACATCAAATGAGATCCGACTTTCTTTCTGAAAAGTGTTGGATCCACTAAACCTTGTTTAAAGCTTGATTCTTTTAAAAATTTTGTCAAGGTCTCATACCAAGCTCTTGGAGCTTGTTTTAAACCATAGACAGCCTTGTCTAGCACATAGCAATGGTTTGGATGTTCTTTACTTTCAAAGCCAGGTGGTTGTTCAACAAAAACGGTTTCTTCGAGATCACCATTCAGAAAGGCACATTTGACATCCATTTGATAGACATCAAAGTTTTTATGTGCAGCATAAGCTAAAAATATCCGAACTGATTCGAGTCTGGCAACAGGAGCAAATGTTTATTCGTAGTCAATCCCATCCTGTTGACAATAACCTTTGACAACCAACCTTGCTTTGTTCCAAACCACATTGCCTTCGGTGTCTAGTTTATTTCTGTACACCCATTTGAGACCAACAATTGAAGCATTTGCAGGTTTAGGAATTAGCCTCCAAACTTTGTTTCTTTCAAATTCTTCTAATTCCAACTGCATTGCTTTAATCCAGTCAGAGTGATCAAATGCATCTTTAACGTTCTTAGGTTCTATTTTTTAGATAAAGACATTGAACATGCACAACTCCGAAGTTTTGTTCAAATCAATTTGTTTTTTGTGAAGTTGTGCACGAGTCAATACTTTATCTTGAACATTACCGATGACAAGTGATGGTGGATAATTTCTCGTCCATTTGTCCAAGGGAGGATAATTTGGATCAAAGTCAGGTGGTCCTTCAGAATCAATGTCTTCGATGTCTGAGGGATACCCGAAGTGGAAGGGAAATCACCCATAATTAAATGATTGTTTGAATTAGTTGTGTTTGATTGTGGTGTGTGCATCTGTGAAGTAGAGTTTAGAGTGTTCTCCCCCTCGACAGCTGTTGGTGTGGAGGAAGTGGTTGCTCTATCCGAAGCGATTGGTGTTGCAGAGTTTGGAGTGGTAATCTCTGGCTCCCCCTGGACTATTGGATACAGGGACATGATATTAGAGATTTCATGTGGAGGTGAGGTAGGACTGTTGGCTCTCCTTAGACTGTTGTTTGGCTCCCCCTCAACACTAGCATTTTCTTCACTTCGGTTAGATGGCTCCCCCTCAACAGATGACGGTCTTTGTACACTACTTATGGAAGAATCATCAGGTACTTCTGTAAGTTTGGACAATTCGGATACATGGTTGTCAGGTGCCCTGGCTTCGGAGTCCACAGCCCTCACAGGTGGATCGAACAAAAGAGCGAAGTCTGTATCAAATGTAGTGATTGGTATAACATCCAGAGCAGGTTTTGGAAAGATAGATGACATTGGGAATGGATGTAGAGACTTCTTGATGTAGTAATCATCAAACCTTATGTTGAAGGTTTCTTCGATTTTTCGTGTTCTCTTTTTCATGACTCTGTAAGCTTTTCAGTCTTGAGAGTATCCAAGGAAAATTCCTTCTTCTGACTTATCATTGAACTTAGTCAAGTGATCCTTCAAGTTCAAGATAAAACACCTACAACCGAAGATGTGAAGAAATTTGACATTTGGTTTTCTTCGGTTGAGTACTTCGTATGGTGTGATATGAAATCGCTTGTGAATGTAGGATCTGTTTTGAGTAAAGCACGCAGTAGAAATGGCTTCGGCCCAGAAGTACATAGGAAAGTTTGCAAAATTTAGCATAGTTCTAGCTGCTTCACACAAAGAACGATTTCTCCTTTCCACAACACCATTTTGTTGAGGAGTATAAGGTGCAGAGAAGTTATGACTAATTCCTTTTGTTTTCAAGAATCCATCGAGAGTCTGATTCTTGAACTCCGAACCGTTATCACTGTGCACAGTTCGGACTTTCTTGTTTAGCATCACTTCCATTTTCCTTATGAAGTTAATGATTTCTTCAGCAGCATCTGATTTGTTTCTTAGAAATAACACCCAAGTAAACCTTGAATAATCATCAACTATCACGAGTATGTACTTCTTCTTTCCAATTGACTCTACTGCTAATGGACCACACAAGTCCATATAGAGAAGTGAAAGGGGTTCGGTGATTTTGGGATTGATCACAGTTGGATGTCTTTGTTTTGTTTGCTTGCCATGTTCACAAGCAGAACAAAGAGAGTTATTATCAAATTTGAGAGCAGTCATTCCTCGAACCAAATCCATAGCCAGTAACTTGTTTAGGTCTTTGAAGTTCAAATGAGCAAGTCTTCGGTGCCAAAGCCAGCTAACATCGGAGTTGGCTTTTGAGAGAAGACACAAGGATTGCCCACCTGTTACGGGCTTTAGATTTAAGGGAAACATTGATCCCTTCCTTTCAGATTTGAGTAAGACTTCTTTTGTTTCTTCTTTTGTGATGACACTTCCTTGGTTGTTAAATGTAACTGCGTTACCCGTTCCAACCACCAATTGAGATATACTCACAAGATTGTGTTTTAACCCTTCAACAAATGCAACTCGACTGATTGTGAATTGGCCGTTTGTTATTTTGCCATAACCCCGAATTAGACATGTTTCATTATTACCAAAGCGAACATTTCCAGCATCATCCAAAGTCCTGTAGTCCCTGAGATATTCCTTCTTCCCAGTCATGTATCTTGAGCAGCCACTATCCATGTACCATTTAGAATCATACCGCTCATTCGACATAACCTGCAATTAATCAAGAAGGAATTGGTACCCAATCAATCTTGGGTCCTCAGGGTAAGTGAAGGATTCTTGAATCCATTTTTCTACGGCCTCTTCTGATATCTCATTTGCATTTAAGTTGATCAGATTCTCCGAAGCCTCATGTGATGAATATGATTCCGAGGAGTCTGAGCAAGATTCAGAAAAGCTTTTTGTCAATTTAGATGAGTCCGAAGTGACTGACAAAATGGAAGATTTCGGAACCCATTTTTGGTTGGATGATTTTGACTTCGAGTTTTTTGATGTTTGCTTTTCACTTGAAAATTTTGAACTCACTGATGTTATTGAGGATTTGGTTTTAGCAGTAAAATTTTCGTTCAAATCATTTCTTTTCCAGTTTTGTTTTGATTTTTCAATTGTTGACTTCCTTGAGATTGAACTGCATAACGTAGAGGTACAAAGGTACTCTTCGTATGCCATTTTGAAGTCGTTTAGTGAAAGATTCTTATCTTTAAACAAATCCAAATTTTTGTCTAGCCACTGATGAAATGTATCTATCAAATTGTTTCATTTTGAAAATGTTTTCTTTGTGGGTTTTTGAAATTTTGGATTGGGAAAGGTAGGTTTTGTCGGTGTAAAAGTTGGTTTATCATTTTGATTTTTGACTTTGGAAACCTTTGAGTTAAGTGGTTTTGTTCCAGAAGTTGAAGCAATTGCTTCATTTTGTTTCAGGCCTCCGAAGGGAGTTTTTCTTTTCACAAGATTTAAAGTTTGTTTTGATTTCGAGTTCGATGCAATAGGTTTTTGAATTGGTTTAGTAATCACTATTGCTGGTTTTGATTTTTGGAGAATTTGAGGTCTTTTCAAAATTTGAGGCTTTTATACCGAAGCATTGGTAATTGAGACTTTTGGTTTTGAAACAACATTTTCTGAGGTTTGTGACAATGGTACACACTCACATGATTCCATTAATTGAAAAACATCCATCTTCGGAGCTGCGAGTTTTTCCACAACTTGAATTTGTTTGTAGTTTTGATTAGTGTAGATGTGATTATCATTTTTGAGATTTACAAGGTGTGACATGTTTTTAGGAATCTTTTTTTTTTCATAACATAGACAATTGTAGATGTTATGGCCATACAAATCTTCTTTTCTTATGTTGACTTTAACTTCCATTCTTTCATTCATTTCATTTTCAACCATTTTAGAAGATGAGAAGAGTCCTTCCTCAGTAACTGTGGAATTATCCTCCTTAAGAAGTTTTTCTAAATCGTTTTCAACCAAAGGAGATACACCCGGTTTCACAAAGATGGCATTTTTGAAATAAGATATCTTTGGATAGATACAAGCCACATAAACTAGCCTTTTTGAATTGTCCTTCAGATATTGATCATAAGAGACACATACATATGAGATTTGTAATTTTGATTTCACAATTTCTTTGTTTTCAAAAGTTTTAGGTTCACAACCCACTTTTGTTTTTCCTTTGTCCATCGAAGACAGTTGTGAGATGTCTTCGGAGGGTGATTTGGATACAGAGGATGATTTTAATAATGTCAAAGAGGAACAATCAATTTCCTCCATGTCCGAATCGCTTTCAGAATCCTTTACAGACATGTTATTAACAAATTCTTTTTCCTTGGTTTCAATTTGAGGTACAGCCTTTTTCAAGATTGGGATCTCTTATGGTAAGATTTTCAACAACTTGTCAGCAGTAAGGTGTTTTTCTACAGATATCAAACCATGTTTATATGAAGAGTTGGTCACTTCTGACCCAGATACTATAGATTCACACTCATAAGATATACTATCAACTTCCTTAAGCTTAAACTCAATAAAAGGTAATAGTTGTCTATGTTGAACATTGCACACATCAACTGAATGGTAAATACGTGTAATATGAGCATATAAACGTTTTGCAGTTTCACAAAATATATTGCGTTGTCTCAAAATTACATCATGATTGTTCAAAAGTTTTTCTCTATTTTCTTCTAACAATGAGATTCTTAGGTTGGAGTTTTCTAGGGCTAGCTTCAGACTTTCTACTCTTCCCCTCAAGCTGAGAATCTCCTGCTCACTGACTGTCTCCCTATTTTTCACGTCAATAAGCATTTTATGCATCACAGAACAATCACGAGTTATTTCATTTATGATAGGAGTTGATTGAGAAGTAGGAATCTTAAAAGTTGAGAGAAGTTTTGATACCTGCTCAGGAATGGTCAGGCGTGCGTCATTTGCCATCAAACATATCTCCTCATCATCACCAGAAGTGTCGTCAGACCAGGTCTTCGGATTCACAGCATCAACCATCTCATTCATCTCCGAAGTCTTGAATCCAAGACCAGCAGTTGATCCATAGCACAACATCTCCTCATCAGCTTTCTCCTTAGAAGTACTTTTCAGAAAGCTCTTACCATCATCATATGCCATGAAGGCACTATGAGTCTGCTTTCTTACTTCTTCATCTTCTAAATCAGAAGACCAGAATTGATAAGATCCTTGAAAATCTTCAGCGGCCATCATGGCTAAGTCTTTTGTCTGTTTTCTCACTTCCTCTATCTTCATTACATAGTAAGCTTCATCCTTCACTTGAGGTTTCTTCTCATTTTGTTTACGAAGCATACAATCTTTAGCAAAGTGATTTTTACCATGACAGTAATTACAGTCATAGCCTGAATCACCTGAAACCATTTTCTCTTCAATTTTCTCTTTTGATGACTTCGAAGCCTGTTTTTCAGATGGCTTCAGAGCTGAAGACTTTGAGTTTTCATCCTTCGGAGTGAAAATCTCTGGTTTGGGTTTCGGATTGAAGTTTGATTTGTTGAAGTTTTTGACAAAAGGCTTCCCAGAGTTGTTTTTGATGAATGGTTTCTTGAACCTTCGACTGTTAGCAGCATAGAGAGCAACAGTTTCACCATTATCATCAACCATATAGGCAGCTATTTCTTCATCACTGGTTTCTTCTTCTTCTTCTTTTGAAACAAGGGCAAGTGGTCCAGATCCAGCATTTTCACTTCTACGACCCACGACATCTGGTTCGTGTGACTTTAGCAGATTGTACAGAGCAGCCAATTTGATTTCTCAATGTTTTCATAGGATTTAACCATGAGCATGATTGGTCCCCATTCTTTGCGAAGACTATAAAGAAATTTAATGTTGATCTCATGTTGGCTTCGTGTCTCCCCATACTTATCTAGGGTATAAATCATGTTGCTGAGACGTTCATAGCATGCTTCGAGAGACTCATTCTCTTCTTGTTTGAAGTTCCCGAAGTCTGCAAGAATTTCTAGAACCTTGTTGGTGTGAAGAATCTTATCCCCTCCAAAACGAAGTTCGAGATTATCCCACATCTCTTTGGCAGACTTTGCATCGGCAATATGATGGCTGACATCAGGACCTAGTCCACTTCGTAGTTCACGCATGGCCCTTTCATCATTTTCAAGTTTCTTCATATCTGCTGCATTAAGGACTACAGCTTCTTCTCCATCGGGGACTATAAAACGACCAGCAATGTCTGTAATGGACCTTCAGTCACAGACCTCCATAAGTCTTTCTCAAGTCCAATCAGATAATCCTTCATTCTTCCATCCAGTAATCATAGTAAGAAGTTACTAGAACAGGGGCTTTGGTTGCAGAACCAATGAGGTTTGCATAATCGAGTATATTGGCATAAGTTGCTGTGGAATCAGTCATATTGAATAGATTTCAACAGGATCTTTGCAGTAAAACAAGCAATAGAGATTTGCAACAGTTGCGGAAGACTAGATCTGAGAAACAATTCAAATCTAGAGCTGTAGCAATGGAATAAAAGTTCTACTAACAGGTTTTTGAGCTGACCCGCTCTGATACCACTTGTTGGGTGTTGAAATCAATTAAGAGTTGAATAGTGACTATGTTTCTAGCAATTATATAAGAGTTTAACAATCATGCATGAGCAATGTAAAGCAAATAGATGAACAAAGTGAAATGGATAACTTGTGCCGAATGCTTGATTATAACTTTAGGGTTTTACAATGGGGTTTTTCAATCACACCTCTAACACGGTGTGGTATCACTGATATTTATACTGAATTAGTGATACACACAGTACAATACTTTTCAGAGAATATTCTATCAGATGTACTATCCAATAGAATGAAGGAGTCATGCAACACGTAGTCTGCTACCACGCGTGCACTTGAAGGTTTGACAGCTGTGAAGTCTTCGGATCCTCCAGGTGATACCCTTCGGAGTCTTCAGACTTCGGGGTCTTCTATTTATTTATTACTTCGAGGTATTTCTTTGAAAAGGGTTCTGATAGAACTTCGGATACATCAGCACTTCATCACAAATATTCCCAACAGTTATACCTATGTAATGAGAATAATTACGATTGGAAATATGAAGGATACTATAGTGGGTATGTACCACTTAGTCTGGATACCTATAATGAATAAATATGACGATTGATATGTTTTATACATATTAATTAACGATATAAGTATACTTATTAGAATAAGATGAAGTATTAATGAGAAAATTTAAAGAAATATGATGAGTATGTGCTACCCAAATAGGGATTTTGAAGCAGTTAGCCCGAAATGTAGAAGGAAATGAGTTGGGTTTTGTTGTTTGGAGACAAACCCTACGATTATATGGCACGAGTAAGGAAGAAAGACCGAAGGTAGCAACCTGGAGTGCCACTCAGGGACTTCCATGGGGATCAAACATAACTATTAATAATTATGATGATGTATGTTGGTTAGAAAAGGAAAGTAGAGTGCCTAGTCAAGACGAAAAACCCAAGATGATGGTATAAGATAAAGATAAGAAGAAGCAAAATAGTCAAGAAAGGGGAAGTTATGACTTCCAAACCTGGAGGACTATAATGAGTAAAAGTATATGAAAGTTGGGCAAACGATTATTCCCGAAGTATGATGACTCATTAGGTAAGATGACAAGTGAAATTCCCAAAAGGGGGAATAAATTGAAATGGAAGATTTAAGCAAGACAAGAACATTATGCTTTATTTTTATGCGATGCGATCATGCAAGGATTGCGAGGAGATGAGGCACCGACATTAAAATGAGCACATAAGTGTCATTACACAACTTTGTGGAAGTCACGGTGCTATGATTGAGCGTAAGCCAATGTTCAGGAAGATTCTCCACAGATGAAATGCTAAAGAGAGGGCACGTCGTTTAAGTGGACGCGATGCAAATCGGAAGATAGTGACACAGTGACTATACTGAGTTATAGATGTGTATGTGTGGTGAATTTCTATTAGCTTCTAGGTTGTTCATAAGGGACTCCTCGTTGCTAGAAACTAGGTTCAAGATAAAAGTGATGCGTTAAGAAGTCTAGATAATGAAGGTATGACATGTCTATCCAACGTTAATGGCAATAGTTTAAGATGTAAGTTGTTAATTCACAACTTAAAGAAGAACATTGGAATTATCTTTGGATAAGTAAGGTTATCATGATAGTTGTGCTAGATTTAACACATGAAGAATGATATTTAGGAAAGTGTTCCGAGGACTATGAAGAGATTAGTGTTTCCTCATCATGAGATTATGGAAAGTAAGAATAGGCAGAGGGAAATAGATTGTTAATATGAGGAATCATGAGGAGGGTTGGATCTTAAATGAAAATGCCCTTCATTTTCGTTTAAGGGGTAGATGAGTAGACCGTGGATGCTTGGCCATATAAATGATCGTATGGATGGAGTAGCTCTGGTTCAAGTCTAAGGACTTGATGAATGGAATGGAACAGAAGATCAGGAGCTAATGAAATACATAATAGGATACTTTAAAGAATGTATGTCATCAATAGGATGATGATGCAAGGAACTGGATCCTATTGTGGAAGTAGTTTTCGCATGAACCATACAGATGATTGGAAGTTCAAGTAAGATTCTTGATTTTCACGGATGCATCTAGAAGATGGAAGCATGCATGTGGATGTCACGAGTCAGGTAGTTGCAAATCCCTCAATTAAGAAGGATGATTAAGAATTTTAAAGGTAATGATTGATGCAAGGGTCATGGATGGTGACTGAACTACTGTTATACGTGTAATGAAACGAAATAAATGATTCGCTGATAATTTATAGTAACATTATTGCAATAATGCAAGAAACCTGATGACCAATTGGAATGGTCCAAGGAAATTTGGAACTTAGTAAAAGTTCAAAGAGTAAATGAGTGAATGATGAAAGCAGGGAAGCGATATGTGTACCATGATGAACTACTAATATGGTATGGCTAATTTAGTAGCGAGAGCCCCTTAAGATGAAAAGGAATCAAAGGAAACAAAGACTCATGGAGATAGAAGTCTAATGACTGAAGACTAAATAGGAATGAAAAAGTAGAATGCTACTTTAAGTGCAAGTGACAAGAAGGAAATGAATGGAGTACAAGTTGACTTTTGGGAAAAGTCAAACTTGTTATGATATATAAAGTGAGAATGTTTATTAAGGATTTTAATTTACGTACATCTTAATGATAATGCGTTAAGTATAGGAAGCATGAGAAATAGAACTAAATGATAGCAAAGGATGTATGCCAAGTATTTCACAAAGCAATGATGACTAAAAGTCGACTGCTTGCTAAGGACTAAGTAAGAAGTTCTAATATATGATTGGACTATGCAGTTGTACGTTAAGCCCATAATCATAATAGTGATTCCGAGGACGGAATCCGTTTAAGGTGTAGATAATTGTGACAACCAAAAAGTTTTATGCATATAATATATAATTTGACGCTTAAACGTTTTATGAATGGACATAAAAAGGTCCAAGAAGGTGAAAATTATGGAATTGATATGTTAAGACGTTCTATTAAGTCATTATGAAGTGTTACTTCATTTAGAAATCTAGTTTTAACGAGTCTAGAGCAAAAAGGGGAATAAAGGACTAAAAGTGAAATTTTTATTTCGAAATATTTAAAAATTAATATCTCAAAATCTAAAAGGAATTGGGAAAATGTCATCAATATGACTTTGGTAATATTTGAGATAAAAAGAATATAGGAAAAAGATTCAGGTCATTTGGAGCTATAACGAAGAAGTTATGATGGATTTAAAATGGCCAAAAAGTGACAAAAATGGCTAAAGGGCCATATTTGAGGGGCTGTATCGGAAAATATAGAACGAATTGGCCTTAAGTCAGTAAGGGGATATTGTAAATATCCTTCCCAGCTTTCTAAGGGTATAGAGTTTGAAAATTTTGAATATTGTATGTACAAGTTATGCTCGTGTAAAGTTGAGAAAAAATATATGGTGCAAAACTTGGAAAAAAATTAGAAGGTTGGGAGGCTCAAGGAAGTCATGTTCCATTTAGAGCATACTACTAATACATGCATTGAATAGAGCTATTTATCTTGAAATATGCTCTCTTCAAGTACATAGTGCCCCACAACTATGAATAGTATAGTGGGGTCAGAAGGCCTACCTCTTTTTTTCCCAATCTCTCACTCCCTCGTCCCTCATCTTGGCGGGAATTCTTTTAAAATTGGGACGAAGATTCTCCCGCTTTTGGTCCGGAGGAAATGGGATTAGAACCCATGATTTATGACCCCTTCCAATTCTGGTTCCTCCCGGACGGAGGATTCTTTCCCTGCTGGCCGGGCGAATCTAAGTTCGTCGAACGGTCTTCTGGCTCCGTGGCTCCTGACCTTGGAAGATGGGATTCCGACTCGTCAGTCCCGATGTCACACCCCGATCCTTGGCGGAATCGATTAAGGCGTGATACATTGTTCAAAGTCTCATGACAACTATGTTATAATATGATTAGATTCAATTAAGTACTAAGTATGCAAACAAGATCCACAACATACAAATACAAATCCAAATACAAACAACATTTATTACATCAAATTTAGATAATCTTGTGGGTTTCTAAGGTACACCCTACTTTTCATCAACTTCATTCTTCAAATCTGCATCATGGGTAAAAACAGGTCAACTACGAGAGTTGGTGAGTAATCTAGTTTTATTAAAGAAAATTATGAGTTTGAAAATTTTATAATTTGAAATGCGTTTTCTTTTGAAGTCGGCAAGCAAGTGTTATTGAGATAACGATTTATAAATCAAAAATTGATTAACACATGATAACAACAACAATAAGTCCTCACCCTATATATACATATACATGTATATATATATATATATATATATATATATATATATATATATATATATATATATATATATATATATATATATATATATATATATATATATATATATATATATATATATATATATATATATATATATATATATATATATATATAGGATGGAGCATCTAATCATCATACACAGTCAACCACGTGCGATCAATCACCTTAGCGTCTCAAGGCGGGGTGGTCAACCCAATAGCGCTATTATTGTCCATAACGTACCTCAAGAATACGGGCATAGTCATGGAGATTAGACTAAAAATGATAATGCACTACAAGTACATGTAGCGTAAACAAACAATAATTATACAAATAATGATTCAAGTATAAATGTCCCAACAATGTATAAATTGTGATAAAATAATAAAATGAAGTTGAAAACATATTAGAATCACATGATACACCCCAAAAGTATTGAAAATTATAAAATATGGGGTAGATTACTCACATTAGTCCAATAAGGAATGCGCGTGTTGTACGATAGACGGCTCGAGTCAAAATGTCGTAGAACCTAATATAATTAATAGTTTTGGCTTAAGAATCGATAAACGGGAATATAGTATTAATAAAAATAATTAGACACATATTCTTATATTAGATGAATTAACAATAATCCAAATTTTGTTTTGAATATTAATGTATTCATATGTTAAATGAATTTTAAATTGAATTAATTACTTTGCTTAATTAATTTATATTTTCACTTTAGGCAAGATTTTAATAATTTCTTATTAAAATAATAACTAATCAAATTATAAGCATTTACAGATTTTATATATTATAAACAATTATTTATATGATATAATCATTAAAAATGCATTTTTACATGCTTAGATATTTAGGAAAATGGTTTTAAATACTAAACAGTAATGAAACATTTTGAAATTATCCGAAAATAATTATTTCATAAAATAGTAATTACTGTAAAATTTTCATATTTTTCTTAACTGCTTTAGTATTTATTTAGTATTTTAATAATTAAACCACAACAAATTTCGGGAAAAATAATAAATTATTCCCAAAAATTCTGGAAAATTAACCATAGTTTTCTAACATTATATTGAGTCTACTGTAAATATTTTGGATATTTTGGACAGTGGGAAGTATTTCTTATGTTTTTCATTATTAACTAATCAATAAAATCATAAATAATAGGAAAATATTAAGAGAATTTCATTAGACTTTTTATTTACGATTAACATGTTATATATGATATTCTGATAAGGTTTTATAATTTTTGGACATGTGTAGCTATTTATTATCAATTTAAACCATTAAATAATCATTAAATCAGGAACAATAAGCAAACATTCTTACAAAAATCTGTAAATTTTGTCATGGAGTCTTTAAAATGTTAATAAGGTGCGACAAATATAAAATCTAGTTTTTAACAAACATAACTATATTTTGCAATTTATTTAGCTACAACAAAATAAAATACAAAATAAGCATCAAACAGTAATATAAATGCATGAAACTTTATAAATCCACTTTACTCAATATATGGGTTGTTCCAAAAGTTTCCCAGACTTTATTGACTGCAAAAAGTATTTTATGTGAATTATTGTCCTATTTTATTGCAATAATTATAGTAATTCAATAAAAATAAGTTATTTTCTGAAAATTTTCAGAACTTCTTATTTTATTGATGGGATCCTGAGAAAAATCAGGTTTATTTATAAAATGAGTTTTAGATAGTTTGGTGGATTTAATTTGTTTCATTCATGAATTTGAGACTTTTAACAACATATCTTGATGAATGCTTCAAGAGGGATGGAGATTTGAGTATGAGAGATTGTTCTTGGCTGGAAAATTGATATTTCTTGGAAGAATTTCGAGATTGAGAGTGAGAGAAAGAATAGAGAGGGTTTGAGTGGTGATGAGAATAATGTGTTGGGAGAAAAATGAAAGGAAAGATGATGTAAGGTGTGAGTGGGAGACCATGGGAATAACTTTTGGCTTTTGGTGGTCTTCATAATTTTCCACTAGCACAAGCATCTCTATGTAATACACTAACTAATATAAAAAATTTATAAAATTTAATGTAGAGTTTATAAAAATAGAGTTTTATAAAAAATAGGTTATTATTTGATTATAACAATCTACTTTGATTTGAAGTTTAATTATAGCATTCAAGTTTGATTATTTTAATTTAATTAGAGCATCATACTTTGATTTGATTTTAATATGGTATCATAATTTAATTTGATTATAGTTATAACGTTATACTATGCTATATTGCTATTAACGTCAATTTATATCGTATTTGTATGGGTTTTGATCCTATTAGTGTCAAGTAAGTTCGAGTAGGGTTTATTAAATTTCCAATTGGGTTGGGTTGACCCGAATCCATTTTAGGCGGATGTCACAGTCTCCCCTACTTTAGGAAATTTCGTCCCGAAATTTAAGAAGAGAGTACCTTAAGAGAAAAGCTGCGGGTATTTGGTACGCATATGATCCTCACGCTCCCATGTATACTCGGGTCCACGTGCCGACTGCCACCTGAACTTGACAAGGGGAATGCGACTTCTTTTGAATTGCATTTCCTTCCGGTCGGCAATTTCCAAGGGTTTCTCGATAAATTGCATTGTCTCGTCGATTTCGATATCCTCGAGAGGATCATGAAGGTTCTCATCTGCTAAACACTTCTTGAGGTTGGCTAAATGAAATACTGGGTGAACTTTCTTAAGCTCTGTTGGTAGATCCAACTCGTAGGCTACTGGTCTGATCCTTTTCAGGATCTTAAACGGGCCTACGTAGCGTGGTGCCAATTTACCCTTGCGTCCAAATCGAACCACACCTTTCCATGGGGACACTTTTAACATGACCATGTCACCCACGGTAAATTCAAGCGGTTTGCGTCGCTTGTCGGCGTAACTCTTTTGTCGGCTACGAGCTGTGAGAAGGTTATTGCGAATCTGAGTGATTTTGTCGGTTGTTTCCTGGAAAAGCTCAGGACCAACGATTGGAGAATCCACTGTTGCGCGAATTACATGGGACTCGCCAATTTCATGCCAGCAAATAGGAGATCGGCATTTACGGCCATATAATGCCTCAAATGGTGGCATCCCGATGCTAGAATGATAACTGTTATTATAGGAGAATTCCACCAACGGTAAATAAGAGTCCCAGTTTCCTCCGAAATCTAAGACACACGCCCTCAACATATATTCGAGTGTTTGAATTGTCCTCTCAGATTGACCATCGGTCTGAGGATGATAGGCGGTACTGAGATCGAGACGGGTTCCCATGGCTTCTTGAAGTGATTGCCAGAACCGAGAGAGAAATCTCCCATCACGATCTGAGATGATGCTGAGAGGGATGCCATGCCGACTAACTATCTCGTCGATGTAAATCCGAGCAAGTTGTTCGACCTTGAAATGTTGACGGATGGGAAGGAAGTGAGCAGATTTAGTCAAACGGTCAATGATTACCCAAATGCTGTCATGTCCCTTTGTGGTACGGGGAAGTTTGGTTACGAAATCCATGGTGATCGCTTCCCATTTCCACTCAGGGATTACCGGTTGGACCAATAGTCCAGAGGGTCGTTGATGTTCTGCTTTGACCCTGGAACATGTAAGACATTTGGCTACGAATAAAGCAATATCCTTTTTCATTCCCGACCACCAATAATTGGTTCTCAAGCCATGATACATCTTTTCAGCACCAGGATGAATGGAATATCGACTTTTATGGATTTCTTCCATCAGGAATGTACGAAGATTGTCGCGATCTGGGATCCAGATGCGATCTTGATAATAGAAAATACCATCAGATTTAGATTCTAACTCCCCATCAATTCCCGTGGGCATGTCATTTTCGGTAATTTCCGAGTGTTGGGCTCCTCGAATTCGGTCACTGAGATTGGACAAGATAGGAGAACATATTAAATGAAATGCTTTGACATGTTCTTTTCGGCTTAACGCATCGGCTACGACGTTCGCCTTGCCCGGATGATAGCGTATTTCACACTCTTAATCATTTAGGAGTTCGACCCATCGTGTTTGCCTCATATTGAGTTCCTTTTGATTAAGAATATGTTGCAAGCTCTTATGGTCGGTGAAAATTACGCATTTAGTGCCGTAAAGGTAATGCGTCCAAATTTTAAGAGCAAAAACCACGGCACCGAGCTCCAAATCATGAGTCGTATAATTCCTTTCGTGGATTTTGAGTTTTCGCGATGCGTAAGCTATAACCTTTCCCCTTTGCATCAAAACAAAACCTAGACCGAGATTGGAGGCATCGCAGTATACCACGAAATCTTCGGATCCTTCAGGGAGTGTAAGAATCGGAGCGTCACACAGTCTTTGTTTAAGGGTTTGGAAAGCGTCTTCCTGCTTGGGTCCCCAATCAAATGGCGTACCCTTGCAAGTGAGAAAAGTAAGCGGTAAAGCGATCTTTGAGAAATTTGAAATGAAACGCCGGTAATAGCCAGCTAAACCGAGGAATGACCGAATTTCCTTGGGGGTATGTGGGGCTTTCCAATTCTTAACTGCTTCAACTTTTGCGGGATCGACTAAAATACCCTTGTCACTTACAATATGACCGAGGAATTGTACCTCATTTAACCAAAACTCGCATTTCGAAAATTTGGCATAGAGATGATTTCCTTGCAATGTTTGGAGAGTTAGACGAAGGTGTCTTTCGTGGTCTGCCTTTGTCTTGGAGTAAATGAGGATGTCATCAATAAAGACGATAACAAAATGGTCGAGATAAGGTTTACATACCCGATTCATCAAGTCCATGAATGCGGCAGGGGCATTCGTTAGGCCAAAAGGCATAACGGTGAACTCGTAATGACCATACCGGGTTCGGAAAGTGGTTTTGGGGATGTCTTCTTCCCGTACTCGAAGTTGGTGATAACCCGAGCGGAGGTCGATTTTTGAGAAGCATGAAGCTCCTTGAAGCTGATCAAAAAGGTCGTCGATCCGAGGTAACGGATATCGGTTCTTGATGGTCAATTTATTTAACTCCCGATAATCGATACACATACGAAACGAACCATCTTTCTTTTTGATGAAGAGAACCGGGGCTCCCCAGGGTGAAGTACTAGGGCGGATAAATCCCTTATCGGTTAATTCTTGGAGCTGACTTGCCAATTCTTGCATCTCGGTTGGAGCCAACCGATATGGAGACTTGGCTATGGGAGCAGCCTCAGGAACGAGATCGATGCGGAACTCTAGCTCACGCACTGGAGGGAGTCCAGATACGTCATCGGGAAAGATGTCGAGAAAGTCTCGTACAATCGGAATATCTTCGATCTTCTTTTCTTTGGCCTTTGTTTCCACCACATGGGCTAAGAAAGCCTTGTATTCTTTACGTATATATGATCGAGCTTGAGTACATGTCATAAGGCTAAGCTTTTTCGAATAAGTCTCGCCATAAATACGAAGACTTTGACCGTCGGTGAGAGGAATACGAATGAACTTCTCGTAACATACTATTTCAGCATGGTTTTGGTATAGCCAATCCATTCCTACGATGATGTCGAAGCTACCAAGTTCCATAGGAACTAAATTGATGGAAAATTTATGACCGCTAAAATCGAAAGTGCAATCTCGGATGACTGCATTGAGTGAAACGTATTTTCCATTGGCGACTTCTACGGTAAAGTACTCATTAAGAATCGTACGAGGTGTGTGAAGTATGGGCTCAAATTCCAAAGACACAAAACTTTTATCGGCACCTGAATCAAAAAGTACTGACGCGTAGCAGTCATTTATGAGAAACGTACCATTTACGACCTTGTTATCAGTCTGTGCTTGAGTTGCGGTAATGACAAAGGCTCGGCCTTTGGGAGCTGGAACCTGCATTGTTGGATTTGCCTGGGCTTGAGTGTTGATGATATTGACGAGCCTAGGACATGCGTTTCTGAAATGGGTGGGGTCACCACAGTTGAAGCATGTTCCAGTTGGATACCGGGTTTGTGTTTGCTGATTTGAGGGTAGAGCAAATGGTCGCTGAGTTTTTGGTACCCGGCATGTGTCCGCCAAGTGGCCATAGCGACCACAAGTCGTACAAAGGCGACACGGGCTGGTGGTCATATGGTGATAGTTACAGTGGTTACAGAGGGGGTGAGGTCCAGTATACGACTTTTTGTTTGGTTGGGCTTGTGGGGTGACTTGGAGATAGGAGTGGTAGGGGTAATAACAGCATGGTTGTGGTGATGGCTTTTCCGCTTCTTTTTGTCGTGTCGGTGTAAGGACTCGGACTTGACAATTAGGGGAGTCTCAAGGGTCGGATTTTCAGTAGGCATCTTTAAACCCTTGTATGGGAGGACACCATCGTTCACATTGTCCTCGTTGAGTTGACCTGCTATTTCAATAGCGGATTCCAGGGTAGATGGCCTGCTGCTGGTCACCGAATCATGGATCTGGCGCGGTAACCCTTTGATGTAGCGGCATATTGCAGTTTTCATAGGTTGAACCATGTGAGTTAGGAGTCTTGAGAGATCATGGAATCTATTTGTGTAGGTCGTGTTGTCGCCTCCCACCTGTTTCAGATTCCAGAATTCCTCCTCGAGAGTTTGCAATTCGCTGTCAGGGCAGAACTTTTCCATCATGCGTTCCTTTAGTGTTGACCAGGTCATTCCCAAGGCAACAGCATCTCCTTTTGCCCGTTTTTCTAGGTTCCACCAGGTGAGAGCATGACCTTGGAGGCACCCTGTGGCGTGACGGACCATCAGGTCCTCAAGACACTCGCTATGGATGAAAGTACTCTCCATTTCTTCGATCCATGTAAGGAGTGCGGTGGAACCATCGATGCCTTTGAAGTAAGGCGGGTTGCAGTTACGAAAGTGCTTAAACGAGAAACGAGGAGTGGTTGTTGTAGCTTGCGGCTGAAGAGCTTGAAGTTGGGTTGCAATTGTTGGGATGACGTTTGCTACCTCCTTAGCGATAAGGGCGGCTAGCCTTCGGTTGCTGCGAGCAGCGTATGGCGGTCGTAATGCCATCTATGAGAAACACGCATATGGACTTGTGAGTTATTTGTAAATTGATTATGGAAATTAAGTTTGTAGACATTGTTGGGTAAAATGATTGTAAAACGCTTGTTGGGCCATTGTTAGGAGTGTTGGGCACCTTTTGGGCTTTCCATGGGTACTAAATGTGAAGCATGTAGCACTTGCGTGGGCCCCCATAATACTAAGTTTTCACATGTTTTTCCCACTTCTAGGCCCATTAGGGAACTTAATAGTCCAATGAGTTGGCCATTTTGGAGTGTATCCTTTCGGATACGTTTGATAAGGTCGGGTATTTTGATGGCTCAAAAGTAATGTGAATGACGCGCTTTGGCCTATAGGTTTGGGAACTGTCGCCTTTGGTCCCCAGGTAAGCAAACTGGTCCCTCGGTTGATTGGGATGTATACGAATGCTTGCCTAGTCAGGACTTTCGGGCTACCGGCACCTCCCCCTTCCAGTTACTACGCGTCCATTACTATGATCCTACCCAACTAGAGTGGATGACTTTGAATTTCCTATGAGCTCTAAGGAATATATATGTATATACAAATTTTTTTTTTGAAACCACTTGAGTATGTGTGTGATTTTCAGAGAAAGAGGAGAAAATTTACAAGTGTATGCACACATATAAGTGTTAGGAGTAATACGTAAGCACATAAGGGAGCAATTAGCACACAAATGTATTCTTAGAATTTTCTAAGTGCGAATTGCATGCAGTTGTGTGTGCATTTTATAAACTAGCATATGAGAGGACCCTAGAGGCTATAGACTAGGTCAAGGCAATTAACCTAATTCCCTATAGTCAAGGGCTCTGATACCAATCTGTCACACCCCGATCCTTGGCGGAATCGATCAAGGCGTGATACATTGTTCAAAGTCTCATGACAACTATGTTATAATATGATTAGATTCAATTAAGTACTAAGTATGCAAACAAGATCCACAACATACAAATACAAATCCAAATACAAACAACATTTATTACATCAAATTTAGATAATCTTGTGGGTTTCTAAGGTACACCCTACTTTTCATCAACTTCATTCTTCAAATCTGCATCATGGGTAAAAACAGGTCAACTACGAGAGTTGGTGAGTAATCTAGTTTTATTAAAGAAAATTATGAGTTTGAAAATTTTATTATTTGAAATGCGTTTTCTTTTGAAGTCGGCAAGCAAGTGTTATTGAGATAACGGTTTATAAATCAAAAATTGATTAACACATGATAACAACAACAATAAGTCCTCACCCTATATATACATATATATATATATATATATATATATATATATATATATATATATATATATATATATATATATATATATATATATATATATATATATATATATATATATATATATATATATAGGATGGAGCATCTAATCATCATACACACTCAACCACGTGCGATCAATCACCTTAGCGTCCCAAGGCGGGGTGGTCAACCCGATAGCGCTATTATTGTCCATAACGTACCTCAAGAATACGGGCATAGTCATGGAGATTAGACTAAAAATGATAATGCACTACAAGTACATGTAGCGTAAACAAACAATAATTATACAAATAATGATTCAAGTATAAATGTCCCAACAATGTATGAATTGTGATAAAATAATAAAATGAAGTTGAAAACATATTAGAACCACATGATACACCCCAAAAGTATTGAAAATTATAAAATATGGGGTAGATTACTCACATTAGTCCAATAAGGAATGCGCGTGTTGTACGATAGACGGCTCGAGTCAAAATGTCGTAGAACCTAATATAATTAATAGTTTTGGCTTAGGAATCGATAAACGAGAATATAGTATTAATAAAAATAATTAGACACATATTCTTATATTAGATGAATTAACAATAATCCAAATTTTGTTTTGAATATTAATGTATTCATATGTTAAATGAATTTTAAATTGAATTAATTACTTTGCTTAATTAATTTATATTTTCACTTTAGGCTAGATTTTAATAATTTCTTATTAAAATAATAACTAGTCAAATTATAAGTATTTACAGATTTTATATATTATAAACAATTATTTATATGAAATAATCATTAAAAATGCATTTTTACATGCTTAGATATTTAGGAAAATGGTTTTAAATACTAAAAAGTAATGAAACATTCTAAAATTATCATAAAATCATTATTTCGTAAAATAGTAATTACTGTAAAATTTTCATATTTTTCTTAACTGCTTTAGTATTTATTTAGTATTTTAATAATTAAACCACAACAAATTTCGGGAAAAATAATAAATTATTCCCAAAAATTCTGGAAAATTAACCATAGTTTTCTAACATTATATTGAGTCTACTGTAAATATTGTGGATATTTTGGACTATGGTAAGTATTTCTTATGTTTTTCATTATTAACTAATCAATAAAATCATAAATAATAGGAAAATATTAAGAGAAATTCATTAGACTTTTTATTTATGATTAACATGTTATATAAGATATTCTGATAAGGTTTTATAATTTTTGGACATGTGTAGCTATTTATTATCAATTTAAACCATTAAATAATCATTAAATCAGAAAAAATAAGAAAACATTCTTACAAAAATATGTAAACTTTATCATGGAGTCTTTAAAATGTTAATAAGGTGCGAAAAATATAAAATCTAGTTTTTAACATACATAACGGTATTTTGTAATTTATTTATCTACAACAAAATAAATTACAAAATAAGCATCAAACATAATATAAATGCATGAAACTTTATAAATCCACTTTACTCAATATATGGGTTGTTCCACAAGTTTCCCAGAATTTATTGACTGCAAAAAGTATTTTATGTGAATTATTGCCCTATTTTATTGCAATAATTATAGTAATTCAATAAAAATAAGTTATTTTCTGAAAATTTCCAGAACTTCTTATTTTATTGATGGGATCCTGAGAAAAATCAGGTTTATGCATAAAATGAGTTTTAGATAGTTTGGTGGATTTAATTTGTTTTATTCATAAATTTGAGACTTTTAACAACATACCTTGATGAATGCTTCAAGAGGGATGGAGATTTGAGTATGAGAGATTGTTCTTGGCTAGAAAATTGATATTTCTTGGAAAAATTTCGAGATTGAGAGTGAGAGAAAGAATAGAGAGGGTTTGAGTGGTGATGAGAATAATGTGTTGGGAGAAAAATGAAAAGAAAGATGATGGGAGGTGTGAGTGGGAGACAATGGGAATAACTTTTGGATTTTGGTGGTCTTCATAATTTCCCACTAGCACAAGCATCTCTATGTAATACACTAACTAATATAAAAATTTTATAAAATTTAATGTAGAGTTTATAAAAATAGAGTTTTATAAAAAATAGGTTATTATTTGATTATAACAATCTACTTTGATTTGAAGTTTAATTATAGCATTCAAGTTTGATTCTTTTAATTTAATTAGAGCATCATACTTTGATTTGATTTTAATATGGTATCATAATTTAATTTGATTATAGTTATAACGTTAGACTATGCTATATTGCTATTAACGTCAATTTATATCGTACTTGTATGAGTTTTGATCCTATTAGCGTCAAGTAAGTTCGAGTAGGGTTTATTAAATTTCCAATTGGGTTGGGTTGACCCGAATCCATTTTAGGCGGATGTCACACCCGACGCCGGATTTGGGGATGGATCCAATTTCCTGTCCTTTTTTGGAATCGTTGATATGTTATGTTACGATGGCTTCGGATGAGAGAGGGTGGTCGAAGCCTTCGGAGTATCTTTTTGATAGGCGCCTTCACAGCGCCCTTAACTAAACTAATCTAATCGCAAGTCAACAGGATTCTTTACTTCATTTGTTTTGTCAATGTGAAACTGCGTCTCAGGAGCCGGACGACGAAGCCTCCTCCTCAGATAAAGATGTCTCCGACGCAACTCTCTTGATGGCATGTTCAAGCGAGTTTATGAATGAATGAAATCAGTTTTTCCAATTAAATCAGCCAGCAGATTCCTTTATGTCTTCTGTGGGCTCGTCTGTTCACCAAACACGCAAAATCAGAATTTCAGAAAAAGAAAATCAAGAACGGAGGTCGTGAAGCAAACACACACACATCGACTTTGTGTGTGCGTGTGCGATTCTTGTAATCGAGAGAGAGGAACGATGAGATCAAGTAGCAATCGTGTAAGAGGGTGCATGTATGTTTGAATCGAAAACCACAGGAGACAGACTCGTTAGAGGGGCAGCGGGAATGACCATCAGAGAATATGGGTCTGATGTCGGACCTACTCGCCCGAAATAAGGGAATCGATGGTGAATCAGAGATAGAAAGAGACAGACGAGTTCGACTTCGGCTTTTGTGGTTTAAGAGTTCCTCATCATACCTGAAGCAGAAATCAACGCAGCAGCGTTTTCTTGCTATGGGAGAGGTACGACGGCGGCAGCAAGCCACCGAAGCTGCTGCGGTGGCCGGCGGTGATCGGTGACAGTGGGGATGTAGCCTCAAGTCCGATTTTTACTAAGAAAAGTCAGAAAAACCATGGTTTCAAGTTTCTGGATAGATTTAGTTGAAAGGAATGGGCTGATTTTTATGAACCCTAGTTACCAAAACTCGAAAATGCCTTCATGCATGTGGAAATTTGGCATTGATTTGCGATTTTGATCATAGATTAAACAAGGAATTCGTATAAAGAGGCAAGAACACCCAAATTTCAGATTTTTGGTTCAATCTCAAGTATTATTGGATGGTAAAAGTTTGGTTTTTGGAAGCCTAGTTTGTTAAATCCAAATTGGTTAATGCATGTGGGATTTGAGCATGGGTTTTTGATTTCTATTATTTGTTTGAGTTCACAATACATATGGAACGAAAGTATTGAATGATGTTTGGTTTGGATAGTTGAATGCATGCTTGATAATGGCTTAATTCCACCCTTTATGGGACGAATTTGGTATTTGCAAAAATAGTGTTTAAAAGAATGTAAAAACTTAATTGGAATGATAATTTAAAGTATTGGGAATGTTTTAGTATCACACAAATGGAAAATAATATTTCTTATGACAATTTCTTTATTTAGAAACTTTAATTATCAAAATTGGCCTAAACGACATAAATGAGTAAAATGAAGGTTACTTTGACGCCTAACCATTAAAGTGAGTTAAAAAAGAAGTAAAATTCATAGGTTTCTAGAATAACTTGGTAGAAACCCGAAAAATACCATTTTTTGTCAAAATGGGACAAAAATGGTAAAAATGTCCAAAATTGGTATGGTTTTTTAAGAATCACACTTGGACATTGGAATGGAACTAGATGATGACTAGAAGTAGTTCAAGAATGATTAGACAATTACTATATGTTTAGATGTCTAATAGGGATTGCAAGACGTTTGGAAGCAACGAAAGACTAGAGTTGCGTGGATTAGTGTAGCTAGACGTACCTAGCTACTAAGGTGAGTACATGTGGTTTTTTCCCACTATGGGTACATGGAAAATTATTGATAAAGCTTTTATGTGACGTTTTTGAATATTAAATGATGTACAAATCATTTTAGTTACGATATGATTATGAAAGTTTTATAGATGATTTTGAAAGTATCTTTTGGCTTCAAGCCATAATGATTTTGAAAGTATATTTTGGCTTCAAGCCATAATGATTTGAAAGTATGTTTTGGCATTAAGCCATAATGATTTGAAAGTATGTTTTGGCATCAAGCCATAATGTTATGAAAGTATGTTTTGGCATCATGCCATTAATGTTACGAAAGAATGTTTTGGCATTAAGCCTTACATTGTTATGAAAGAATTTTTTGGCATTAAGCCTTATGTTGTTATGAAAGAATGTTTTTGCATGTAGCCTTAATGAGTATTTGAGCAAATTTTTGACAACAAACAAAGTTATGTTTATGAATGACTGGTATTTTGAAGCAAGCAATGTAATGTAATGCAAAGTAATGTGAATGAAATGATAATGTTTGGCCTGGGCAATGATGTTCCCCAAGGGGACTATAGAGGAATCTATTGGGACGGTACCACTCCCTTCGCGAAGTAGATGTGCTAAGCTAATGAGGCCAGGATGGACTGATCAAGTTCTCTCCATTCTGGTATAGACTTGGGGTATCACCAAGAGTGATTAAGGCCCTAAGTATAAAAATCCAATTGTGTTAAGATACCAGTCAAGCTAAAGGAAAGAAAAAAAATTTTATGTCAGTAGTTTTCTTACTCGATTTATTTGAAAGACATTGAAAGCAAAATATCTTTCTATGTTGTTACAAAAGGTTTGACAGCAAGCGTCATTATATGATTGGTTTACAATGGTTTTGAAAATGACTAAGTTATGCTTATAAATGTTTTGTGTCCAAACCCATGTAGCTCACGGGACGTTTTTGTCTTACGTATTTTATTTTATGCCATGTATCCCAGGTTCTAGACACGAGGGGATGGTTTATTTATGTATATGATTATGGGTTAAATGTTATCCCATTTACGAAATAAGAAGATGTATTATTTATAAACTTTTATTATCTAAGTTTTATAAATAATAACAACCCACTAGCACTTTCTTTGTCATCATAAAATCAGCCATATTGGAAGGAAAAGAATGCATTAAGAACTTAAAAGAGGTGGAAGATGCTTTGTGTCTTCTAGCTTTTGATTATAGAAATCAAATGGGACTTTCTTTTAAGCTAGTTGCATGTGCTTTTCTTTTCTTTTTGTGGGTGATATAGTGGACGATTTTGAGGGTGTTATTGTGATCATTCTTGCTTCAAAAATCAGCCAAAATAACTCTCCTTAAGTGCTTAGCAAAATTGGTTTTTGGTTTCACAAGAAAAGGAGTCTTATCTTGCAAGTTGTGGAACTAGCATTCAAGGGTGTTCAAGCTTGTGGTGGATCAACTATAGAGGGATTCTAATTTGATTCCTAGCTATCAAAATCATCCAAACCAAACCCAAGAACAAAGGTTATGATCTTGAACTTAATCTATGTTTGTTCTTCATATTATCTCTACATGCATGTAGCATGATCCTCTTGAAAATGGAATTTGTGTTCATGATTTTTTGCCTCCGTTGCAAACTCTTGTTTTTGAAACTAATTACATGAACTATGATTTCCATCAATTAAGCTTTTATTATCTAAGTTTTATAAATAATAACAACCCACTAGCACTTCATTTGTCATCATAAAATCAGCCATATTGGAAGGAAAAGAATGCATTAAGAACTTAAAAGAGGTGGAAGATGCTTTGTGTCTTCTAGCTTTTGATTATAGAAATCAAATGGGACTTTCTTTTAAGCTAGTTGCATGTGCTTTTCTTTCTCTTTTGTGGGTGATATAGTGGACGAATTTGAGGTGATGTTTGTGATCATTATTGCTTCAAAAATCAGCCAAAGAAACTCTCTAAAAGCTCTCTTGATAGTTAGCAAAAATTAGATTTTTGTTTCACAAGAAAAGGAGTTCTAACTTGCAAGTTGTGGAACTAGCATTCAAGGGTGTTCAAGCTTGTGGTGGATCAACTATAGAGGGATTCTAATTTGATTCCTAGCTATCAAAATCATCCAAACCAAACCCAAGAACAAAGGTTATGATCTTGAACTTAATCTATGTTTGTTCTTCATCTTATCTCTACATGCATGTAGCATGATCCTCTTGAAAATGGAATTTGTGTTCATGATTTTATGCTTCCGTTGCAAACTCATGTTTTTGAAACTAATTACATGAACTATGATTTCCAACAATTGGTATCAGAGCCATGGCTATATTGCATGTTTAGATAATAAGTTTATTTGGATAAACTTGGTTTTTGGAAGCCATGAATGTTCATCTTCTTGAATGAAAGTTTCATGCATGGCTTCTTTGGCAACATGCAAGTATATAATCTATGATTTTATGTAACCAACTATATTTTAAGTATGCATGCATTTGGTTACATAGATGTTGCCTTAGAAAAACAAAGTGTTGATTTTCTTATGATTTTATGTGATAAAATGGTGCATAAACAAGCCAAGGACCATATGATGCATGTTTTGTGTTTATATTCGATATGGTTGTAATCTATTCATTTATTCAAATGGTTTGTAATAATAATTAGTTATTTCCTTCTTAATATTCCTTTTGTAAATATTAGAATAGTTGTATTTTATTTATTTCACAAAATGTAACAAGAGAAGGAAGTAAAAGTCCAAAAGAAGATTGCACCCAACAGCAGCACTTTCTGAAGAGCTGCTGTCCAGATTTCGAAATTGTTTAGAAAGGTTTTAAAAAATTCATATCTTGGTCATTTGGTGATATAATTGTTGGTAACTTTAATATCTAGTATATACATTAAGTTTCAACAAGTATTAGCATCAATATGGCCAAGAATGAATTGAAAAATGCTACAAAAAAACACAAAAAACTCTTCCTGCTGCCCCTGCCTGTCGCAAGTTTCATGGGGCCAGAAGAAAAATCATATCTCACTCTATGATGTCAAGAAATGGTGGTTCAAGTGTCATTTGGTGATATAAGAAGCTTGGCAAAATTTTAGCCAAATCGAAGATCATTTGGTTGAGTTTTTGTCACCCTTTTGTCCCTAGGTTTGGACTTGATATTTCATGTATGGCTCACATGAAATATCAACTTAGTTGGCTTGTGTTTATGCACCCATGCATGCTTGTGATGATTGAATGTTTTGTTATGTTATGTTGTGGTTGAAAATAAGTTTTTGCATGCTAGACAACCTAGATAATTAAACATAATCATCAAGGAGTTTGTATTTTCAAAAGTTGACAATTAAAACATAAGATGTGATAAATTTGGTTTTATTAAAATGGGTTTTGTTTTAAAACCTATTAAGTCAAGTTTTGAAAATGATTGAAACAAGAAATAAAATGGAGATTTTATAAACTCTTACAAACTCCAACCCTAAGTAATAATGGTAATTATTTAGGATTATAAATTGGTTCTAATATATGTGATCAAACTCAAACTTAATATTGGATATTAATTGTAATCTTGAACACAAACAAAGAATCAATAAAATGGAGATTTTATGATTTAGGAACCAATTAACAAAATAAGATTTAATGGTACCATGTTCATTAGATGCATGCAATCTACATGATACCATATGTTTTTCAAAATTAGAATTGTAAAACATTCAAATCCCTTATGAAATACGAATCTATGCCGTCCTTCTTAAAGACACTCATGTATCACTTGTATTTCCTTGTGGGATAAAGGATACCTAACCACTTGGAGTCTTCTTGTGATACAAGAAGTAGTTTTGCAATATTGATGGGATAAAGGACACCTAACCATCAATAGTTGACAAAACTACACGTCCGTTTAAGTAGGATGATTCGTTTGGAAATCTCTTGTGATAAAGGTCACCTAAGCATTAGAAATCCAAGGCATAGATGGGATCAAACATGCCAAACTTATAAATGTTATAATGGGATCCCATAAATCTAGAAATTATATTTGGATATAATTGGTAAACCGTTACCTACCTTGTTGATTCGAATAGGCGGGATAAAGGATACCTAACCACTTATTCGTGATGCAACTTGGATTCTAGACCTTAATTAATTAAAGTTTATGAAACAAGAAAGGGTATTAATTATTAAGGACTTAATATCATAATTTACTAAATAGAACCTTGTTAAAATTTTGTAGATGGCACCAAACAACACACACTCGGCTCCTAACAAAGCCTCACTACGGTCTCTCCTTGAAGGAGAAAAACTTAACCATACCAACTTCTTGGATTGGTACCGTAGTGTGAGAATTGTTCTCAAACAAGAAAAGAAAGAATATGTTCTCAATGAACCACTTCCTGAAGAGCCCCCTGCCATTCCTAAGCCCGCACACGATGCATGGCTTAAAAAAATGGATGATTCCATCGATGCATCATGCCTCATGTTGGCAACCATGATTCCTGACCTTCAGAAGGATTTGGAGAATCATTCAGCCTATGACATGATTCATCAACTAAAGGAAATGTTCCAACAACTTGCAAGAACGGAAAGGTTTGAAACTGTTCGGGCTTTCCATGCTTGCAAGATGGAGGATGGGTAGTCGGTAAGCTCTTATGTGCTCAAAATGAAGAGTCACATTGATCATTTGGCACGTCTTGGAGTTGTGATGCCCGATGAGCTAGCAACGGATATGATCCTTAACTCCTTAACAAAGTCCTTTGATCCTTTCGTCATGAATTATAACATGAATGGTTTAAACAAGACAATCCCGGAATTACATGGGATGCTAATTACCGGTGAAAAGAATCTGCCTAAGAAAACCACTCAAGTTCTCATGATCAAGGAAGGTGGCACAAAGAGAACTAGACCCGAACACCCCAACAACTCCAAGGGAAAGGGAAAGGCAAAGGTTGTCAAAGGAAAGGGCAAGAAAGTTGTCCAATCATCCCGTCCGCCCAAGAAGAAGGAAAAAGTTGCCAAAGAAGACGCGTGCTTCGAATGTGGCAAGGTTGGGCATTGGAAGAGAAATTGCCCTACCTATCTTGCGGAGTTGAAGAAGAAGAATGCCGGTGAAGGCACTTCAGGTATCTATGTGATAGACCTAGAACTTTATAATTTATCTCCTAACACATGGGTATTTGATACTGGTTATGGAACTCACATATGTAATATGTTGCAGGGGTTCAAAAGGAGTAGGCGACTGAAGGCAAATGAGGTAGTACTTCGGGTTGGAAACAATGCAAGGGTTGCGGTGGATTCAATTGGAAGTTTTGATTTATTACTACCTAATGGCTTGTGTATGACATTGTTGAATGTTTACTATGTTCCTAGCTTGACTAGGAATATTATTTCGGTTGCTAAATTAAGACAATGTGGATTTGATCTTTCCTTTATGAATGATGATATTTGTGTTTACAAAAATAATTTATTCTATTTTGAGGCTAGGCCTTTAAATGGAATTTATGAAGTAAACCTTGATGAAAAGACTAACCAAGGCTCTTTATACCACACTTTCACCAAGAAACCCAAATTTGATTTGAGTCAAACCTATCTATGGCATTGTCGCCTTGGGCATATAAACAAGAATCGCATATCCCAACTTCAAAAGAGTGGACTTTTGAAAGCAAATGAGAATGACTCATTTGATATATGTGAATCTTGTTTACATGGCAAGATGACTAAAGCTCCTTTCTCCGGAACCAATGCGAGAGCAAAGGACTTGTTAGGAATCAAACATACGGATGTATGTGGTCCTTTCAAGCCAATGACTAGATATGGTGAAAGATATTTCATCACCTTCACTGACGACTTTAGTCGTTTTGGATATGTTTATTTAATTAAACATAAACATGAGGCGTTTGAAATGTTCAAAACGTTTCAAAGTGAAGTGGAAAATCAACTCAACAAAACAATTAAAGTTCTTCGTTCTGATAGAGGAGGTGAGTACTTAAGTACAAACTTTATGGATCATCTTAAGACTTGTGGAATTGTTTCACAACTTACTCCTCCTGGAACACCACAACATAATGGTGTGTCTGAGAGGCGGAACCGAACACTATTGGATATGGTTCGATCCATGATGAGTAGAAGTACTCTACCTTTATCATTTTGGGGTTATGCTTTACAAACAGCTGCTCGTCTCCTAAACATGGCACCTACTAAGAAGGTAGATAAAACGCCTTATGAGATATGGCATGGAAGGGTTCCATCTTTATCCTATCTCAAGGTATGGGGTTGTGAAGCTTATGTTAGACAAGAAGCTTCAAACAAATTAGAACCCCGTTCAACTAAATGTATCTTTGTAGGGTATCCGAAAGATTATCTTGGATACTATTTCTACAATCCAATCGAGAATAAAATATTTATTTCTCGAAAAGCTGAATTCCTAGAAAACAAGTTTCTGATGGAAGAGGCTAGTGGGAGGTTTGTGGAACTTCAGGAACCACAACCTGATACACAAGAAGTTGAATCTAGCATTCAACAAGAAATTGTTGAACCTGAACAAACGGTTGATCAGGAACAAATTGTAACACAAAGTGTTCGCAAATCTGGTAGGGTTCGAATTGAACCAGAAAGGTATGGTTACCTTTTGATGGAAGAGGAATGTTATACGATAGATTCTGATGAACCCGTCAACTATCAGAGTGCAATATCAGATCCTGAATCTGATAAATGGCTTGAGGCCATGAACACTGAGATGCAATCCATGCACGATAATCAAGTTTGGAACTTGGTTAATCTTCCCACCAATTGTAAGACTGTTGGGAACAAATGGGTTTTCAAGAAGAAAATCGACGTGGATGGAAATGTTCACACTTTTAAGGCTAGACTTGTCGCTAAAGGATACTCACAAACTCATGGTATTGACTATGATGAGACCTTTTCTCCAGTGGCAATGATCAAGTCGATTAGGATACTTTTTGCCATAGCCGCGTACTATGATTATGACATATGGCAAATGGATGTCAAGACCGCTTTCCTTAATGGACACTTATTGGAAGATGTCTATATGGATCAACCTGAAGGTTTTGTCGATCCCAAGCATCCAAACAAAGTGTGCAAGCTTAAAAGATCTATCTATGGATTAAAGCAAGCATCTCGAACATGGAACATCCGTTTTGATGAAAAAATTACGAGTTTTGGATTCATTAAAAATGAGGATGACTCCTGTGTTTACAAGAAAGCTAGTGGGAGCATTGTCATAATCCTAGTATTGTATGTAGATGACATACTTTTATTTGGAAATGACATCCCAACCTTAAAAGGTGTCAAAGCGTTCCTTGAGAGTTGTTTCTCAATGAAGGATCTAGGGGAAGCTGCTTATGTATTAGGCATAAAGATATATAGAGATAGATCTAAAAGACTTATTGGTCTTAGCCAAAGTGTATATATTGATAAAATCTTGAAAAGGTTCAAGATGCAAGACTCCAAAAGAGGATTCTTGCCAATACCGCATGGCACCATCCTAAGCAAGTCTCAGTGCCCAAACACTAGGACTGAACTTGAAAGGATGAAACATGTCCCATATGCTTCGGCAATTGGGTCCATCATGTATGCCATGTTATGCACTAGGCCCGACGTCTCATGTGCCTTGAGTATGACTAGTAGGTATCAACAGAACCCAGGTGAAGCCCACTGGACTGCTGTAAAGAACATTCTTAAGTACTTGAGAAGAACTAAAGATATATTCTTAGTTTACGGCGGTTTGGAAGAAAGCTTAAAGGTAAAGGGTTACACTGACGCAAGCTTCCAAACAGATAGGGACGATTCGAAATCTCAATCTGGGTATGTCTTTATTTTAAATGGAGGAGCCGTGTCTTGGAAGAGTTCTAAACAAGAAGTGATTGCATAATCCACTACAGAATCAGAGTATGTTGCTGCTTCGGAAGCTACTCAAGAAGCTGTATGGATGATAAAGTTCATAGAAGATCTAGGGGTTGTTCCTTCCATTCGGGACCCTATAGAAATCTTCTATGACAATCTAGGTGCTATAGCTCAAGCAAAGGAACCTAGATTGCATCAAAAGACCAAACACATTCACCGAAGGTATAACTACATTAGACATGAAGTTAAGAATGGTGAAATAAGTATTCACAAGGTTCATACAGATCAGAATTTGGCAGACCCATTCACGAAGCCTTTACCCCAAACTAAGCATGAAAGTCATGCTAAGGGTATAGGACTCCGTTTTTCTAATGAATGGATTTGATTTGTGTTTAGTGTTTTATGAATATGAACTTATGTAAACGACAATAATTATGTAATATATGTGACGTGATGTTTCATTCATAATTTTGTGTTTTATTAGCATGTTTAATCCTTGAATAATTTAGTTATTCTAAACATCCATAGTCGATCATAGTTGTGGGAGCAATTATGAAGTAAGACTAATATGAATTGGATTGGTTGACTTTTATGGGTAAAAGTAGCAAAAGGTTGCAACCAAATTCATAGGTACTTGTCAGTGAACAAGTATTGGACTTGACCCGTTTCAAGATCACTCCATGGATCATTATCATAAGTGATTCTTGAATAAAGGTATTATCATTGTATCCTTTGACCTGAGATACATATTTGGGACTCAAGTGTAGAGTGTACTATGCTTTGATATGGTTCACTGTTGTTCTTGAAATACAGACAACCATAAAGGCCATACTCATGCATAGTACTAACTATATGAGGGGCGTATGTAGTCAAGACGGGATTTGTTCCTCTTATGTGTTGAGAGTTAGACATCTAAGGCGCCTGATTGAAAGTTGAACATAAAATGAGAATGATTAAGATCCATGTCTCATGTTCAACAAGATGTCTGTGACAAAGGGATAATTGATAGATAACCTTATACATCAATTAGAGCCTCGTGTTTTCTGAAGAATTGAATGTTGTTGAATGGCACAATGTCATGTGTTATTGGGGGCAGTGAAATGTTGCTAGACGTTCATCACTGTCGATATCATTCTATAATGCAACCTTGTGCAAGTGGGAGATTGTTAGTTCTATATGCCCAAGGATGATCATAAAATGATATTACTAATAATACATGATCCTATAGGGTCACACCAACAACAAGTTTGACACAAATTGATCATTTAGAACGTTAAATTTGATTTAACATCAAATGATACTAAACTTGCAATTTAATCTTGTAGGTTATTATTATTTGAGGTAAATAATAATAACTACAAAATTAAAGGTTGATTAGTAATTCTTATGTGATGAATTAATTAAGTGTAACAATTAGATTGTTTAAATTCTTAAACGATTTAATTGATTTATAAGTAAGCCTTTTATTTAATTTAATTGGTAAATTAAATAAAATATATATATATATATATATATATATTGTTATACATATGTATATATATATATATATATATATATATATATATATATATATATATATATATATATATATATATATATATAATTATACAATTAAGATTGTATATTTAGATGGTTTATTTATGTATATGATTATGGGTTAAATAAAATCCCATTTAAGAAATAAGAAGATGTATTATTTATAAGCTTTTATTATCTAAGTTTTATAAATAATAACAACCCACTAGCACTTCATTTGTCATCATAAAATCAGCCATATTGGAAGGAAAAGAATGCATTAAGAACTTAAAAGAGGTGGAAGATGCTTTGTGTCTTCTAGCTTTTGATTATAGAAATCAAATGGGACTTTCTTTTAAGCTAGTTGCATGTGATTTTCTTTCTCTTTTGTGGGTGATATAGTGGACGAATTTGAGGTGATGTTTGTGATCATTCTTGCTTCAAAAATCAGCCAAATAAACTCTCTAAAAGCTCTCTTGATAGTTAGCAAAAATTAGATTTTTGTTTCACAAGAAAAGGAGTTCTAACTTGCAAGTTGTGGAACTAGCATTCAAGGGTGTTCAAGCTTGTGGTGGATTAACTATAGAGGGATTCTAATTTGATTCCTAGCTATCAAAATCATCCAAACCAAACCCAAGAACAAAGGTTATGATCTTGAACTTAATCTATGTTTGTTCTTCATCTTATCTCTACATGCATGTAGCATGATCCTCTTGAAAATGGAATTTGTGTTCATGATTTTATGCTTCCGTTGCAAACTCATGTTTTTGAAACTAATTACATGAACTATGATTTCCAACAGGAAGCACTCTCAATAGAAGATGAAATCCGAAAGGATACTACGTGGCACATTATGAGTCGTTAGTGGAGCGTGTGTGGATTACTAGCACACTAATAGGGACTCACAAAGAGCATGCCAATACAAAGGTACATGGGCCCGGGATTCATCCCGCGGGCATCTCGCAAGAAAGGATATTCGGATTCTCAAAATATGCAAAAATTTGGATTTTGTGAATAGCCTGAAAGATTGCCATTTCAGAAAGGTTTAGACTTCGGATTCTCAAAATGTGCCAAAAGGTTTGGATTTTGTGAGTAGTCCGAAAGAGTCATATAACCGTATCAAAGCCAGTGGGAGTATCGTTGTTATCTCTTATCACTGTATGTTGGTTACATACTGTTTATAGGAAACGTCTCTTATCATTACAAAGTGTAATGACTGGAATTAAGAGATGGTTCGCTGTGGAAGACTTAATAGAGATACAGCGTACTCAAGTGGTTGCAAACATCTATTAGATAGATCAAAATTCTGCCAATATGATCTTGATGAGATTCAAGATGCATAACCCTAGGAAAGGAGATTTCTATCATTGCAAAGTGTGATGACTTGGTATAAAGAAGGTGCAAGATAGTCCCGTAGTTCACAGACATCTATCAGATAGATGAAACTGTCAGTATTAACCTAGCCATTGTAAGCATGATCTTGATAAGATTAAAGATGCATGAGAAAGAGTCTCCGAAAGGAAATATTTTTCGAAAGTCATGACACAAGGATTATAAGATTCCGAAAGGGTTTGGAATAAGATTTGATCGGATTCCACTAGCTTCTTACATCCATCATAAGTGTCATGAACATGTCCCGATGACTTGATGCTTAGAGCATAGTAAGTTGGATTCAGGACATAACATGGCTGAGAATATTGGATGGATTATTTGAACACACGTAACAAAATAATTGGGAAATGATTGGGGTGAATGTTAGTAACAATTTGAAAGGAGTTTTAAATTAGTAATTATTTATATCAGGATGTGGTGCTATAGGACTTCATGGTTAAAGAATTTCGTTGGTATTCTGATGGAGCGCGTGTAGTTCACCGGCACATCATAACACCTCGAAATAGTCTTAGGGTGTAGTCATGTAGACTAAAGACCCCAAGAACCATGGGAAGTCACAGTACACATCACTAGAATAGAGTTGGGAAAGAGAAATACAAAATGACAAATTGAGATATCATCGGAAGAGTGTCCGATTGGATTATCTACAATGAAGTGTATCAATGTAAGACATTTTGGATACATAGAAAGAGTTAAAGGTCATATAGACATAGATATAAAAGGCTTGAATTGAAAGTTTAAAAGAAAAACAAGAAACCGATAATAGTATTATGACAAGATCCGACTTGGTGATTACCTCGTGGAGACTTGGTAATAAGCAGAAGTAGTTGCCAGTCAGATTTTATGTTTCGCTTTCGCATGTTTTACTTCCGAATAATTTAATTATCCAAAAGGTCCACAGTCAATCATACTTTGGGAAGTTAGTATTGAATCATGAATGTCATGAATTGGTTTGTAGATTGTCTAAGGAGTTAGACATAGCAATAGGATTGCTACAACGTTCATGAGTACTTAGAAAATGAAGATTTAAGAACTGGATAAACCCACGCTCAAAAGGTTGCTTCATGTATTATATCACGAGCAATGTTGAGATGATAACATCTTATGATCTTGAAGTGGAGACATATGAGTTATAATTTGCAAGGCAGTTGTTCATTGATAATACGAAAACGCATCGGTAACTCGATGTTATAAAACGTATTGTTGTGAGCGATTTGACTGGTAAAAGATATAAGAATATGAGTCGAAGCTTATTCGTTCCTTGACCCTGATGGGAAACAGATATCTGTAGGCCTCTCGATGATTTTGAAGTTGACTAAAGTGCTTGCCAGCTAGGACTGGATTGATTTGTACAATTAAAAGTCTTATGTCATATGCAAAATCAGAAATCGGGAAACAGAGTATCGGACAAAGATTGATCTCAATCTATGGACAGAACTGACTGGGCCAGAGTTCGGCAGCAGTTTCTTGGAAGCTACAATTTGCTGGTCAATTAGAAGGTTGATTGGCAATTATAGTCATAGACTTATCCAAGTGGGAGACTGTTGGATTAGGTGTCTAAGTCATGACTAATAATTTGTATTTACCTAATTGATAGTAACAAAGTCCATTTGGGTTGCCCTCATAGCTAGAGGTTGAACAGAAAAATCGGGAGAGAGAAAGATTGATTTATTATATGATTAATAAATCAATAGAAATAAAATAAACAGTTTGTTAATATATTATGGAGATAATATATTAATTAGAAATAATTTTATTTAATTAATGATTAATCAGAATTTAATTGGATTAATTTTAGGATTAATTAGATTGATTAAAAGTACGGGGGCCAAACTTGTGGTTGTTCAGTAGTCAGATGGACACGCGCGACATGCGTGTATATGTGTATGCGATACGCGTATGTATCCGCCGGAAAAAGAGATAAGAGATAATGGTTTATCTCAGTTTGAATTCGAAAAGTTTTATCTCTAAGGCTTATCTGATAATTACTTGTAGCCTATAAATAGGGGTCCCTGGCACCCCATTTGAGACGCCACATATATCCCTCCTCCCTCTCTCTGGATTTCAATTTCACCTAGCCCTGGGTGTGACTTCATTTGAGGCAAGGCACTTGCGTTGCTTAGCTTGCAAGAAACAATTAAAGGTTAGGTTTTCTGTTTTATTTCTTTTAACAATTTTTGTTTGGCCTTTAGGAATTAGTTACATGTTCAAAGTTAGAAAACATAGATCTAATCTAGGTTGCATGTGAACTTAGGATTTTAGTTCATAGATTTGGATAAAACTTATCAGAATCGATTGGCATCCCTTGTGGTTGATTTGAAGGTCCACACACATCTGTGTGTATGATATCCAACAGACCTTCACCTCTTTCACAAGTCCATGTGAAAGGTGATTTTGTCATCTTACCGAAAAGACAAGATTCGCATACATCATCCGACTTGAGGTCGAATGATTTCAACACTCCATCCTTTTGGAGTTGGGCGATGCGTTTCTTGTTGATGTGTCCAAGACGACAATGCCACAAGCATGCCTTTTCTACACCATTAGACGAATCAATTTGTAAAACATTATTGCCTAAATTGTCTACGCAAGTTACAGTTTCATACACACCATCACAAGGTAAAGCTTCAAATATAAAAACACCATTTTTATATGCAGAAATTGAACCATTCAAATTATTAAACGAATATCTAAAACCTTGTTTAAACAATACATGAAAAGAAACAATGTTTCGAGCCATATCTGCCGAGTAACAACAATTTATTAAGTCTAAACTAACTTCACTACTGAGTACTAGACTATAAACTTCGATCTTGGTGACAGGTGATGATCGCCTATTTCCCATGATCAGATTTATTCTTCCGTGCTCCACCTCCTTACTTTCTTTTAGGCCTTGCAAATCAGAACAAATGTGAAAACCACATCCTGTATCAAGGACCCAAGAACAAGAAGATGATGAGTTTTTAGAGATAGTGTATATACCTGCTGACGATGGTATCACTTTGCCATCCTTGATGTCCTGCAAGTATTTGGGGCAGCTCCTTTTCCAGTGTCCCTTCTCTTTGCAATAAAAACAGTCGGCCTCTTTGTGGTTCAAGACATGAGGAGTGTCAGAATTGGGCCTGGCTCTCGGACCATTGCTGGATGACCCGGCCTAAGCCTTGCCCTTCTAATTCTGTCTGGGAGGACCTTTCCTCTTTTTTCCTCTTCTCTGCCCAATAGTCATCACAGGAGCGTTGGCGGAAGGTACACCTTTACCCTTTAGTTCGTCTTCTACAGTCTGCAGCATATTATGCAGTTCAGCCAAAGTGGTCTAAGTGTTGTTCAAATGATAGGCCAATATGTACTGATCATAACAACTCGACAATGAGTTAAGGACCATATCAATGGCCAGCTCCTCTTGGATCCGCAAGCTCCTTGTTCATCTCGTATGGCCAGTAGTCCTCGTAAAACCTTTGCAATTCGGGGACCATTGTAGCAACCATGTATCAGGATCAACTTCAATGAGCTCTTTATCAAGTATATACTCTTTCCTCAAATCTTCGAGCCATCTTGATATTTATCATCCAATCGTTGTAGTTCGTGCCATCCAATGTTACTTTGGAGCACAACGAGAGGATCGAAAGTGATGTTGTTGTTAGAGTGGGGTGCGGGTTGGGGAGCAGAAGCATCAGTAGAGGAAGACATCTATAAAAGAATGTAGTTTTAATTAGATATATATTCTTTAATATTAACCCAAGAATAATTATTAAGGCTAGGACCCAACTATATAATTCACAACTTAGAGGAGGGATGTCGTGGTCTAATTGTAAATTTTATAAAAGTAGGTGAATGACGATTCACCAATTCCACCACGGAAGATAATCATATTAAGTGAAATTCCTAGATCTTTAAGATTTATTGAACTGTTCAATAGAATTTTTAATCTTGGACTATGCTCTTCCGTTTGTGACTAGATGCCGAGGATCACAAACAAGACGTGAATAACCATGCAAATTAGCTTGGTAACCTCAATGTCGTTTATCATCTCAATTGATGTGCTGGTAAACCACACACGCTCCATCAAAAATGATAAATTATGAGATACCCTTCACGACTCTTTATTAGTCCCTATTAGTGTGCCGGTAACCCACACACACTCCACTAATGACCAATAAAGTGTGATGTGAAATTTCATGGGTTAGCATGTCTTTCACATTTTTACTGCAATAACAAGATTTGAGATTTTATAAAATGTGTTCTAGTACTTTGATTAATAACATTATACTTTTAATGAGATTAAGCAGTCCTATCAAACCCGTTCTGCTAACGACCCTCCACTGATCAAGGGAGCGGTGGGTGAGAGTGGGCACCCATTTAACCGCCATTTTATAGGTAGTTTTCTTATACCCCCTTATAGACCAGCTTCGTGAATGAGGCATACTAGCGATTTGATTGACCAATTCTAATACATATAGGTATTAACTTTTAATAATAGTATATATATAAGATGTATGTTAAACCTTTTAAAATATTCCTGGTTTATCTATTTAAATTTTCGAAATTAATCTTTTAATTTAAATTTAAATTTAAACCTTAATTGATTTAATATTTATCTTTTAATTAACAATAAATTAAATTAAATTAAATCAGATAGGTATCAACAAATTAATAAAATTAATTTAATCATATCCTTTAACCCACAAAATTTTGAAAACACATAAGGGTTTAAGGTTATCCATTTATTAAATAATCATAGTTACTAAAAATAGAAAACCTTCTAAACCCTAGCAAAATTTTCGCAAATAAGGTGGGGAGGGGATAGGGTTTCGAAAACCCCATCCTAAGAAATCAATTTACACCTATTTAGGGTTTAGATTTAATAAACCCTAAAATCAAGGTAAAAGTATTAGAGCAATTCAAACAGAAAACAACCAAAAGGCTCTAATACCACTTATAGGTTTTATGCAAATCAACAAAACTTAAAACCTAAGTTCACATGCAACCTAATTGGATCTATGTTTTCATTATTTGAACATATAATAAATACCTATAGGCCAATCGAAATTTACTAGAAGAATTGAAAAGAAAATACTAACATTTAGTTCAATCTTTTGGAAACTAGCACCACACGTGTCGTGCCTCAAATGGTTCACACCCAAGCAAGCAATTCGAACAACAGAGAGATTCCAGAGAGTGAGGGTATTGGCGCAGAATGAGGGTGGCCAGGAACCCTTATTTTTAGGTTCTAAGTGGTTACCAGATAAACCTTAGAGATAAACCTTTTTGAATTCAAATGAGATAAACCTTTTATCATTTAATTCAAACTCCTTTTATCCCTTATATAAATCTCGAAATTAAGGATAACTATATCCTTAAAATCGCCACCTTTTAGCTTTCCTAAACTGTCACTACTCAACTATTGAATAATTAAAATTCACCCCTTCACCTTTAATTAATCCAATTAATCACCAAATTAATTCCAATTAATTCCTGATTAATTATTAATTAAATAATACTATTTCTAATTAACATATTATCCACATAATATATTAATAAATTATTTATTTTATTTATATTGATTTATTAATCAGATAATAAATTAATCGATCTCTCTCAAGGTTATTCTATCAACCTGCCAGTTATGAGGGCAACCCAAAAGGACTTTGCTACTATCAATCAAGTAAATACAAATTATTAGTCATGGTTTAGACACCTAATCCAACATTATGATCATCAAGGTGGCCGGGTATCTTCTATGAGAAGTTTCGTCTGTTGGAAGTTGGGCGACTTGGGTAAAGATGAGTGATTGTGAATTCGAGACCGTATGCTTGTGGATACGGTTGGGTCTGTAATATTTTGGTTAGGATGATGGTTTTCGGTTATACCTTTTGTTCGGGTATGACAAAAAATTTGGATGTTGCGGCTCTGTGTTAGGGAATCTTGTGGATTCGATGGTTGGGTTTGTTGGGGCTGGTTGAGAAATCGATCCTAGGTCGAGAACCTAGAACGATAGTTAGCGTGTAGCCCTGCAGGCAGACAGAGGAGTGTTAGGCGTTGTTCTCGGTCGCCTGATCTATTCTTGCGGCCGAGGGAAATTAGAATGAGTCAGGGAAGGACTGTGAGTCTAGTCGGGAACTGGGCGGAGCGGAGAACCTGAATGGATTAAACAGGGAAAAGCCTGCGAGTTCGGTTGCGAGCTGAACGGAACGAGGAACCCGTGACTCCATGAATGACGATGAGTACGAGAATAGCTTGATGGACCGTGCATGAGTGGTGTATCTTGGAGCACGGTGCGACTGTACCGTATCTGGGGATTTCAAAGATTAAGTCTTCCATTGGTTAATGTTCGTAAATGCTTTTGCTAAATATGTTTTCATATGTTAAATACTAAGTTTTGATTGGAATGGTTTTTGGTTGGCAAACCATTTTTATGTATTTAATTTGCTTTTAAAAATGAAAAATTTATTACTGAATTTGGGATGTTACACGTTCACCCAAGGTTTTATCAAGACTCATCAAGAAAGGTATAAAACTATTCTAATGCTTTTAGGGTTTACTAGTTTGTTGCAATTTTTGTTGAACATATGATCCACTTTTGGTTTTAGATCTCTTTTTGCTGATTAGCTTTTGTTGCGATTTTGTTTGTTAACAAGTTTTCTGAACTCAATTGTGGTATCAGAGCCATTTGTGTCAAAAGAAGAAAGAAGGAGATCTAGATCTCACTCAAAGGCCCACAACAAGTTGTTCAATCTGAACCTTCGAATGATGAGGTAGAAAAGGTTGAAGACACTTATAGTTGAGGGGATGAATGGACATTATTTGTAAATAACATGTATAATGAGAAATTTTTCAAGAAACCCAGTCTAGGAAACTTAAGGGATTTGATCAAAAATAAACAAAAACAATTTGTAGCGGAAGTCTTAACAATATCAAATCAAGTTCAAACAAAAATCAAGTAAGGATCGTGTTGTTCATATCAATGGTTGCAACTTAAAAGATGAATCATAAATTCATACCTTTTTGTTTGGGTGTAAGGATCCAATCCAGAATCCCTTTGTTGATTCACACCCAAGAACATTAGAAGAACAAACTAACAGAGGTTCCACTGGGAGGAGGCAAGAGGCACAAACACTAGAAAGGGTTTGGAAAAATAGCCAGGGGAGGGGAGAGGGTGCTTGGCAGCACCTTTAAAGGAGGAATGGAGTGCTAGGGTTTGATCCCTAGCTCTCTATTTATAGGGAAGCCCAACTAGGGTTCCAAACTTAAGGAGCCTTCTTCCACTTAGCCCTTTAGACTATTTCAATTAATTAAACTCTTTAATTAATCAACATCCAGTCCCTATAATTAATTTATTCCAAATTAATTACTAATTAATTTATCATAACATGAGAAATTAATAAACTAATTTCTCTTAATTTGTTTCTATCACTGTTTGTTTTTACTAGGTCATGAGGGCAACCCAAAAGGACCATGTTATTATTAGAAATATCACCAACAGTCAATATCATTGTATACTATTTCTAACAGTCTCCTACATGGACAAATCATCAACTTTGTGTGGTCCAATGCTTTCTAATAATCAGCAAAGAGTATGCCATCCAATGCAACTGCCAAGCTCTGATGAAAGTCAAGAGACAACCCTAAGTCAAGAGATGACATTTGGATAAGTGACCAAATATTCCTCAGTTCCACAAGATATCTCTATCAACCTGAGACATGGATAAGGTCAATCTTAAAGGTTCAAATTTTGTTTCCCGATAGTGATTTATGATGACCACATCAGGCTACTCTATTGAACACATCAATTTAGTCAGAGCTCAGCTGAGCATTTTAGTGTCAACATCAAATCATCGAGGGGCTCACTGATATCGCTTGTTTTTGTTAGGGCTGAAGGAACAAATAAAACTTGACTACATAGTTTCTTTCTACTCATCATGTCATACATGGAAACCCCATTTATTACTGCCAGTTATAAACAACATTGGAGTAGAACAATGCATAACATACTTGTAGAGAAAAACCTCATGTATCTCAATTTGAAGAATAGGAGATATTATCATCTTAGAATTACTTGTGACTTTATCTATGAAGTAATTTCTAAGTGCGAGTTGTTCCAATACTTGAATATCTATCAACTACTCAAGTACTCATGAGTGTTAGTCGCAATCTTTATGTCATGTCTAGTCACCATGGACAATCTACTAACACTCCATGACAGTCTTAAATCACTACTTACTTCCAAGAGTACAACTTACTGTGGAGGTTTGAGTAAATTAATACTTGAGAAGTGGGTTCGAAACATGCAAATCAAAACACAATAATAAATTAAAGCAAATGTTGGCAATCCAGCTTATTAAGTCATCACAAAATAATCACCAAATCAGATACAATTTATATTGTAATAAGTTTCAAATTATCAAACTAAGTAATAAAACATTTATGTCATACCGCTCGTAAATATAACGCATATGGACCCAATATGACCTTCATGCTTGGTCCGCGTCAATGCCTTCGTGAAATGATCAGCCAGATACTCTTCTGATGATACTCTACTCACTATGATGTCTCCTTCCTCAACTTGGTTCCGCAACATAGTTCCACTCCCTGAGTATATGCTTTGACTTCCCATGGTCCTTAGGTTCCTTAGTTAAGGCGACTGCACCCTCGGTATCATAGAAGATTTCAAGGAGTTCATTGATGTTAAGGACAACACCAAGATTAACAACGAAATCCTTCAATCATGTAGTCTCTCTTATAGCATCACTAGTTGTCATATACTCGGACTCGCATGTGGAGTTGGCCATCGATTTCACCTTGGAACTTTTCCAAGTTACTATTCCTTATGTACTAAACATATCTCTTGAATTTCTTTCATGCTTAATAATGCTCTCAACCCCCATCCAGTGACTCTTGCCAAGGTTCTCCTGAATCTAACTCACTATGCTCCAAGTATACGAGACATCAGGTGGAGTACATATCATGACATATATGATCCATCCTATAGCAGAAGCATATGGGATTCGACTCATTCTGTCCAGTTTTTCTATAGTGTTGGGACATTGATTTTTAATCAATTTTATGCCATAGGTAGAAACCCTCTGTTGGAGTCATGCATTTTGAATCTCTTCAAGATCATACTCAAGTATGTACTTTGGCTAATTCCTATTTAGACGTTTTGATCTATCTCTATAGATCCTTATACCAAGTATATATGATGCATCAACTAGGTCCTTCATAGTGAAACGTTTCCCAAGGAAAGTATTTACACTTTTCAAGTTGGGAAATCGTCTCCTCTAAGCAGTATGTCATCAACATACAATGCTAGGAAGATTACAACACCTCCATTAGCTTTGACATAAACATAGGACTCATCTTGGCTTCTTAAAAATCCAAACTCTTTGACATTTTCATGACCGCAAATATTCCAGCTGCGAGATGCTTGTTTGAGTCCATAGATGGATCACTCAAGCTTATACATTCTAAAAACATTTAATTAATCCAATTAATCCCAACAAAAACATTTAAGTTTTAAAAATGTTTAAACAACTTTGGGGGTTACAACTCCATATCATACTACACCATAGAAGGCAAGTTAGGATACAAACCGTTACATCGGCCAAAGCTCACTTCTTCTAAAATCCCAATTTCCTCAGGTCATCTACTTGCTTCTATCCCTCGTGTCTAGAACCTAGGATACATGGCAGAAATAAAATACGTAAGAAGAAAACGCCTCGTGAGCTACATGGGTTTGGACACAAAAAATTTATAAGCATGACTTAGTCACTTTCAAAACCTTTTTAAACCAATCATCTAATGACGTTTGCTGCCAAACCTTTTGTAACAACATAGAAATATATTTCACTTTCAAACAAATCAAGTAAGAAAGTTAGTAACACAAAACTTTTCTTTTTTCTTTCCTTTAGCTTGACTGGTATCTTAACACAATTGGATTTTTATACTTAGGGCCTTAATCACTCTTGGTGATACCCCAAGTCTATACTGAGATGGTAAGAACATAATCAAACCACCTCAGCATCTTATCACATGCCTTGACTGGTATCTCAATATGCTTGCTTTTTATACTTAGGGCATTAATCACTCTTGGTGATACCCCAAGTCTATACTAGAATGGAGAGAACTTGATCAATCCATCCTGGCCTCATTAGCTTAGGACATTTACTTTGCAAAGGGAGTGGTACCGTCCCAGTAGATTCCTCTATAGTCCCCTTCAGGGAACATCATTTCTCGAGCCAAACATTATCCTTTCATTCACATTACTTTACATTGCATTACATTGCTTGCTTCAAAATACCAATCATTCAAAAACATAACTTTGCTTCTTGTCAAACATTTGCTCAATTACTCATTACGGCTAAATGCCAAAAACATTATTTCATATCAACAAAACATTATTTCGTAACAACATAAGGCTCAATGCCAAAACGTTCTTTCATAACTTTCAAAGGCTAAACGCCAAAAGATTCTTTCATAACTTTCATAGGCTAAACGCCAAAACATTCTTTCATAACATTAATAGGCTAAACGCCAAAACATTATTTCATAACATTAATAGGCTAAACACCATACATTATTTCATAACTTTTATCGGCTAAACGCCAAAACATTCTTTCATAACTTTAATAGGCTAAACGCCAAAACATTCTTTAATAACTTTTATAGGCTAAACGCCAAAACATTCTTTCATAACTTTTATAGGCTAAAAGCCAAAACATTATTTTATAAAATTTATAGGCTAAACGCCAAAACATTCTTTCATAACTTTAATAGGCTAAACGCCAAAACATTCTTTCATACACGTTTACGCAAACTTTCGTAATCATGACTAGTTAATAAAACACTTCACATTGAAAGTCATCTAAAACTTTATAAACTTTTTGCCATGTACCCCAAAATGGGAAAATGCCACATGTACTCACCTTAATAGCTAGGTACGTCTAGCTACACTTATCCACTTTCTCTATCCTTTCGTTGCTTCCAAGCGTTCTTCAATCTCTATTAATTTAATAGGAGATTAGAACTTATTAGACACCTAAACACATATTAATCGTCTAATAAAGCTTGAACTACTTCTAGTCATCATCTAGTTCCTTTCTAATGTCTAGGTGTGATTCTTAAAGTACAATAACCATTTTGGACAAATCTACCCCTTTTGTCTCATTTGGACTAAAAATGGTATTTTCGGGTTTCTACAAAGTTATTCTAGAAAAACTATGAGTTTTACTTCTCTTTAAACTCACTTTAATGGTTAGACGTCAAACAAATCATCATTTTACTCATTTATACCCTTTTGGCAAAATTTCGACGAATAAAGTTTCTAAAAATAGAAACCGATACAAACATGTTATTTTCCGTTCATTTGACACAAATGTGTTCCAAACACTTCATAATACTTTTACAATAAATTTCTAGGTCCACTTTTGTGCTATTCTTGCACATACCAAAAGTGTCCCAAAATGGTTGGAATTCAATATTCCATTCCAATTCCAACAACTATTAGAAGTTTCCACAATAATACACCAACCATAGCTTTAAACTTAAATCAACCATTCACATAATACTTGCTATTGGAATTCTAATATTTCACCATACCAAAATCAATGCAAATATTTGGTTTTGACTAAAAAAATGTCAAAATTTTCCATTTTCAAGCAAATGATTCATATGTTATTGTTTCTTTGAAAGTTCCAATTAAATACCAAATGTTTAACATCAATGTGTTTTAAAGCTTTGATCCATCTAACTTCGGGAATTCCCAAGTTAAAACAGAACATTTTGACATAAAAACTAAATCATACACGATAAACATAAAGGGTTCTTCACCCATTCAACCATCTTGTTGATATGCATCCAAGGATTCACCCCAAGTGTTCAAGATATATAGCCTTCAAGTGTTTTTGAACTCAATATAGCAAAAGAAACAAAAATCCATGTTCAATTTCGACATGCATGTACCATTTTCTTATCACTTAGGGTTTGAAGAAATCAGCTATACCTTATCAGATTTTAACCAAGAACTTGTAATTTCTCTGAAATTGAAGATGGATTTTGACAGAAAATGGATTTGTAAACTTCTCCTGGCCTCCCCCTCACCTCCGCCGGCTTCCGCTGCTGCTCTTTGCCGGAAAATGCGCTGATCACGACGGTCCTCCGCCTGCCTGGTGTCGCCACCTGCTACAGCTGTTGTGCAGCTTCCGTTTCTGCTCCCTCTCTCCGACGAACAGATCGCTGTCGGCTTCTTCTTCCCTTTCTCGATCGAGTTCACACACACCTGTGTTTGTGCGATTTTTGAAGGGTTTTCTAGCAATCAATGAACAAATAAAACTTATGGTTCACATACAACTCTAGAAAGATCTATGTTTTCTTCTATGAAGATACTAAACTAAAACCTAAGGCCAACAATAATTTCTAAAGATCAAAAGGAATTAACCAACCTTTTAATTCTTATTCTTGAAGCTAGCACCAAACAGATTGTTGAGAAATTTTGTGATGAAGTGTTGACTTATCCGAAGTCCAACCCATGAAGAAAACCCCGAAGTGAATAAACAAGAGAAGACACCGAAGTCTAAAGACTCCGAAGTGCAATGCATAGAGGATCCGAAGACCTTACAGTCTGTCATCTTGTCTTTTGTGTGCATGCGTATAGTACAATACGTGTTGCATGAATCTTCTATCATATTGGCTAGTACACTGATAGGATATTCTATGTAAAAGATATACTATTGGTATCTCTGATTCAGTATAAATATCAGTGATACCATACCGTGTCGAGTGTGAGATTACGAGATTAACTTACGAGAATTGTATATCTCCAAGATAGAAAACCCCATTGTAAAACTAAGTTTCAATCAAATCATTCGGCACATGTTATTCATATTACTCTGTTCAATTAGCTTTGTTGCATTCTAATCGTGTGATTGATTGTGCTATTGATTGCATATCTATAATAGTTCATCTAATTTCATATTTCAACACCCAACAAGTGGTATCAGAGCATGTCAGCTCAAAAACCTGTTGATAGAGTTCAAATTCGTTTGCTTCAGTACTAAATCTGAATCGATTCTCAGATTTAGTCTTCCGCATCTGTTGCAAATCTCTACCACCCGTTTTTTACTGAAAAGATCCTGTTGAAATGCATCAAGATGACTGATTCCACAGCAACTTATGCTAATATGCTTAACTATGCCAACCTCATCGGTTTAGCAACGAAAGCCCCTGTTCTAGTAACTTCTTACTACGATTATTGAGCTGGTCGAATGAAGGATTACCTTATAGGACTGGACAAAGATCTATGGAGGTCTGTAACTGAAGGTCCACACACTGACATTGCTGGTCGATTTGTTGTTCCTGGCGGAGAAGAAGCTGTTGTTCTTAATGCTGCAGATATGAAAAAGCTTGAAAATGACGAGAGAGCCATGCGCGAACTGAGAAGTGGCTTGGGTCCCGATGTCAGCCACCACATTGCTGATGCTAAATCTGCAAAAGAGATGTGGGACAATCTCGAACTCCGCTTCGGAGGAGATGAAATTCTTCATACCAGCAAAGTTCAAGAGATTCTTGCAGACTTTAGAAACTTTAAGCAAGAGGAAAATGAGTCCTTGGAAGCCTGCTATGAACGATTGAGCAACATGATTTACACACTCGATAAATATGGAGAAACAAGAAGCCAACAAGAGATAAATATCAAATTTCTCTACAGTCTTCGCAAAGAATGGAGACCAATCATGCTCATGGTCAAATCCTATGAGAACATTGAGAAATACAAGCTGGCTGCCCTATACAATCTATTAAAATCACATGAACCCGATGTAGTAGGTCGAAGAAGTGAAATGGCTAGTTCTGGACCACTAGCTCTCGTATCAAAAGAAGAGGAAGAATCAAGTGACGAAGACATTGCTGCCTACATGGTAGATGATAATGGAGACACTGTTGCTCTCTATGCCGCCAACAATCGAAGATTCAAGAAACCATTCATCAAAAACAATTCTGGAAAGCCATTTGTGAAAAACTTTAACAAATCAAACTTCAACTCCAAGCCCAAACCTGAAATATACACTCCAAAGGAGGATAACTTGAAACTGTCAACCCCGAAGCCATCTGAAAAACCGGCTTCGGAGTTATCTAAAGAGAAGTTCGAAGAGAAGAAAATCTCAGGTGATTCCGGTTATGATTGCAATTATTGTCATGGCAAGAATCATTTTGCAAAGGACTGTATGCTTCGGAAGCCAAACGAAAAGAAACCACAGATAAAGGACGAAGCCTATTACGCAAGAAAAATGGAGGAAGTTAGAGTGAGGACCAAAGACCTAGCCTTAATGGCTGCTGATGATCGTCAAGGATCATATCAAGTTTGGTCTTCTGATTCAGATGATGACGAAGTGAGAAAGCCATCTAATAGTGCTTTCATGGCCTATGATGTTGATAAGAGCTTTCTACAAGACACTTCGGAGAAGTTGAATGAAGAGAAGTGGATGCAGATTGAAGCAACTGCGGGTCTTGGGTTTGTAACTTCGGAGGGACTGGAAATAACTGCTGCTGGTACTCCGAAGACTTGGGATGAAGATTCCTCTGATGATGATGAAGAAGTGTGCTTGATGGCTAATGACAACCGGTTAACAATCCCAGAACAGGTATCAAAATTTCTTTCATCTTTTAAAATTCCTACTTCTCAATCTGCTCCCATTATAAATGAAATAACTCGTGATTGTTCTGTCATGCATAAATTACTCATTGATGCCAAAAATAGGGAAATACTCAGTGAACAGGAGCTTCTAAGCTTAAGGGGGAGAGTAGAGAACCTGAAGCTAGCATTAGAGAAATCTAATCTTAGAATCTCCTTGTTAGAAGAGAATAGAGAAAAATTTTTAAACAATCATGATGTAATCTTAAGACAGAGAAACATATTTTGTGAAACAGCCAAACGATTATATGCGCATATTACGAGAATTTATCATTCAGCCGATGTTTGTAATATCCAACATAGACAACTATTACCTTTTATTGAGTTTAAATTAAAAGAAGTCGATAGTATATCTTATGAATGCGAATCTATAGTATCAGGCTCCGAAGTTACTAATCCATCATATAAACATGGCCTAATATCTGTGGAAAAACATCTAACTGCTGATAAATTGTTGAAAATTTTGCCTCAAGAAATTCCAATCCTGAATAAGGCTGTACCTCAAATTGAAACAAAAGAAAAAGAAATTGCCAATAACTTGTCTGAAAAGGATTCTGAAAGTGATTCGGACATGGAGGAGATTGATTGTTCCTCTTTGATTTTGTTAAAATCATCCTCCATATCCGAATCAACCTCCGAAGACATCTCACAAAGGTCTTCAGTGGACAAAGGAAAAACAAAAATGAATTGTGAATCAAAAACTCTTGAAACCAAAGAAACTTCAAATATTAAACTTCAAATCACAGATGAATCTGTTTCTTACGATCAATATCTCAAGGATAATTCAAAAAGACTAGTCCATTTGGCTTGTATCTATCCTAAGGTTTCCTACTTCAAAAACTAAATCTTCGTAAAACCCGGTGGATTATCCTTAATTGATAATGAATTGCAAAAACTTCTTGAAAAGGATAACTCCACAGTTACAAATGAAGGATTTTTCTCATCATCCAAAATGGTTGAAAATGAAATAAATGAGAAAATGGAAGTAAAAGTAAATATAAGGAAACAAGAACTATACGGCCACAACGTATATAATCGTCTTTGTTTTGAAAAGGAGAAAGTGCCCGATAATTTGTCACACTTGCTAAACCTCAAAAATGACGATCACATTTACATTAATCGAAACTACAAACAAATTCAAGTTGTGGAAAAACCCACAGTTCCGAAGATGGATGTATTGGAATTAATGGAGTCTTGTGAAAGTGTTCCTTTTTCACTTAATCCTGAAAATGAAATTTCAAAATCAGAAGTTTCATATTTCAAAACTTTGACACAAAAACCCAAAATTTTAAAAAGACCACAAGTTCTACAAAAACCAAAATCAGCAGTGGTGATTTCAAAACCAACTCAAAAACCCACTGTTGAAAATTCGAAAACCAAGCAAACCCTAAATCTAGTGAAAAGAAAAACTTCTTTTAGAGATTTGAAACAAAATGAAACTATTGCTTCCACTTCTGGTACAAAACCTGTTTGCTCAAAAATCTCTGAAGTTAAAAGTCGAAATGAAAAACCATCATTTACACCAACGAAACCTAACTTTCCAAATCCTAAATTTCAAAAACCGACAAAGAGAACATTTTCAAAGGAAAACAATCTGATAGATACATTCCACAGAGGGCTGGACAACAATTTGGAAATGTTCAGGGATAAGGATCTCTCATTAAATGACTTCAAATTGGCATACGAAGAGTATCTTTGTACCTCTACGTTGTGCAGCTCAATATCAACAAAGTCAAAAACGGAAAAACCAAAACAAAATTGGAAAAGAAATCACTTGAAAGAAAACTTAACTGCAAAAACAAAAACATCAAAATCTTCAAATTCCTCTAAATCAAAATTTTCCATTCAAAAATGGGTTCCGAAGTCTGTCATTTTGTCAGTCACTTCGGACTCATCATTTTTAGCTACAAACTCTTTGGAATCCTGCTCAAACACTTCGGAATCATGCTCATCACATGAGGCTTCGGAGAATTTGATTAATTTAAATGCAAATGAAATTTCTGAAGAGGCCGTAGAAAAATGGATTCAAGAATCCTTTGCTTACCCTGAGGACCCAAGATTGATTGGGTACCAACTCCTTCTTGATTGATTGCAGGTTATGTCTGATGAGCGGTATGACTCAAAATGGTACATGGACAGCGGCTGCTCAAGACATATGACAGGGAGAAAGGAATATTTCAGAGATTACAGGAATTTGGATGATGCTGGAAACGTACGCTTTGGTAATAATGAAACATGTCCAATTCGGGGATATGGAAAAATAACAAATGGCCAATTCACTATCAACCGAGTGGCATTTGTTGAAGGACTAAAACATAATCTCGTGAGTATATCTCAATTGGTGGTTGGAACGGGAAACGCTGTAACTTTCAACAACCAAGGGAGTATAATCACCAAAGAAGCAACAAACGAAGTCTTACTGAAATCAGAAAGGAAGGGATCCATGTTTCCCTTAAATCTGAAGCCAGTAACAGGTGGGCAATCTCTATGTCTTCACTCCAAAGCCAACTCCGATGTCAGCTGGTTATGGCACCGAAGACTTGCCCATCCGAACTTCAAAGATCTGAACAAATTGGTGGCCATGGATCTGGTTCGAGGGATGCCAGCTCTCAAATTTGACAATGATTCTCTTTGCTCTGCATATGAACATGGCAAGCAGACAAAACAAAGACATCCTACAGTGATCAACCCCAAAATCACCAAACCGCTTTCCGTTCTATACATAGATTTGTGTGGACCATCTGCAATAGAATCAATAGGAAAGAAGAAGTACATTCTGGTTATTGTTGATGACTATTCAAGGTTTACTTGGGTGATATTCCTCCGGAACAAGTCCGATGCAGCTGAAGAAATCATCAACTTTCTAAAGAAAATGGAATTGATGCTTAACAAGAAAGTCCGAACTGTGCACAGTGACAACGGTTCGGAGTTCAAAAATCAGACTCTTAATGGATTCTTGAAAACAAAGGGGATTAACCACAACTTCTCAGCACCCTACACTCCTCAACAAAACGGTGTTGTAGAAAGAAGAAATCGCTCCTTGTGTGAAGCTGCAAGAACAATGCTCAACTTTGCAAATTTGCCCATGTACTTCTGGGCCGAAGCAATTTCTACTGCATGCTTTACTTAAAACAGATCCTATATTCACAAAAGATTCCATATTACACCATACGAAGTACTCAACCGAAGAAAGCCAAATGTCAAATTCCTTCACATCTTTGGTTGTCGGTGTTTTATCTTGAACATGAAGGATCACTTAACCAAGTTCGATAACAAATCAGAAGAAGGCATCTTCCTTGGTTACTCTCAAGAATCAAAAGCCTATAGAGTCATGAACAAGAAAACTCGCAAAATCGAAGAAACCTTTAATCTAAGGTTTGATGACTACTACATCAAGAAGTCTCTGTATCCTTTTCCTATGTCTTCAATCTTTCCAAACCCTGCTGTAGAAGCTGCTCAAATCACAACATTTGACACAGACTTCTCACTTTTATTTGATCAACCTGAAAGAGCTGTGGACCCCGAAGTGAGAGCACCAGACAACCATGAATCTGAAATCTCCAAGCTCACAGACGGACCCGATGACTTTTCTACAAGCAGCATACAAAGACCATCTTCTATTGAGGAAGAGTCATCTAATCAAAGTTTGGAAAATGTAAGTATTGAGGGGGAGCCATCAAACCGATGTGCTGGAAATTTAAGGACTAATGATGCAATAACCAACAGTCCAAGAGGTTCCAACACTCTTGTCTCTACTCCCCAGTCAATTTCAAATATCATATCCATGTATCCAACAATCCAGGGGGAGCCAGAAATTGCGACTCCGAATTCAGCCACAACAATCGCTTCGGATAAAGCTACAACTTCTTCAACTCCAACAAATGTCCAGGGGGAGCACATATCAAACTCAACCTCACAATTACACACACTACAAACCAACACAGATTCAAATAATCACTTAATAATGGATGATTTTCCCTCCACTTCGGGATATCCCTCAGACATTGAGGACATCGATGCTGAAGGACCTCCTGATTTTGATCCAAACTATCCTCCTTTGGACAAATGGACGAAAAATCATCCTCCATCACTTGTCATTGGTGATGTTCGAGATAAAGTACTGAATCGTGCACAACTTCACCAAAAGCAATTAAATCTCAACAAAAATTCAGAGTTGTGCATGTTCAATGTCTTTATCTCTAAGGTAGAACCTAAGAACGTCAAAGATGCATTTGATCACTCAGACTGGATTGAAGCAATGCAATTGAAATTAGAAGAATTTGAAAGAAACAAAGTCTGGAGGCTAATTCCAAAACCTGCAAATGCCTCAATTGTCGGTCTCAAATGGGTGTATCGTAACAAGCTAGACACCGAAGGCAACGTAGTTCGGAACAAAGCTAGGTTGGTTGTCAAGGGTTACTGTCAACAGGAGGGGATTGATTATGAAGAAACTTTCGCTCCTGTTGCCAGACTCGAATCAGTTCGGATATTTTTAGCTTATGCTGCACACAAAAATTTTGATGTCTATCAAATGGACGTTAAATGTGCTTTTCTGAATGGTGATCTCGAGGAAACTGTTTTTGTTGAACAACCACCTGGTTTTGAAAGTAAACTCATCTGAATTATTGTTATGTGCTAGACAAAGCAGTCTATGGTTTAAAACAAGCTACCAGAGCTTGGTATGAAACCTTGACCAAATTTTTAAAAGAATCAAACTTCAAACAGGGATCAGTAGATCCAACACTTTTTAGAAAGAAAGTTGGATCTCACTTGATGTTAGTCCAAATTTATGTAGATGACATAATCTTTGGATCTACTGACCCCAATTTGTCAAAAGACTTTGAAAAACTGATGAAAAGCAAATTTCAAATGAGTATGATGGGAAAAATAAACTTCTTTCTTGGTTTACAAATCAAACAATCTAAGGAGGGGATATTCATCAATCAACAAAAATATACGAAGAGTCTACTTGAACGCTTCGGAATGACTAACTGCTCCAAAGCAAAAGTTCCTTTGCCTGCAGGAACAAGGTTAAATCCATCATTGGACAAACCAAAGACCGACATACATCAATACCGAAGCATGATTGGATCATTGCTCTATCTTACAGCCAGTCGTCCTGACATCATGTTTGCAGTCTGCAATTGTGCAAGATATCAGGCTGATCCAAGGGAACCTCACTTGGCTGCTGTTAAGACAATATTCCGATATCTTCATGGAACTACTGCTTATGGTCTATGGTATCCAGCAAACTCTGGTTTCTACATTCAAGCATACTCAGACTCTGATCTTGGTGGATGCTCTATTTATCGCAAGAGTACTTCGGGGGGTTGTCAATTCTTAGATGGAAAACTTATCAGCTGGCAATCCAAGAAACAAACTTGTGTCTCTATCTCCACCGCAGAGGCTGCATATGTAGCAGCTGCTGCATGCACTTCTCAGATCATTTGGATTCAAAGTCAATTTAAAGACTATGCCATCAATATGAGAAAAATTCCTCTGTTCTGTGACTCTCAAAGTGCAATTCGTATATGCCATAATCCAGTTCAACATTCCAAGGCGAAGCATATAGCTCTTCGCTATCACTTCATCAAAAGTCATGTTGAGGAGGGGAATATTGAGGTGCACTTTGTTCACACTACAGAACAATTGGCAGATATCTTCACAAAGGCTCTAAATGAAGAAGCATTCACAAGAATCGTTCGAGGACTTGGAATGATAGATGGATCAACTCTTCAATAATTCTCAGATTTGTTCACTCTTACTCTGTTCTAAAATTTCATAAAAATAGACTCCGCAGATCCCCGAAGTCAATTCTGGCTTCGGAGGTCATCGGAGAAAAACAAGCAAAAACACTTGCCACTTCCCCGCAGTACTCCGAAGTAAAATATCACTTCGGAGGTCTGCGGAACAAATTCTTCCTCAAAATAAATCCTTCAAAATTGAAAACCACTTGAACAAATGTTAACTTCATAAAAATAAAGAGTTGTTTTAAGACTCAGAAAATTCAAAAACAAGAAAAACTTATATCAAATGAAAAGAAAACTCTGATGTAAATGACAAAATTTAACTTTACTCTCATGAATTAACCAAGTAAAGGACAAAACTTTGATTTTAGATTCTGAAAATCATACCTTATTGCACTAAAAGGTATTTGGGAATCGACTTGAAACATTGGTAAGAAAACAGACTTCGAAATGAGGTCAAGGCTATTTTACACTTTGAAGCCCTGTTTGATTTCAATAACCTCAACATAATGTCTATTTCTAACCACCCCTCGAAACTTGACTCGCTTCAACTTCAAATTAATCATGTAGCCTCAAAACTACAAAGGATAATTCAAAGTGCTCCGAAGTTTTCATCAAAAATTGAACCAACATCGTTTGATAAGTAAAGTTAAATCTCTTTTCATTAAATGATACAAAATTGAACTATAAGAAGATTTTCACTCACAGGGATTGTTTAAAACAAAAACTAAAAGCATCAAAGAAAGAAACCAAATGGTGATGCTCTATGTCTTCGTATAAGGAAATTCGTAAAAGAAAACAAGAAAGAAAAATATAAAACATTTGTCAAAAGAAACAAAGACAAACAAAAATCAAAAGATAACCAAGGGAATGCAAAAGGAAAATCAGCATTCAAAAGCTTATTCTTCTGTTTTAAATAACAGTACAAGGAGCTCCTATAACATAGTCGAGTACCTTTTAGAAGAATATGAACATTTCAAGTAGTCTGTCTTAAATGATAAAGTAGGAGTGGTGTACGAAGCTCAAAGGCTTGTCATCTGAGCTTAGTATCCAAACACTTCAACTGATGAAATGGAATAAATCTTTCTTCAAAACAATCCAATCAAATCTTCTGAAACACTTCTGATGTTCAATTCATAAATGAAAATTTCTTTAAATTTCAAATACAAAGGATGTTTTCTTTATTATATTTGAAAATTTTGAAGCAAATAAGCACAACACAAAACATGTTTCCTAATGTGAAATCAAGTAAGTGATGGGGTGATTAGACTTAAAAATTCATGATTGATATTGAATCAAACAAACTTCCAATTGAAAAATGGACTTCCAACATGATTCGAACGACTCTGAACTTTAATTCGTTAAAACTTCTTTTCATAATATTCATGAAAGCTAAAGTTAGACGAAATATTGCATCAGTTAAAAAGGAAAATCAATAACTTATAGAAAAACAAAGAGAAAAACATATGGACTTTGTTACACTGGTGAACACTTTTCAATCGTTTGTTAATCACCGAAGTAACAGAACTCTCTTCGGAGTCCATAACAAAAACACCGAAGTGAGGAACTTTATGCTCCGAAGCGAAATCTCAACGGTCATAATTTTTCATAACTACGAAGTCAATTAAATGTTCAAATGATTTTCACATTTATGATAAATAACAGAGACAAACATTCCCTGAGTCTTAACTGTTTACATACAGCTGTCAATAAAAATTAAATGAAAACATTATTCATAATGACGTCTCAAAAAGTTAACGGTTCAAATTTTGAATCATTGTAACTGACAACCGTATATTTCTCCTTTTGCAGAGAAAGTGGGACGAGCAGATGATGAGGTGTCTACCCACTACTGGACCATCTTAAACGTGCATTAAATGGCCTTGGGACCATGAATACTATATAAACTTTCCATCTCTTCCATCACACTCTTTACGCAAATATTACATTCTAATTCTCTCTGCAAACACAACATACTTCATCTTCTTCATCAGACCTCCAACAATGGCCGCTGAAGGATCTTCTCAAACCACTGAAGCTATTTCAGTAGCTGTTCTCAAAAGCTAGTCAGCAAATCTAGTACTACGCACCAACCTTCAACTCTACCCTAAGCCCATCGATGCTCTTGTTGAATGCTTGACGAGATCGATTCTTGGCTATGCCCTAACCTGCACACCATCGATTCCAGCAACACTTGTTCACAGGGCACATTACACCTCGAATGCCCTGTTCGATACGAACAATCATGTAAAAGCCGTATTCTTCGAAACCATAGATGTAAAGGGAAAAACTAAGAAAGTGCAACTGACCAAGGAGAAATTTGTTGAGGCTCTTCATCTTCCCATCTACGATCCTAAGGAGATTGTGACTCCTTCTGCAGAGCAACTCGTCGATATGTTCAATGAAATAGGATACTTTCCCAACTCGAGAAGATCAGCTTATTTAAGAAGAACCAATTGCCCGATCTGTGGAGATACTTCTTTAGTGTCTTCCTCAGATGTCTGTCTGGAAGAACTTCAGGATTAGATTCTGCAAGTGTGGCGTTTCAGAGCATGCTCTTCGGAATCTACTATGATGTCAAAGTCGATTACGCCTCTATTCTGTGGGCTGACTTCTGTTCACACATCAATCATAGTCTGAAAGGGACTGAAATTTCAAATGCGAGATTCTAGGCAATTGTTGTTCATGCCCACTATCAAAAGACTGGATATGTGGCAGACGTCTCTCTCCCTGAAATGAGGTATACTCCAATCACTATATCGCCTTTGGATAATGAACCAGCAGCCTACTGTGCACAAATACCTATAGCCATGCTCTCCAAGGTTCCCATGGAATGTATTGAAGTAAGCTCTTACCGCAACACCTTGGTGATTCCTTATCCCACTCGTGATCTAAGCAAGGAGACATCTGTGAAAGAAATCCCTAAAGGAAAAGGGAAGAGGAAAATAGCTGGTGGACCCAGTGGTCTTAAAAAGGAAAAGAGGAAAAGAAAAACTTCGGTTAAAACCACACCGAAGAGGAAACAGCCTAAGAGGCAAAGAAAGGTCATGGTTGTGGATGAGTCTTCGGACTCAGAAAGGACTCCATCCACAGTCCATGAAGAAGAACAAGAAGAAGAAATATTTGCTGATCAACCTCCTTCTCATACATCACCACCACATACAACTGTCCCTCCTTCACCACCAAAAACAACTAAACCACCTACACCACCACAAACAACTGTCCCTCCTTCACCACCAAAATCAACCAGACCTGAAACACCTCCACATACAATTCCTCTTTCACCACCACCAACAACTGCTCCCCCATCCTCCGAAATACCTGTCACTGGTATCGACTTCTCTTTACCAGAATTTGATTTACCCATATCACCACCAAGACAAAACCCCACTTCGGCAGCACTTTTCGAAGCTTTTCACATGGCTCCCTTGAGTGTTGAAGGAGCATCAGAAGAAGATCTGCCGGATGAAGGCTTTGTACTAATGAAACAGCACAAAGTCCTCAACTCCAAGCTTGACATGCTTATTCAAGCTCAAACAGGATTTGACCCTTCAAAGCCGACCATTGGTGATATCTCTGAAGAGATAGAGTCCTTGGAGTTCAATCTATCCAAAGGAATAAAGGAGTCTGTAGATAGTCTTGAGAAGAAGCTCTTGGATGAACAAAATAAGATCCAATCTTCCTTCGAAAAGAAGCTGGAATCCGCTGTCACCTCCATCAACAAGAAGGTTGATGCTTTCATTGAGAAAACCGATAAAACAAACTCCGAAGTCATGAAAACCTTTCAAGGACTTCGGAGTGAAATCCAGCAAAGTACCAAGCTTGAAAAACAGCTTGATGAGGCCAGAGCAAAAATTGAAGAGCTCACTGCCGCCCAAACCACTTCAGATTTCACTAAATTTACAGTGGAACTGAAACGAACAAATGCAGCTCTCACACAAGATTTAATTACAAAATTGAGAGTTGCACTTCAGCCTCTGATAAATTTCTCTTACAGATTATCTAGGCCACAAGGCGTGCCTAGACAGATCCCTGCAGCCACTGCAGGTCCTACAACCTCAACTATCATAACCACTGCCATGGGTGCTAGTGGATCGGCTGGTACTGGAAGTTCAACAGACCGATCACTAGAGAACATCATTGCTCCACACATGGAAGAGACATACAAGGCCAGAAGAGCAGACTACGATTTAATGATCAAAATAAATGAATTTGCTCGAAATAATGGTGAGTGGACAGTTGAGACAATCAAGCTATTTGGATTTCAAAATCCAAATGTACTTAATAGACTTCCTCTTCGGAGTTTTGCATTTGTTGACTCCGAAGACATCCAGCTTGACATTCCATTCAATCCGAATACTTTTGCTTTCCTTCAGTTCGTCACTTCGGTGCCAGAGGATCAGAAAGCAAGTTTTTGGACAAATAAAATAAACTTTCATGCCAAATACATTCAAAGGAAAAGCTATGTTTAGAGCCTAAACAAGATCAAGAAAATCATTTCAATAAAAGAAGCTGAAAAATACTTAGGCTTCAGAAATTATGAATTTCTTGTGCTTAGGGGGGCAGACGAAGTTGAATCCAGGTTTTCAATAGCAGACTTCCCCATCATGAATCCTATGGACTTCATCCAGATTCTTGATCTTCTGCGAACAGGGGGTCCTGCTCATGCTGAAATGTCTACCATTGCTATCAAAAATCACCTTTTGGGCTTCCTCAACAATTATCTTCTCCGATTTGCAAAGCATGACCTGGAGCTATGTTCCTACTACAGACATCCCTTGAATACTCCTCCTGTTGTAGTTCGGAACATTGCTAGATTCAAAAATGGAGAGATCTTAGACGAACCTTATGGCATAGTTTTCAAAGGACTTCGAAATAAAACCGAAGTCACAATCAAGTTCTTTGAAATTGACTACATAGGCCTCCATCCCTCCTCCTTCATCTCAGGAATGATTTCTCACGTGAATGCCTGTCATGCAAATTCAACTGAGAAGAAGAAGAAGTTCATAGACCATATGAACTGGTATCTTGCTGTGAGAAAGACTTTGAAGCGAGCTTACAAAAGAAACTTTCAAGTATAAACTTCGGATACACTTCACACAAAGGGGGAGATTGTTGAGAAATTTTGTGATGAAGTGTTGACTTATCCGAAGTCCAACCCATGAAGAAAAGCCCGAAGTGAATAAACAAGAGAAGACACCGAAGTCTAAAGACTCCGAAGTGCAATGCATAGAGGATCCGAAGACCTTACAGTCTGTCATCTTGTCTTTTGTGTGCACGCGTATAGTACAATACGTGTTCCATGAATCTTCTATCCTATTGGCTAGTACACTGATAGGATATTCTCTGTAAAAGATGTACTATTGGTATCTCTGATTCAGTATAAATATTAGTGATACCATACCGTGTCGAGTGTGAGATTACGAGATTAACTTACGAGAATTGTATATCTCCAAGATAGAAAACCCCATTGTAAAACTAAGTTTCAATCAAATCATTCGGCACATGTTATTCATATTACTCTGTTCAATTAGCTTTGTTGCATTCTAATCGTGTGATTGATTGTGCTATTGATTGCATATCTATAATTGTTCATCTAATTTCATATTTCAACACCCAACACAGATCCTGCCTCAAATGCAAGTCACACCCAAAGCAAGGAGAAGAGATTCCAGCAGAGTAATCACAGAGAGATGGAGGCGTCGGAAAATAGGGGCCAGGAGTTTCCTTTTATAGCCTCCTAGGGTTACAGCTGAAACCCTAGAGGATCCTCCTTAATGGACAAGCCTGTTGACCATTTGGACCAAGCCTTTCTAAACCCCTTAGGGTTTTCGCCAACCCTAGAGGAACCCTCCAAGGTGGCGCCAACTTTGGTCCCTAGTTTCCTCTTGCCAGTTATTCAACTATTGAATAATTACAAACCAGTCCCTGCACCTTTAATTAATTTATTTAATCACTAAATTAAATCCAATTAATTCTAGATTAAATCTCAATTAATTAATATAGTTTCTAATTAATATATTAACACTTAAATATATTAATAAACCATTTATTTATTTTTCTATTGATTTATTAAACAATTAATAAATCAACCTTTCTCTCTACTGAACTCTACATCAATCCTCCTGCTATGAGGGCAACCCAAATGGACTTTGCTTCTATTAACAAGATAGATACAATTATAAGTCATTGCTTAGACACCTAATCCAACAGTCTCCCACTTGGATAAGTCTATGACTTTAATTGACCTTTTACCTTCTGATTAATACCAGTTTCCTAGAAACTGTTCCTGAACTCTGACCCAGTCAGTTCTGTCCAAAGATAAGTGATCATATGATCCTTCGTCCAACAAGATATTTTTCTGACACGAGACATGGATTGAGATCAATGTCTGTCTGATACTCTGTTTCCCGATTTCCGATTCTGCTTATGACTTTCGGACTTCTAATTGAACAATCAATTAGTCCAAGCTGGCCAGCACTTTAATCAACTTCAAAATCATCGAGCGGCCTACAGATATTTGTTTCCCATCAGGGTCTAGGAACGAATAAGCTTTGACCCATATGCTTGTGTCTTTTACTTGTCAAAATCGTACACAACAATGCGTTTTATAACATCGAGTTACCGATGTGTTTACGCATTATCAATACACAACCGACTCGCAAATTTCAACTCATACGTCTCCGCTTCAAGATCATAAGATGTTATCGTCTCAACATTGCTCATGATGTAATCCATGAATCAATCTATTGAGTGCGGGTTTATCCAATACTCAAATCTCTATTTCTAAGTACTCGTGAACGTCGTAGCAGTCTTACTGCAATGTCTAACTCCTTAGACAATCTACAAACCAATTCACGATAGTCTTCGTTCATACTTACTCCCGAAAAGTATGAGCGACTGTGGACCTTTGAATAATCAAATTATTCGGGAAGTAAAAACATGCAAAAACGAAACTTAAAATCTGACTGGTAGCTACACTTGCTTATTACCAAGTCTCCACGAGGAAATCACCAAGTCGGATTCTTCATAAAACTATTATCGTTTTCTAGATTACTTTTAAACTTTTAATTCATGTTATGTATCTATGTCTATATGACCTTTCACTCTTTCTATGTATCCAAATGTCATACAATGATACACTTTATCCAATCGGACATTCATCCGATGATATCTCAATTTAGTCATATACTGTCATTGTCACTTACATCTCCATTCTGTGTACTCTGACTTTCCATGGTTCTTGGGATCTTTAGTCTACATGACTGCACCCTAAGACTATTTCGAGGTGTTACGATGTGCCGGTGACCCACACGCGCTCCATCGGAATACCAACAAAATTCTTTAACCATTAAGTCCTTTTACTTATTTGAAACTCTTTTCAAATTATTATTAACATTCACCCCAATCATTTTCCAATGATTTCTCATGTATGTACAGAATCCATTAAGTATTCCTAGCCAGTTCATATCCTGAATCTGACTCACTATGCTCTAAGCATTAAGTCATCAGGACATGTTCATGACACTTCTTATCGATCCAAGAAGCTCGTGGAATCTGATCTAATCTTATTCCAAACCCTTTTGGAATCTTAGGATTACTTATAATCCTTGTGTCACGACTTTCAATAACTATTTCCTTTCGGAGACTCTTTCTCATGCATCTTGAATCTAACCAAGATCATGCTTACTATGGCTAGGTCTATATTGATGATAACATCTATCTGATAGATGTCTATGGATTATGGGAGTATGTTGCACCTTCTTTATATCTCTCATGCCAAATCATTGCACTTTGCAATGATAGAAAACTCTTTTTCCGGGGCTATGAATCTTAAATCTCATCAAGATTATCCTGACAGAGTTTCGATCTATCTTATAGACGTTTATAACCACCTGAGTATGTCGTATCTCTATTAAGTCTTTCATAGCGATCCGTCTCTTAACACCAAGTCATTACACTTTGTAATGAAAAGAGATGTTTCCTAGAAACAGTATGTAATCTACATATGGAGATAGTAGATAACAGCGACAATCCCACGGGGTTTGACACGGTTATGGACTATTCACAAAATCCAGAACATTTGGCACATTTTGAGAATCCAAACCTTTCTGACATCTTAATGGAAATCTTTCAGCCCTTTCTCAAAATCCAATCCTTTGGCATATTTTGAGATCTGAATATCCTTTCTTGCGAGATGCCCACGGGGTGTAATCCCGGGCTTATATACCTTTGTATTGGTATAATCTTTCTGAGTCCCGATTAGTGTGCCGGTTATCCACACGCGCTCCACTAACGACTTACAATATGCCATGCAGTATCCTTTCGGATTTCATCTTCTATTGAGAGTGCTTCTCCCGGAATCAATTACTTGACTCTGGGTATCGTCTCACTCAACAAGATGTTCTGAAGGTACGTTTCTGTCCATGTTGCTTTCTTTTGATGATTCAATTACTCCCACTTGTTTTTAGACCAGGTGTAAAAATCAATCGGAATGCCACATAGATTGTATCTCGTCCTAAGGTTCTCTTAATTGGCAGCAACCGGGCTCACCAATGCTTCCAAGTAGTCGGATTGTAAATCCGTACCAACTATAGTGTTTCACCACTATTCGGTATGTCACTCCAATCATAACTACTTATGACGGTGATCAATACTACTGGTCAGGAGAAGATTATGTCGGTGTTTAAACATAAATCTGATTTCTGCTCTAAGCCTAGTGATGACTAGAGGTTATTTTACTTGGCTAATCCTGAACTCATTCAGGACTGTCCCAACTCCCACTATTTCCTTAGAACATGAGTTCTTTCTAAAAGAGCTCCTTTTTTACAGGTATAGTGGCGCAGCCAGTGAAACGACACTGCTGATCAGGTTCAGGCTAGTCATGAGGTTCGGATGAACACTACAAGACCCTGGACTTTCTATGTGCAAGTGGGATAATCCCAGCTTCACATTTCAGATAGTGTCTGCAATACCTACGTAGTCTAGGATGTGGTCGGAGTATGGTTTTTATGGTTTGACTGGTTTAGTATTCAACTTATCGGAAACTAATTCACAATGTATCTTATACATCGATGATCGAACTGTTTCGATCAATGCTCCATCATCTTCCCTAAGACACATTATAACCATTAATGTTCTTGGAAGAGAATGAACTGTGAAATCCTTTTCTCGGTTTATGTTATCACTCAGGTTCTGTGGATCTTGTACTTCCTTTGAAGTCCTTGAACAGTTCAAGCTTTCAATTCAATCGCTTATTCTGATAAGCGAAGCCACATTCGTCATACCGAATGACAAATATCGCGAAGTACAAACAATTGTGTTCTAATTGAGGATTCAAGCAATACACAACAACCGATGCGTCCGTTGCTCCTAATCTCAATGTCTTTTACATCTCTATCTAAACTTATGACCTTGTTAATTCTATTTAAGACTTGCAATCTTCAGTTGACTCTAAGTCAACTGATTCCAAAATCCTATCCTTTGGATCTTTGGGTGATTCATTTCTTGTCATATATGCTTTATAAAGAACTTAATCATCATCTGACTCTAAGTCAAATGATTCCAAAGTTCTTTCCAACTGGATCTTTGGGTGATTCTTTTCTTGACACATTAAGAAATCAATTCATCATGTGACTCCAAGTCAAATGGTTCCAAAGTCCTGTCCAACTGGACATTTGGTTGAATAGATTCTTATAACATTTATCTTAACAATCATAAGGGACAAAATTCCTGAATCCAAACACTTTGGATGTATCAATATTCAAGTTATTACTAATCATGCATTCATACACAATCATACAACATTTTAAGGATAATCTCAAACAGCAGATGTTAAAAGAAAAACTACAATTTTATTAAAACAAAATCCTTGAACAATGTACTATATGATTGACAATGTCATACTCATCTAAAAGCTAATAACAATATTTCAATATCTAACTAAAGTTCAAAACTGCATGAGCCGGAAATCCAATCCAAATGTGCTTTTATGCGCCAAAGTCCCGTACCCTACAGATTCCCTGCATACAAACCAAAATGTGACTATCATATTATGCATCAAGGAATTATGGAACGGAAGTTTTGAGGTTTTTAGATATACCTGAGCTTTTAAAAGATTTTGACTTTGGAGCGTCTTCCAATCTTTCCGTGACTGTATCCGATTCTGTGGATTCCCAGCTTAAGACATGTCCAGACGATCTGGATCGTTTCTTCCTGTGTCTTTTCACTGGATTTAATCCAGAAGTAGCTGAATCATTTGAGCTATGCCTATCCAAGAGTGACTCGTATAAGTCAATAGTGGACGCATTTCCATAAAGGACTTTTTCCGGTCTTCCTTTCTATACGTCTGAATGAACAGATCGTACTCACTAGTCAGCGAAGCAAGTAGAGTGTTAACACTCGACTCCTGACTCATGGAATAACCAAGTTTGTACAATTCGCCTATGTACGCTTCAATCTAAAGAACATGCAAATCGATGCTACTTCCTTCTTTTAGCTTGCACTCTGTAAGTCTTTTGAAGATCCTAGCTCGTTCCTCTTCAACCGGTTTTTGGAACTTTTCCTCAACCGATTGCATTAACTCATATGGCCCCAAGGATTCAAAATCCTTGCAGAACTCGGGGTCAATGGTCAATAGCATGAGGTCACGAATCTTTTCGGATTCATCAACTAAGAAGTTATGCTCATCATAAGAACTCTTTATGATGACTTGTTCCGGTGGAACCGGGATCGGATACTCGGTGAGATGAAGCTTGACAGCAATAACGAGAACCATTCTCCAATTGCAAAGCCATTCCTTACAGTTAAGGTCAGTCAGCCTTTCCATATTTGGCAAGTGCATTCTAATGCTCTCAGAATTGTGTGAATGAGGAGAGGGAGGAGAATAGACACTTGATTCAGACATCTAAAATAAATAGAATTTATTAGTTTAATTAATCATTTTAAATAATTACCCAATATATTATTTATTAAGGCTAGGACCCAAAATACCCCAACTATGATGTGAAGAGGGATGCCGTAATCACAACATAATGGTCATTAAGGTAAATAATACACTTATCAATCTCATCTTATGAAATTCCTAGATCTGTTGAGACACATTGAACTGTTCAATGGCATGTTAAGTGTCGGATGTGCCCCACTGTTTGTGACTGGGATGCCGAGGATCATAAACCGAGTGTGAATAACCATGCAAATTCGCTCGGTACTCTCGAAGTCAATTGCCATCTCCAATTAACGTGCCGGTTAACCACACACGCTCCGTTAATAATGACAAAATCGAGAAACCCATTGCAAGTCTTTGTGAACCCCTATTGGTGTGCCGGTTAACCACACAAGGTCCACCAATGTTTCACAAATCGCAATGTGCAACCTCATGGATTAGCAACTCATTCACATTTTTTTGACCTAAAGTAACTAGATTGGGATTTTGTTCGAGGTTGTAGTACTTTCAATTACAGCATTATACTTTTAAGAGGCTTAACGGTTCTATCAAACCCGTTCGGCTAACGACACTCGACTGACCAGGAGAGCGGTGGGTGAGAGTGGACACCCATTAGACTACCATTTTATAGGCAGTCGCCTTATACCCTCTTTATAGGACAGTTTTGTGAATGAGGCCTACTAACGGTAAGACTAACCAATTTTCTTATATATAAATATTAACTTTTAATCATAAATATATAAGATATATTTTAATCTTATTAAAATATTTTAGAATTAATTTATTCAGAATTTTCGCTAATTTATTCTATTTTTTCGAAAATTTAAATTAATTCCTTAAGCTGATTTAATTTATGTTTTAATTAACAATTAATTAAACTAATTAAATCAAATAAGGGAATCACAAAAATTAATCAAATTAATTTCCTAACCCTTATCCCTAGGTCACGAAAATTGCAAGCAAGGATAAGGGGTTCCAGTTATTTTAATTATCCAATAATTGCCATAAATAACAACCTACTTATTAAAGGCAAGCAAATCAAGGGGGGGGGGGGACCAAGGGTGGCGGCTAGGGTTCGGAAACCCTAGCCTTGATTTCGACCAAGGCCTCTTCCAAGAGGTGTTTTCCGCAAAAACACTCAAGGAAAAAGCAGTTCATGCAGTTTATATCAAACACAAGAAAACAACCCTCCAAGGTGGCGCCAACTTTGGTCCCTGGTTTGTCTCTTGCCAGTTATTCAACTATTGAATAATTACAAACCAGTCCCTGCACCTTTAATTAATTTATTTAATCACTAAATTAAATCCAATTAATTCTAGATTAAATCTCAATTAATTAATATAGTTTCTAATTAATATATTAACACTTAAATATATTAATAAACCATTTATTTATTTTTCTATTGATTTATTAAACAAATAATAAATCAACCTTTCTCTTTACTGAACTCTACATCAATCCTCCTGCTATGAGGGCAACCCAAATAGACTTTGCTTCTATTAACAAGATAGATACAAATATAAGTCATGGCTTAGACACCTAATCCAACAATTTTCTCTTCTGGTCCTAGCTTCCTTCCCAACTTCTATTTCTTCTAGTGAACCGGTTTGCGTGTTTAGGGAGATGTGTCGCACACAAGGGGCAGAAAAGCTTATTGGCTGAAATTAAAGTGCTAGTGACGAAAATGCCCCTGCTTTATCAGCCTTAGAAAAATTCATTTTTGTTTTCCTTATTTTTCTCTGATTTTGCTTTCATCATAACTCTCTCATATGATGTCCAAAACCTACAAGCTTTATACCCTTAAGAAGGTGGGAATGAGCTTTACAACTTTCCCCTACTGCCTTTCGCCTGTATCTTGATGGAGTTTCCGCTATTAACCCTTGAAAATGACTCCTTGGTCATTTTTTTCACTTTTGGGCCATTTTAAAATCTTCATAACTCCTTCGTTACATATATTTTTTTATCTCAAATACTACCAAAGTCATCTTGAGGACTTTTTCCTAATTCTTTTTAGATTTTGAGACATGAATTTTTAAAGATTTGGTAATAAAAATTTCACTTTTGGTCCTTTATTCCCCTTTTTGCTCTTGGGTCGCTATGACCAAATTTATAACTAAAATAATATCTCAAATTGACTTAATAAAAAGTCTTAACAATAAATTTCTTATAATTTTACATTCTTGGACCATTTTGCCATTCCATTGTACATTTAAGCGTCAAATTGTATTTTATACTTGTAAATGAATTTTTGGTTGTCACAATTGGATAATCCACCCCACAAAAGTCAATAGGTTTACATTTGGGAAAAGTATCATATGTACAACCCTTAGCTTCCTCAGGAGCTTTCTCTCCTCTCCTCTCAGTAATCATCTCTTTCCGACCCTCCCCACGCTTAGGCGGGACCGAGGGTCACTCAGGTATATCTCCAATAGTAGCCCTGTCTGAGGCCTCATGAGTGTGGGTAATATCTCTCTGACCGCCTTAGCTACCTCGACCGTAATCATCTCTTGTAGATGAGTCGGGAGATCACGGGGTCGATCTCCTTTGGGCTGGCGCTCCATACCCGAACTTGGTGATCCCGCTTGTTCTCTTGCTGGTCACTTTGCTCTCTGTCTCCTCCAATACTCATACTCAACTGAAAAAGAAATCAGCTCAATTTAGTATTACCCACCTCAATTCTCAAATATGATTACATAACCAACTCAAACTATTTAAAATAACTCATTTGCATATGCCACAAGGGATAGCTACTCAGGGACCATTTGGGACCCCTCTCTCATTGTTTTAAGTCTAAGACCCTATCTCAAGGTTTAGCTCACTTAAACCTCGTCTTTGATACCAACTTGTAATGCCCAGTTTCTCACAATTAAGTTACACCATGATATAATAAAAAAACAACCACAAAGGCACAAGTGTAACCCAAAGTGAAGTAGTATATCAAAATCATAGGTTAAGTACAAGTCTAACTTCAACATAAGTCAACTACATATCTCTCGAAAACCAGGCCGAACAAAAGTACAGTCCATCATATATGAGAAAAATAGGTCCAGATCTATCCTCAACTATCCATCCATAGTTTGCTTCATGTTGGATTAGGTGTCTAAGCCATGACTAATAATTTGTATATACCTAATTGATAGTAGCAAAGTCCATTTGGGTTGCCCTCATGGCTAGAGGTTTAGCAGAAAATCCAGGAGAGAGAAAGATTGATTTATTATATGATTAATAAATAAATAGAAATAAAATAAATAGTATATTAATATATTATGGTGATAATATATTAATTAGAAACTATATTAATTAATTAGGAATTAATCTGGAATTAATCTGGAATTAATTTGGTGATAAATTGAATTAATTAATGATGCAGGGGCTGTTTTGTAATTACTCAATAGTTGAGTAGTGACTGTCCAGGTCTATTAATAGTTGGCGATTTTTAGGATGTTATTATCCTTAAAATCGAAATGAGTAAATAGAGGATAAATAGGTTTAATTCAAATGATAAAAGGTTTATCTTAATTTGAATTAAAAAGGTTTATCTCTAAGGGTTTTATCTGTAACCACCTGGAGTCTATAAATAGGGACCATGTGAACCCCATTTGACACGCCATTCTCCTTCTTTTCTCTCTGGAATTTTCGAAAACCCTAGTCCTGGGTGTGACTTCATTTGAGGCAAGGCATTGCGTTGCTTAGCTTGCAAGAAACAAATAAAGGTTAGTTTTTCTGATTTATTTCTTTTAGCAATTTTTGTTTGGACTTTTGGAATTATTTATATGTTCAAAGATAGAAAACATAGATCTAATTTAGGTTGCATGTGAACTTAGGGTTTGAGTTTATTGATTGTATAAAACCTTTCAGTGGTATCAGAGCTATTGGTTGTTTTCTATTTGAATAGTTGTAATTGTTTTTCATAATTTTTTTAGGGTTTATTGAATCTAAACCCTAATTCTTGGCCAAATCGATTTAGGGCTAGGGTTTTTCAAACCCTAGCCCCTCCCCTTTTTATTTTCGATTTTTGCTTAGGGTTTTAGAATGTTTTCTATTTTTGGTAACTGTAATTATTTAATAAATGGATAACCTTAAACCCATTATTTGCTATTTTCGAAATTTAGCGGTTTAATATAGGATGAAATTAATTTGATTAATTTGTGATGCCTATCTGATTTAATTAATTTAATTAATTGTTTAATTAAAAGATAATAATTAAATCTTTTAAGGTTTAAATTTAATTTTTTAATTAATAGTCAATTTCGAAAAAATTAAATAGATAAAACATTAATATTTTAAAAGTTTAAAATACATCTTATATATATTATTATTAAAAGTTAATATTATATCTATATGATAATTGGTTAGTCAAATCGATAGCAGGCCTCATTCACGAAGCTGATCTATAAGGAGGGTATAAGGAAACTGCCTATAAAATGGCGGTTAAATGGGTGTCCACTCTCACCCACCGCTCTCTTGATCTGTGGAGGGTCGTTAGCCGAACGGGTTTGATAGGACCGCTTAATCTCATTAAAAGTATAATGTTATTAATCAAAGTACTAGAACCGCTTTATAAATCCCAAATCTAGTTACTTTAGGAAAAATGTGAAAAGATGCTAACCCATGAAATTGCACATTGCACTTTATGAAACATTAATGGAGCGTGTGTGGTTTACCGGCACACTAATAAGGGTTCATAAAGAGTGGCAATGGGTATCTCAATCTTATCATTGTTGATGGAGCGTGTGTGGTTTACCGGCACATCAATTAGAGATGATAATTGACTTTGAGGTTACAAAGCTAATTTACATGGTTATTCACATCTTGTTTGTGATCCTCGGCATCCCAGTCACAAATAGAAGAGCATATCCGAGATTAAACATTCCATTGAACAGTTCAATGAATCTCACAGATCTAGGAATTTCATAAGACTGAAATTAATAAATGTATATCTACCTTAATGACCACTATGTTGTGATTACGGCATCCCTCTTCACAGCGTAGTTGGGGTATTTTGGATCCTAACCTTGTTAAATAATATATTTGGTAATTGTTTAAGAAGGATTAAAATTAAATTAATAAATTCAAATTTTATAGATGTTTGAAGATAGTGTCAATTCTCCTCCTTCTCCTCCTTCATACATTTCTGAGAGCTTCAGAAAGCACGTGTTTAGTATGGTAAGGTTGACTGGCCTGAACTATGTGGTGTGGCTTCACAAATAGAGAATGGTTCTTAGTTTTGCTGGCAAGCCATATCTGATTCAGTGTCCGCTCCTCAAAGCATGGCATCACATACCAGCTTGTGATGAGCATGGCTCCTTGACTATAGAGTTCAAGGAAGTTCATTACCTCATGCTATTGATCATTGACCCTGAGTTCCGCAGGGATTTAGAATTCCTGGGGTTAGATAAGTTAGCACAGCTGGTTGAGGAAAGGTTCCGAGATCCGGTTGACAAACAACGAACTAGGATCTTCAAAAGAGCTTGAAGTGTGCAAGCTAGAAGGAAGTAGCACCCGTTTGCATGATCTTAAGATTGAGGGATACATAGGCGAACTATATAAAATTGGTCACCCCTTTTGATCGGGAGTTAAGCATTAGCTCGACTCGCTGATCTGTTCATACAGATGTACAGGAAGGGTAACCAAATAAGACAATCGTGGAAATGCATTCAATGTTGACTCTGTATGAGTCATTCATGGAGAAGCATAGTTCCATTGATTCAGCTGCTTCGGGATTGAGTCTAGTAATAAGGCACATCAAGAAATGATCCAGATCGTCTGGACCGGTTCTTCGATGTCCCAAACTGGGAATCCACAGGATGCGACACAGTCACAGAAAGATTGGAAAAATGCTCCAAAGCCGAACAGTTTGGCAACTCAGGAATATCTTAAAAAACTCAGAATTTTTTATCCTCATTTCCTTGATACAGGATGTGTTTCTCACATTTGCTCTGTATTCATGGACTTTGCAGGATGCGGGATACTGACGCATAGGAGCACATATGGATTGGATCTCCAACTCATGCAGTTTTGGAGTTTAGTTAGATATTATGATCTTGTTATTAGCTTATTAGATGCAAGCAACATTGTCTGTCATATAGTACATTGTTTGAGGATATTTTGTTTTAATAAAATCTTGATTTTCTTTTAATACATGTTTGTTTAAATTATCCTTGATTTGTTGTATGATTGTGTTAAGTGCATGAATGATAAGAACTTGAATATTGATACATCCAAAATGTTTGGATTCATGAATTGTGTCCTTTATGATTGTTAAAGTAAATTTTATAAGGATCAAGTCAACCAAAGGTCCAGTTAGACAGGACTTTTGAATCATTTGACTTAGAGTCACATGATGAATTGAGTTCTTAATATAATCATTTGTTGCAAGAAATGAATCACCCAAATATCCAATGGATAGGATTTTGGAATCAGTTGACTTAGAGTCAAGTGATGAATGCATATCTTGAACAAAATTAACAAAGTCATAAGTTTACATAGAGATGTAAAAGACATTAAGATTATGAGCAACGGACACATTAGTTACTGTGTATTGCTCGAATCTTCAAATAGAACACAATTAGTTATACTTCATGATATTTGCCAATTAGTATGACAAATATGGCTTCGCTTATTAGAATAAGAGATTGAATTGAAACATTGAACTGTTCAAGAACTTCAAAAGAAGTATAAGATCAACAGAATCTTAGTGACAACATAAACAGAGAAAATGTTTCACAGTATATCCTCTTCCAAGAACATTAATGGTTATAATGTGTTTTAGGGAAGATGATGGAGCATTGGTCGAAATAGTTCCTCAATGTATAAGATACACTTCCAATTAGTTTTCGATAAATTGAATATTCAACCAGTCAGACCGTAGAAACCATATTCTGACCACATCTTAGACTAAGTAGGTTATGCAGACACTGTCTGAAATGTAAAGCTGGGATTGTCCCACTTGTACATAGAAAGTCCAGGGTCATGTAGCGTTCGTCCGAACCTCATGACATGCCTGTTACTGATCAGTTGTGTCGTTTCATTGGCCGTCCTGCTTGTACCTGTGAAAGAAGAGCTCTTTTAGAAAGAACTCATGTTCTAAGAAAACAGTGGGAGTAAGAAACTTTTGAAGGAGTTTAGGGATTAGCTAAGTGGAAGAACCTCTAGTCATCACTAGGCCTTGACCAGGAATCAGATTTCTGTTAAACCTGACATACTCTTCTCTTGACCAGTAGTATTGGTCATCTTCATAAGGTTTTATGATCTGGGTGACATACCGATTAGTGGTAAAACACTAAAGTTGATACGGATAAGCAATCCGACTACTTGGAAGCATTGGCGAGCCCGGTTGCTGCCAAATAAGAGAACCTTAGGGCGAGAAACAATCTATGTGACAATTTGATTGATTTCACACGTGGTCTAAGAACCAGTGGGAGTAATTGAATCATCAAAAGAAAGCGACATGGATAGAAATGTACTTACAGAACATCTGGTTGAGTGAGACGATACTCAGAGTCAAGTAATTGATTCTGAGAGAAGCACTCTCAATAGAAGATGAAATCCGAAAGGATACTGTTTAGTAGAGCTGCACCTAGTGAGTCGTTAGTGGAGCGTGTGTGGTTTACCAGCACATTAATATGGACTCACAAAGAGCATGCCAAAGGTATATGGCCGGGGATTCATCCCACGGGCATCTCGTAAGAAAGGATATTCGAATTCTCAAAATATGCCAAAAGTTTTGGATTTAGTGAATAGCCTGAAAGATTCCCATAACTATGTCAGAAAGGTTTGGACTTCGTATTTTCAAAATGTGCCAAAAGGTTCCCTATTTTGTGAATAGTCCGAAAGAGTCAAAGCCAGTGGGAGTATCGTTGTTATCTGCCTATGACTGTATATTGGTTACATATTGTTTCTAAGAAACATCTCTTATCATTACAAAGTGTAATGATTTGACATTAAATGATGATTCACTATGAAAGACTTAATAGAGATACAGCGTACTCAAGTGGTTGTGAACATCTATGAGATAGATCAAAACTCTGCCAATATGATCTTGATGAGATTCAAGATGTATAACCCTAGGAAAGGAGTTTCCTGTCACTACAAAGGGTGATGACTTGGCATGAAAGAAATAAAGAAGGTGCAACATACTCATGTAGTTCACAAACATCTATCGGATAGATGAAATCGTCAGTATAGACCTAGCCTTTGTAAGCATGATCTTGATAAGATTCAATATGCATGAGAAAGAGTCTCCGAAAGGAAATAGTATTCGAAAATCATGACACAGGGATTATAAATAATCTTTAGATTCCGAAAGAGTTTGGAATAAGATTAGATCGGATTCCACGAGCCTCGTGGATCGATCAGAAGTGTCATGAACATGTCCTGATGACTTGATGCTTAGAGCAGAGTAAGTTAGATTCAGGATATAACCTGACTGAGAATACTGAATGGATTATTTGAACACACGTGAGAAATCATTGGGAAATTATTGGGGTGAATGTGGTAGTAATAATTTGAAAGGGTTATCAAATCGGTAACTATTAACATCAGGACGTGGTGCTTAAGGACTTCATCGTTAAAACGTTTCGTTGGTATTCTGATGGTGTGGTTCACCGGCACATCATAACATCTCGAAACAGTCTTAGGGTGCAGTCATGTAGACTAAAGACCCGAGAACCATGGGAAGTCATAGTACACATCACCGGAATGGAGTTGTGAAAGAGAAAGACAGGATGACAAATTGAGATATCGTCGGAAGGGTGTCCGATTAGATTATCTTCAATGAAGTGTATCAGTGTAAGACACTTTTGAATACATAGAAAGAGTGAAAAAGGTCATTTAGTCGATATAGACATAGATATAAAACTTGAAATTGGAAGTTTAAAGAAATCACGAAACCGATAATAGTATTATGACAGATCCGACTTGGTGATTACCTCGTGGAGACTAAGTAATTAGCAGGAGTAGCTGCCAGTCAGATCTTTATGTTTCACTTTTGCATGTTTTACATCCCGGATAATGTAATTATTCAAAAGGTCCACAGTCGCTCATACTTTAGGAAGTAAGTATTAAATCAAGACTGTCATGAATTAGTTTGTAGATTGTCTAAGGAGTTAGACATAGCAACAGCATTGCTACAACTTTCATGAGTATTTAGAAATGGAGATTTGAGTATTGGATAAACCCACGCTTAGAGAATTGTTTCATGGATTATATCACGAGCAATTTTGAGACGATAATATCTTATGGTCTTGAAGCGGAGACATATGAGTTGAAATTTGCAAGTCAGTTGTGCATTGATAATGCGTAAACGCATCGGTAACACGAAATTATAAAACTTATTGTTGTGCACGATTTGATGAGTAAAAGACACAAGCATATGAGTCGAATCTTATTCGTTCCTTGACCCTGATGGGAAACAGATATCTATAGCCTCTCGATGATTTTGAAGTTGACTAAAGTGCTGGCCAGCCAGGACTGAATTGATGTGTTCAATTGAAGTCTTTTGTCATATGCAAAATCAGAAATCGGGAAACAGAGTATCCGACAGAGATTGATCACAATCCATGTCTCATGTCTGGAAAATATCTTGTGGGACGGAGGATCATATGATCACTTATCTATGGACAAAATTGACTGGGTCAGAGTTCGACTGCAGTTTCTAGGAAGCTACAGTTTGTTTATCAATTAGAAGGTTAACTGGCAATTATAGTCATAGACTTATCCAAGTGGAACACTGTTGGATTAGGTGTCTAAGCCATGACTAATAATTTGTATTTACCTAATTGATAATAGCAAAGTTCATTTGGGTTGCCCTCATGGCTAGAGGTTTAGCAGAAAATCCAAGAGAGAGAAAGATTGATTTATTATATGATTAATAAATAAATAGAGATAAAATAAATAGTTTATTAATATATTATAGTGATAATATATTAATTAGAAACTGTTATAAATTCAGCGTTACCACGACAATTATGAACAAACTAAAAACTAGAATATAGATGAAGAAAGAAAGAAAGCTTGAGAGCTTGGAGAGAGTAGAGAGAGTTTATATCACTTGTGAAAGAGTTGATATGAGATGCATTTTCTTCCTTACATTGATGGTCTATTTATACTACCAAATTTACTATTCAAATATAGTTGTTTAATTGGTAAATGGAAGGTGATGACAAAGTGATTACATAATTATGTCATTCACCAATTACTTGTAACACTCCCCCTTGAATGACATCATTCTACATCAGAGTTCAACTTTGAAGTACTGCCTCATTAAAAACCTTGCTAAAGAAAACCCAGTGGGAAAAAACTTTAGCGAAGGGAAAAAGAGTGCAGTGTCTAGTTGACTCCCCCTCATTTAGATATCTAATGACCATTATGTATTGTGCAGATGTCTCATTCCAATACCATGAACATGTTTTCTAAAAATCTTGGTAGGAAGTGCCTTTGTGAAAAGATCTGCTGCATTGTTGCTAGATTGAACATATTTTAATTCAATCTGTTGATTCTTTATACGCTCTTGAGTGTATTCAAAAAACTTTGGAGGAATATGTTTTGTCCTGTCGCTTTTGATGTACCCTTCTTTCATTTGAGCGACACATGCTGCATTATCTTCATAGATTAAGGTTGGAGATTTATCTTTATCAATTCCACAAGAAGTCAGGATAAGTTGTGTCATCGATCTTAACCATGTACATTCTCTACTAGCTTCATTTAGAGCAATTACTTCTGCATGATTTGAAGATGTGGCGACGAGTGTTTGCTTTTGAGAACGCCAAGATATTGCAGTACCTCCATTCATGAATACATATCCAGTTTGAGATCTAGCTTTATGAGGATCAGACAAGTAACCTGCATCTGCATAACCAATCAAGCCTTGTTTTGAACTATTAGGAAAAAATAAACCTAAATCAGTAGTTCCGCGAAGGTATCGTAATATGTGCTTGATTCCATTCCAGTGTCTTTTTGTTGGAGATGAACTAAATCTTGCTAATAGATTTACTGCAAAAGAAATGTCAGGTCTAGTACAATTAGTAAGATACATAAGAGCTCCAATTGCATTAAGATATGGTACTTCTGGACCAAGAATTTCTTCATTTTCCTCACAAGGGCGATATGGATCTTTGTCAATATTTAGTGATCTAACAATCATTGGAGAGCTTAAAGGTTTGGCTTTATCCATATTAAAACGTTTCAAGACCCTTTCTGTATAGTTTGATTGATGGACAAGTATCCCATTTGGCATATGCTCAATCTGTAAACCAAGACAATATTTGGTTTTCCCAAGGTCTTTCATTTCAAATTCTTTCTTTAAAAATTCAATCACTTCAAGGATTTCTTTATTCGTCCCAATAATGTTTAGATCATCAACATAGACGGCTATAATCACATATCCAGATGTTGTTTTCTTAATAAATACACACGGACAAATAGTATTATTTTTATAGCCTTTGCTTATTAAGTAATCACTTAGACGATTGTACCACATAAGTCCAGATTGCTTTAACCCATACAATGATCTTTGCAGTTTGATAGAATACATTTGTTTGGGTTTTGCACTTAATGCTTCTGGCATTTTAAATCCTTCGGGGATTTTCATATATATATCACTGTCAAGTGATCCATATAAGTAAGCAGTAACAACATCCATAAGATGCATATCTAAATTTTCAGAAACTGCTAGACTGATTAAATATCTGAAAGTGATTGCATCCATAACAGGAGAATATGTTTCTTCATAATCGATTCCCGGCCTTTGAGAAAAACCCTGAGCAACGAGCCTGGCTTTGTATCTCACAATTTCATTTTTCTCATTTCTTTTTCGTATAAAAATCCATCTGTATCCCAATGGTTTCACAACTCCAGGTGTGAGTATAATAGGTCCAAAAACCTTTCTGTTATTGAGAGACGTTAATTCAGCTTGCATGGCCTCTTTCCATTTACCCCAATCCTGCCTATTTTGGCATTCAATGACAGATTGTGGTTCTGGATCCTCATTGATAATATTTCATGCAACTGAATAAGAAAATATTATATCTTCTAATTCATATTGGCTCCTTACTATTTTTATATGACCATAATTAATTTCAATCTCCTTATCATTTATTTCCTCAACTGGGGAAGTAATGTTATTTTGTATTTCTTCATGAACATTTTCATTATGCTCAAATATATTTTCCATTCCTCTTCTTTTTCTAGGATTTGCATCCTTAGAACCAAATGGCCTTCCACGCTTCAGGCGTGCTTTGGATTCTTGAGTTACTTTTTCATCAGATTGTCTATCTGGGAGTTCAATTCGAGCTGGAGCATTAACAGCAGGTATATATGATTTAGTAACTCTTTTTGTATCAGTAAATGCATCAGGTAATTGATTTGCAACTTCTTGCAAATGTATTATTTTTTGAACACCCATCTCACATTCTTGTGTGCGAGGATCAAGATATGATAAAGAAGGTTCATACCATGAAACATTCTTTTCTTGGGTTTTCATTTCTCCCCCAAGCATTGGGAAATTTTCTTCATTGAAATGGCAATTAGCAAGACGTGCTGTAAACATATCACCTGTCAAAGGTTCAAGATATCTTATTATTGAATTTGTTTCAAAACCAACATATATTCCCAACCTCCTTTGAGGACCCATTTTTGTACGTTGTGGTGGAGCAATAGGAATATATACTGCACTTCCAAAAATTTTAAGGTGGGATATATCTGGTTCTTTTCCAGAAACAAGTTGAAGGGGAGAATGTGTATGATATGCACTTGGTCTCAAACGAATCAGTGATGCAGCATGTAAAATTGCATGACCCCAAATGGAAACAGGAAGTTTTGTTCTCATTATTAATGGTCTAGCTATTAATTGGAGACGTTTAATCAGTGATTCTGCTAAACCATTTTGAGTGTGTACATGTGCAACTGGATGCTCAACAGTAATTCCTATAGACATACAATAATCATTAAATACTTGAGACGTAAACTCACCTGCATTATCAAGTCTCACTTTATTGATGTTATAATCAGGAAAAGGTGCTCTCAGTTTAATAATCTGAGTTAGGAATTTTGCGAATGCCATGTTACGAGTTGATAATAGGCAAACATGAGACCATCTAGTTGATGCATCTATTAAGACCATAAAGTATTTAAATGGTCCAGAAGGTGGATGAATTGGACCACATATGTCTCCTTGAATTCTTTCTAGAAATCTAGGTGATTCCCTTTCAACTTTCATTGGTGAAGGTCTTGTAATTAATTTCCCAAGGGAACAAGAAATACACGGGTTCTTATTACCTATTTGAGGGAACTTCTGGTCCTTTAATGGATGCCCAAATGTATTTTCAATTATTCGATGCATCATTGTTAATCCTGGATGGCCCAGCCTGTCATGCCACAAACTAAATATTCTAGGATCACAAAATTTTTCTTTAACCACCAAATTTGACTCAACTATATTTATATATGTAAAATGTAAACCAGAATCAAATTGTGGTAATTTCTCCAATATATGGTTTTCATTTATTATAAACATATATTTCTTGTTTCCTATTGTTTTGGTGAATGTGTCATATCCGTTAAGATATATATCATTAAAACCCAATAAATTTCTATTTGACTTTAGGGAAAATAACGCATTACTGATTACAAACTTCGTACCATTAGGTAACATGAAACAAGCATTTCCTGCTCCTACGATCAAGTCTACAGGACCTGATATTGTATTTATGTTCCCTTTTACGGGTTTTAGTGTGGAAAAATATTTCTTTGTTTTCAAGATGGTGTGTGTGGTACCACAATCAATTATTAAGAGTTCTCCAAGATTTCCTTGGTTTTGTGCTCCAGTTGAACTCATTTTGAACTTCATATAAGAAAAATAAATGATGAGTTATGAACACAATTTTAATAAAAGTGACTCGAAAAACTTTATTAAAAAAGAAAAACATTACAATGAAAAATTAAAAACATGTTACAAAAGGAAACTAGTTTTCTAGGATGTCTAAATCATTGCAAAAGTCAAGAGTGTTTAGTTCAATGTTTTCTAGATCAACACCATCGGTGAGATTGACTTCTTTCCCCTTTCCTTTAATGGAATCTTGGTAAAGTTTACAAAGATGGGGATCTGTACGACAGGTCCTTGACCAATGACCTGTGCTACCACATCTATAACAAGAACCTCCGGGGTTCTGTGATGTTCCGACATCATTTCTTTTTTCTTGTGGTTGGACATTATTTCCTTGTGGAGTGTGTTGATTATTGTTTCTTTGACCACGCCCACGGTTATAAGGATGACCGCGTCCACGACCTTGAGTATAACCGCGCCCAAAATTTTGGTTTTGGTTAAAATGGTCTCGACCGCGACCACGGCCTCGCCCACGACCACGACCACGTCCTCGTCCATACGAATTATTTCTAGGTTCATAAGTGATAGTAGCATTTGCTTCAGGAAGTGCTACTGAACCTGTTGGACTGGACTGGTGGTTCTTTATTAATAGTTCATTATTTTGTTCAGCAACAAGGAGAAGTGTATTAAGCTCAGAATATTTTTTGAGGTTTTGCATACGATATTGTTGTTGCAATGTCATATTTGATGCATGGAATGTGGAGAGAGTTTTCTCCAACACCGAAGCATCAGAAACCTCTTCCCCACAAAATTTTAGTTGTGAACATATCCGAAATAATGCGGAATTATAGTCATGTACCTTTTTGAAGTCTTGAAACCTCAACGATAACCACTCAGCCCTAGCACTTGGAAGTATAACTTCCTTTTGGTGGTCAAATCTTTCTTTTAAGCTTTTCCAAAGAGTGCTAGGATCGGTGGTATTGAGGTATTCATACCTCAACATTTCATCGATATGTTTGCGAAGGAAAATTATTGCACGTGCTTTATCTTGCGACGTGCACTTATTTTTTTCTTTAATAGTTTCAGATAAATCCATGGACTCAAGATGCATCGTAACATCTATAGTCCAAGGCATGTAGTTCTTTCCGCTGACTTCAAGAGCGGTAAATTCAAGCTTTGCAATGTTTGACATATTGTAGTTCCTAAGAAAAATAAAACTCATTAAATTTGTCGTTTAAAGGTGGGGATGAGTTTTACTATTTCTATTATAGTTACAAACATAATTAAATAGATGAATCTTCTCAAATTAATTTTATTTTAAATTTTAAAATGTTATTTTTAATCGGTTGCGCATAAATAAACGTTAGTATATATAAATAGATGTCAGAGCATGAATAATAGTTAGTATACATAAATAAATGTTAGTGTGCGTAAATAAATATTAGTTTATATAAATAAGCGTTAGTATACATAAATAAATGTTAGTATGCGTAAATAAATGTTAGTTTGCATAAATAAATGTTAGTTGCCGTAAATAAACGTTAGTTTGCATAAATAAACGTTAGTTGCCGTAAATAAACGTTAGTTTGCATAAATAAACGTTAGTATACATAAATAAATGTTAGTTGCATAAATAAAAATTAGTATGCGATAACAAAAGTTAGTTTGCAATAAGAAATGTTAATAAAGCGTAAGTAAAGTTAGAATAAGAAATGAACTTCGTTAGTAGTCATAACGTCAAGGTTAAATAAGAAAAGAAATTTGTTAGTAGTCATAACGTCAAGGATAAATAAGAAAAGAAATTTGTTAGTAGTCATAACTTCGAGAATAAAATGTTATTTTTTTTTTCGTTGTTGTTATTGTTATTATTATTATTAATTAACATTCTAGTTTTGATGAAATTACATACATTGATTAAGATCGATGTGTCTTTTAATCGCCTTCGTTAGAGCCTCGTGCTGATAACGTGTTATAAATTCAGCGTTACCACGACAATTATGAACAAACTAAAAATTAGAATATAGATGAAGAAAGAAAGAAAGCTTGAGAGCTTGGAGAGAGTAGAGAGAGTTTATATCACTTGTGAAAGAGTTGATATGAGATGCATTTTCTTCCATACATTGATGGTCTATTTATACTACCAAATTTACTATTCAAATATAGTTGTTTAATTGGTAAATGGAAGGTGATGACAAAGTGATTATATAATTATGTCATTCACCAATTACTTGTAACAGAAACTATATTAATTAATTAGAAATTAATCTGGAATTAATTGGAATTAATTTGGTGATTAATTGAATTAATTAAAGGTGCAGGGGCTGTTCTGTAATTACTCAATAGTTGAGTAGTGACTGTCTAGGTCTATTAATAGTTGGCAATTTTCAGGATGTTATTATCCTTAAAATCGAAATATATAAATAGAGGATAAATAGGTTTAATTCAAATGATAAAAGGTTTATCTTGATTTGAATTAAAAAGGTTTATCTCTAAGGCTATGTTTGGTTGACCTTAATCAATGTAGGAATGGAAAGGCCCATTAAGAGGGAATGAAAAATGGGTTGTTTGCTTGACTTAGTAAAGGAATGGTCCATTCACAAAAGGAATCCCATTCCTTCTAAACACGGGATTTTCATTCAAGGTAGTCCCCCTTCTTTTTTTTTTATTTCATTCAAGGTGTAATGGACAAATTCCCATTTTACCCTTCTTATGATCACATTGGCAGTATAAGCAAGGCTCAAACGATTTTACAGACTTTCCAATTACAGCAACGATCAAGAAATTGAAAGGTTAACTATCAATTTTGTGGTTCATTTCCGGTGTTTGTAGTTTTATATTGAATTGATTTTCGTAAAAGAATTATACAATCATCGAATGGCTTACTGTTACCTTGAACGACAAATAAAAAAAATCCCAGACCAAAAGCCATGCGTTTACCGTCAATCTTCACAAATAAATTGTATATGAACTGAAATTACACTTTAGAGACAAAGAAACGCTAGTCTTGATGACTTACTTTACCAAACGGTAGAGACTGTTGGATCCAAAATTTCAGCAAAAGTTCCCATAGCTCTGATTTCACACCAAGAATTCCCGTTTGTTGGTAGTCACTGAATCTACAATCGCAGCAGCCCACCGGTGCCACCACGCAGCAGCAGCCCACCGGCGCCACCACGTCGCAGCAACCTACCGACGCCACCACCCTAGCATCAGCACACCGGCGCCACCCCGTCGCAGTAGCCCATCTGATTCTTACAAATCTTGATTTCAACACATAATCAACCTTTTTTCCCTCTCTAGATCTAGATTCAAGATGTTGCTTTCTTTGATAATGACTTTACAATACTTTTAGGTCTCAATTTGTAGTTCGTATGACTTAACATTTTCGTATCTATGGAAATTGGAGAAGAACCTTACTTGAGGGGATAAGGGGGACGACATATACAGTAGGTAGGGTGTGCTTTAAATATAGATAAATAAATTTGAAGTTATTAAAATAATATCATCTAATTTTTTCATATTATAGGTATTATATTGTTGTGTTTTTTTGTATATTATTAGTAATACACCTTATGATCCTTTTGAAGCTTCCAAGTCGTTTTAGAAATCTGAATTTATGCGACTGTGTGTAGACATCGAGTGATGTATTTAAGTAGTTTTTTGGAATCGAGAGAGATAGAGAAGACCTACGTAAAAAACTTAACACTGAGATGAAAATGTTGTTGGACTAACTGTTCGTGTCTATAACAAGGGTGTTCGTATTCTTTCAAATAATGATTTGTGTGATTTTTTTTTGTGGGGGTATTTTTGTCATTATTACGTATTTTCATTCCATTCCATTATGTTTCTGTACATACCAAACAAGATTGTTGAATGACTCATTCCATTCCACCAGCATAACCAAACATGACAATGGAATGGTAATGAACCATTCCATTACATTGTCCATTCCATTACTTGTTCAATTCCATTCTTTTGTCATTCAATTATGTTTAACCAAACATAGCCTAAGGGTTTTATCTGTAACCACATAGAGTCTATAAATAGGGACCTTGTGAACCCCATTTGACACGCCATTCTCCTCCTTTTCTCTCTGGAATTTTCGAAAACCCTAGTATTGGGTGTGACTTCATTTGAGGCAAGGCATTTGCGTTGCTTGGCTTGCAAGAAACAACTGTTAGTTTTTCTGATTTATTTCTTTTAGCAATTTTTGTTTGGTCTTTAGGAATTATTTACATGTTCAAAGATAGAAAATATAGATCCAATTTAGGTTGCATGTGAACTTAGGGTTTGAGTTTATTGATTGTGTTTGGATTCTAATTGTGATGATATTTTGATATCCGAAGTACATATGTTTCTGTCCGAAGGTGTTGGTGATACGAAGTCTTTGTACTTATCAGATGACAGTTATGTTTTGTACTTATCTTTTATAATAGATAATGTCTAGGGTTTTATGCTTATCTGTAACTAATTGGATTAAGTGTTTATCCAATTAGATCTTAGTATAAAAACACCATCAGCCCTAGATGTTTAGTACGTACATTATATCAGTCGTTTATTCATTGTAATGTTCTTAATAGTTGCTCGTCGTTAAAAAGACTTGGAGCACTATCCTTTTTACTTGGAATACAAATCATTCGACTGATTGAATACTCATACACTTGTGTCTCGTTGTTAGCCTTTGTTGATAATTTAATCTTACAAGTGGTATCAGAGCAGGTTGCTTGCTGATCTGATTTTGGGATTAAACCCTTTCTTTGAATCGTGGGTTCAAATTGTTCTTGAATCCACTCTTCCGCGTTTTAGAGATTTTAATCTTGATATTTTTACAGCAACGATATAATCCTTCAATGGCCTACAACGTGAACAACGCTGTGATGAACTACGCAACATTGCTAGGCTCCAACAATAAGGCACCAAAGCTAATTCCTGAACATTACGATCAATGGGATGATCGTATGGAGGATCACTTATCAGGGATCGATGAAGATCTTTTGAGATCTCTGAAAGAAGGACCTTTTACTGCCAATGTCCAAACCAGATTTGCTGCTAAATCTGGTGAACCTACTACTCCTCCTGTCGAAACCGAAGCCACTATTGCTGCGAACAAGAGGAAGATCGAGATTGATAAACGGTGCTTGTGAGAACTGAAGAGCGGTCTGCCTCCTGTCGTTTTCAATCTGATCCGAGGGTCCAAGTCTGCTAAAGAAATTTGGGACAGACTGAAGATGCGATACGAAGGCATTGATGTCATGAAAAAGAGCACAATCAACAACATTCTGATTGACTTCAGCAATTTCAAACAACTGGAAAATGAGAAAATTGATCAGACATTCGAAAGGTTTACTAACGTGGTTTATGAACTGGAGAAACATGGAGTTTCGAAAACTTCGCATGAAACTAACTTTCGATTCATGCAATGTCTCCGAAGGGAGTGGAAGCAAATCACCATGATGGTGAGGGCTCATCAGAAGATCAACTCCTACTCGCTTGAAGATCTCTACAATTTACTCAAATCATATGAGTATGACGTTCTGGATGAAGCTGGTGATCCACCCAATGCAGGTACTCTTGCCTTCGTTTCAAAAACTGAATCTAATGATGTTACTGAAGCTGATGATGAAGGAGAAGAGGATGAAGAAAGTGATACGAAGGCTTTATACTCTAATAATAACAAGAACTTACAGAAAAGACCACATAACAGAACCAACTTCATTAGAAACTCAAACATTGGAAAACAGCCAACTAAACCAGCTGAATACTCTAAACCAAAGTCTGAAACAACTCCTCAGCCTGAAAAAAAGTTGTTAGGTGACTCTGGATACGACTGCAATTACTTCTTTGGTAAGAATCATCTAACCAAAGACTGCATGCTGAAGAAGGCTAATGAGAAAAAGGAAAGAGTCAAAGATGAAGCATACTATACGAAGAAACTGGAAGAGGTAAGGGCGAAGACTCAAAGCCTGTCACTCATTGCTCCTAATAATGATGATGGCACTTATCAGATCTGGTCATCTGGTTCGGATGATGATGAAATACGTAAACCAACCCATGGGGCGATGTTTGCTGTACACACTGGCCATGGAATATGGTCCGATGATGAGAGTTCGGATGAAGATATGGAAAGCAAGATTACTGGTGTCTGTCTGATGGCACAAGGAACAAGCACTTCGTCTAATGCTCGCCTTACTATTCCAGAACAGGTATCATTCTTACTACAAAACTTTAATGTTCCTGAAGAACTTTTTGTTAATGACCTTAACGAAATTACTTCTGACTGTCTGCATATGAATCAACTACTTGTTTTAGCAAATAGTGATGCGTGTCAGGCCAAGGAGGAAGTAATTTCGCTCAAGGGAAAGCTTGAAGGAATGCGTGGAGCACTAGAAAATAGTCAACAGAGAATAGGAATTTTATAAGAAAGTAGGGAACAATATGTGAAAAATAATGAATTATTATTGAAACAAAGGAATATTTTTTGTGAAACTGCTAAAAGGTTATATGCATATATTACACGTATTTATCATTCTTCGGATATTGCTTTGGATCATCACAAAAAATTATTACCTTTTATTGAGTTTAAGTTAAAAGAGGTAGATTCTCTTTCACACGAATGTGAATCTATTGTTTCTTCAATCGAATTATCAAACCCAACTTATGCTCATGGTGTTGTTCCTTTTGAAAATTTTTTGAGTCCTAATGATCTGTTGAAAGTAATGGATAAGTCTCTACCCGTATTTCCTCAAGCGACAAAAACTGATTCTGAGAATGTTATTGTAAATGCTTCTGATAAAGATACTGATTCTGACATTGAGGAAATAGACTGCAGTGATTTATCACACCAAAAATCTTCTTCTATCTGTTCTTCCGAAGCTTGTGCAACTAAAGAAAGTACCATTTCTTCTAAGAAGTGCTCTTCTGAGGAAACACAAGATTCTTCGAATGAAAAGTCTAAAACTTTCCAAATACTAAACAATTCGGTTAATTACTTGAAATACAGTGTTGATAAAAGCAAAAGACTTGTCGAATGCATGTACGTATCCTAAAGTTGCTAACTTCAAAAATACTGTGTTTATTAAACAAGGTGTCTCACTAGAAGAGAATTGCGAACTTCTTTCGCTTATAAAAGAGGACAATATGACTGTCACAGCCGAAGGTTTTTTCTCATCTGATAAAATGCTCGAAAACACTTTGAATGCTGAAATGAAATTTCAAATCAATAAACGAAAGCAAGATATGCATCAGATGAAAAACACCTTCGGACGTCACAATTAACAACACAATCGAAGTTATTTGAACAATCGAAGTTTTTCGAACAATCGAAGTTATTTGAACAATCGAAGTTTTTCAAAAAATCGAAACGTTTCAAACAATCGGAATTTTCCAAATAATCAAAATTCTTCAAATACTAGAAATTTTGCTCCAAATAAAAATCAAAGACAGACACAATCTTCAGTCGAAAAGCATAAACAATTTTACAATAATAGACGAAGAAAGAACTATCGTGACTCTCAAAACAAAAAGAAAGCATTACAAAATCAACAAAAGTCTTTTAAAGAAAAAAATTCTTCAGCAACAAGACAATCGTTTTTGAACCTGCAAAACCTATCTGTTCAAACAAAAAGTACGAAAAAGTAACTAAGGTAACTTTTACAAAAGGAAGCAATCCAGTTGATACGTTTCATGTCTAGATTGATAAAAACATGGATTTGTTTAAAAATAAAAGTTTAACAATTCAAGACTTTAAACTCGCTTATGAAGAGTTCTTATGCGAATCTACTCAATGTAGTACTTCGTCTGGGAAATCTTTACTTTCAAACAAAAAATGGGTTCCTGTGAAACCAAACCTAAATTCCACATTGAGTCCTAAAGAACCAAAACAAAAGAAAATTTTGAAATGGGTTCCAAAAGTTACTAAAACTCAAACAATTGAGACCTCCTTTGAGTCAAATATTGCTTCAACTTCTGGCACCAAAAAGGATGATATGGTAGCCTCGTGGATCTATGATCTGAATACTTACCCTCAAGGACCCAAGCTATGTTGGGTACCTGAACTATCTCTCTAATTTGTAGGTAATGATCGATGAGCAGTACGACAAGGAATGGTATATCGATAGTGGATGCTCACGACACATGACAGGGAGGATAGAGTACTTACGAGATTTCAAAAGCCTAGAAGATGGAGGAGATGTTAAGTTTGGAAACAACGAAACTTGTCTGATCAAAGGATATGGGAAAATTACCAATGGAAATTTACGATTAACAGAGTTGCTTATGTAGAAGGACTCAAGCACAATCTGGTTAGCGTTTCTCAACTAGTGGTGGGAACTGGTCTAAAAGTCAAATTTGATGAAAATGGTAGCGTCATCAAGAAGAAAAAGACCAAAGAGGTACTACTAAAATCCAAGAGAAAAGGCGAAATGTTCCCACTTGATATGAAGCCAATCGTCGGAGCTCCCTCAATATGCTTACTTTCAAAAGCTACTTTGGATATGAGCTGGCTATGGCATAGACGACTATCTCATCTAAACTTCAAGAATATCAACAAGCTTGTAGCACTTGATTTAGTCAGAGGAATGCTTGCGTTAAAGTTTGATAATGATATCTTATGTGCTGCATGTGAACACGGTAAGCAGAAAAGACAAGCACATCCCATCACCATTTACTCCAAAATAACCGAACCACTCGAGCTTCTACACATCGACCTTCGTGGTCCATCTTCGGTTGAGTCACTTGGAGGCAAGAAATATATACTAGTCATTGTAGATGATTTTTCAAGATTCACATGGGTTATTTTTTTAAGAAATAAATCTAATACCCCAACAAAACTCAATGCCTTCATCAAACAAAACGAACTTCATCTCAAGAAACCAGTTCGAGCCATCCGAAGTGACAATGGCAATGAGTTTAAAAACCATACAATTGATTCATATCTAAAGGAGAGTGGCATCACTCATAACTTTTCTTCCCCTTATACTCCACAACAAAATGGTGTAGTTGAGCGAAGAAATAGATCTATATGCGAAGCTGCAAGGACTATGCTTGACTACGCAAATCTACCAATGTACTTCTGGGCCGAAGCAATCGCTACAGCATGCTTCACTCAGAATCGATCCTTCATCCATGGATGATTTAACATCACTCCATACGAAGTCATAAACAAAAGGAAACCAAATGTAAAATTCTTCCATGTATTTGGCTGCCGATGCTTTATCATGAAACTCAAACCTGGAACTACAAAGTCTGAATCCAAATCCGATGATGGGGTCTTCCTGGGCTACTCACATTCTGCGAAAGTTTGTTGCGTTCTAAACAAAACAACAAGGAAGATTGAGGAAACTTTTAATCTGACATTTGATGATCACTATGTTAAGAAATCAACAACACTCTTTCCTCGTATCCCTATTTTTCCAGAACCACCAACCGACGTTCTACCTTTGGACTCGTTCAACCTTGACTTCTCGTTCCTATTTGATGATCCAGATCACGCAATAAATGCTGAAACAAATGCGAAGGACAATAATGTACCAGAAATCACCAAGCTCACCGATGATCAATTCGCAAAAGAACCATCACCTCAAAAAGATACTTCGGTTGAGGGGGAGTCAGAATCTACAACGCAAAGAGCTCCCTCAGTTGAGGAGGAGTGTGACAAATCCAACCCAAAGGATCCTTTAGTAGAGAAGAACTCATCAAAATCCACTACTAGTAATTCGATGCATGCTCACTCAACTGAACCACCCACATCTCATCTCGAGGGGGAGTCATCTGTCAAGCCCGCTTCGGTTGAGGGGGAGTCATCTGTGAAGCCCTCTTTGGTTAAGGGGGAGTCATCTATCAAGCCCGCTTCGGTTGAGGGGGAGCAACCAATTCTTGACGATATACCTGAAGACAATCAATCATCTTCGGATTATCCATCTGATACTGAAGAGGTACACGGAGAGACATTACCAGAATATGATCCTGCCTACCCGCCTCTTGAAAAATGGACACGTGATCATCCGAAGACTCAGGTAATTGGCAATCCGGATGAAAAGGTACTTACTCGATCCCAACTCAAAGCAAAACAGCATGAACTGAATAAACGATCTGATTTTTGCATGTTCAATGTGTTTATTTCCAAAATTGAACCAAAAAATGTGAAAGAAGCTTTTCTACACTCTGATTGGGTGGAGGCTATGCAGAGTGAGTTAGCCTTATTTGAAAGAAATAAAGTTTGGCGCCTAATTCCTAAACCTGCTAACTCCTCTATAATTGGTCTAAAATGGGTTTTTCGAAATAAACTTGATACAGAAGGTAACATTGTATGAAACAAAGCTAGACTTGTTGTCAAAGGGTATTGTCAACAGGAAGGAATCGATTATGATGAAACCTTCGCACCTGTTGCAAGACTCGACTCCGTCCGAATTTTCTTAGCCTTTGCTGCTCATAAAAACTTCGATGTTTTTCAAATGGATGTCAAATGCGCATTTCTAAACGGCAAACTCGAGGAAACAGTATATGTGGAACAACCACCTGGCTTTATAAATGAAAATTTTCCAAATCACTGTTATATCCTTGACAAAGCAGTCTATGGGTTAAAGCAAGCACCAAGAGCCTGGTACGAAACTTTAACTCAGTTTTTAAAACAATCAAACTTCAAACAAGGATCTGTTGATCCGACTCTCTTTCGAAAGAAAGTTGGTAATCATCTCATGTTAGTGCAAATCTACGTGGATGATATCATCTTCGGATCAACAGACCCTGCTCTTTCAAAAGAATTCGAAACCTTGAGGAAAAGTAAATTTTAAATGAGTATGATGGGGAAGATAAACTTCTTTCTTGGATTACAAGTCAAACAAACCTCCGAAGGCATCTTTATAAATCAAGAAAAATACACACGAAGCCTGTTGGAGAAATTTGGAATGGAGAACTACTCAAATGTGAAGGTTTCGATGGCTGCTGGTGTGACACCCTCGCTTAAGGCTTTTCATAAGATATCATTTTAACCCATGGTTTATCATCATTATTCCATAAAATCATCATTTAGTGAAAACTCTAGTTTCCACATCTTTAAATAAGTCATTTTCTTTCAAAACCAATTTAAAAACACATGGGGTTTAATGAGAAATAATTTAGGTTTAAGTTGCGGAAAACATCGTTTGGTCCCATTTTAGATAAAACATTTTAGTTTATAAAATAGCGATGTTGTAACAATTCAAATACCATTACACAGCTCAAATGATACCACACAAACCGTGGCCTTCTAAACATCCAACTCTTCCTAGTCATCTAAACTCCTCAACCTGAGTACACATCAAAATAAGTTAGGCAATTGAAATGCCTAGTGAGTTTACCCGAGGTTGACCCATTTTGAGTGAGTAGTGAACTACCACACTCGGGACGAACCCCCAAAAATAGTTTTAACACACACTTCAAAAGTTATTTAAAACATCATAAAAGTTTGCTCAAAATAGATAGTTATGATATGCAAATGCTATGCATGATGCAACTATCCCAAACCCACGTCCATCTCATAAAGTCCAACTCACCTCAATGGCACCTACCTAAGTTCACGAATGACACGCACGAAGCATGCCACTCGATCCCCGTATAGGCAAAACTAGGACTAGTGGCCATCACACTAGCCCCATGAGGGTTAGCAACTCCCTCATACGGAAGGTATCATACTCGTTTCCTCTAAATGTCACACTATAATTACTTCTTTAGAACCAAGAAGGGACAATCATCCGTCATCTAAAATGAGGTCCTTGACTCTCTAATATAAGGAAAATCTTAGTTAAAACATTCCCAAAGATTGGAATTAAAACAAGGACCCGAAGCCCAAACCATAAAGCTCAAAACCCAAAAACTGGCATTTCTGGCCAACCCAGGCTACACGGGGCGTGTAGCCCTACACGGGTCGTGTGGCATTACAGGAAAACCAACCCGTAGCCTCCAGACCCCCTACACGGGTCGTGTGGCCCTGCACGGGTCGTGTAGACCTGCTGCAACCCCGATTTTTTGGTCATTTTCACTCATTTTCGACCCGATTCAAGTTCCGATTCTTCCCAAAACTCATGTACATCAAAAGGACATTATTCCTTCCCAAAATACACATCATTAGACTCAATTAAACTATTCAAAACCATTTCAAAGGAATCAATTACATTCCATGATCATAACTTCACTCTATAAGCTTAAACCATGGAAGACTCAATTCCATTCTTACAATTGATGATTACAAGTGGAGATTCCTTCTTCCATTCCATGGAATCATTAGGAAATGATCCTCACCCCACTTATACATCCAAATTGATACCTTAACTCATTCATCCATCCATTAAACAAGATATCAAATCATCATCTACATGAACAAAACCCATTTCAACACCCATTTCTCATTTTCTAGTGATTCATGGTTTAAGACTACAAACCAAAGGTTGGAATCCTTAGGGAATCATTAGAAATGAATCCCCTCATCCAAAACTACCATAATCATCCATAAATTTCAACATTCCTCCTCTATTCATCAAATCCCCAAATTCTAGGGTTCATAACACCCAAATCAATCAAATAATTGGATCTAGAGCATCCATGGATTGGATGATGATCAAAACATGAACTAGAATAATAAACTAACACTTGGGACCCTAGGATTTCCTCCCCCACATTACCAATTTCGGATTTGACATAGAACTCATCCCAAAAACAGGTTTGCAAGCTTAAAAGGGAAGAGTTTATACCTTAGATTGGCTAGGAATCTCAAGAACTTTGATGAATCTTCAAACCTTAGCATCTTGTCCTCCAAAATCTCCAGAAAATCGCCACTCTCTCTCCCTCTCCTCTCTAAAATCGTGAACATGAGCTGAAATGGGGGAAACCCCCATCAAAAGCTTGGCATCTTCCACAATTGGCAAGATTAGTCCTTATAGTTTGGTGTTACATCATCCAACACCCATAAAGTCTATTTCTTCTAACTAAAAGTCTCTATATTCACACTTATGCCCCAAATACAATTATTTATTTCACTTGAGTCATAGTCTAGGTCAACACTAGCCCTTAGTTTCCCAATTTGACACAAATGGTCCCTTACACTAAAATTCTTCACAATTTAGGTCCTTAATATTAATTCAGGGAATTATTTAACCTAATTTAAACTCTACATCAATTCCTTTATAATATCTTCTAATTTTCCAAGTCCATGACTAGTCAACTCTACTTAGGGTAAGTTTTGCCAAATTGACACTTTTAGTCCTTATGACAAAATTTCTCACATTTGGTTATAATGTGATTTTAAAACTATATTTGGCTCATTTATTCACCATATAAAATATAACAAGATATTAAATTTAGTTATTAATTTGTTTTATTTATTTACAAAATAAATTTTATTTATAGGTTTAAGCCCAAAACTCCTAGGCCCAAAATACGGATGTTACAATTATCCACCCCTTAAAATGATTCCGTCCCCGGAATCAATAATAAGAAATAAAGTACAAATTTTCCCAAAATCTTAAAAGTTACATTTTTTTTAAATATTATAACTCGAAATACGTTAAATTTCACTTTTGTAAAATCTCGTTACTTCCAAGAATTGTTTAGACAAAATTTTCATTTCATAAGCGTTTCTCTTAAATATGAAATGTTAAATTTTAAAATTTTTCAAATTTCGACTCGTTGTCCTTACAAAACTTAAACACTCTGCTTTTGTGGTTAATGTTTGGTAAAGCCCGTTCTCTGAAAATTTAATTGACTTCATGAAAAGCATTACTCGGATTTCACGTCCTTTATATAAAACAATTTTTTTTTGTTTTTTTTTTATATCCATTTTGAAACGTGGTTACCTCAAAATATTAATAAAATTCCAAAGAGATTATCAATCCCGGGTATTCCTACCAATAAAGAATTTAATACAAATTTTTCAACAAAATCTCAAAAGTTGTCTCTACTTAAATTTAAAACTTTATAAAAGTTGAAGTACCATAAATTCTACTTTGTAAAACTATTTTACTTCAAAGAACTACTTGTCTCAACTTTATTTTTAATAATTGCTCTTCTTTAAAACATGCAACTATCAAATTAAAATATATTTTTTTTAACTCGACCCTTTGTTTTACAAAAGATTTGAACACTCAACTTTGTGGTAAATATTTTGAGAAAACCGTTGCTTATGAGAAAGTTTCAATAAACCTTAATGAAAAAAAAAGACACCCTTTCGAATTCGTACTCTTTATGTAAAACAATAAAGTTTCAAACTTATTTAGAAACACATTTTCATCGAATTTATTAACAAAATCTCGAAGAGATCATCACTCCTGGGTATTCACTACCGATTCATGATGGCTCCTTTGTCGTTCACTTTTTTTTAAAAAATCTTGCATTTTGTGAGATATATTCATTCAAATTTTATTTACAAAAATTTCTTAAAATTTTAACAATACTTTTAAAATATTGGCCGCACATCATTCTTATGTTCTTATTAGGGTAGGTTGTTTACTAATTCACTCACCTTAAGGTGATTCACGGTTTAATTTTATGGCCTCTAGTTTAGACGTTAAGATGCAAACCACTCTACCCTTACATACACTTAGTCTTCTGAACTAAGGCAAGGTCACAAGCATGCTCACTAAAAAGACAACGGATGGGTCTCAAAAGAAGATAAGGGTAAGGAAGAAAGGTTTAAGGGTCACTACAAAAGAATTTCTCCAACGGTTCCAAATCTTCACCTTTCCTTCACTTAACTACTACTCTGCTCCTCATGCTCCTTGCTTGCTTCAAGTTGTCACCACAATTCCCTTAGTTGGTTCCTCATAGTTAAGACCACCTCCTCAACCTTGCTATGCTTCGAGCTTCATCCTATTTAAGTCATCCTTTCATCATCCAAGATCATCCTTTATTCTTCAAAAGTGCTTGTGAGCATGAATCTCAATTCCTTAGCAGTCGCCATTCTTACAAAGTTCTTCCTCATGTTGCCATATAGTCATGATCCTCCAAGGTTGCACTTCATTTCCACATAAGAATCTTCATGCATAAAATCCTCTTGCCAATAATATTCCTCATGCCAAACCGAATTCACTAATTAAATTGTTAAAATCTTAATCATAAGCAAGCATTTACCACTAAGTCCTAAAGGCCAGCCACTTAAGAGGTCAAACATCCTTAAGAGCATCATAGTTTAAGTCTAAGCACTACTCCTAGTACCTAGTTCACTTAAACACATGCTCTGATACCAAATTGTGACACCCTCGCTTAAGGCTTTTCATAAGATATCATTTTAACCCATGGTTTATCATCATTATTCCATAAAATCATCATTTAGTGAAAACTCTAGTTTCCACATCTTTAAATAAGTCATTTTCTTTCAAAACCAATTTAAAAACACATGGGGTTTAATGAGAAATAATTTAGGTTTAAGTTGCGGAAAACATCGTTTGGTCCCATTTTAGATAAAACATTTTAGTTTATAAAATAGCGATGTTGTAACAATTCAAATACCATTACACAGCTCAAATGATACCACACAAGCCGTGGCCTTCTAAACATCCAACTCTTCCTAGTCATCTAAACTCCTCAACCTGAGTACACATCAAAATAAGTTAGGCAATTGAAATGCCTAGTGAGTTTACCCGAGGTTGACCCATTTTGAGTGAGTAGTGAACTACCACACTCGGGACGAACCCCCAAAAATAGTTTTAACACACACTTCAAAAGTTATTTAAAACATCATAAAAGTTTGCTCAAAATAGATAGTTATGATATGCAAATGCTATGCATGATGCAACTATCCCAAACCCACGTCCATCTCATAAAGTCCAACTCACCTCAATGGCACCTACCTAAGTTCACGAATGACACGCATGAAGCATGCCACTCGATCCCCGTATAGGCAAAACTAGGACTAGTGGCCATCACACTAGCCCCATGAGGGTTAGCAACTCCCTCATGCGGTTCCCTATTGTCGGGAACGGTTTTCCCTAAATCCGGGACAAACATCTCATTTTGGGCATTTTGCCATTGATTTCCCTAAATCCGGGACAATCATTTCATCTTCGTCATAAGGTTCACTCGGTCAATCCCATCCGATATGCAATGCGATGCACAAATAGGATGCTCAAAACATCTTTCAAAACATCATCATAATCTTCATTTGAAAACATATTTAGAAACACATTTTCATGCAATGCACAAGTAGTAATCATATAACACATTGCACATAATATTATGCATGAAAAGTATTTGATAACACACACAAAAGATATTAGTTGGGATGTGTACTCCCGGTAAACTCACCCAAGGTCAACTGACGAGTCAACACTAATTCCGCACAAGGTTTGATGCATTTAGAGGCGCTTCTAGACATCAACTCATCCATCCAATCCTCTTATTTGAGTGCTAGCTCAAGCCCTTAGTCTCACCTTCAAGTCATTACAGCATATCTCTTTCCTACAATACAAGAACGGAAGGTATCATACTCGTTTCCTCTAAATGTCACACTATAATTACTTCTTTAGAACCAAGAAGGGACAATCATCCGTCATCTAAAATGAGGTCCTTGACTCTCTAATATAAGGAAAATCTTAGTTAAAACATTCCCAAAGATTGGAATTAAAACAAGGACCCGAAGCCCAAACCATAAAGCTCAAAACCCAAAAACTGGCATTTCTGGCCAACCCAGGCTACACGGGGCGTGTAGCCCTACACGGGTCGTGTGGCATTACAGGAAAACCAACCCGTAGCCTCCAGACCCCTACACGGGTCGTGTGGCCCTACACGGGTCGTGTAGACCTGCTGCAACCCCGATTTTTTGGTCATTTTCACTCATTTTCGACCCGATTCAAGTTCCGATTCTTCCCAAAACTCATGTACATCAAAAGGACATTATTCCTTCCCAAAATACACATCATTAGACTCAATTAAACTATTCAAAACCATTTCAAAGGAATCAATTACATTCCATGATCATAACTTCACTCTATAAGCTTAAACCATGGAAGACTCAATTCCATTCTTACAATTGATGATTACAAGTGGAGATTCCTTCTTCCATTCCATGGAATCATTAGGAAATGATCCTCACCCCACTTATACATCCAAATTGATACCTTAACTCATTCATCCATCCATTAAACAAGAGATCAAATCATCATCTACATGAACAAAACCCATTTCAACACCCATTTCTCATTTTCTAGTGATTCATGGTTTAAGACTACAAACCAAAGGTTGGAATCCTTAGGGAATCATTAGAAATGAATCCCCTCATCCAAAACTACCATAATCATCCATAAATTTCAACATTCCTCCTCTATTCATGAAATCCCCAAATTCTAGGGTTCATAACACCCAAATCAATCAAATAATTGGATCTAGAGCATCCATGGATTGGATGATGATCAAAACATGAACTAGAATAATAAACTAACACTTGGGATCCTAGGATTTCCTCCCCCACATTACCAATTTCGGATTTGACATTGAACTCATCCCAAAAACGGGTTTGCAAGCTTAAAAGGGAAGAGTTTATACCTTAGATTGGCTAGGAATCTCAAGAACTTTGATGAATCTTCAAACCCTAGCATCTTGTCCTCCAAAATCTCCAGAAAATCGCCACTCTCTCTCCCTCTCCTCTCTAAAATCGTGAACATGAGCTGAAATGGGGGAAACCCCCATCAAAAGCTTGGCATCTTCCACAATTGGCAAGATTAGTCCTTATAGTTTGGTGTTACATCATCCAACACCCATAAAGTCTATTTCTTCTAACTAAAAGTCTCTATATTCACACTTATGCCCCAAATACAATTATTTATTTCACTTGAGTCATAGTCTAGGTCAACACTAGCCCTTAGTTTCCCAATTTGACACAAATGGTCCCTTACACTAAAATTCTTCACAATTTAGGTCCTTAATATTAATTCAGGGAATTATTTAACCTAATTTAAACTCCACATCAATTCCTTTATAATATCTTCTAATTTTCCAAGTCCATGACTAGTCAACTCTACTTAGGGTAAGTTTTGCCAAATTGACACTTTTAGTCCTTATGACAAAATTTCTCACATTTGGTTATAATGTGATTTTAAAACTATATTTGGCTCATTTATTCACCATATAAAATATAACAAGATATTAAATTTAGTTATTAATTTGTTTTATTTATTTACAAAATAAATTTTATTTATAGGTTTAAGCCCAAAACTCCTAGGCCCAAAACACGGATGTTACAGCTGGTACACGACTCACACCTTCGCTTGACAAACCTGCTGTTGATCAGAAAGTTTATAGAAGCATGACTGGGTCTCTACTCTACTTGACTGCAAGTCGACCAGACATCATGTTTTCAGTATGCAATTGTGCAAGATACCAGGCGAATCCTCGAGAACCCCACTTAACAGCCGTCAAGACCATTTTTTGCTATCTACATCGCACACCTTCTCTTGGACTATGGTACCCTGCCAAGTCAGGCTTCTTTCTACAAGCCTACTCCGATGCTGATTTAGGAGGATGTGCACTTGATCGCAAAAGCACTTCGGGGGGATTTCAGTTTCTAGATGGAAAGCTCATCAGCTGGCAATCGAAGAAACAAACATGTGTTTCCATCTCTATGGCCGAAGCTGAATACATAGCCGCAGCTGCATGCACTTCTCAGATGATTTGGATACAAAGCCAACTGCGTGATTATGCTATCCACATGCGAAAAATTCCATTATTCTGTGACTCACAAAGTGCCATATGTATTTGTCACAATTCGGTTCAACACTCGAAGACAAAACACATTTCTCTCCGATATCACTTCATTAAAAGTCATGTAGAAGAAGGAAACATTGAAGTTCATTTCGTTCATACGAATGATCAGTTAGCGGATATCTTCACCAAAGCTCTTGATGAGAAAGCCTTTTCACGAATCATCCATGGGCTAGGCATGCTTGAGTCATCAGCAATTCCAAATACCTAATCAGCTAAGTACCAATACCCTACAATCTCCGTAATTTTTTTTCTCTTCTTTTCCTAAGTTTAAACTAGGTTTAAGTTTTTTTTAGTTTTTTTAAAAAAAAATTTGGTTGTCATCATAAGCAATACTATTCCTAACCGAAACTTCGGTTCCATTCGGATAACTATTCATTTACTGAAAAACATTAACATCGTTTAAGACACTATTCACATCCGACGCTTCGGCTCGCTTCTGATCACACTGACTTCTACACATAGCATTGTTCATGCCCTTCATATCCGAAACCGAATCTTGCCAAAATAACATACCCAATTAAAAGGACAAAACAGGGTTTTTAGAGTCTGTTGAGCATATCTCATTGCACTAAGGGATATTTGGGACTCGCATTGCAACATTGGTAACCTGATCATGGTTAAAGACCTCTTGACACGTCCACACTTCGCACAAGCCTACATGTACTCCTCATGTCTTACTTGCACTCAGTGGTTCTTCCTTCGCATTAGCATAAAACTAATCAAAAAGACTTAGTCTTTTCAGGATAAATTCCAAGTATTATGTGGTTGTAAACATTTGACATTTCCTGATAAAAAAGAGCTTCAATTTTGAAAAATTTAACAATAGGATACCAAATGCTTCTAATGAAAAATTTTCCTAAAACAAAAAGAATAAGCTAAAATAAGAAGAGCTTAGACTCAATGATGTTCCAAAGAAATGGAAAAAGTTATATACGATACATTCAAAAACACTTCAAACATACTTAATGCTTATCTTCGGATACACTAAAGAAGCAACACTACAAGTAGCTATATACGAAACATTCACGGCATACTCCCTGTCTTCAATGCAAAAATCAGGATCTCCTGTGACACAGTTGAGAACCGGGTTGGGAGTATGAACATCTCAGTAACCAGTCTTTCAGTGACAGGGGTGGAGTAGTGCACAAATTTCAAAGGCTTGTCATCCGAAAGGCGTGTTCAAATACTCCATCTGGTGAAACGAGATAATTTTTTTCTCAATCCCATTTTCACTCAAAAACTAAGATGCATACTAATTCCTATCAGGATATGTCATCTAAGGTTACTCCAAGTAATATTTGGAAACTTAAAACAGCCAACTATGTTTACATAAAGGCGATGGTAGACTACTTACAATGGGTTCAGCTATCCATATGAATGCACTTTACATCAATCTTGTTCGGATATGAATGTGTCATAATGACTTCCTAGAATAATCAGCTCTCATCCACTGAACTAAACCAAAAACCATAATTTATGAAAATTGAATGAATCCTTGAGTTTTTCACTTCGGACGGGTGGAATGACAACATTATGAGCAGACTTTAGTTGTATTAACCAATTTCCAAAAAACACCAAAAATATTTTCTGCTCTTTTATTATTTCTTTTATGGTAACCAACCATCCCATGTCTTGTTGGGATTCAGCGATATTTCCGAGATACTTTTGATTCTTGCTTTATTGTGGGATATGCAGGAACCAATGAGCATTAAGCACAACGGTTACTTGGGATGATGCAGCTGTCACACCGAGAAAAAGGGAATGTCCCCTCAACTTACGGATGACGTGGCAACACCCTATTCGACCATTCACACACGCGCATTAAATGCCCATTCTCTCTCCACTCATCACTCCAGTATATAAACCAGACAAACCCTTCATTCATCCCTTCCGTTTCCTTCCTCTTTGAAACTACAATCAAATACTCCCAAATACTCGCCACTCTCAAACCTCAAACACGATCAAATGGCCACCGATGAAATTTCGTTCACTGCAGGAGATGTTGATTCCGTTCCTGATCTTAACCCCATGTCTGCCAACCATATGGCAAACCTTGACCCTGAAGCTTACTCGTAAACAATGGCGATGTTGGTGGTATGTCTGCGACATTCACTGCTATCACATGCCATGACAGCAACTGCTCAAGTTCCAAAGCTTTGGGTGAACAGGGCACACCACACTGCACGGTTGAATGCAGATGGTACCTCGGTGTCCTTTGAAATCCTCACTGCCGATGGCAAGAAAAAGACGATTACGGTAAAGAAAGAACAATTTCCAAAAATCCTTCATCTACCGTTGTCTGGACGGTTTTAGATGGCCTCTCAGTCTGAGATTTTGAATATGCTAAATGAGATGGGTCACACACCAGTCACACGATCAATGAGTTCCTTCAAAAAGAACAAGTTGCCATTAGTCTGGGGTTACTTCTTTAGCATTCTTCTACGAAGCCTCTCTGGCAGGACTTTAAGCCTCGATTCGGCTGCCTACACGTTTCTTCAACTCCACTATGGTATTTATTACAATGTGCCTGTTGATTATGCCTCAATCCTTTGGACAGACTTCACTAAATATCTGAATCATGCGAAGAGGGCCACAGACATTGCATCCACACGTTTTTGGGCACTTATTGTCCAAGCCGTTTATGCCCATGAGAAGGTACCAGTGCCTTCGGACCTGCCCGTTCACGATTTCAGTCAAGTCCAAATACCCTCAAGTTCCTCTTCGTACGATAGAATGGAATTTATTGCTCAGATTCCTTAGGCGATGTTGTGCAAGGTTCCCGATGATAACCTCACGCTGATTGAGTATCGCAAAACAATAACAACACCGGCACCCCTCAGGATTTTCACTAGGGTCATTGAGTCTGAACTTCCAAAAGCTAAGGTTGGAAAACGCAAAGGCACAGCCGAACCATCCGAAGCACCAGCCAAGAAATCAAAAACAAGGAAGAAGACTCAAGCAGTGAAACCTCCCAAGAAGAAAGCCGCTCAATCCTCTAGACCACAAACACCTCGATCCGAAGAAGAAGAAGAAGAAGAAGTAGAAGAAGGCGAGGAAGAACTAACGCATCAGAAGGATACCAACATTCCTCCATCACCAACCGAAACAACAACCACTACGGTACCTCCCTTTGATCCATTCATTACTTTAACCGAAACCCCTATGGTGTCCGCACATTTGACCACTGTCGAAACATCTAATGTGGAGACAAGTCAAATTGAGACCCCTGTGCACACATCTGATGTGGAAACAAGTCTCACATCGGGTAATCCAACTACCACAAATCCACCATCACCTCCACCAAAGTATACCACACCCATTTTCACAACTACAACAGACGTTCCACCTCTGCTTCATTCATTCTTCATGGACGATATGGCGGATTACTCCTCTCTTGATAAAACAGACAAAGCCAAGGAAGACTATTTTGAAACAGCCCAATCCAAATACAAGATGACGACGATGACGAACCAGACACAAGCCTGGTGTCCATGAAACAATTTCGCCAGTTGAATGCGAAGTTGAATGTTTTGATACAATCCCAGACTGCCTATTCCTCTGACAAAGGATATGGGGTTAATAGTGACCACTTGGCAGAATCCCTTACATCTTTTGAAGAAGCCATCACGACTAAAGTCACTAAGAAAGTTGATGAAGCTGTCCGAATCGTAGCAGCGGATGTCAAACAGATGACAAGGAACGTCCTGGAGAAAGTAGACTTAAGATGTAAAGCTGTTGAGAAACAAGTCGAAGAGAAAACACAGAAAATCCAGGAACAACAACATACCAAGCTCTCCGAAGTGGTCACCAAACTCAATGCTGCCCATACAGAAGTTCTAGCTAAGCTTCAAACTATGTCCACTTCGGTTGAGAATCTCTCAAAACGAGCTGCTGAAGAGTTTGACGTACAATCGAAGAGTTTAAGAAAAGATGTCGAGGATGCCAAGAAGACAATCGCCGTATATGAACCGAAGGTGCAAGAGCTCAACGCCTATAAAGAAGCCCAGTCGATAAGTCACCAACAAATGAAAATTTTGGTCTCTCAAACCACCAACTCCATCGAAAGGATATTGCACCGCTTCTGACACTTGTTAGTCGTTTGTCGGGTGTTATTAAGCCTTCAATTCCTTCTTCACAAGGGGGAGAAGGACCTCGACTAACAACAAGGCAAACAAGAATCACCTTTGCTCCAACAGCAACCATCACAACCCTCGCACCACTTACTCAAACATCGACTACGACTGCTCAAACGACAAAACCAATCTTCGGATACACATCATCACCAACAATCACCACAACAACACCAGCATCAACAATTCCTCCTGTTTGGGGAAGAACTACACCAATGAAAACTGAAACCACTTCGAGTCTCATCAAAAGATTCTCTGGTGGAATCAAAATTGGAGCCAGTTCTGCACAGGCTGCAACATCAACGAAGACAACTACTTCCCAAACACCTCCGGAGACTGGCCCTTCTGTTGATAAGGGAAAGAAAATTGCTTAAGTATTGTCCAAGGCTGAAGATAAAAAGAAGAAAGATGAGGAATATGAGAAGCTAAGGCATTTGTATGTGATCTCAAGAGATAGAGCAGGGAAGAAGGAAGTCTTGGGTCCAGTGAACAAAATCTGGACATATGAGACTATAATGAATTTAGCATTTACAACTGTTTGACCGATTGCCTCTTGTCTCATTCAGTGATGAAAATTCAACAGATCTACAACTGGGCATCCCTTTCAATCCGAAGCTATTCGCTGCAAATGTCTATGATATCGAGTTTGATCCAGCAGAAAAGAGGAAATATCAAGAACAAAAGGCCAGGTTTCATGCGAACCTTGCTGCTGAACAAACTGATGTTTGGTCCTGCTTGAAGATAGTAGGGATTGACAAGATTGAAACCGGACCACTCTTCGAAGACATATATCCGAACGACACCTATCATGTACGAAGAGGAGAACAAAAGATAGAAAGCACTTTCACTGTTGCAGACTTTCCACTGATGAATCCAAATGATTTCGTGGTCTTAGTTGAAAGATTTTACAGCCGAACTCAAGTAAGAATCTCACAACAAGTTGGTTTTACTAGAGATCAAAGACTTATTGGAAGATTTATGGGTTCATACCTTCGTAACTTCTCCCAGTATGACTATGAAATTGCAAAACTTTTTAAGCAATCTGTTCCTGTTGCTGATAAAGAACTAACTGGTATAACCAAAATCAGCGATGGAAAGATTCTACAGAAACCTTGGGGAGTAGTTTACAAAGGAAGATTGACAAAGAAAGGGGCTTTAAAGAAGTTGTTTTTTGATATGGATGAAAAGGAAAAGTACCCTTTAACAATTTTGGAAGGAATGATTGCTAGGGTGACTGTGAACAATGAAAACTCAGATGATGCGAAGCTTGAGTTGTGCACTCATCTGAAGTGGTGGCTACAGATTCGAAAGGAATTGACTAAAGCTTTTCGTATGATATAAACTTCGGATACATGGCATCTTCACCACAAAGGGGGAGAATGTTAGGATTCTAATTGTGATGATATTTTGATATCTGAAGTACATATGTTTCTGTCCGAAGGTGTTGGTGATACGAAGTCTTTGTACTTATCAGATGACAGTTATGTTTTGTACTTATCTTTTATAATAGATAATGTCTAGGGTTTTATGCTTATCTGTAACTAATTGGATTAAGTGTTTATCCAATTAGATCTTAGTATAAAAACACCATCAGCCCTAGATGTTTAGTACGTACATTATATCAGTCGCTTATTCATTGTAATGTTCTTAATAGTTGCTCGTCGTTAAAAAGACTTGGAGCACTATCCTTTTTACTTGGAATACAAATCATTCGACTGATTGAATACTCATACACTTGTGTCTCGTTGTTAGCCTTTGTTGATAATTTAATCTTACAGATTGTATAAAACCTTTCACTTCCCTCGATCACTACTACTAGTACCTACAATACAAACATCAACAACTATGAGCTACAAGAGCTTAGTGAGTAATTGTTGATTTGTCGGGTTGCAGCACCCAATATCTCGAGGAGACTTATCCTCAATAAATGGTTATTCAATCATCTCATATATTTGGCTACATTAGCATCTCAGCGTGATCAGCCATAGTATAACTCAATGGTCAGCAAAACTTAAAAAACTCTGTTATCTCATACTTAATCAAATAACTCCATGATAACTCATGAAACTCCACTTTTACTAATAGGCTACTCATCTGCAAAACATCTCATGATAATAAGCATGAACCAATTACTTACCTAGGGCCGGATCGGTATGTGAAATTCCCGAGCTTCACGTACCAGGCTCTTGCCTAATTGGTTTAGCTGTGTCACAACATCCCTGATCAGAACTCATTCATCTATACACATCCCAATAAAAGTTTAACAAAAAAATTTAGGCCTTAATATAGAAATTAAAGGCCTGTTAAGAGCAGATAGCGACACTATCTTTAAGGATAGCATCACTATCCTTGTAAAGTCGCGAACTACAAGATAGCATCTCTATCTATGCAGTTCTGCTCCTTTTCGTGTCTGGATGATTTCAGCCATAAAACTCAATGATTTGTACATCAAGGACCAAAGAAACATACTACAAACGTGTAATAACATTACATAGCACAAGAACTACTCAATTTCACGAATTTGCACACTTAGGTTTTCAAAACCCCCAATTTCACCGAAACTCAACTTACCTCTTTGACTTATAGGTTAAGAACACTTGAATGATGTTAGAATCGAGATCCCTTAGCTTGTTTCTTCGATTCTATGGTCAATTTCGGGGTTTATTTGGTTATTCACCACTATAGAAGGTTTAAGAGGTGTTTTGACTCCAACACATACTTATAGACCATAGAAATCCCTTCTGACTCACGATGATAGCGACACTGTCCTATAGAGATAGCGTCGCTATCTCTCAACTTTAAGTATGTAACATACTTTGAGATAGAGACATTATCCTATAGATATAGCGGCGCTATCTCGCATGTACAATACCATTTCCACCAAATTTTGGTAAAACTCTTTCCACTACTCAAGTTCACTCACCAATAGTTCCAAATCCCAACAAACACATAACAGGAGACTTCTACCGCTTCTTACGCAATAAACAAATCAAGCATGAAGGCAATCACAAGGATCACCATATTTCTACTTTAAACAACTCATAATTATACTTAGCTACTAATACTAGTAATTTACTCACACAATTACCTCGGGTAGAAAACGGGTGTCACAATAAAGAAGTTGATACAATAAGGATATAATCGGTCATTCTTTGTAGGAAGAAATAAGTATATTAAGAAAAATGTGAGGTGCTATAAAGATTATCCACAAATATGGATATGGCATAATGATGCGACTACACTCACATATACTAGATGGAGATCAAGCATTAAAGTAACCCCTACTTAGAAATTACTTAACGTAATATATCACAATTATTTCTAAGATGGAAATACCTTATGTCCAAGAAATGGATATACATATGATCTGACTCATAGTCTATTGCACTTTGGCGTTCTCCAACATTGTCCATAATTGACAGCCATACAGGGAACGCTCAAGTACGATAATATGAATAATTAACGACCTATTTAGTAAATGTTTATTTTTTCTTTTGATCTATGGTAGAAGTGATATCTGTGGGCCCTTCACGATTTGGTACTGACAATAAAAAGTATGCATACTCAAACTAAATTGATGATGCAGTCTACCTTGAGGTCACTATGAAACTCTATCAAGAAAAAATTATTAAACATTTGAGATTGGCAACATTCCATGTCTAGTGTTCATTAAGATATGTTGAGCAAAGAGATATTGGATCACTTACCTAAAGGGTTGATTCATACCTTAGGGTTCTAACATTAGTACTTGTCATTGACAGCATACTCTATGTAGTTTTGTGAGTTTAACTATATAATTTTTGTGATGTGTGCAAGTGAGAATTTGTTAGAGATATGTCCACCGACACAAAGAAGTTAATGACACAATTAACAAAATACATGAGCCTCTTAGGTTACACACTTAGCTCAATCCAAAAAGCAAATAGAAGGACTAGTTTGTTATTCATTATTATTAATTGTTTAACTAGAAACTAAAAGAGACAACATTTAAAAAAAGGAATAATGTGAACATTGATGCTCTTTTTTACGTAATCTGCTATTTATTATTATAGTCGTTATTTTGTTTAATGGAGTTGTTTATGCGTATTGATGTTATTTTGATAGATTTTATGTTGTTTTGGTGAATTTGGAGCTGTTTTGGTCAATATTGATTTCGTTTTGCTGAATCTTGATGTTCTTTTGGTGAATTTGTAGTTGTTTTGGTCAATATTGTTTTGATGAAAATTGATTTGCTGGTTTTGTGTTGTTGAAATCATGTCTTTGTTTTTCTTGCTGATTTTTGAAACATGTTTTGAAATCTGAAAATTTGTTTGCTGAAATAGTGTTGCTGAAAATCATGTCTATAAAATCTGAATTGTTTCGTTTACTAATGCTGAAATATAAAATGGTTTCTTGAACTTATCTTAGGTATGTCACAAAGAAAATCTAGAGTTAGTTGGAAACAAAAAAAAATATTGAGAAAATGTTTCTTGAAGTTTGTCTGTATGAAATAACTGTAAGTGGACGGGAAGATAGTACTTTAAAGAAAAGCTCATGGAAGAATGTAGCTGAAAGGCTAAAAAAGGAACATGATTTCATAGCGGTCCAAAGACAAATAAAAAATCTCTATGATTATACAAAAGCAAAGTATGGTGCTTGGTCCAAGTTAGATAAAAACAAAATGGAGAATGTCTACGATCATATAACGATCAAATTTGATTTCATGGAAAAATGTAGCTGAAAGACTAAAAAGGGAATATGATTTCACACTTATGTTTACATATAAATATTACCTTTGTGACGTTTCATACACCAACACCCGTGGATTTATGACTTCATACCACAATACGAGGTATTTGCTATCCGATTTCCGATGAAAACATGCATTAATTAAAGAATAAGATTCAATCATGCTTACGCACAACTAGAAATATAAATGAGCATGTTTATGGTGTTTTGGAGGCGTGATTCTCTGTCCTAAATAAAATGGATTTTGATCATTTTCCAATATAAAGAGATATGGTGACTTTTTGTTTCATAGTCCATAATTTTATAAGGAAATACAATATTAATAATCAATTGTTTATGGATTCCGAAGAGAACACCATGTCTATTGCTGGAGTACAATATGGATAAAATGTGGAACAAAACATGCATGGAATAGAATCAGGGTATCAAGGCGATGAATACATGGATAATTTGTGTGATCAAATTGCTAATAAACTATTTTCAAATTAAAAACTATATGCAAAATATTAAGTTTAATTTGGATTTTAGTATGTTTTTATGGATTTTTAAATATTATGTTTAATTTGGATTTTATTATGGTTTTTGTGGATTTTCAATAATTACGTTTAACTAATGGCCATGCCTGTGTGTTGCAGCATATTTATTAAATCTATTAACCACTGAGTTAAATAGGTCATTTATCTTCACAAAGAAAACCAAAAAGGACTCATCCCATTGATGGATTATAAATATCATATTACTTAGAAGCAATACTAATCAATATGATCATGGATCATGGAATATCCATATTGAGAATATTCATCTTGACAAGAAATTATCTACATAATAAAATATATATTACAAGCACTAAGGGCTATAGCTCAGTTGGTAGAGCACCTCATTTACAAGTGCACCGATGTTTTCACGGGAGTCCATCATGGAATCAAAAAAATGATCTTATTGAGAAATCGATGTCTTACTCCATAACTTTGAGGGAATAAGAGAACATGTTAGGGTTTGGTCTGTTTAGGGGCCCATCTAGGTGCCAAACAGACTGAAAGGTTTTCTGCAAATCTATGAACTAAAACCCTAAGTTTACATGCAATCTATAAGGATCTATGTTTTCCACTATTGAACATATAAATAATTCCTAAATGGCCAACAAGAAAAATTGCTAAAAGAAAAATCAGAAAAACTAACCTTTAGGTTTTCTTGGAAGCCAAGCAACAAAATTATCTTGCCTCAAATGAAGTCACACCCAAGCCTTGAGGAGAAGTCGAAAATTCCAGAGAGTCTATATGAAAATGGCGCAGGTTTGAGGGGGTCTGAGGCTTCCTATTTATAGCCTCGAGCAGATAACCAGATAAGCCTTTAGAGATAAACATTTTTGAATTCAAATAAAATAAACCTTTATCTTATTAATTCAAACCTATTTATCTATATACTAAAATCGAAAACATATATATATCTATATATAATTTTCGCTGGCTTATTTATCTGCCAAAATTGTCACTCACTCAACTATTAAATAATTACAATTCTAGTCCCTGCACCTTTAATTAATTAAATTAATCACCAAATTAATTCCAATTAATTTCTTATTAATTAATATAGTTTCTAATTAATATATTATCACTTTAATATATTAATAAACTATTTATTTAATTTCTATTGATTTATTAATCATATAATAAATCAATCTTTCTCACTAATGAACTTTCTGCCAAACCTCCAGCTATGAATGCAACCCAAATGGACTATGCTACTATTAATTAGGTAAATACTAATTATTAGTCATGGCTTAGACACCTAATCCAACAGTCTCCCACTTGGATAAGTCTATGACTATAATTACCAATTTAACCTCTAATTAATTAGCAACTGTAGCTTCCTAGAAACTGCTGCTGAACTCTGACGCAATCAGTTCTGTCCATAGATAAGTGATAGATGATCCTCCGTCCAACAAGATATTTTCAGACTCAAGACATGGATTAAGATCAATCCTGGTCTAATTCTCTGTTTTCCAATTTATGATTTGCATTTGACTTTAAGACTACTAATTGAACACATCAATTCAGTCCTGGTTGGCCAACACTTTCACTCAACTTCAAAATTATCGAGAGGCCTACATATATCTATTTCCCATCAAGGTCAAGGGATGAATAAGCTTTGACTCGTATCCTTATATCTTTTACCAGACAAATCACTCACAACAACACGTTTTATAACATCGAGTTACCGACGCGTTTTTCGTATTATCAATGAATAACTGCCTTGCAAATTTTAAGTCATATGTCTCTGCTTTAAGATCATAAGATGTTATCGTCTCAACATTGCTTATGATATAATCCATGAAGCAATCTATTGAGTGCAGGTTTATCCAATACTCAAATCTCTATTTCTAAGTACTCATGAAGGTTGAAGCAATCCTATTGCTATGTCTAACTCCTTAGACAATCTACAACCAATTCACGACAGTCTTCATTCATACTTACTCCCTAAAAGTATGAGCGACTGTGGACATTTGAATAATCCAATTACTCAGGAAGTAAACATGCAAAATGAAACATAATGATAAACAATTGACAAAAGTAGTAAATAATACTTATTAATAAATCTCTATTATTAAATCACCAAAGTCAATTACATTTACATTGTTACAAGTTTCAAAACCTATCTAATTACAAAAACTAATATCATCTCTTAATCATATGCTCCTAGCATGCTGATTATGCTTAATCCTGCTCAGAGCCTTTGTGAAGGGATCCGCAGGATTATCTTCTGATGATACCCTCTTTACAAGGAGGTGACCTTCTTCTACTCTATGTCTGATATAGTGGTACTTTCTGTCGATATTCCTGGACTTTCCATGGTCTCTCGGTTCCTTTGTCAAAGCAACCGCTCCTTCGTTATCGCAGAACAGTTCCATGGGCTCCTGAATACTCGGGACTACTCCAAGGTCACCGATACAGTTCATCAGCCAACCCGCTTCCTTTGACGCTTCACTCGCTGCTATGTACTCTGATTCACACGTAGAATCATCTACCGTCTCTTGCTTGGAGCTTTTCCAAGTAACTGCTCCCCCATTCAAAAGGAATACCTAGACCGACTGAGACCGACTGTTGTCTCTATCTGTCTGAAAGCTGGCATCTGTATACCCGTTAACTCTCAAGGTATCACTACCACCAAGGACTAACACCATGTTCTTTTTCCTTCGTAGATACTTGAGTATATTTTTGACAGCTATTCAATGCGCCCTTCCAGGGTTTCCCTGGTACCGACTGACCATGCTCAGAGCAAAGGCCACGTCAGGGCGAGTACACGTCATAGCATACATGATCGACCCACTGCCGAAGCGTAAGGTACCCGACTCATGTCAGCTATCTCCTCATCTGTACTCGGACTTTGAGTCTTACTCAACTTTGCATTACTCTGGATAGGTAGCTCTCCCTTCTTGGAATTTTCCATACTAAACCTCTTTAGTACCTTTTCCAAGTATGTACTCTAACTAAGTCTTATTAGTATTTTCTTTCTATCTCTCAGTATTCTTATCCCGAGAATATAGGCAGCTTATCCTAGGTCTTTCATGGCGAAACACTTCCCGAGCCAAGACTTGACATCTTGCAAGGTCGGAACGTCGTTTCCCATGAGCAGTATGTCATCAACATACAGCACCAGAAAATTGACTATACTCCCACTAGCCTTGACATATACGCAGGACTCATCCTCGCTCCTAGAGAAACCAAACTGTTTGACTTTCTCATGGAAACAAAGATTCCAGCTGCGAGAAGCTTGTTTCAACCCGTAGATTGATTTCTCAAGCTTACACACCTTATTAGGATGCTTTGTGTCTACAAAACCCTCTGGCTGATTCATGTAAACATCCTCAGTCAACTTCCCGTTAAGGAAAGCGGTTTTGACATCTATCTGCCAGATTTCATAGTCATGAAACGCAGCTATGGCAAGCATTATCCTAATAGAGTTAATCTTGGCTACTGGTGAGAAGGTTTCATCATAATCAACCCCCGGGGTTTGAGTGAATCCCTTTGCAACCAACCGAGATTTAAAGGTGTGCACCTTTCCATCCATGTCGGTCTTCTTCTTGAAGATCCACTTGCACCCGACTGTCTTTCGACCCAGCACATTGTCAACCAAGTTCCAAAATTGATTGTCATACATGGACTGGATCTCGCTGTCCATCGCCTCTTTCCACTTGGCAGACTCGGGGCCCGCCAATGCTTCCTGGTAGTTAGCTGGTTCATCCAAATTTATCAGTGTCCTATCACTGAAAAACGTGTCCCCATCCGAAGTTATATGGAAACCATAAAACTCGGGTGGCATGCTAACTCTACCGGAGCGCCTAAGAGGTAAGGATATATCGGTTGGACCAACAGGAACTTCTTCCTCTTCTTGGTTGCTAGTTTCTCCTAAGGTTATGTCATCTGATGACTCCTGAATTTCTTCAAGATCAATGGTACTCCCACTGTCCTCTTTGAAAATGAGCTCTCTCTCTCTCGAAAGACTCCTCGTCTAGCTACAAAGACCACGTCCTCGCTTGGTCTGTAGAACAAGTATCCAAAAGACTGTTTGGGGTATCCAATGAAAATACACCTCTCACTTCTCTCTACGAGTTTGTCATGAGTCTCTCGTTTAACGAAAGCCTCACAACCCCAGACTTTGATATGTGTTAACGAGGGAACTTTCCCCGTCCACATCTCATGAGGTGTTTTTGCAACCTTCTTAGTTGGGACAAGATTGAGGATATGGGCGGCAGTCTCTATGGCATACCCCCAGAAATGGATTGGAAGCCAAGCTCGACTCATCATGGAACGAACCATGTCCAACAGGGTTCGGTTTCGTCTCTCAGCAGCACGGTTCAATTGTGGTGTTTTAGGAGGTGTCAACTGTGAAACTATTTCACATTCCTTCAGATAGTCAAGGAACTCGATACTAAGATACTCACCGCCTTTGTCGGATCTTAGCATCTTTATCTTCCTGCCTAATTGATTCTTTACTTCATTCTTGAATTCTTTGAACTTTTCAAAGGTATCTGACTTGTGCTTGGTTAAGTAGATATACTCATATCTACTATAATCGTTAGTAAAGGTCACATAGAACCGCATGCCATCCTTTGTGGTTGTTCTGAAAGGACCATACACATCTGTGTGTATGATGTCCAACAGACCTTCACCTCTTTCAAAAGACCCTTTGAAATGTGATTTTGTCATCTTGCCTAACAAACAAGATTCACATACATCATCCGACTTTTGGTAGAATGATTCCAACACTCCATCCTTTTGGAGTTGGGCGATGCATTTCTTATTGATATGGCCAAGGCGACAGTGCCACAAATACGCCTTTTCTATACCACTAGTAGAATCAATATTTAACACATTATTACCAAAATTGTCAACGCACATTACAGTTTCATACACTCCATCACAAGGCAAAGCTTCAAAAATAAAAACATTATTTCTAAAAACAGAGATTGAACCATTCAATTTATCAAAAGTATAATAAAACCTTGTCTAAAAAATGCATGAAAAGAAATTATGTTTTTGGCCACATCTGGCGAATATCAACAATTCTGTAAATCTAAACTAACATCGTTATTAACCACTAATCTATAGACACCAATCTTGGTAACAGGTGACATTCGCCTATTTCCCATGACCAGGTTCAATCTACCGTGCGCCAAATCCCTACTTTCCTCTAGGCCTTGCAAATTAGAACAAATGTGAAAACCACATCCGGTGTCAAGGACCCAAGAACAGGAAGATGATGAGTTATTAGATAAAGTGTAAGTACCTGCTTGTGACGGCTTCAATTTGCCATCCTTAACGTCTTGCAAGTACCTTGGGGAGCTCCTCTTCCAATGACCCTTCTCTTTGCAATAGAAGCAGTCGGCATCTTTGGGGTTGGTGACATGAGGAATGTCGAAAAACTTGGCTCTCGGGCCATTGCTGGATGACCCAACTTGAACCTTTTCCCTCCAATTCTGCTTCGGAGGGCCCTTCCTTTTCTTTCCTTTGCCACTACCAATTTCCAAGACGGGCTGGCTCACAGAGGGTACACTTTTACCCTTCATCTCGTTCCCTACAGTTTGAAGCATGCCATGTAGCTCAGCCAAGGAGGTCTGAGTATTGTTCAAATGATACGCCAGTGTAAACTGGTCATAAGAACTCGGTAAGGAGTTAAGCACTATGTTAACGGCCAACTCCTCATCGACAGGCATTCCCAGCTTCCTAAGCCTATCCACGTAGCCCTATATCCTTTGCACGTGAGTGCAGACGGACTCTCCGTCCTTAGGCTTGCCGTTCGTGAAGGCCTTGACCACCTCGCACTTTTCGACACACTCTCGCTTGCGAAACTTTTCCGCAAGGTCCTTGTGCATCTCAAAAGGCCAATAGTCCTCGTATATTCTTTGCAATTCGGGTTTCATGGTAGCGATCATGATGCAGGCCACTTTGGTCGCATCATCAGTGTGTTTTTGGTATGAGACTATTTCCTCGGGAGTAGCAGTATCGGGGTAAACTTTGACTAGCTCAGTGTCGAGAACATACTCCTTGTTCTCATACCTCAAAGCCATATTGATGTTCATAATCCAATCATTATAATTTGTGCCATCCAATGTCACTTTGGAACATAATGACATGATTGAAGTGACGTTGCTGGAGTTTGAGTGGGGAACAGATTGGTCAGCGGAAGACATCTATAAAAGAAGGTCGTTTTTAATTAGATATATATATGATCCTTATAATTAACCTAATATAATAATAAGGCTAAGATCCAACTATAACAATTCACAACATAGAAGAGGGATGCCGTAATCTATTTGTAAATTTTATAAAGGTAGGCGAATGACGATTCAACCAATTCCACCGCGGAAAATAATCATATTATTATGCAATTCCTAGTTTTTTTGAGATTTATTGAACTGTTCAATAACATGTTTAATCTCGGATATGCCCCACTATTTGTGACTGGGATACCGAAGATCACAAACCGGGTGTGAATAACCATGCAAATTAGCTTGGTACTCTCGAAGTCAATTACCATCTCTAATTGGCGTGTCGGTTAACCACACACGCTCCATCAATAATGGTAAGATCGAGAAACCCATTGCAACTCTTTATGGACCCCAATTGGTGTGTCGGTAAACCACACACGCTCCACCAATATTTCATAAAGTGCAATGTGCAATTTCATGGATTAGCATCAATTCATATTTTTAACCTAAAGTAACTAGATTGGGATTTTATTAAAGTTGTTCTAGTACTTTGATTAATATCATTATACTTTTAATGAGATTAAGCGGTCCTATCAAACTCGTTCGGCTAATGACCCTCCGCTGATCAAGAGAGCGGTGGGTGAGAGTGGACACCCATTATACCGCCATTTTATAGGCAGTCTCCTTATACCCTCTTTATAGATCAGCTTCGTGAATGAGGCCTACTATTGATTTGACTAACCAATTTATCTTATACATATAATATTAACTTTTAATTTTAATATATATAAGATGCATTTTAAACTTTTAAAATATTTGTGGTTTATCTATTTAATTTTTCGAAAATTAACTATTAATTTTAAATTAAATTTAAACCTTTTAAATGATTTAATTTATCTTTTAATTAAACAATTAATTAAATTAATTAAATCCAGATATGTATCACAAATTAATCAAATTAATTTAAACCTATCTTAAACCTCCTAATTATCAAAAAAACAGATAATGGGTTTAAGGTTATCCAATTATTAAATAATCAAAGTTACCAAAAATAGAATACATTCTAAAACCCTAGGCATTTTTCGAAAATCATAAAGGGGAGGGACTAGGGTTTTCAAAAGCCTAACCCTAAATTTTAGGAAAACTATTATAACAATTTAATTAGAAAACAACAAATAGCGCTGATACCACTGAAATGTTTTCTGCAAATCTATGAACTAAAACCCTAAGTTCACATGCAACCTATAAAGGATCTATGTTTTTTACTATTGAACATATAAATAATTCCTAAAAGGCCAACAAGAAAAATTGCTAAAAAAAATTCAGAAAAACTAACCTTTAGGTTTTCTTGGAAGCCAAGCAACAAAATTATCTTGCCTCAAATGAAGTCACACCCAAGTCTTGAGGAGAAATCGAAAATTCCAGAGAGTCTATATAAAAATGGCGTAGGTTTTGGGGGGAGGGGGGGTCTGAGGCTCGCTATTTATAGCCTCCAGCAGATAACCAGATAAGCCTTTAGAGATAAACCTTTTTGAATTCAAATAAGATAAACCTTTATCTTATTAATTCAAACCTATTTATCTATATACTAAAATCGAAAATATATATATCTATATATAATTTTCGCTGGCTTATTTATCTGCCAAAATTGTCACTCACTCAACTATTGAATAATTACAATTCTAGTCCCTGCACCTTTAATTAATTAAACTAATCACCAATTAATTCCAGATTAAAATCTAATTAATTAATATAGTTTCTGATTAATGTATTATCACTTTAATATATTAATAAAATATTTATTTAATTTTTATTGATTTATTAATCATATAATAAATCAATCTTTCTCTCTACTGAACTTTCTGTCAAACCTCCAGCTATGAGGGCAGCCCAAATGGACTATGCTACTATTAATTAGGTAAATACTAATTATTAGTCATGGCTTAGACACCTAATCCAACACAAACCCCATCATTGATTTGATATATTGATAAGGTTCGGTACTATATTTAAGGTGTATGAAGTTTCATATTTGATTTTTCAATAGAGCGATAGACACTTTATTTCACTTTGGTTAATCTAGGCCATATGCAGACCTATGCCAAGATAACCCCCCTTGAAAAACTTTGGTAGTGTTATTGAATCTGAATCCACATAATGACTCAGAGCACATGGATCCATCTTCTTTTTTTTCGGTCAAAAATAAAAATGGCGGACTAGCTGATATTTATATCAGTTAATGACAGAGCCCAATGCACAAAAAATGCATGTTGGGTCTTTGAAACAGTTTAAATCATTTTGATAATAAGAAGTTTGATATGTATTACCGAGAAAGTCTATGGTTCGAGCCCGTATAGCCCTAGAGCCCTATAAAATCAAAATGAATAGAATATTCAAATACCAAAAATTGTATCAGCTTTCATTTTAATTTCCTCGTTATTGTTTTAACCAAGGTTGTAAAAAATGCTCGACGGTAGCTCGACGGTCGCTTGGGGTTAAGGGATTAATCGGGGTTGGCGGGGATTAATCAGGGATTAATCTGTCACCCTAAATTATATATATATATATATATATATATATATATATATATATATATATATATATATATATATATATATATATATATAAGTTTAATAATCCTAATTTAATAAGTAATTACCCAAAAAAACATAAGATTTCCATGAACCAGCTTGGTGATGGTGTAGTCGATGTTTTAGATATTATGCATTAATCCCACAATTGTCATATAGTCATATACACAAAAGAAACATAAGATTTCCATGAACCAACTTCATAAACAGTTAAACATTGACCTGGACATAATAAGTGAAGAAACTAAACACTAAACTGTAATAATGACATAAGAAAGTGAAAGAAACTAAACACTAAATTGTAAATCTGTAACAGTGACACAATAAACTAAACACTAAACTCAGTGAAAATGTAACTAGCTCCACAAACATTAAACAGTTAAATATTAAACATTGGTTTTGACACTATAAGTAATGGACCGAGTAAAATATTTTCTTTGTGTAATTGGTTGTGTAATTGGTTGCAGATGGTACCTGATGTTGTAATGTCTTTATGAAATACAAAAATAGTAATTGAGACAGGTTGGGATAGAAAGAAATATGGTTGATCAGATGATACCTGATGTTGTCGTGAAGGGTTGATAAGTCGATTCGAGTTCAGAGATATCGTGATAGATTGAAGACTTGATTTTAGATTCAGACCTTGAAGACCCGATTCCAATTTTAGAAATAGATTGAAGACTCGATTTCAGTTTCAGACCTTGAAGATTGTATGAAAAATTGAAAATTGAAAAGTGAAAATCAAACAGCGGAGAAACAAGTTACCGTGATCGAGATATTGAAGACTTGATGACGGTGTCGTTTCAGAGCTGAGGGTCGCCGGAGCATGCTTTCAATATTCAGTTGGTTGTCGGAGGTGTCGATGACGACCGGTGTCGACGGCGGGAGAGGATTTACCGTGATCGAAAGAAAGAGAAGAAGGAAGAAAAGAAACCGGGAATGAAAATTTAGGGCTCGAATCTAATTTTTCAATTTTGGAGCCTTTTTTTTTCTCATTTCACTTTTTTGACAAGCCTTGAATTTTTTTTGAAAAGTTGACTTTCGTTGACCAACTAGGCCGATTAATCCCGCCAAGCCCGTCGTTGACCGATATTGACCACGACCGACTAATGTGTACGACTAGCGTTAATCGTCGACGGCTCGAGGCCGCCAAGCGATTAATCGGCGACTAATCGGCCGCTGAGGCTGATTTCTGCAACACTGGTTTTAACTGACTGATTGCTTCATCAAAAGACAATTATTCCTATAAGCCCATTCATGGGGATCATTTAAAGGAGAATATCAAACTAAAAGAAAAAACACATTTCATTTCAGTGGATAAACAAACCAACTTTTGTGCAGTATTCTTTGTAGGAAAATTCATATGAGCATTTTCATATTTTCCTGTCCGAAATGAACGAGTTAATTCGTTATTAGACAGACCGTTTTTTGTAAATTTGTGAGACACTCGGACCATTTCTATTATTTTACTATTAGACATGAACCATGTAATTCTCTAAAAAATGACAACTTTTAGAAATTTTCAATTTGGTAGGAACTTTTTGAATCTATTAAATATAGGAAAATTTTTGGTTATTTTTTTGAAACAGATGGACAATTTCTACAAATTATTATTAGACAGAGACCATTTCTGTAACCTTATAAAATACATAAACTTTTTTTGTAAAGTTACTATTATACAAGGGCCATTACTGTGATTTTATAAAATTCAAGGGCCATTTATATAATTTGTGTATGAATTAAGAACCATTTCTAAAGAAAGATCAATTTTGTAAATTTGTGAGATACCGTGATTATTTTTTATTGTTTTTGCTATTAGACATGAATAAATGTGGAAAATAAAGGTGTTTATGATTGAAAGTTTGATTTATATGAAAAAAAATAAACATTAAAAAATATCGACATCCAAACATCATATTCGGAAATTGATCGATAATTTTGGTGAATAAGTAAAAATTAGGTCAAATACCATATCTCCGGTAATAATACGCTTATTTTTGTGATTATACGAGTAGAAATAAAATTCATGAAAGAGGCATTTTGCAGCATATTTATGAAACAACAGGGGGGTCTATAAAAACCTTCTTTGACACGTAATTACGTAAATTGTGAAAGTTGGTAAGAGAGAGGAAACGGAACAAAAATTAAAGAAGAGCATCAAGAAACCTATACATACAACATAATATACGTATTGATTTAATCGGTTCCAGCATCCTCTCTGTTTCATTCTTCACGGAAATTTTCTGATTCATTCTAGAAAATTTCCAATTTCCGCCGATTAATTTCAATCTTTCCACGAGTATGTAATAGGGTTTCCGGTATGATTTCTCTTAATTTCGCCTTTTTAGAATCAAATGTTTATACATGAAGGATGCAATCGTATTATTCGAAAGAAATGAGATTTTTCATTGGAATAATTCCATACATGCTTGATTCTCAGCTGACATTTTTGGTTTTTTCTCTATATTGAATGCACTAATCATCAATTTTGTTGCATTTATTTGATTTTATTCGAGTTAGATCGACTATGCTAAGTTTGTAGATTAACTTGAGTCCATAATTGTCGGTTCTACTATATTTATGTTCATTGATATCTAAGAAAACTCACGGGTTTTAGGAATTTAACGGAATCGATGGAAGATATACTATATGAGAATTCGTTTCCCCTTTTTAGCGATTACGTAATACATAATTACAGATTAGACATTGGAGAGCTTCTAGATCCGCTTTTTGTTTCTAATATCTGATAATCTTTAGCTTCGGTGAAGTAATTTGAAAGTTAAAATCGCATTTTATATAGGAACTTTCGGTTGTTTAAACCTTAGTCTTCTTATTTTACACCTATCTGACATTTCACTTTATGCAGTACACTGTATGATGCTTAATTTATGTAATCAGTAATCATGTGATCGGTTACTTGTTACTTGAAGTTGTTCTTAAGGTAACATGGCTTTTAATGGATTTGCTGACAGACATTTTTGCTGCACTTTAGCCTACTGCTGAGTCTCTACCCTTCTGCACCTGGCTAAAATGTCAGGTGAGTTCACGTTTCTTTTCAAGTAAGTAAACATAAACTGCACTGTATTTGATTTTTTTAAATTTTCTACTTATATCAGGCCTAGAAGGAAATGAGGCTTCTGATGAAACAAAAGAAAGGAAGTCAGATCTTGAGAATTCTGAAGATGAAATAAGACTTTCCAGAATTAGATCCTTAAAAAAGAAGGCAATGAATGCTTCTAACAAGTTTACCCATTCTCTTAAAAGAAGAAGAAAGAGGAAAGTTCATTACAAGGTTCCTTCTGTTCCCATAGAAGAAGTACGTGATGCAAATGAAGAAAGATCTGTCTTTGAATTAAGAAAAAAACTCCTTGAAAAGGACTTACTGCCAGCTAGACATGATGACTATCATACCTTATTAAGGTCAGTAAATTCCCTCTTTACCATTATTATTACTAGTTTTTCTTAATTTGTGTATATCTTTTATCAGATTCTTAAAGGCGAGAGATTTTGACATTGAAAAAACAATCCTCATGTGGGAAGAAATGCTAAATTGGCGAAAAGAGTTTGGAGCAGATACAATATTGGAGGTAGTAACAATCAAACAAGTTCATTATGTATTTAATTATTTATATTAATCCATGGGGGATATATTCAGGCTAGTCCCTATATTTTAACCCTATATTCGATTAAGCCCTAATTGTTTTTTTATATTCAATTAAGCCCAACATTTTGTTAAATGTTTACAATTTTGGATAGTAGCTGGTTATGCCATTTTTATATTTTTACAACCGATGATATATAGGGTCAAAATGTAACGACTTAATTGAATAAAAACTGAAAATTCAACTCTAAATTGTTAAAAGGGGAAATCTCCAATAAAGTCTCAATATTTTGGCTCAGTTTATGAAAAAGTCCCAAATTAATTTTTATTAACAAAAAAGTCCCAAATTAATTTTTATTAACAAAAAAAGACAAAAAACTGGCTAATGTTTGGACTTTTCCGTAAACTGTGCGAAAATATTAGGACTTTATTGAAGATAAAACATGTAGTTTCTGTCTTTTTTTGTTAATAAAAATTAATTTGGGACTTTTTTGTTAATAAAAATTAATTTAGGACTTTTTTATAAAGTGAGCCAAAATATTGGGACTTTAATGGAGATTTCCCTTGTTAAAATGGTCAAAATGTAAGGACTTTAATGAATATTTTCCTTTTATACATAACTAAAATCGTAAACATTTAATAAAATATTAAGCTTAACTGAATCTAAAAAAAACAATCAGGGCTTAATCGAATACAGGGTCAAAATATAACGACTTTTCTGAATATATCCCTAATCCATATTGTCTTTTTTTTTTTTTTTTTAATATATTACAATGAACCACCCTTAGGATTATAAATTTGCTGAGCTGGAAGAAGTATTGCAGCAGTACCCACAAGGGTACCATGGAGTTGATAAAGAAGGGAGACCTATTTACATTGAAAGACTCGGGACAGCTCACCCTAGTAAACTTATGCAAATCACTTCAGTTGACAGGTACCTAAAATACCATGTCCAAGAATTCGAAAGGGCTTTTAATGAAAAATTTCCCGCGTGTTCAATTGCTGCAAAAAGACGAATTAATTCCACCACAACAATTCTCGATGTTCAAGGCCTGGTACGATCTGAGAGTTACTCGCGTGTAATTTTTCCCGCGTACGAATTTGTTGCTATTTCTGAGAGAGTTACTCGCGTGTAATTTTTTTAGGGTTTAAAGAATTTTACTCCAACTGCTGCGAGTATTCTTGGAGCTGTGACAAAGGTTGATAGTAACTACTACCCAGAGGTAAATAACGAGTCGTGTTTTTTTTTTTTTTAATTAGGTTTTTTGAAATTAATAGATAATGGATTTCCACATTTACCAGTAGACACTACATCGAATGTTCATTGTGAATGCTAGTGCAACTTTTAAGAAATATTTATGGCCTGCTGCTCAAAAGTTTTTGGATGCAAAGACAATTCCAAAAATTCATGTTTTGGATCCTAAGTCATTGGGAAAATTACTTGAAGCCATTGACAAAAGGTTTTTTTTTTTTTTTTTTTTTTTTTATCTTTTATGGATTCATTTAGGGAAATCTTCAATATAGTCACATTATTTTCGGCTAATTTATGAAAAAGTTCTAATATTGGTTTTATTTACAAAAAAGGACAACATACCGGCTATCGTATTCAGTTTAACACTTTCTTCCGGTTTACCAGGTTTCCTAAAGGGAAATCTCTATTAAAGTCCTAAAATTTTGGCTCAGTTGATGAAAAAATCCCAAATTATTTTTTATTAACAAAAAGGTCCCAAAATAATTTTTATTAACAAAAAAGGACAGAAACTACATGTTTTATCTTCAATAAACTCCTAATATGTTTCGTACAGTTTACGGAAAAGTCCCAACATTAGCCTATTTTTTGTCCTTTTTTGTTAATAAAAATTAATTTGGGACTTTTTTGTTGATAAAAATTAATTTGGGACTTTTTCATAAATTGAGCCAAAATATTGGGACTTTATTGGAGATTTCCCTTTCCTAAATTGGAAATCTTCAATAAAGTCCAATTATTTTGGGTCTGTTTATGAACAAGTCCTATTATTTTGTGTAAAAAAATTCAATATTCGGACTTTTTCATAAATTGACAAAAAATAATGGGACTTTACTGAAAATTTCCAATCTAGGAAACTTGGTAAACTGAATACGTTAGTCCTTTTTCATAAACAGACCCAAAATAATGGGACTTTATTGGAGATTTCCCATTCATTTAAGTTATAAAAATTAACATATTATTTATTTATTTTTTTTAGTCAACTGCCTGACTTCCTTGGTGGTTCATGCACTTGTTCTTCTGAGGGTGGCTGTCTTAGGTCAAACAAGGGTCCGTGGAAGGACCCTGAAATAATGAAGGTATATTATCATTATTTGGTAATTTTTTAATTTGGAAAATTTTTTAATTCTTTTGTTGTTATTTCAGGTTGTAAATAATGCAGAAGCCACATTTGCGACAGAAATCACTAGAGTCTCTAGTGGTCAACAGAAAATTGACTCTTCTGTCCATATACAACCTGTGAAGGTAAGTATAATGTATTTAGAACATGGATTTTTTATTATTTATTATTTATTAATTATTAATGGTCTGTTATCATATGATGTGTTTTTTTCAGAGTGCATCAAATTTTGAATCGGGATCAGATGCTGATGACTCTTGTGGAATGAGTCCAAGTAGTTCTAGGATACCGGAATTGACAACACATTGTGATGAAGTAAGCCCTAAAAAGGAATGGAATCGTTCATTCCATTGATGGAATGGAATGGACGATTCTTGAAGGAATCTGATTCCTTCCCCTTTGTTAATTTTCATTTCTTAGATAAGGAATCTTTTTCTCTTTCCATCTTGAAATGGTAACATATCCCATTTTTATTTTTAATAAAGTTTTAAGGAAAATCTCCAATAAAATCCCAATATTTTGGCTCAGTTTATGAAAAAGTCTCAAATTAATTTTTATTAACAAAAAAGGACAGAAAACCGGCTAATGTTAGGACTTTTCCGTAAACTGTGCGAAAATATTAGGACTTTATTGAAGATAAAACATGTAGTTTCTGTCCTTTTTTGTTAATAAAAATTAATTTGAGACTTTTTTATTAATAAAAATTAATTTGGGACTTTTTCATTAACTGAGCCAAAATATTACGACTTTAATGGAGATTTCCCAAGTTTTAACAGCAGAAAATCTAATATTTCTAAGAACTCCATGATTTTAAGTAAATTATAATCTTATTTTTAAACGAAACTAGAAAATATTCATTTTATCGTAATTGTACTGGCGTCTTAATAACCTTTTATCATGTTCGCTTTTTTGAACTTTTTAAATAATGAATTCTATCATTATATTTGAATAATATATAGAACAGTTCTAAAACAAAACCATGTTATGTAATAATGACTTATTACATTACCTTGGCCATTCCATTCCATTCCATTCGTTCGTGATTCCATGAATTGAATTGTAATTATGCAGGCCACATCATCCGATTCACCCGTCTTTTACAATTGTGAGGATGATTTTAGTCAATTTGAAGACGCGATACAAGGGCCAGATAATTCTGACTCAAAAGGTATTTATTTTCTAAAAGCTTTATTTAAACTCCTCTATTTATTAAACCATTTTTGTAATATTAGGTTTATTTTGTGTTTCTTTTTAGGTACTTTATGTGTCCAAATATTGAACATCATTCAAGAAAAGCTTGTGAAAAGGAGCTTTAAATACATAACAAGACCAATGGTGTACTTGGTAACAAAAGTAATGACACTCATCATGTGTCCCACAAACATGGTGGGACCCACTTCAGACACTGATTCAGTCTCTCATTCAGACGCTCTTATTCCATGTTTGGAACGTTTAGAGAAACTTGAAAAGATTCTTGAAGAACTTAAAACAAAGCCTCCTCAAATTCCTGCAGAAAAACAACAAATGTTGGAACAATCATTGGACAGGATTAAGTCAGTAGAACAAGATCTCAATAAAACAAAGCAAGTAAGTCACTTTGATTAAATTTTTTTTGATTATTATGTTTATATATACTTATGACAATGTATCTATGTTTCTAAAAATATAAAAATACGTATTTATACTTGTAAAAAAATATATTTATACTTCTAAAAATGTAAAAATACGAATTTATACTTTTAAAAAACGTAGAAAAAGTTCCAAAAAAGACACTAACTTTTCAAAAAAAATTCGATTTTGACACTGTTATTTTTTTTCAATTAAGTCACTAAGTTTTCAATTTTTTCCAATTAAGTCACTATCTTTTCAATTTTGACACTCGGGTGCCACGTTAGCGTTGCATCATCAAAGACTGACACGTCATCATGCCACATCAGCTGGCTACCGGTTTGACCGGTCAAATGGTCAAAATTGAAACAAAATTGAAAACATAGTGACTTAATTGAAAAAAATAATAACACAGTGTCAAAAAATCTAAATTTTTTGAAAAGTTAGTGTCTTTTATGAAATTTGCCCTTATTATTATTGTTACTATTATATTTAAGATGTTAATCAACTTTATTGTGTAGGTACTACATGCGACTGTGGTGAGGCAACTTGAGATTTCAGAATTGATGGAAAGGCTACAACAGTTGAAATTCTGTGTAAGCTATTTTTTAACAACATTATCTTGAAAATATGTTCATTGTCCTAAATTGTTATGATTCAATATTTACACTTTTAAATTTGGTTTTGTTTTCAGAGACGAAAAATTTGTTGAAATTTGATGTACATGAGAAATAGGAAGAGGTAATAATACTATTACTTCCTTTAGTCTGTATGATTATTTATGAATAATAAGTTGTTATTGTGTGCAGTGGTTTTTTATTGTTGAAAGTTGATGGATCAAAAGTGGCGATTATTGTGAATGTGATAGGCAGTTACCCTTTTTCTGTTATTCTCCATAATGGTGCTAATTGTGTTTGAAATCTGAGATGTAGTAAAGTTAATGGAAGGGTTATGTTATGTTGACTGAATAAAGTTTATTTAAAAGAGATGTCAATATATACATATGCTTCAGAATAGCTTTTTTGTTCATGGTTCAGCTTTATGAGTTTCTCCATAAAAGATTGCAAATTTCATGTGATTCTTTTACGCTTTTAGACAGGAAAAAAATGTCTTAAGTGAAAAGAATCCAAAAGTCAAAATCAGGGTTAATGTCATTAGTTGTCAAGGAATTATTTCATATGTTAAAACTTTAGTTATTGTTGCCATTTTAATGTATGGTAGAGTAATTAAATAGGCATGTTTGTTCAAATTATATCCTTGTGACATGTTATAGCTTTACAGTTTTGAGTGCTTAATTGTTATACCATTGTCCCTCTTGCTTGGCATGGAAAAGTGGCAAAGAATTTTGGCAAGCAACTGTGGAGTCTCTCTCTTCTCATTTTTCTTTCTATTTTCTTCACCTCAAAAACCATCTCCACTAACCCAAGCCTTATAACCGGGTATTATAAACTATAAACTTATAAAAACATCACCCAGTTGATGCAACTTTCAAGCTATTTGCTCAATATGTGTTGTTTTTTTTTTTCAAGCTATTTGCTCAATTTGTGTTGTTTTTTTTTTTTTTTTTTAAAGTTGATATTGCTTTCAAGCCATTTGCTCAATTTGTATTGTTTTCTTTAAAGTTAATTTCATAGAAGACCTAACCTTTACTTCTTCTTCTTCTTCTTCTTCTTTTTTTTTTTTCGTTTTTTTATCTATAAAAAACATATAAATTTCTTAAGTTTTTCTATTTTGCTCGATTATCCGGTGTATATGTTAATTTTCGGTAATATAAAAATTTAATTTAACGATTTTCCGGTTGAAACCAAAATTTTTTCTTCTATGGAAAGGACCTACTAACTTTCCGAACTATTTTTTCATAAAAACATGTACAACTTCCAAAAGACCAAAGGTTTAAAAAGAACATTTTCCTAATGTGATATCATTATACTGATATGTTTAATGATATTATTTGACTCATGTGGGGAGAACCATGAGAGGTTTTAATCACTTTTCGTTAACTTTATTGGTATGCGTGATTACCTCCCAAAGGAAGATTGGAGACTAAAACAAAAAGTGTAGTCGTTGTATGTTGGAAGACCGGGAGACTTAAAATAAAAAGGCAATGATTGTATAGATTCGATAGGGAGGTAAGATGGTGGCATGGTTTTACTATTGGGGAAGTGGTATTATATGGGGTTAGGAGCTGTCATATGGTTCCTTTTGTGCATATGATAAATGTGAGTGTTATAGGAAAGAGATGATTAGGGTGTAGGCTTGAGTCAGTACATACGGTTATTTCAAGGTATAGTTTGGGTTTGCAGTTTAGGTGACGGGTAGGTATTATCAACCGAATATGATGGTGAAAATGAGAAATTGGGTGATGAGGCTGCATGCATGAATTCAGATAGGAAAATGAGTTAGGTTGTGAACAAGAGTTCAGAGATTTGTGAATTGTGATATGAACAAAGAGTTTCTAGGGATTTGTGATATACATGGTTATAGATGGACGAGTTCAGACAAATGTCTCAGATTTTGCTTCACTCTATCAAAATCATAATGTTGCAAATACACCTTATACATTTATACTCCAAGTCATTACATCCCTTACAAGTGATTGTGATCTCTAAAACATGAACAATCGTGTCTAATAACGGGTATGATGGATGGTGATTCAGTTGATATCATGAAACACCCCTCATATGAGTAACTTGAAATGATTATCTAAATATTATTTAACTGAAAATAGGTTACAGATTCGGTCCAAATACATCAGCAAAAGAAGTTCAAAGTTATATATGGGTATCACAATTATGTTCAGAGAAAAAGGCACAAATAGCCAATATTCTTAATCATTTAACAAAAATAACAAAAATTTCAAAATGACCATGTATTTCTAGGTTAGCCTGCGAAATGGTCATGGGCCTTGAAAAATAGGCAATGATGGGCTAGTTGTGATGGCTAAAGAGGACAATATAATTATTTGAGTAAACTTTGGTTATCTTAATAGTTCAGATCTACATATAGTGTCTGTGTTCTTAACAAATATATACATTTTCCAATAAATGAGCTGTTAAATATGTCTATCATAAAGAATTCCGATGTGGAGCATTTCAGGACACCTTCACTGCCCATCAATCGTATTAAGCGGACTGTGGTACCAACCAAGCTTATCATATCCCTATTAATGCAATGCAGGTACTTATAACTGGTTTATGGTATTTAATATATGAATTAATTTTATTTATTATATTTCTTAAAATAAAATTTGAATTAAATGGAAATAAAGTTACACCATCTCCGCCACAACTTCATAAATCATGTAGCTTACCACCTCTATGTGGGCCATCTATACTCCCCAGATGTAGTTTTTTAGAAACTATAGATTTGTTGCTTATGTCATATGCGTTTGTGGATGAGAGGATTGTGAATCTTTTCAAATCCCCAATACAATAATAAAGGATTCAAACAAGCTTTTTACAACCATATATTTATGTCTTTTAGGACTATCTGTATAGAGTGGTAGATAGTGGATGATTAAGCAATATGGTAGGAGTTCAATACTTGGTAACACTTTAACATAACAAATTTTTTTATTCAATTCCTTATATCCTATTATTATCTTATCCAAAATATCTTATGAACTAAGATTAAATTGAAGACGGATGTGATGCTGAAAAGTGGCATGTCGATGTCAAACATGTCGATGCAATTATTTGATTAGCATTAGTCGGACGAGTAGTCAAAATTTGCTAATGTGATCTATCGTCAGCTTTGTGGATCATTGACTGAGTGAGTATATTAGGTTAATATGTAGATTTATTAAAGTTATCAATTAACTAATTTGGGTATTTAATAACTAAGATATGTATATAAATTCCTATGAATGTCCAAGATGCACATTGGTTGTTGAGTGAGTTGCGTCTTGATAGCTAGAGTATCACAATATACAACAATTTTATAGCAGTGGATTATTTCAAGATACTAAAACCAAATTTCAACACTATTGAATATGGTATTTCCGAACTATTAGATATTGTAGATTACTGGAGAAAGGCAACATCTAGCATCAACGTTTATAGATCTAGTGGATGGAGGTTGTAGGAGTGTCTCACCAGGGTGGGACATTAGGGAATGTGAGGTATTTGTCTATATGTTTTTATAACAATTATTTTTGGATTTTCAATGGTAATATAGGGCACACCAGGAGAAACTAGCATGGTTTTTATAACAATTATTTTTGGATTTTCAATGGTATAAAGGAACATGTTTCCTAGGAGTGTCTCACCAGGGTGGTACATAACTCATATTTATTAGGTATCACAGGTACCCCAATATAAATTGATGAAATCGGATTAAGGTTAAGAGACAACTTAAATAAGGAATAATAATAATAATTCAGAATATAGATAAATGCAAACAGTAAATGTGATAAGTAAATTAGAACACAGGAGAAGATGAAGTTGAATATGATCTTGATTCAATTCAAAAGGGTTAAGTTACATCAGTGATACAAGATAACTATTTATAAGCAAGGTTCCTTACACATACTCTAATTTAATAATAATAAAATACAAAAGTATAAAGGAACATGTTTCCTAATACCAGCCATCTTTATCAGCAAAAGTACTATGACAGCCCACACAAGTACAGTACTAGAAGATCTTCAGGATCACAACTAATAAACTTCGGACATACACGTTACACACGCTTCGCTCCGGACCGTTGTAGTAGAACTTCCTCGGTTCGGATCGTAGACACCATCTCTGGACCATAAAGTCTCATTACACAAAGCATGATCACTTTCAAAGGTTCAACAATCTCCCCCTAAGTGACCATGCAGAGACTTTACACTGCAGAATCTTTTACAAAGAAGAACACCTTCCGAAAGAATTTATGGACTTGAATAGTCAACCGGATTTGATCAATGATTTCTTTCTTTACTTGAGGAAGGGAGTCCGGAGTGGATAGAACAAATAACTCTATTTCTTTGAGGAAGGCATTGGAGTATCGACATTTTTGGCACAGAGGGAAGAAGTTTATGTTGTTTGGACTTTCTGTTGTGGCGTAAATAACTCCTATGGGTCGTTGGTTACTCCAATTTCTCTTTCGTTTAAGCCATCAACAGGACCATCAAACACCATACCGAAAGGATTAGAATAAAGAGCGTTCAGTTCGAAGTCAATCTGCATAAAGTCCGTTGGAAGTCTTGTAAGATATCTTCGCACGTACTCAAAGGGAGCAACAAGAGCCGGCTTTGACTTCAACTTCTTGAACATATACTTTCCAATTGCCAGGATGTCAGCTGGATTGATAATGGGAAAGTCAACAGCAGAAATGACTATGGAGTCATCATCAGATCTGAAAATATGGAACTCATGATATGATGCCTTCAGGAATCTGTTCCAAGTAACAAAGTAGTGTTGATGAGTAGAGATGAATCGTTCTTGTCTGTTTCGCTCTCGATACTCTCAGTCTGGAACGTCTCAAGGCAATGATTCAAATATCCAGACAAAGACTCCGTTCGGGGTGTTTGGTGTTGGTGATTTTAGTGTCACCAAGTCATTTTATGTAATTGGAACTAACATGTGAGCTAAGGGGCTACTTAGTTTGTACTCTAATACATGTTCGGGTAATGTGCGGAGTGCACGCATGTATAAGATCGAATAAGTAGCCGGTACGACGACTAGTCGGGGGTCCGGGGGCAGCGCCCCTGGGTTCGGGGATTCCAAAGGGGCAGCGCCCCTAGCGGGGTCCAAGGGGCAGAGCCCCTGGCGGTTGCACCTATTTCTATCCTTTGTGATAATGCAGCTGCCTTGGCTAAGGCATACAGCCAGGTGTACAATGACAAGTGTAGGCACTTAGGTGTTAGACACGATATGGTTAGAGAACTAATCATGAGTGGTGTTATATCGGTTCAGTTTGTAAGGTCACCACAAAATTTGGCGGATCACTTGACTAAAAGTTTGCCAAGAGACTTAGTGCACAAGTCTGCGATCGGGATGGGATTAAAGTCCATCTAAGTACTATAAAGGTAAGACACCCAATTCCCTTCTAATTTTATTTAGGAGCTGAATTCAATGCGGAAAGCTTACACTTATAGATTGGAACACATAAAGTATTCATCCCAAAGGATGTGTTCGGTTCTGCAGTTGACCAGGTTGAAGTTAAACTTCTTAATAACACCTTTGATTAAATGTATGTGCAGATACATGGAAAGGAGTTACCTACGTGATTGTGAAATGTAGCCGCATTTCAAGAGGTTGGGGACTTGGCCTTGATACGATCATGAGAGGATTAGGACACACGGCTTAATAATAGTGTCAAGTTGTATTTTGCTAGAAAGTTTGATAAACTAGTATGTATTTTATCTTCTGGTATTCATATGAGTTGATGGCTTCAATTCTTGAAACACCCTGATTCTCGAGTATTTGTAAGGATATTATACTAAGGTGGAAATTCAATCGTTTCGACATTTTCATTTATGTACTGGTTTGGTTCGTTTGGATAATTATTATGTTGTTCAAGGGTTACACTAAAATGGGGGAGGATTGTTGGTGATTTTAGTGTCACCAAGTCATTTTATGTAATTGGAACTAACATGTGAGCTAAGGGGCTACTTAGTTTGTACTCTAATACATGTTCGGGTAATGTGCGGAGTGCACGCATGTATAAGATCGAATAAGTAGCCGGTACGACGACTAGTCGGGGGTCCGGGGGCAGCGCCCCTTGGTTCGGGGATTCCAAAGGGGCAGCGCCCCTAGCGGGGTCCAAGGGGCAGAGCCCCTGGCGGTGGTCCCGCTGACCGGTCAGCGGGCAGGGTCGAGGGGTAGCGCCCCAAAAGGTCTTCGGATTTTTGGATTGGTCACTTAGTGGAAAATCCGAATTCTTAAGGGTTAATATGGTATAATTAACTGATTATCGTTAATTATGGAAACCATCAATTAAACCCTAACCCTAAGGAAATCTTAAGTCGGCCCATGATCCCATAACCCTAATTCGTGGGTTATATAAACGCCTCTTCTAATCAAAAGAGGGACACACGAAAATCATTAGCTCTCCAATCGTTCCTCACGAACATAAAAACTTCTGGCAATTTGGCTTACGAGTTTGTGCCTAAATTCGTAGGTGTTCCCTTTGGATTATCCTAGACTGGATTTCCTGTAACCCGGGCATAGGGTGGAAATATCAGTTCGGAAAGTGATCACACGATCCATAGGGCAATCCGGATCTTCTCTAAACCCACCCGTTTTTCTAACATTTGGATAGTCCCATTTTGGACCACTAAAGGAGGGAGGATCGAATGATGCGGCCGGATGAAATTCCTTATCCGCCAATGGTTTTATCATGATCTCTCATGGTTTGTCCAGGGTAAAGGCTACTGATACATCCGAAATCTTTGGCGTGGATGTTTGAATAGACTCAGGAGGGGATCAATTCTGTTCTTCTTTAACTTGAAGTTTTTCAGCCAAGAGTCGATCCCGTTGCTCTTGAGTGAGAGACTCATCATTAAAATATTGGTCCAAGTCTCTTCCAAGTTCATTTTCTCCAACCTTTGATTCCCCTTTGTTTTTTTCTGGAGTTTTTGGCGAAGCGGTTTCTTCGTTGATGGGAGGAGGAGTGATGAAATCTTCTTTAATCGGCTCATCTTCATTGAGTTTTTTCTCAGGATCCGGATTCTTTTTCTCCAGATCATCTGATGTCTCCGTATTGGATGGAATGTCTACTCCATCAACCTTAGCTTCTCCCCTTTTTACAGAGGAAGGCCCAACCTGTTCTACAAACTTCGGAGCAACCTTGTCTAACTTCTTAAATAGTTTAAGGAATTGAGTCTGAACAGACTTGTACAAGGCAGCAACCTGTGTATCGATCGGAGGTTCCTTAACAAGATTCATGATACGTTCTATTGTTTCGATAAGAACCACAACCTTATCCGGAGCACTAACCATCTATGCAAGATCCATACTAATCTTATGGAAGGCAGAGACCTGAGAACCCGTGAATTTAAGAACCACATGATATCGTTCTATTTTTGCCTCATGATTTGCTTTTAAAGCTTTTTCAAACTTTTTGAAACTTGTAACATATCCGAATGCATGCTCTTTGTGACAATTGTAAATTTTGGTCAACAAAAGTCAACTGTAGTCAAACGAAGCGTACGTTAATCCTTATGTTGAAAAGTAATTTTTCCATAATTTTACGATGTATTATTAAATATTATAATACTACGTACGCTAATTCAGAACACTTATCGACTAAACGCTGAAAATACGGATAGTAAACTACTGTAGCGTAAAAATCAATCGTACAATTATTATATTGAGAATAATAATACTCATAAAACGATGTATTTGTAAATACGAAGCCGTGGATATATAGAACGTCAAAAACGGAGTTCGTGTGTGAAAGTTACAACAATTAAACAGTTGTGAACGGATAAATGTACACAGGGTTTGGACTCAAAATACAAAACGTGGTTCCTTAAACATCAAAAATGGAATAAAAAAACATATATTATGAAGCGTAATCACGTCTAGTATTTAATTTCAAAGCCAAACATAGGTTTCGGTAAAATGCCGAAAATCGCGTAATCGGAAGTATATTGCGCTTAAACGCGTATTTTATCGTCTAACGAATTATGACTCAATCTAAATAAATGTTTAGTAATATTTTCATACATAATATTTATTTAGAAGATCGTTTCTTCAAAAACTTATAAATACTTCGAACGTTTTACGTATTTTTATTAAAAATACCCATTTTTTTTATAAAATAAAATGTATATATAATAAAAAAAAGGGACAAGCTACCCTACCCCGTCACCCCATCGGCTACCCTTCATCATCAATCACCATCATATTTTAAAACCATACTCCTAAGGCTAGAGTTGTGAATCCTAAAAATACTATAATTAAATTAAAACACCATACCGTTCTTTTACTATATAATGAACTAACTTATGACTAGAAAGCTCTCCCAACTCCTCATCCCTCTCTCTCAAAATCCGATCACTCCATCCTCTTCATCATTTTCGTCCACCACCACTCCACCACCACAAACCATCGCCGGCCACCACCTTCCACCACCACCGTTCTTCGTTTTCAAGCGTTTTTCAAATCTTTTTGGTAAGTTAGCTTCCTTTAGTGACTTTAAACCTTATTACACCACTTTTATCTCATTTACACACGCTAACCTCTACGTAAACCCGTTGGATAATAGCTTTGTCCAAGGGTCCTTCGAGCTACGAAGCTTAGATCTTGTCTCCTAGCGTAAATACCACAAGAACAATCTTATTTCTAGTTAAAGCACGCGACAAGGGTGAGTTCATACCCGTCATTTTCATCTTTTCCAAACTTTTAGGGGGAGAATACAAGTTTATATGCTATAAATGTTGATTTATACAAGTTTATATGTGTTTATATGCTATAACTAATGATTTACACAAGTTTATAAACTAGTTTTTGTGTAAAAACGTTTTTGACCCGAAATATGTTTAGATCTATATATTGTGAATGTTATGATGTATTATGTTTGTGTAAAAATTACTAAACTACAAACATATTGTGTAAAAAAATGCTAGATCTTTAATATAAACGTCACAAAAACGAAAACTAGTGAAAACTACGTTTTGTGACCAGAAATACGACTTTTCTAACAAAAATGGTTATAACCAAGTTATTACACCATTTTTGTGAGAAATATCTTAAAAGATGTTGTTTATAATCATCTAAATAAGTATTTCGATTATGTTCGTAAAAATATGTTTATTACGACGGAATACTAAAAATAGACTATTATAAGAATATTTATGGTTACATGGATTACTATGACATTTGGAAACAAGATAAAATAATTATATAAAAATATATAATTATTATACATTATAACGTTATTATGGGAAATATGAAAACAGAAAAAACAATGGTTTGTTAACAAATAAACGTGAACGAGTTGATTTATACATATATTTTTGTGATACGAGTCTTCACAGTACTTTTATAAGTACCTACTATAAGTCCTGAATTTATAACCAGAGTCTCGGTAAAAGAGCGTGATATTTGTGTATAGATCTATACGGGATTGACAACCCCACACCTGAGCTGTTAGCTACAGCTAGACCAGCAGGTCTGAGGTGACAAATGTCTAACATTCCGACGCCTGAAGAACGTCGCAGCAGGCCTACAAGGTCACAATATGGTTATAGGGCGTCTCACATGGAAAACAATCAACTTTATAAATCGTTTACGTGGAAATATACAGTTTTATGGATTTTATATTTCAAACTACGTTATACATTTTAGTCTTTGGGTTTTAAAGACTTGGACATTTTTATGAGAAAATATTGGATTTTCTTGGTTTACAATACTATCGTTTACAAACAAAAGGACTTTTCTTATACAAATACTTATGAACTCACCAACTTAATTGTTAACACTTTTTCAACTACTTGTATTCTCAGGAAACTAAAAAGGTAAACCATGAGCATGGTTGAAGGGACGTTACGACGTCATTTTGTGTATTTTTGAATCATCATTTGTAATTGTAATAGAAACATGCATCATTTAACTATGTAACTTTTGAAATTATTTTATGATGGTTGTTTTGCTTGGAATCACTATTATTCAACTTTGTTATGATATTGTTCATGAAGTCATCCACCCTTGAACGTTTCCGGAAATACGGTTTGGGGGTGTGACAGATTGGTATGAGAGCATTGTTTATAGTGAACTAAGTATATCAATCCATTTAAAGATATACAACTATAAATACAATGGGACTAAAACGCTCGAAAAACATTTTCGTACAAGTATACTTTAAAAATTACAACGATAATTTTTATAATAAGTATAAGTACATACATATATACTAGAACGATATTATAACGAAAAACATACAAAAGTGGTAGGATGAATTGAACACTACGAATAGGTCTAAATATTTAGGTAGTTATATCTAGGATAGATAGACCCTGATCAACTGTATCGGTCCAAGGTGTGATTAACGGGAATTTAGGAATAGTCGTGGTGAACAACAAGTCCAAACACTTACCCATAATCCAAATAATTAAACGATAAAAGTTAAAATACTATAGGAGTATTTTATGAATACTACGAAATCATACACTTAGATTTTTCTTTTACGTACCTCTCATACCCCATTCTTACACAGACATCATGACAGGCTTTCATTTGCCAGGAGACCCTTATTTCCCTGACGGGGGAAATAACGGATGGCTCGACGAAGAGCCGGAAGAGGACCCCGAGGAGGGTCAGGAAGAAGAAGAGGAGATGTCAGTAGAAGACTCCGATGTCAGTGACCCGTGCTTTCCGGTTCGCGATCTACACGCACCTCGACCAGAGCCGAACTACCAGGTATACCGCCAATCCGGTGGTCCGTTATGGATGCCCACTCCACGAAAGAGAGTACTTCCCATTCCCCAACAGTTACTAATAAATGTACCTCTCCAGGACCTGACACCTGTTTGGGTAGAACACCTACACCGGTGGAGTCGTGAGCAGAGGCAGCGCACCCCTTACGACATGAGTCGAGATTACTATGATCTCAGCGAGGGAGGCTCGGCTGACAGAGCCTTACCTGTCATGATTGGTCGTATCAACCGCCTGGACGACCAAGCCAGGGCGACCACCAGCCAGTTCCATGATGTGGGAGCCGCCACTAAGATCACCACCGCTCGAGTACGGCGCCTTGATGAGGCTCATGATCGGACTAGAGAGATAGTCGACTCGCTTGGGGATGGTGTTATGACCACCCAAGCACAACTCAGAGAGCTTCGTGACCGACAGGCCATCATGGAGCTAAGGATGCTAGAGACAGAGCAACGTGCCGAGGAGGCCAGATAGGAGGTCAGAGAGATGAGGGCATACATAGCCTCACTCCAGGGGCAGGGATGGGGCTCGCCATGAGTAGTGTTTACACTACTCAAATTTTGTTATAGATTAGGAGTTTCTGAGTTAACATTTGCGCTACTCACCTTTGTATGTCGGTACGACCCTGCGATTAAGTGATTACACTCTTCGAGGGGTCGTTATGCTGTCCATTTTATTTTCCATGTACTCTAGACCTCCATGAAGGTCAAATTTTCCTTCCAAATTATGTAATATTACAAAATATTAGTAATGAAATGGCGTATCTTTGTTTCGATGAGCACAACTATTTATTCCATAAAGTGTCCTACAAGTGTTTGATTTGTCTGGTTGATATTTGAAAAATGTTGCAAATTACGATAAAGAAAAGACAAAATAAACATATAACAGAAACGCCGTACTTTGATAATACCTGACCTATAACTATTATCGAAAAGCTTACCATCGTTCCATCTTAAATCCTAATGGCAGAAGGATGCCACCTAAACAAAGTAATCGACGCACCGGGACGAATCCACCAAAAACACCACTGATGGATTCCGCCACTTTTTAAGCAGTTGTGGCAGCCGCCGTTGCAAACATAAACCGAAAAAGCATGAACGGAAGTGGAAGTAGGAACGATACCAACAGTTCCACCAATGGAGAAACACCAGGACACCAACGGGTGTGCACTTATAAAGACTTCGCCAACTACAAACCCATGGCATTTCGTGGCAACGACAGTGTCATCTCCCTTACAAGATGGTTCGAAAAGACCGAATCAGTATTTGACATTTCTGCATGCCCCGAAGAATTCAAAGTCAAATACGCTGCTTGTAATTTTTCTAAAGCGGCCTTGTCTTGGTGGAATGGCCATGTTAAAACTCTGACACTCGCCGTGGCCAACTCTATGAGTTGGGAAGATCTGAAAGCCATGATGTTGGAAGAATACTGTCCCAGGGTCGAGGTTCAAAAACTGGAGCAAGAGTTGTGGAACCTCACAATGAAAGATTCTGATATAACTGCTTATACTAACAGGTTTAACGACCTAGCAGTTCTATGCCCCTCAATGGTCATGCCAGAATCGAAGAAGGTGGAACATTATCTTTGGGGACTATCCCCCAAATCCAGGGAAATGTTGAAGTTGCAAGCCCAGCCACCTATGACAGTGCTAAATGGTTAGCACAAATATTGGTCGATCATGGGGTCCGCCAAGGAACCATGACACTAAAAATAGAGCAACCAAAGGGAAGGGACCACAAGCGAAAGTCCTGGACCAGAGGAAGGGGTCAACCGAACCAAGAAAGTGCCAAGATAAAACATATTGTGACAGTACAAGCCGCCACTGTCCCTGCTGCCCCAGTAACAACGAAGGAATATAATGGGACTCTACCCAAGCGCAACAAGTGCAATTTCCACCACACCGGAGGTTGCAGGGAAATGCACTGCACAAATTATGGCAGAAAGGGTCATACTTCTCGCTTCTGCAAGGCGCCAGCTCCACAAACCACCCAAGCCTCTAATGCTGGGGTGAGTCAAGCTTGCTACGGTTGTGGAGAAATGGGGCATTTCAAGCGGGATTTTATGAAAACAAAGACTGTTGGGAGAAATGAAATGGTCCTAGCTTTGGGACGCGCGGAAGCGGTGGAGGATCCCACCGTGGTTACCGGTACGTTCCTCGTCAATAATTCATATGCTTGTATACTATTCGATAGCGGTGCGGAGAGGAGTTTCGTAAGCCACGAGTTTAAATACCTACTAAAACAAAAATCCCAACCACTCAATGAAACATTTACGGTAGAAATGGCTAATGGCAAAACAGAAAGCACCAACGACATATACATAGGTTGCACACTTACTCTGGATGATCACTCCTTCCAAATCGACTTAATGCCTGTTAGAATAAGAAGATTTGACGTGATTGTTGGTATGGATTGGTTAATTCCCCATCATGCCGACATCATGTGCTATGACTTCACCTACCAGATGACAAGACCCTTGTCGTCTACGGCGACAAACCCAGTACCAACCTCCGAATAGTATCTTGCATCAAAGCCCGAAAATACCTACAGAAAAGATATCATGCCTTTCTAGCCCACGTTGTTGACGAAAAGAAAGAGGTAAAGACTATCAAAGAGATTCCTGAAGTCTGTGACTTTTCCGACGTATTCCTAGAAGACCTTCCAGGAGTATCGCCCGCAAGACAAGTCGAATTCAAAATCGATTTAATCCCTGGAGCTACCCCAGTAGAGAAAGCGCCATATCAGTTAGCCCCAGCAGAAATGCAAGAATTATCCAGCCAACTGAACGAACTGCTAAGTAAAGGGTTCATCAGGCCGAGCTTCTCACCTTGGGGAGCACCGGTCTTGTTCGTGAAGAATAAGGATGGATCATTCCGTATGTGCATTGATTATCGGGAGTTGAACAAGCTCACTATCAAGAACTGATATTGTTGGGTGTTGAATTTAATCAATGAATGGATGACTAAGAGTTAAACAATATGAATTAAATGATAAGCAACACACACACACTCTGTAAGACCCGTTCCGCCGAGTCGCGGCCCGAAGGAGCCCGCGGCACGGCTTTTGGAAGAATCTAGAATCGCGTAGGATTTGTACGTGCGGCGCGGTTCTAAAGAACCCGCGACGCGGTGCGCCTCTAAAGTGAAAAACCCTAATTCGGATTTAAACGCCTATATAAAGGGACCCAGCCGTAGGGTTCGTGTTTTTGGGAGTTTTCTGGAGCAGAGGCATCCGGTTTCAGCAGTGACTCTTTGGTTCCAAGGCTTTGGAGGTTTGAAGGAAGGAGATCCAACGTGGGAGAAGGTTTAGGACGGATCGTGGGCATCACTCCGTCCTTCAGAAGTAAGGTAAGAAGATTTACTCTTCTGGCTTTCCTTTTTATCCCGTCATATGGTGTTACCAGTTGGTTTGTAGCTTTAGACGATTTGTAGCACTTAGGGTTTGAACCAAGGACATGCATGGACTTGCATGTCCATAAGGAAGTGACCTTAGGGTAGTTTCTGATCCCAGGAAGGGTGTAGAAAGGAACCCTAGCCGATTGATGTACTGTTAATCGCTGAAAAACATTTTGAAATGTTACGAGCCGCGACGCGGACTGGCTATATCAGCGGCGCGGACTCGGCTGAAATCCCGTAATTGTGCAATGGTAGCCGCGGCGCGTAGGGCGAGGAGCCACGCCGCGGCGAACGACTGTTTGACCAGAAATTTAGTTTTGACCACGGTTTGATGGCAACTAGTGAGTCTAACCTTTAGGCAGGTTTGTAAGAGCCTGGTCAGTAATTGATATGTTGTATGTGTGTGGGATTTAGGTGTGTGGACGAGCTAAGTGGGGATATTAGAGAATATCTGTGCGGTTTCGAATCAGGTGAGTATCCTCACCTTACTATATGATGTTGCATGTTAGGCATCTTGTGTGTTATTTACAGTTATATGATTTGCTCTATATCTGTGGTTATTTGTTGTTAGGCTCAGTACTGATGCGTGTCCCCTCGTAGCTGTTGTATGGCGAGTTGGACTATTGCCTTGTCCCATAGCTGTTGTATGATGGGCTGGGCCATAACCGGGAACCCATAGCTGTTGTATGATGGGTAGAACCTTCCCGTGTCCATAGCTGTTGTATGATGGACGCCCGTAGCTGTTGTATGGCGGGTAGGGTCGGGTCGTTCTCGAGGACGGGTTGTTTAATGTGTGGGTATGTATGGTAATTTGTGGACTCACTAAGCTTTATGCTTACCTGTTGATTTTATAACATTTCAGGTAATTCAAAGGACAAAGGGAAGGGCGAGGTTTGACGGCAGCGCATCGCATTCAAGAGATTGATATCAATGAATGATAATAGTATTTTTAAATGTTTCCGCTGTTAATTTAAGTATCATGTTGAACAGTTTTATGTTTTGGAATAAATGTTTTATTGGAATCTTGGTAATAAATTATTTTTTTTAAAATTTTTGAAATTGGGGCGTTACAAATTGGTATCAGAGCCTTGGTTTGAGGGATTTGGATGAACTGTATTGGGAATCCAAACTCAAACTTAGGACTGAGCGATTTTGTTAAGAAAATGTTTTTGGAAGGTTAAATTAAAGTAAAAGAAGATGCGATGCGAACCGTCAGCCGAGCTCAAGTAAGTTTTGTGATTCCCAATTACCCATGCCAAGTTTGTGTTATGTGATAAAATGTATTGTGCTAGGATGTAAAGCTGCCTGGATAATATACTCTGTAGACTGTTTTTGTACCATATGTGCTGCTTTGGAATTTTATGCTACTGTCGTTAGGTTGCTTAGTGAATGCTGGTAGGTTATATACAATTAGGGTAAGATAGCCTAAGAATTCTTGGTCTGGCCTTACTGGCTGTTCCTTGTTTGGTTGTGACTTTAGGGTAGATCAGTTATTCAAACGTCTATATTATTCCTGATTGTGTACGGCTGTGCGTCTGTGAGGTGACTCGACGACATTAGCAATAGTTCTCTTAGGCACGTGTGAGATGGAGAGTTAGATCAAAAGATTAGGCACCACGGTGCATGACCACATGAGTCAAAGGAAATGGTTTAGTGCGTGTGACGTTTTAGGAGGATGATTGACGAACTTGGAACAAGGGCGAATAGGTGTGGAAGGTAGTACCAGGCCAGTATTACCGAAAGCACAGGATTCACGCTTGAGTCAAGAGTAGTCAAACAAAGTCCTAAAAAGTCAAATAGTTGGAGAGATAGGAGTGACCCGAGTATTGATATTAGAAACTGTTGCACATTTCAGAATGGCAGTCACTCGAAGTAACGGTGGACCAGATGCGGGTGCCTCAAGTGGGGGAGGACCGACTGATGAGAATCTCCGTAACCTGATAGCGGAGGAGGTTTCGCGAGAAGTGTTGGCTGCGATACCTCAGTTCTTTGGTACGATTAAGGCTGAGTTATGGGCAATGCTCGAGGAACGACTGGCTACTCAGGGTACCTCACGTGCTAGGGATGCAAGTTATAAGGACTTTTCGGCTTGTTTGCCTCCGATGTTTGATGGGGGCAGGGATCCGATTGTTAGCATGCGGTGGATTTCCGCAGTGGAGGGTGCTTTCCGCACATGTTCCTCTCATGAGAACTCCAAGGTAACGTTTGCGGCGAATCTTTTAAGAGAGGGTGCGAAAGATTGGTGGGAGATACGAACGAAGGATCTCACTCCTGCTCAGTTGGATGCCATTACATGGCCGCAGTTTAAGGAACAGTTCAAACTGGAGTATGTTCCACAGGTGGAAATGGAACGCTTGGCGCAGGAATACCTAAATCTGACCCAGACTACTGAGACGGTGACGGAGATCACCAAGAAGTTTAATGAATGGGCACTCTTCTGTCCAGAGTTTGCGGCAACCGAGCACATGAGGATGACACGATACTTGGCAATGCTTCGCACAGACATTCGGGAATTTGTGTCTGCTGCTAGGCACCAAACTCTTACTGATATGATAGCGGCCGCTCGGGCCCGAGAGTTGGAACTGGAAACCCAACAAAAGCAGAAGCGTCTAGCGCCTCAGACTCAGCAGGTGTCGAAGAAATTTCGAGGGGCAAATCAGGAAAGCAAGGGAAAAGGAGCCAGTGTAAGTGTGGTAAATGTGGAAGGAATCATGAGGGGCGTTGCTGGGTGCTAATATGCCATAAGTGTGGAAAGGAGGGCCACTATGCTAAAGATTGTCGGCAAGAGGTCAAGATTTGTTTTAATTGTAATCAGGTAGGCCACTTCAAGGCCCAATGTCCCCGTCTGACTCAGGGAGTGGTTCAGAATCCGGCACCCACTACACTTCGGATTACCGATGGTAGGCAGGGAAAGGGGAAGCCCCTAAGACCAGGGGTCGAGCATTCGTCATGACCGCCGAGGAGGCACAGGATGCGCCCGATGTCGTCACGGGTACTCTTTCTTTACTTGCCTCGTGTTTGTGGTGTGTGTAATTAATATGTCTATTATGCTTTGATTAGGAACATTCTTAGTCAACTCTACGCCTACCTTTGCACTATTTGATTCGGGTGCTAGTCATTCTTTTGTGTCTGCCGCGTTGGGAAAGAGTTTCGGTATTGCTTTAGGAACTCTTCATCAGCCGTTAGAAGTGGAAATTACGAATGATAAAACCGTGCAAGCGACTAGTGTTTATCGGGGATGCGAAGTAGTGATTCAAGGAATAAAGTTTCCGATCGATCTCATCCCTATACCGTTGAGTGACTCCCGAGTCATCATCGGTATGGATTGGATGGGTCAGCATGAATCATGGATCGATTTTAAGAACAAGCGAGTGTGGATTCAAACCCCAAGTGGGGGAGAGCTGGTTGTGCAAGGCAAGAGAAAGAATCGAGGTGCAGTTTTCTGTTCAGCTGCTAGGGCACGCAGACATATTCAGCATGGAGGTTCGGGATTTGTGGCTTATGTTGTAGACGCACGAGAAAGGAAGCCACAGCAGAAAGCAGGTGATATACCAGTGGTTCGGGATTTTCCTGATGTTTTTCCCGAGGACCTGCCTGGCGTGCCGCCAAAGAGATAGGTGGAATTTAAGATCGACTTAACTCCCGGTGCAGCTCCGATAGCTAAAGCACCGTATCGTCTTGCGACTCCGGAGATGCTGGAGTTGTCTATTCAACTTCGAGAATTATTAGATAAGGGATTTATTCGACCCAGTTGCTCGCCGTGGGGAGTGCCTATTTTGTTTGTTAAGAAGAAGGATGGTTCCAACAGGATGTGCATAGATTATCGTGAGTTGAATAAGCTTACAGTGAAGAATCGGTATCCATTGCCTCGCATCGACGACTTATTCGACCAACTGCAGGGCGCTTCGTGGTTTTCAAAAAATTGATTTGCGGTCAGGTTACCATCAAATGCGAGTACGGGAGGAAGACATCCCGAAAACGGCTTTTCGGACGAGGTACGACCACTTTGAGTTTGTAGTGATGCCGTTTGGACTGACCAATGCCCCTGCAGCTTTTATGGACTTAATGAATCGGGTGTGTCGACCGATGTTGGATCGGTCGGTTATAGTTTTCATTGACGACATCTTAGTATACTCTCGGAGCAAGGAACAACATGATCAACACTTAAAGGAAGTATTAGAGACCTTAAGGAAGGAGAAGCTTTATGCAAAATTATCCAAGTGTGACTTTTGGCTACGGGAGGTTCAGTTTTTTGGTCACATCGTGAATGAGCAAGGAATCATGGTAGACCCGGCTAAGGTGGAGGCCGTGATGCGGTGGGAGGTTCCGAAGACTCCCTCGGAGATTAGAAGTTTCTTGGGTCTGGCTGGTTATTATCGTTGTTTCATCCAAGACTTCTCAAAGGTTGCAGTACCTTTGACCCGGCTAACTAAGAAAAATGCTGCTTTTCAGTGGGGTGAGGAACAGCAGCAAGCTTTTGAGACTTTGCGGCGGAAATTGTGTGAAGCTCCGGTTTTGACTTTGCCTGAGGGCATGGAGGATATGGTAGTTTATTGCGATGCATCAATCTCGGGATTGGGGGCAGTCTTGATGCAACAAGGCAGGGTGATTGCTTACGCCTCGCGACAGTTGAAGCCCCATGAAGCTAACTACCCTACTCATGACTTGGAATTGGGAGCGGTGGTCTTCGCTCTCAAGATTTGGAGACACTATTTGTATGGAGTGAAGTGCACCATGTTCACAGACCACAAGAGTTTGAAGTACCTGATGGATCAGGCAAACCTCAATATGAGACAGAGAAGATGGTTGGATGTATTGAAAGATTATGATTGTGAGATACACTACCACCCTGGAAAGGCCAATGTGGTAGCGGATGCGTTAAGTCGTAAGGCTTCGAGTGCACCCCTTCGGGGCGTTTGTCTAAGGATGACAATTGTGACACCGCTGCTTGAGCTGATTAGGAAAGCCCAGGTGGAAGTAAGCAAGAGTGAGAATCAGAAAAGTGAGAGGATTGTGGGTCAGTTGGCAGCTATGGTCAAAGATAGTAGGGATTTGTTAACTTGCCATGAGAGAATTTGGGTACCGAAGCTGGGCGGGGTTCGTCAAACCTTATTGGAGGAGGCACATAAATCCATGTTCTCTATCCACCCTGGAGCAACTAAAATGTATAGGGATCTGGGCGAATATTATTGGTGGCCAGGCATGAAAAGGGAAGTAGCTTGGTTTGTCGAAAGATGCATGACCTGTCGTAAGGTCAAGGCCGAGCACCAACGGCCTCATGGTAAGTTGCAGCCTCTTGAGATCCCAGAATGGAAATGGGAGCATATTACAATGGATTTCATCACGAAGTTGCCAAGAACCCCTCGACATATGGACACTATTTGGGTTATCGTGGATAGGTTGACTAAAAGTGCTCATTTCCTCCACATCCAAGAGACTTACTCTGCAAAGGAATTGGCTAAGGTCTTCATAGATGAGATTATCTCTCGGCATGGTATACCGGTCTCGGTGATATCCGACCGGGATGTCCGGTTTACGTCTAGGTTTTGGAAGAAGTTTCATGAGGAATTAGGCACTCGCCTTCATTTCAGCACAGCATATCATCCTCAGACGGATGGGCAGAGTGAAAGGACGATTCAAACGCTGGAGGATATGCTTAGGGCATGTGTCATCGATTTTGGCAACAGTTATCACGCGAGCATTGGCAGAGCTCCCTTTGACATGTTGTATGGAAGAAAATGTCGGACACCTATTTGCTGGGGCGAGGTTGGCCAGCAGGTATTGGGTAGTACAGAGGTGGTGCTCAAGACAACTGAGTTAATTCAGAAGGTTCGGGAGAGATTGTTAACCGCTCAAAGTCGACAGAAAAGTTATGCGGATAGGCGACGGTCCGATCTCGAGTTTCAAGTTGGGGATTATGTTCTTCTAAAGGTGTCACCTTGGAAGGGAGTTATTCGTTTTAGGAAGCGAGGAAAGCTTGGCCCTAGGTACATTGGACCATATCGAATTGTCGCCCGTGTAGGTGAGGTAGCTTACCGGTTGGAGCTGCCCGAACAGCTTAGTCAGATTCACGACACGTTTCACGTTTCGCAGCTCAGAAAGTGCGTGACTGAGGAATCCACAATAGTACCTTTGGAGGATATTAAATTAGATGAACGCCTAAACTATGTGGAGCGACCAATTGCCATCATTGAAAGGAAGATAAAGGCTTTACGAAATAAAACAATAGGATTAGTTAAGGTTCAGTGGCAGCATCGAAAAGGGTCCGAATGGACTTGGGAACCGGAGGAGGAAATGCGGAGGCATTATCCAGAATTATTTACTGGCACAGATTTCGGGGACGAAATCCAGTTAAGTGGGGGAGAATTGTAAGAACCGTTCCGCCGAGTCGCGGCCCGAAGGAGCCCGCGGCGCGGCTTTTTGAAGAATCTAGAATCGCGTAGGATTTGTACGCGCGGCGCGGTTCTAAAGAACCCGTGACGCGGTGCGCCTCTAAAGTGAAAAACCCTAATTCGGATTTAAACGCCTATATAAAGGGACCCAGCCCTAGGGTTCGTGTTTTTGGGAGTTTTCTGGAGCAGAGGCGTCCGGTTTCAGCAGTGACTCTTTGGTTCCAAGGCTTTGGAGATTTGAAGGAAGGAGATCCAACGTGGGAGAAGGTTTAGGACGGATCGTGGGCATCACTCCGTCCTTCAGAAGTAAGGTAAGAAGATTTACTCTTCTGGCTTTCCTTTTTATCCCGTCATATGGTGTTACCAGTTGGTTTGTAGCTTTAGACGATTTGTAGCACTTAGGGTTTGAACCAAGGACATGCATGGACTTGCATGTCCATAAGGAAGTGACCTTAGGGTAGTTTCTGATCCCAGGAAGGGTGTAGAAAGGAACCCTAGCCGATTGATGTACTGTTAATCGCTAAAAAACATTTTGAAATGTTACGAGCCGCGACGCGGACTGGCTATATCAGCGGCGCGGACTCGGCTGAAATCCCGTAATTGTGCAATGGTAGCTGCGGCGCGTAGGGCGAGGAGCCACGCCGCGACGAGCGACTGTTTGACCAGAAATTTAGTTTTGACCACGGTTTGATGGCAACTAGTGAGTCTAACCTTTAGGCAGGTTTGTAAGAGCCTGGTCAGTAATTGATATGTTGTATGTGTATGGGATTTAGGTGTGTGGACGAGCGAAGTGGGGATATTAGAGAATATCTGTGCGGTTTCGAATCAGGTGAGTATCCTCACCTTACTATATGATGTTGCATGTTAGGCATCTTGTGTGTTATTTACAGTTATATGATTTGCTCTATATCTGTGGTTATTTGTTGTTGGGCTCAGTACTGATGCGTGTCCCCTCGTAGCTGTTGTATGGCGAGTTGGACTATTGCCTTGTCCCATAGCTGTTGTATGATGGGCTGGGCCATAACCGGGAACCCATAGCTGTTGTATGATGGGTAGAACCTTCCCGTGTCCATAGCTGTTGTATGATGGACGCCCGTAGCTGTTGTATGGCGGATAGGGTCGGGTCGTTCTCGAGGACGGGTTGTTTAATGTGTGGGCATGTATGGTAATTTGTGGACTCACTAAGCTTTAAGCTTACCCGTTGATTTTATAACATTTCAGGTAATTCAAAGGACAAAGGGAAGGGCAAGGTGCAGCGCATCGCATTCAAGAGATTGATATCAATGAACGATAATAGTATTTTTAAATGTTTCCGCTGTTAATTTAAGTATCATGTTGAACAGTTTTATGTTTTGGAATAAATGTTTTATTGGAATCTTGGTAATAAATTATTTTTTTTAAAATTTTTGAAATTGGGGCGTTACACACTCAATTATACGAATGAACATTAAAGAACTTGACAGGAATTGGATAACTTGTACTGAATGCTTGTATTTCACTATTAGGGTTTTACAATTGGGATGTCGATCAACTCGCACTCGACACGGTATGGTATCACTGATATTTATACATGATCAGTGATACGCATAGTACAACTTTATTACAGAGAATATCCTATCAGTGTATTATCCAATAGGATGCTAGATTCATGCAACACGTAATGTACTATTACGCGTGCCTGCAAAAGGTATTACAGTTGGAAGTCTTCGGATCCTTCAGGAAAATCCTTTCGGAGTCTTCAGACTTCGGGGTCTTCTATTATGCTTTTACTTCGGGGTCTTGAGCTGGGACTTCGGATAGTTGGGCACTTCATCACAAATATACTTCAACAATCTCCCCCTTTGTGTAAAGTGCATCCAAAGTATGTAATCAATCTCAAAACAGTTGCTTACAAGACCTAGCACTTGTTGAATTGACTTCGAAGGGTAGAGGCCTATGTAATCAATCTCAAAGAATTTAGTGACCATTGTCTGACTGTCACTGGATAATCCTTTAAAGACAACAGCCCAGGGCTTGTCCACGATCTGCCCGGCCTTCAAGTGGCCAAAATTTTCAATTGTTGTTGGTGGGGGTGCCAGTGCCTGTCCGAAGAGTTTTGCCATGGTAATATCAAACCTGGCAAATCTCAACATGTAGTTCCTGAAGAAGGAGGAGATATGGTTTGAAGCGTTAGTGAAGACCGACACCGATTCAGCTTCATTCCTGGATGAGTACTTCAGAAGGTTGAGAAGCACAATGAAGTCATGTGGATTCATGATGGGAAAATCTGCAATAGTGAATCTTGAATCCTCTTCGTTGATCCCCTGAAGCACAAAGAAATCAATATTCTTGAAGCCCATGAATGTCTCTCCTTCTTTGATGGAGATGATTTTTACTATCTTCTTTTCACTCCATACATAGTTCGGGGCTTGTATGAACTTTGCATGGAATGCAACTTTTCTCTTCTTGAAGTCAGTCAACATTTCCTTCGGTACATGCTTTTCAAATTGAAGAAAGCCAAAGGTCTTCGGATTGTATGGAAGGTCAAGTTGACGATTGATTCTTGATTTTGTCTCAAAGCTTCGGAGAGGAAGCCTATTGAAAACTGTGAAGTCGTTGAAGCCAATGGCTGTGACTAACTCCGCAGTCCAGGTTTGATTTTCATGAGCAATGTTGTTTATCATGAGCATCTTCCTGTAATCTTCCTCTCTCTCTTTATAGACTTGCTCCATGTGTGGAGCAATCCTCAGCATATTGTCTTGTGGTATTGAACTGGAACCACCTGCTTTAGTTGTGGTGGTGGTTCTGAAGGAAGGACCAGCTGTTGAAATGGTTGGAATAAAGGGTGGTTTCCCTAGAATCGTGGTTTGAGAGGTAGTTTTTGATATGGTGGTCACAGTGCCTTGTGCTTAAGTTCTTAAGGCGGCTGTGACCAAGGCTTGAGTAATAAGGGCTTGAGTAACCAAAGCTTGTGGTCTTGGAGCTGCGGGTCCTGAGGCTGCGAATTCTCCCCCTTATGAAGGGTGAGCCATTGGTGCAGCCTGAGCAATTTCCTGAGGACCTTGCCTTGCAGTTTGAAACCTTTCCATCTTTAGAGACACATTTATCATTGGCCGAAGAGTTCTCCTCAGTTTCTCAATGATATCCGAAGTAATGGAAGCATTGGTTTTCTTGAGCTCGTTTGCAAAGATTGTGACTGCTAAACGGGATTGTTCAGCAGTAAGCTCTTCAATGCGCTTGTGGGCATCGGATAGGTGTTTTGCGAAGCTGGTTTGGTACTGTGAGTTGAAGGAGTTGGTGTTCTCATTGAGTGTGATCAGAGCCTTGATTACTTCAGAGTTGGAGGCTTCTATTTTCTCCACCAAGTCCTTTATACTTTTCTCAGTTTGCTCTTTAAGGAGCCTGTGCCTCTCGTCAATTTGTTCAACCGCAGTGTTGAACTTTCCTTCCATAACACTCTTGATTTCGATCTGATGATCGACAATCCTTTTCTCCGAGTCCTTGACCATTTTCTCCATTTTCTCGGTTAGGGCCTTTTGAGCTTCAGCCATTTGATCCTTAAAACTTATCTCATTTCCTCTTGAGAGATCAAACCCAGTGTTGGACTGGAGAAGAGCATCTAGTTTTCTATTAAGGATTTTGTATTGCTTTCCAAGGATGAAGTCCGAGTCATCAAGACTATCATCCTCATCATCTTCTATTGTGAGTGGTTCCATGTGGAAGGTAGCCACTGCTTCTTCTGTGGATGGGGGTTTTGAAAGTGTGGTGGTTTCAAAGTCGAAGTCATCACCGAATGGAAAATTAGGGAGTGATTTATCCACTTCGGAAGTTGAAATGTTTAACAATTGATTCAGAAGAGGTGATTATGGGTTGTGATGTTTGAGTGGCTGACATAATGGGATTTTCTATGAGAGAGGTGATTGGGGCAGTGGTTTGAGTAGAGAAAGTGGGAGGAGCTTCTGTGGTGTGAATGGTTGGAGTTTGTGGAGCTGTGGTAGGTGGCACATCCGAAGTGGTTGTTTGCATTGTTGTGGTTTGTTCAGATGTGATTGTGGTTGTGGGAGGAGCTGTTATTGGAGGTGGAGAAGGAGGATGGGTGATATGTGGTGGAGTTGGTGGTCTGGTTTCATGAATTGGTGAGGTATGTTGTTCTACTTCTTCTTCTTCTGCTTGAATGTTAGCAGAAGGAGTCCTCTCTGAGTCCGAAGACTCATCCGCCACCAGTAACTTCCTTGTTCTTTTCGGTTGTTTCCTCTTCGGAGTTGCTTGCTCCGAAGCCTTTCTTTTCTTTTCAACTTTCTTAGGACCGCTAGGTCCACCTGTAGTTTTCTTTTTGATTTTGGCCTTAGCTGGGGCTTTGGCAGGTGCAGCTGGTGTAATCTTGCAAACTGGGTAGGGTATTATTAGAGTGTTGCGATAAGTATTGACTTCATCGCAATCCATAGAGACTTTCAGAAGCATCTCTTGTGGAATTTGCGCACAAAATTCAGCGGGGACCTCATCCAATGGGGGAACTGTGATGTGTGTGTATTTCATCTCAGCAAAATCAGGGTCATATACGAACCCTATTTGCTTGTAGTAGGCATCAACTACTATCGCCTAAAACCTAGCGTTTGAAATTTCAGTCCCCTTCAGAGTATGGTTGATGTGGGAGCAGAAATCAGCCCATAGGATTGATGCAAAATCAATCTTCACATCGAAGTAGATACCATATAGTAGACTATGGAAGGATTGACTCGCAGAGTCTAGACCTGAAGTTCTTCCAGATAAGCATCTAAGGAAAATGCTAAAGAAATACCTCCATAGATCCGGAAGTTGTTTCTTTTTGAAGGTACTGATTGTCTCCAACTGTGGCTCGTACCCCATAGCATTAAACATGTCCACCAGTTGTTCGGCAGTCGGAATGACCATTTCCTTAGAGTTGTAAAGAGGAAGATGAAGAGCTTCAGTAAACTTTTCCTTCGTCAGTTGTACCTTCTTGGTCTTGTCCCTTGAGTCAATTGCCTCGTAGAATACTGACTTCACGTTGTTGTTGGTGTCGAACATAGCATTAGAAGTATAGTGTGCTCTGTGCACCAAGGCAGCAGGAATGGCTGGAGCATAGGTCAGAGCGTGACCTAGGACAGAAGCCTTCAAACATTCGACAAGTGCGACGATTGGTTGAGGATAGAGGTTTGGATCAGTGCGAAGAACAAGGTTTGCGGATTGGTTCTTGAGCACTGGATTGAAATTGCTTCAGTAGTTTGAGAAGATGCTTCAGTCGCCATTGTAGAGTGAATGAGGAAGATGAAGAGAATTTAGGGTTTTTGAGTGAATTCTTGCAGAGAGTGTATGAGAGATATGTTCGCGTAAAGAAAAGAATTGAAGCGGTGAGAGGTTTATATAGTGTTCGTGGTCCCTAGGCCATTTAATGCACGTTTAAATTGGTCCAGTGATACCCGGACACCTCAGCACCTGCGCGTCCCACTAACCCTGCAAAAGTGGAAACGTTCGGCTGTCAGTTGCAATGATTTGAAATTTGAACCACCATTTACATGAGATCTTTTTGTTATGATTCCACTTTATTTTCTTAATGACAGCTGTAGAAGAATAAACGGTCATTTATTTCGAAGGAATGTTTGTCTTTGAGATTTATCATAAATGCGAAAATCATTTAAACAATAAATTGACTTCGGATCGACAAGGATGTTTGCAACCGATATGTGTTCACTTCGGGGTATAAAAGTTTAGTAAGCGTTATGTGCTGCTCCGAAGAGTATTGATAACGTAATACACTGCAGTCCATTGTTTTCTTAATGGTTTTCTTGACTATTTGGTTGTTTTAAATTTTGAGTGATGCATGATAACACTTAACCTTGACTTCCCTGAATATTATCAAATGAAGATTTAACAAGTTAATGTTCAGAATCATTCGAATCGTGTTGGAAGTCCATTTTTCATTTCAAAGTCTGTTTGATTTAATATCAGTCATAAATGTATAAGTCTAACCACCACATTGTTGGCTTGATTTTGCATTTTAAACCAAAGGTTTGATTGAACATTTGTGTTTCAAAATTTTCAAATCAAATAATGATAACATCCTTTGCATTTAAAATTTAAAATATTTTCTTTCTTGAATTGAGCATCAGAAATGTTTTAGAATTTTTGATTGACTTTGAAGAACCCTTTTTGAAAAACTAATTTCATTTCATCAATTGAAGTGTTTGGATACTAAGCTCTGATGACAAGCCTTTGAGCTTCGTACACCACTCCAACTTTACCATTTAAGATAGATTACTTGAAATGTTCATATTCTCTACATGGTACTCGACTATGTTATAGGAGTTCCTTGTATTGTTATTTAAAACAGAAGAATAAGCCTTTGAGTGTTGATTTGTCTTTCTTTTGCACTCCCTTGTTTATCTTTTTACTTGTTTATTGTCTTTGTATCTTTTGACAATTTGTTTTCTGTTTATCTTTCTGAGTTTTTCTTTTCATTTTCATTTTGAATGTTATCTTTTCCTTTTTGGATTTGCTAGTCCGAAGAGTCAAAATTTCACCATTTAGTTTCTTCCTGTGGTGCTTTTTGTTTTGTTTTGTACAATCCTTGAGTTTGAGAAACTTCATTTAGCTCAATTTTGAAACATTAATGAAAAGAGTTTTAAATTTCCTTATCAAACAATGTTGGTACTATTTTTGAAGAAAACTTCGGAACACTTGAGTCATCCTGTGTAGTTTTGAGGCTACATGATTAATTTGATGTTGAAGCGAGTCAAGTTGAGTGTGAAGGTTAGGAGTAGACATTATGTTAAGGATATTAGAATCAAACTAAGCTTCAATTTGTAAAATAGCCTTAACCTCACTTCGAAGTCTGTTTTCTTACCAATGTTTCAAATCGATTCCCAAATACCTTTTAGTGCGATAAGGTATGATCCTCAGAATCTAAAATCAAAGTTTTGTCCTTTAATCAGTTAACTCATGAAAAGAAGGTTATTCTTTGTCACTCATGCACTAGAGATTGTGTTTTGAACTTTTAAAGTGTTTTCAAGTAATTTCATTTTTTATTATTCTTTGAAACAACCTTTTATTATGAGATTGTTTATCCTTGAGATCTACAATCAAATTAAGTTTTAAGAGATTTAATCATTCAAGATAATTTTATTAATTAAGATTTTCTGATCCGAGGTGCTCCAAAGTGACAGAAGGCTTCGGAGTACTGCGGAGCAACCTTAAGTTGTTTTATTTGTTTTACTCTGATGGGCTCCGAAGCGACAAAGGTCTTCAGAGTGCTGTGGAGTGTTATGAATTTTTGTTTTTCAATTGAAAGGACAAGGAAAGAATGAGCAAATCTGAGATCTATTGTAGAGTGGATCCGTCAATCATTCCAAGTCCACGAACGATTCTTGTAAATGCCTCTTCATTCAAAGCTTTAGTGAAGATGTCTACCAATTGTTCGGTTGTGTGAACAAAGTGCACCTCAATATTCCCCTCCTCAACATGACTTTTGATGAAGTGATAGCGAAGAGCTATATGCTTCGTCTTGGAATGTTGAACAAGATTGTGGCATATACGAATGGCACTTTGTGAATCACAAAACAATGGTATTTTTCTCATGTTGATGGCATAATCCTTTAGTTGGCTTTGAATCCAGATGATTTGAGAGGTACAAGCCACAGTAGCCACATATTCTGCTTCTGCTGTGGAGATAGAGACACAAGTTTGCTTCTTAGATTGCCAGCTGATTAGCTTTCCATCAAGAAATTCACAACCACCCGAAGTGCTCTTGCGATCAATAGAGCATCCACCAAGATCTGAGTCTGAATAAGCTTGAATGTAGAAGCCTGAATGTGTTGGGTACCACAGCCCATAAGCAGGTGTACCATGAAGATATCGAAAGATTGTCTTAACAGCAGCCCAGTGAGGTTCTCTTGGGTCAGCCTGGTATCTTGCACAATTGCAGACTGCAAACATGATATCAGGTCGACTAGCTGTGAGATAGAGCAATGATACAATCATGCTTCGGTATGTCTGGATGTCAGTCTTTGGTTTGTCCAATGAAGGATTTAACCTTGTACCTGCAGGTAAGGGAACTTTTGCTTTGGAACAGTTAGTCATTCCGAAGCATTCAAGCAAACTCTTCGTGTACTTTTGTTGATTAATAAAGATCCATCCACTCCTTGGTCTGTTTTATTTGTAATCCAAGAAAAAAGTTAATCTTTCCCATCATACTCATCTGAAATTTACTTTTCATGAGTTTTTCAAAGTCTTTTGAGATATTGTGGTCAGTGGATTCGAAGATTATGTCATCCACATAAATTTGGACCAACATCAAATGAGATCCAACTTTCTTTCTAAAAAGTGTTGGATCCACTGATCCCTGTTTGAAATTCGATTCTTTTAGAAATTTTGTCAGGGTCTCATACCAAGCCCTTGGAGCTTGTTTTAAACCATAGACAGCTTTGTCTAACACATAACAATGGTTGGGATGTTCTTTATTTTCAAAACCTGGTGGTTGTTCAACAAAAACGGTTTCCTCGAGATCACCATTCAGAAAAGCACATTTGACATCCATTTGATAGACATCAAAGTTTTTATGTGCAGCATAAGCCAAAAATATCCGAACTGATTCGAGTCTGGCAACAGGAGCAAATGTCTCTTCGTAATCAATCCCCTCCTGTTGACAATAACCCTTGACAACCAACCTTGCTTTGTTTCGAACCACATTGCCTTCGGTGTCTAGCTTATTTATATACACCCATTTCAGACCAACAATTGAAGCATTTGCAGGTTTTGGAATTAGCCTCCAAACTTTGTTTCTTTCAAATTCTTCTAATTCCAACTGCATTGCCTCAATCCAGTCAGGGTGATCAAAAGCATCCTTAACATTCTTAAGTTCAACTTTGGAGATAAAAACGTTGAACATACACAACTCCGAAGTTTTTTTTAAATCAAGTTGTTTTTGGTGGAGTTGTGCACGAGTCAATACTTTATCCTGAATGTTACCGATGACAAGAGATGGTGGATGATTTTTCATCCATTTGTCCAAAGGAGGATAATTTGGATCGAAATCAGGTGGTCCTTCAGAATCAATATCCTCAATATCTGAAGGATATCCCAAAGTGGATGGAAAATCACCCATTATTAAATGATTGTCTGAGTGTGTTACGTTTGTTTGTGGTGTGTGCAATTGTGAAGAAGAGTTTAGAGTATGCTCCCCCTCGACAGCAGTTGGTGTTGAGGAAGTGGTTGTTCTATCCAAAGCGACTGGTGTTGCTGAGTTCGGAGTGGAAATCGCCGGCTCCCCCTGGATTGAAGGGTACAGGGACATGATATGAGAGATTTCATGAGGAGGTGATGTTGGACTGTTTTTTGGCTCCCCCTCAACACTAGCATTCCCTTCACTTCGGTTCGATGGCTCCCCCTCAACAGATGATGGTCTTTGTACACTACTTGTAGAAGAATCATCAGGTCCATCTGTGAGTTTAGACAATTCAGACACTTGGTTGTCAGGTGCCCTGGCTTCAGAGTCCACAGCCCTCACAGGTGGATCGAACAAAAGTGCAAAGTCTGTATCAAATGTAGTGATTGGTATAGCATCCACAGCAGGTTTTGGAAAGATAGATGACATGGGGAATGGACGCAAAGACTTCTTGATGTAGTAATCATCAAACCTCAGGTTGAAGGTTTCTTCAATTTTTCGAGTTCTCTTGTTCATGACTCTGTAAGCTTTTGAGTCTTGAGAGTATCCAAGGAAAATCCCTTCTTCTGACTTCTCATTGAACTTAGTCAAATGATTTTTCAAATTCAAGATGAAACACCTACAACCGAAGATGTGAAGAAATTTGACATTTGGTTTTCTTCGATTGAGTACTTCATAAGGTGTAATATGAAATCTCTTGTGAATATAGGATCTATTTTGAGTAAAGCAAGCTGTAGAAATGGCTTCGGCCCAGAAGTACATGGGTAAATTTGCAAAATTAAGCATGGTTCTAGCTGCTTCACACAAAGAGCGATTTCGCCTTTCTACAACACCATTTTGTTGTGGAGTATATGGTGCTGAGAAGTTGTGACTAATACCCTTTGATTTCAAGAATCCATCAAGAGTTTTATTTTTGAACTCCGAACCGTTGTCACTGTGCACAGTTCGGACCTTCTTGTTTAGCATCACTTCCATCTTCTTTATGAAGTTAATGATTTCTTCAGCAGCATCTGATTTGTTTCTTAGGAATAGGACCCAAGTAAACCTTGAATAATCATCAACTATTACAAGAATGTATTTCTTCTTTCCAATTGATTCTACTGCGGATGGACCACACAAGTCCATATAGAGAAGTGAAAGAGGTTCAGTGATTTTGGGATTAATCACAGTTGGATGCCTCTGTTTTGTTTGCTTGCCATGCTCACAAGCAGAGAAAAGTGAATCATTATCAAATTTGAGAGCAGGCATTCCACGAACCAAATCCATAGCCACTAACTTGTTTAAGTCCTTGAAGTTCAAATGAGCAAGTCTTCGGTGCCAAAGCCAGCTAACATCGGAGTTGGCTTTTGAGAGAAGACATAATGATTGCCCACCAGTTACAGGCTTTAGATTTAAGGGAAACATTGATCCCTTCCTTTCAGATTTGAGCAAGACTTCTTTTGTTTCTTCCTTTGTGATGACACTCCCTTGATTGTTGAATGTAACTGTGTTACCCGTTCCAACCACCAATTGAGATATACTCACAAGATTGTGTTTTAACCCTTCAACAAATGCCACTCTGCTGATTGTGAATTGGCCATTTGTTATTTTACCATAACCCCAAATTGGACATGTTTCATTGTTACCGAAGCGTACATTTCCAGCATCATCCAATGTCCTATAATCTCTAAGATATTCCCTCTTCTCTGTCATATGTCTTGAGCAGCCACTATCCATGTACCATTTAGTATCGTACCGCTCAGTAGACATTACCTGCAATTAATCAAGAAGGAGTTGGTACCCAATCAATCTTCGGTCCTCAGGGTAAGCGAAGGATTCTTGAATCCATTTTTCTACGGCCTCTTCTGATATTTCATTTGCATTTAAGTTGATCAGATTCTCCGAAGCCTCATGTTATGAACATGATTCCGAAGAGTCTGAATATGATTCTGAAAAGCTTTTTGTCAAATTTGATGAGTCCAAAGTGACTGACAAAATGTAAGTCTTTGGAACCCATTTTTGTTTGGATGATTTTGACTTTGAGATTTTTGATGTTTTCTCTTTACTTGAAAATTTTGAACTCTTTGAAGATTTTGAAGATTTTTCTTTAGCAGTAAAATTTTCATTCAAATCATTTCTTTTCCAGTTTTGTTTTGATTTTTCAATTGTTGACTTCCTTGAGATTGAACTACACAACGTAGAGGTACAAAGGTACTCTTCGTATGCCAATTTGAAGTCGTTTAGTGAAAGATTCTTATCTTTAAACAAATCCAAATTTTTGTCTAGCCATTGATGAAATGTATCTATCAAATTGTTGCCTTTTGAGAATGTTTTCTTTGTGGGTTTTTGAGATTTTGGATTGGGAAAGTTAGGTTTTGTTGGTGTAAAAGTTGGTTTGGCATGTTGATCTTTGACTTTTGAAACCTTTGAGGTAAATGGTTTTGTTCCAGAAATTGAAGCAATCGCTTCAGTTGGTTTCAAACCTCCGAAGGGAGTTTTTCTTTTGACAAGATTTAGAGTTTCTTTAGATTTCGAGTTCGCAGTAATAGATTTCTGAATTGGTTTTGTAATCACTATTGCTGGTTTTGATTTTTGGAGAATTTGATGTCTTTCCAAAATCTGAGGCTTTTGTACCGGAGCCTTGGTAATAAAAACTTTTGGTTTTGAAGCTGTGTTTTCAGAGGTTTGTGACAACGGTACACTCCTACATGATTCCATTAATTGAAAAACATCCATCTTCGGAGCTACGGGTTTTTCCATAACTTGAATTTGTTTGTAATTTTGATTAGTATAAATGTGATTATCATTTTTGAGATTTAGAAGATGTGTCATATTTTTAGGAATCTTTTCTTTCTCATGACAAAGACAATTGTAAATGTTATGGCCATACAAATCTTGTTTTCTTATGTTGATTTTTACTTCCATTCTTTCATTCATTTCGTTTTCAACCATTTTTTATGAGAAGAACCCTTCCTCAGTAACTGTGGAATTATCCTTCTCCAGAAGTTTTTCCAAATTGTGTTCAACTAAAGGTAAAACACCTGGTTTCACAAAGATGACATTTTTGAAATAAGATATCTTCGGATAGATACAAGCCACATGAACTAGTCTTTTTGAATTGTCCTTAAGATATTGATCATAAGAGACACAATCATCTGAGATTTGTAATTTTGATTTCATAATTTCTTTATTTTCAAAAGTTTTAGGTTCACAAACAACTTTTGCTTTTCCTTTGTCCACCGAAGACAGTTGTGATATGTCTTCAAAGGGCGGTGCGGATGTGGAGTGTGATTTTAATAAAGTTAATGAAGAACAATCAATTTCCTCCATATCTGAATCGCTTTGAGAATCATTCTCAGATGCAGTTTCAACAATAACTTTTTCTTTGTTTTCAATTTGAGGAATATTCTTTTTCGGGATTGGGATTTCTTGTGGCAATAATTTTAACAATTTATCAGCAGTGAGATGTTTTTTTACAGATATCAAACCATGTTTATACGAAGAATTGGTCACTTCAGACCCCGATACTATAGATTCACACTCATAAGATATACTATCAACTTCCTTAAGATTAAACTCAATAAAAGGTAATAGTTGTCTATGTTGAACATTGCACACATCAGCTGAATGATAAATACGTGTAATATGAGCATATAAACGTTTTGCAGTTTCACAAAATATATTGCGTTGTCTCAAAATTACATCATGATTGTTCAAAAGTTTTTCTCTATTCTCTTCTATCAATGAGATTCTTAGGTTGGACTTTTCTAGGGCTAGTTTCAAACTTTCTACTCTCCCCCTTAAGTTAAGAATCTCCTGCTCACTGAGTGTCTCCCTAGTTTTCGCATCAATGAGCATTTTATGCATCACAGAACAATCATGGGTTATTTCATTTATGATAGGAGTTGATTGAGAAATAGGAAATTTAAAAGTTCAGAGAAGTTTGGATACCTGCTCAGGAATGGTCAGGCGTGTGTCATTTGCCATCAAACAAATCTCCTCATCATCATCCGAAGTGTCGTCAGACCAGGTCTTCGGATTCCCAGCATCAATCATCTCATTCACCTCCGAAGTCTTGAAACCAAGACCAGCAGTTGTTCCATAGCCCAGCATCTCCTCATCAGCCATCTCCTCAGAAGTACTTTTCAAAAAGCTCTTACCATCATCATATGCCATGAAAGCACTATGAGTTGGCTTTCTTACTTCTTCATTTTCTGAATCAGAAGACCAGACTTGATAAGATCCTTGATAATCCTGAGCAGCCATCAGGGCTAAGTCTTTGGTCTTTTTCCTCACTTCTTCCATCTTCATTGCATAGTAAGCTTCATCCTTCACTTGAGGTTTCTACTCATTTTGTTTGTGAAGCATACAATCTTTAGCAAAGTGATTTTTACCTCGACAATAATTGTAGTCATAGCCTGAATCACCAGAAATATTCTTCTCTTCGGTTTTCTCTTTTGAAGACTCTGAAGCCTGTGTTTCTGATAGCTTCGGAGTTGAAGACTTTGAGTTTTCCTTCTTTCGGAGTGTACATTTCAGGTTTTGGTTTAGGATTGAAGTTAGGTTTGTTGAAATTCTTGACAAATGGTTTCCCTGAGTTGTTTTTGATGAATGGTTTCTTGAATCTTCGGCTATTTGCAGCATAGAGAGCAACATTTTCACCATTGTTATCAACCATATAAGCAGCAACTTCTTCATCACTATTTTTGTCTTCTTCTTTTGAAACAAGTGCCAGTTGTCCAGATCCAACAGTTTCACTCCTTCAACCAACAATATCAGGTTCATGAGATTTGAGCAAATTGTACACCATTCGAAGCTCTATACGGACGCAAGTGCAGATCCCCTCTGTACTGGGCTGAAGTGGGTGATACTCAGTTAGCCTGAGGCCAAGTACCTAACAACACTCTCACCGGTCTGGAGATCATACGAGAGACGACGGAGAAAATCGTTCAGATCCGTGAACGATTGAAAACATCTCGTGACCGACAGAAGAGCTATGTAGATAAACGACGTAAACCTTTAGAATTTTAGTTTGGCGATCGTGTCTTATTGAAAGTCTCACCGTGGAAGGGAATGATACGCTTTGGAAAGCATGGGAAACTGAACCCCAGATACATCGGACCATTTGAGATCCTAGCTAGGATCGGTCCGGTAGCCTACAAACTCCAACTACCACAAAAGCTCATCAATGTCCATCCCACCTTTCACGTATCCATCCTAAAGAAGTGTCTGTCCGATAAGACTTGTTATTCCACTTGACGAGATTGAAGTGAACGAGAACCTTCATTTCGTTGAAGAACCTGTGGAGATCATGGATAGAGAAATCAAAAGAACGAAACAAAGACGCATACCGATAGTGAAGGTTCACTGGAGCACCAAGCGTGTACCTGAATTTACTTGGGAGCGTGAAGAACAAATGAAACAAAAATATCCACATCTCTTTCCAAACCCTTGACGATCTACTCAAGTGCTAATTTTGGGATGAAATTCTTTCTAACGGGTAGATGATGTGACAATTGTAAATTTTGGTCAACGAAAGTCAAATGTAGTCAAACGAAGCGTACGTTAATCCTTATGTTGAAAAGTAATTTTTCTATAATTTTACGATGTATTATTAAATATTATAATACTACGTACGCTAATTCAGAACACTTATCGAGTAAACGTCGAAAATACGGATAGTAAACTAGTGTAGCGTAAAAATTCGATAATCGTACAATTATTATTTTGAGAATAATAATACTCATAAAACGATGTATTCGTAAATACGAAGCTGTGGATATATAGAACGTCGAAAACGGAGTTCGTGTGTGAAAGTTACAACAATTAAATCGTTATGAACGGATAAATGTACATAGGGTTTGGACTCAAAATACAAAACGTGGTGCCTTAAACATCAAAAATGGATTAAAAAAACATATATTATGAAGCGTAATCACGTCTAGTATTTAATTTCAAAGTCAAACATAGTTTTCGGTAAAATACCGAAAATCGCGTAATTGGAAGTATATTGCGCTTAAACGCGTATTTTATCGTCTAACGAATTATGACTCAATCTAAATAAATGTTTAGCAATATTTTCATACATAATATTTATTTAGAAGATCGTTTCTTCAAAAACTTATAAATACTTCGAACGTTTTACGTATTTTTATTAAAAATACCCATTTTTTTATAAAATAAAATGTATATATAATAAAAAAGGGACAAGCTACCCCACCCCGTCACCCCATCGACTACCCTTCATCATCAATCACCATCATATTTTAAAATCATACACCTAAGGCTAGCGTTGTGAATCCTAAAAATACTATAATTAAATTAAAACACCAAACCGTTCTTTTACTATATAATGAAGTAACTTAGGACTAGAAAGCTCTCCCAACTCCTCACCTCTCTCTCTCTCAAAATCCGATCACTCCATCCTCTTCATCATTTTCGTCCACCACCACAAACCACCGCCGGCCACCACCTTCCACCACCACCGTTCTTCGTTTTCAAGCGTTTTTCAAATCTTTTTGGTAAGTTAGCTTTCTTTAGTGATTTTAAACATTATTACACCACTTTTATCTTATTTACACACACTAACCTCTACGTAAACCCGTTGGATAATAGCTTTGTTCAAGGGTCCTTCGCACTACGAAGCTTAGATCATGTCTCCTACGGTAAATACCACTAGAACAACCTTATTTCTAGTTAAAGCATGCGACAAGGGTGAGTTCATACCCCTCATTTTCATCTTTTCCAAACTTTTAGGGGGAGAATACAAGTTTATATGCTATAAATGTTGATTTATACAAGTTTATATGTGTTTATATGCTATAACTAATTATTTACACAAGTTTATAAACTAGTTTTTGTGTAAAAACGTTTTTGACCCGAAATATGTTTAGATCTATGTATTGTGAACGTTATGATGTATTATGTTTGTGTAAAAATTACTAAACTATAAACATATTGTGTAAAAAAAATGCTAGATCTTTAATATAAACGTCACAAAAACGAAAACTACTGAAAACTACGTTTTGTGACCAGAAATACGACTTTTCTAACAAAAATGGTTATAACCAAGTTATTACACCATTTTTGTGAGAAATATCTTAAAAGATGTTGTTTATAATCATCTAAATAAGTATTTCGTTTATGTTCGTAAAAATACGTTTATTACGACCGAATATTAAAAATAGACTATTATAGGAATATTTATGGTTACATGGATTACTATGACATTTGGAAACAAGATAAAATAATTATATAAAAATATATAATTATTATACATTATAAAGTTATTATGGGAAATATGAAAACGGAAAAAAACAAGGGTTTCTTAACAAATAAACGTGTACGAGTTGATTTATATATACATTTTTGTGAGACGAGTCTTCACAGTACTTTTATAAGTACCTACTATAAGTCCTGAATTTATAACCAGAGTCTCGGTAAGAGAGCGTGATATTTGTGTATAGATCTATACGGGATTGACAACCCCACACCTGAGCTGTTAGCTACAACTAGACCAGCAGGTCTAAGGTGACAAATGTCTAACATTCCGACGCCTGAAGAACGTTGCAGCAGGCCTACAAGGTCACAGTATGGTTATAGGGCGTCTCACATGGAAAACAATCAACTTTATAAATCGTTTATGTGGAAATATACAGTTTTATGGATTTTATATTTCAAACTACGTTATACATTTTAGTCTTTGGGGTTTAAAGACTTGGACATTTTTATGAGAAAATATTGGATTTTCTTGGTTTACAATACTATCGTTTACAAACAAAAGGACTTTTCTTACACAAATACTTATGAACTCACCAACTTAATTGTTGACACTTTTTCAACTACTTGTATTTTCAGGAAACTAAAAAGGTAAACCACGAGCATGGTTGAAGGGACTTTATGACGTCATTTTGTGTATTTTTGAATCATCGTTTGTAATTGTAATAGAAACATGCAACATTTAACTATGTAACTTTTGCAATTATTTTATGATGGTTGTTTTGCTTGGAATCACTATTATTCAACTTTGTTTTGATATTGTTCATGAAGTCATCCACCCTTGAACGTTTCCGCCGATACGGTTTGGGGGTGTGACACTCTTAGTGAGCTGGCCATTCTCTGTTGCAACTTTATGAATATTATTAAGCAAATCTTGACACGTTTTAATTTTCTGAAAACTCAGTGCATAATTCGTTGTACTTGTTGACTAACTTCTGTTTTCCAGAATCAGATTTCTTAATTGTCGACTCAATCGCAGCTTGAAGCTGTGCTTCAGTTATAGCATTAGTAGGAGGACAGGCCAGAGCATTCAGTTTTGATAGAATGTGATCGAGCTTCTATTCCAATATTTGTAATTTGGGATCCGAGGACGACGCTTCATGAGTTGGTTGCTTTTGAAACGAAGAGGAATGGGCTTCGCATTGTTCTGAGAGATGCTTTTCAATAGTGATCACACGATGAAGGATAGATGTTGGCTTGATTAAGACAGTGGGAGATGTGTCACTGCCCAAAAGATTATCGTCCAAAAGATAAAGAAATTTTTTGATATCTTGTAGAACAGAGGATTAATTGGTTACTTATCTAAGGGTCGTCTCTTGACTTTGATCAAAGTTTGGAGCATTGTATGTCATACTCTCTGTTTATTATTAGAAAGTATTAGACCACATAAAGTTGATGACTTGTCCAAGTGGGAGACTGTTGGAAATAGTGTCCAATGTCATTAACTGTTGGTGATATTTCTAATAATAGTAGGGTCATTTTGGGTTGCCTTCACGACAGGGTAAAACAAATAATGACAGAAATAAAGTGGGAAAAATTAATTTATTAATTTATGTTATGATAAATTAATTAGAAACTAATTAATAATTAATTGGGAGTTAATTCGGAAGAAATTAATTATAAGGACTGGATTGTGATTAATTAAAGTGTTTAATTAATGGAAACAAGTCCATGGGGTGAAGTGTAAGGAGGCTCCATAAGTTTGAAACCCTAAGAGCCCTCTTGTATAAATAGAGCCTTAGGGATCAGACCCTAATCATCCCTTTTCTTCTCCTTGGAGCGGCCAATTGCTCCTCTCCCTCCCTTTTGGCAAAAATCACAAACCCTTATAGGGTTTGTGATCTCTTGCCTCATCTCTAGAGGAACTTCTGTTGTCTGTTCTCTGGTGTTCTTGGGTGTGAATCATTAGAGGGATTTTGGTTTGGATCCTTACATCCAAACTAAGGTATACATTTATGATTCATCTTTAATTGTTGCAATTGCTATGAAGTGTATGATCCTGGTTATGAACTGTATGATTCTTTCTTGAATTTTGTATGAACTTATGATTTGATCTTGTTAAGTCTTTCGCTGTGCAAATAGTTTTGTTATTATGATCAAATCCCAACACAAGCATCAAACTCCATTAACTTAGTCATAATCAAGAAGAAAATCCATTCCAATAAACAAATCAGGGGAGTAATCACTTACAATGGACCAAAACAAGTCTTGAATCAGATTCTTCAGTTGAAAAGGATGTCTAAGCATTAAAACAAAAATCCTCCTTCTTCAAGAGTGTTCCTCATGCAAGCTCTAAGCCAAAATCACTCTCATAAGCCTCCAATGACGATTTCAGAGCTCCTAAGGGAGGAATAAGTGTAAATGATGGCTCCCTGGGGTTTAGAACCCTTATATATGGCCCAAAACTCGATATCTAGGGTTTTGTGCATTCAACGCCGGATATCGTCACTATCTCCTTAAGATAGCGTTGTTATCTCTGCGATTCCTGAAACGCTCTTTTTCAAGACAGGGACGCTATCTCCATAGATAGAATCGCTATCTCCCTTTTTCCCCAAAATCAACTTCTTTAAATTCTAACTCAGTCATTCCAGGAACAGGGTCTTACACTTAGTCTGTCAAAAAGATTCACAATTCCTCTATGCATACCTTTCCCAAATTTGTTGTCTCGTATTCTTCCACGTATGTGGTTCATGAATAGAATATTCAACACCAAATTCATCATATGTTTCTTTGTCTGTTTTCATGTATGTATGTGTCTTGTTATCCGTATTTCTATCCACTTGAATGTCATATTCTTTATTCCTTTCTTTATTCACTTTATGCTGGCAGAAATCATATGGAAAACCATCAGTTTACATCTTCTTCCTTGTCACTGTCAGCTAAGTCTCTCATCCACCACAAACACAAGGTCCTCTTTCTCACTTTTTGATCCCAAACCGCTTTCTTCAAAGTCTGAATCATAATACGCTTCCATGTCATTGTAACGAAGTACCCACACGTTTCTAACACTTTTAAAGCTTCACACTTCCAACCATCAACCAAACAATGTGTTATAAAAAATGCAAATTAACACTATATCCCTATAATATTTTCGAAGTTGGTTTAAAAGGTCCCTAAGGGTTTTTTTCCTGCTTTCTAACGGCATGAAGTCAATATTGACCTGTTAATCTGGTCACCTAACTCATTTAACCGGTTAATAATGCCATATAATCCCTTCTAGCTGATGTGGTTGTCTAGTAAGCGCATATGTGCTGCCACGTAAACGCATATGTGACTGCCATGTAATCTCGACAATATCGTGTAGACCTGCAAGATGTTAAAGCCCTTTATCCGCTCTCATCGTCTGCGATCTCCCGGAGTCGGTAGATGTGATGCAAAGCCTTGCGTCTTTCAAGAACTTAACATCGATTTCTTTGAAGAATAATTATTTCTCCGGGAGTGTTCCTAGTGGGTTTGATTATGTTAAGGTTTTGTATATGTCTTTCAATTTGTTCAGCGCGACTCTGTGTAACATCGTGTTACTTTTGATAAGTATATATAAGTTAATCCTCGTATAATTATACTTTAATACGATGTTATATTTATTGGTATCGTTAGAATACCTTTTTAGTAGAATTTTATACGGAAAATGCCAAAAGTTCAATAAAAGGAACTTGAGGGGTTAAGCGGTAATAAGGGAAAAGTTGGAAGTATAAATAGGAGAAATATCTCTCCATAGTTCACTGAACATTTGAGAGAGTACTGAAAGGGTTCTTGGGGATACGATCTTTGAAAGTTCACGGGAGCTGAAGCGGAAATTGGAACAATTGCTTGGAATTGAAGGTTTTCAAGAAAAACAAGGTTAGTATTTGAGCTTCTAACCAAGTCATGTGTGTGTTCTTCATGGGATAAACTGGAAACTGAATTTCTAGTTATGATCTAAAAAGTTTAAATGATTCTTAAGCATCAAACATGTTTATGTTTTAAGAACATACATTTAAATCAAAGGATTGTGATGAATATGTGGAATTTGGGGTTTTTGGCTCAAGAACCCTAAATCACAAGTTTATATGATCAAGTTGATGTTAGTGGGTTTTAAATGAGTTCCATATGTTGCATTTGTTGAAAGGAATCAGTATAAGTTGTTAGTTTTGAGCAATTTCAGTTTTTATGCAAAAATGTGAAAAACGGGAATTGTTGGAAAATGGTTGGAATCATCGATTTCGTGGGTTAAAAACTCAAGTAAATGGAAGGTTTTTGTCATACAATGATACCCAATTGATTAAGTAGTGAATTAAGAGCTTATTGCACGAAAATAGTGGTCTAAAGCTCAAAAATCGCAACCAAAATAGCCCAAGAACCTTACACACCTTACACGGTCGTGTAATGTTCAAGGCAAAATTCAAGGCAGAGTTACACGGCCGTGTAACAGGCTGGCAAGGATTTTTAGGTTTTGAAACTCGGGGTTAGGCACGTCCGTTTGACCTCAAATTTTTTAACCACAAGTCCGTTATAGTGTAACTCTTCATGGAAAATTGTTAAAATGAGAATACAACTTCCCGAGAACACTGTAGAAAAATACACGTACTTCAGGAAGGTTTACAATTCGTAGAAAGTTGTTTTAATAATTATTATTATCTAGTTATGATCTGTAGTTGTATTATACCTGACTCTTCTGTAGTAGGGTCGGTTGTAATAGTGTTGACACATCCTTAGCAAGTATCAAGGTGAGTAATCTAACTTATATCAAATATGATATATGTTGGTTGAAATATTGTAACTTGAAGCAGTTTTGGAGTTTAATTTGGTAGTTTGGAAGTTGGGTTGATTACCCGAATTACTTAGTAGAAACCTTTGTGGTTAAACGGCCTTCGTGGCTAGGAGATTGGATTTGATATCCAAATTTAAACGGCCTTCGTGGCTAGGAGATTGGATTTGATATCCAAATATAAACAGCCTTTGTGGCTAGGAGATTTGATTTGATATCCAAATATTAACGGTCTTTGTGGCTAGGAGATTGGATTTTGTATCCAAATGAAGAGCAGATGTAGATTTAACTTGTATTGAGATTTGTACTTGATTTGTCTTTCTTATACATGTTAATTGTTGATACGATTACTCGTTGGGCTTTATAGCTCACAGTGTTTGTTTCCCTGCAGGTGAGCGTGACCCCGCTAAGGGTAAGGATAAAGTCCGTGACTAAGGACATGGGACTCGTAGATGCTGTGGGTAGCAGCCCGGCTTAGAGGGAGTTTACTGTTATTGTATACTCCTTGATACACTTGTACCTGTTTGTAATAACTTATACCCTTTCTAAATGGTTTTGTGTGTGAAAACCTATGTTTAAAAATAAAAATTTTCTGGGGTGTTTTTGTTATTAAAAGTCGGGTGTTACAAGTTGGTATCAGAGCTGTGGTTTAAGTGAACTAGGTGTCTGTAGAATAGATTCCTGAACTTAAACCTTGAGAAATAGTAGCCATGTTGTACAGTTAGGTGTATATAAGTTTGTTATTATATATAACCTAATTGTTTGTTGAGTTTTGAAGTATGAGAAATACTAGAAGTAATCCTACCGGGGGAAATTCGGGACGTGGAGCCTCAAGAGGTGGTCGAGTTCGTTCTCAAGGCTCGGTTGGAAGAGGGGCAAGGGGACAAGCGGAGGAAATTAACCGGATATACGAGCTATAGTTGCTGATGTGGTAAGAGAATTCTTGCCTACACTGATTAATACTCCGGGTGAAGAGGCTGCAAAGCGAGTTCATGACAAGCAGCCCGAAAATGAAAGTCAAGGTGAAAGTCGGGTCTGGATAGAAAAAGAAGTTCAAGGGGGAGAAGCTTCTGAAAAGAAGACTGAATGCACTTACAAGACTTTCCTTGGCTGTAAACCCAAAGAGTTTTCAGGGACAGATAATTTAGTTCAAGCAATGGAATGGATAATGCATACTGAGAAGGTGTTCCGAGTTAGTAAGTGTGTTGAAGGTGATAAAGTGGAGTTTTCCACGAATCAATTAATGGGTAACGCGTTACACTGGTGGCAAATTTTTAGCAAGGCGTTGGGTCCTGACTTGACGCAATCGTTATTGTGGGAGCAATTCAAAACAAAGTTTAATGAAGAATATTGTTCTGAGGTGGCTGTAAAAAGATTAGAAGAAGAATTTATGCATTTAGAACAAGGGTCTAACTCGGTACAAGAGTATACTATGAGTTTTCTAGAGAAGGCCAGATTTGTAGAACATCAAATAAACACTGAGAAGAGGAAGATTGATAAGTATGTGTGGGGACTAAAGACTCGAATCTGAGAAATCGTACAACCACTTCAATTGTCTTCTTTCCGACAGGTGGTGGATAGGGCCACGAAAGAGAGACAAAACTTCAAAGAGAAGAAGATGAAAGGAAAATAATTGAAACCAAAAGAAAGGTGGAAGAACAATCATGGACGCCTCAGAAGAAGTTGCAACAAACTGGGTCTAACCTGAAGGGTAAAGGCCAAAAAGAAGAAGCAAAGTGGTGTGAGAAGTGCAGGAAAAAGCACTCGGGAAGTTGTCGAGTTGATACTCTATCGTTGGGTTGCCGAAATTGTGGGAAACCGGGGCACATCGCTCGATACTATCGGGCGGAACGAAGGTGTTTCCAGTGTCTGGCTACGGATCACATTCGTCTAAACTGTCCCCATGTTAAATTTGGAGCATTGGGTGATAAACCCAGAGAGGAGCGGGGAGGAAAGAAGGAAAAGGTGAAGGGTTGGGGAGGACCAGTAGCATCACGAGCATTTCAGATGACTGTGGAAGAAGCTCGTGAAAAGACTGATGTGGTTTCAGGTATATTCACTTTAAATTCAATTCATGTATAAGTTATATTTGATCCAGGAGCTACTATTGCTTTGTATCGGTGTCTTTGATGCCTCGTTTGAATATTCCCCTAACTCCTATGGATGAAAGTTTGGAAGTAGCTATAGCCAATTGGAGATATGTTTGGGTCTCCGAACATCTAGACGGTTGTCACCTTAAGATCTACGGGACCACTTTCCCTATAGATCTGAAACCGATGACTACCAATGAGTTTGGAGTAATAGTGGGTATGGATTGGTTAGCAACGAATTATGCTAATATGGATTGTAGAAACAAGAATATCATGGTACTAGCACCAGATGGAAGGTGGATAAAAATTCAAGGTGAACGACCGCGATTGAGAATGCCAGTTATTTCCTTTGCTCAAGCTTGGAGTAGTGTTAGTAAAGGAGGGGTGTCTTATTTGGCATATGTAGCTTTGGCTAAACCAAATAAAGTGGGGGTGGAAAGTGTAAAAATTGTAAACGAATTCCCGAATATTTTTCCCGAAGAACTTCCAGGATTACCGCCAGATCGGCAAATAGAGTTTACGATTGAATTAGTTCCGGGAGCCGCTCCTGTTGCTCGAGCTCCTTATAGGTTGGCACCTTCAGAGATGGGTAGAATTGAGGAAACAACTAGAAGAACTTCTGGATCAGGGTTTCATAAGACCGAGTACGTCACCGTGGGGAGCCCCTATTTTGTTTGTAAAGAAGAAAGACGGGTCGATGCGCATGTGTATAGGTTACCGGGAGTTGAACAAGATTACGGTGAAGAATAAATATCCGCTACCGAGAATCGATGATTTGTTTGATCAACTGCAGGGGGCATCGTATTTTTCAAAAACTGATTTGAGGTCGGGGTATCATAAGTTAAAGATTCGAGAATCTGATATTCCGAAGACGGCTTTTCGCACTCGTTATGGCCATTCTGAGTTTTTGGTGATGCCTTTTGGGTTAACAAACGCTCCGGCCGCATTTATGCATCTTATGAACAGAGTTTGTCGGCTGTTCCTTGATACTTGTGTAATTTTGTTTATAGACGATATCTTGGTGTATTCCCAAAGCCAAGTTGAACATGATGTACATTTGCGTCAAATATTGGAGTTACTTTGTCGAGAAAAGTTATATGCGAAGTTTTCCAAGTGTGAGTTCTGGTTAAGAGAAGTTCAATTTCTCGGGCATGTTATTAATGGCGAAGGTGTTAAAGTTGATCCAACAAAAATTGAAGCCGTGTTGAAGTGGGAACCGCCTCAAAGTCCGACTGAAATACGTAGTTTTCTTGGATTGGCGGGTTATTATAGAAGATTTGTAGAACATTTCTCCTCGATTGCTGCCCCGTTGACCAAATTGACCAAGAAGGATGAACAGTTTTAATGGGCGGAAAAACAACAAGAAGCCTTTCAAAGACTGAAACAAGCTTTATGTGAAGCTCCGGTGTTGGATTTACCGCAAAGCGAAGAAGACTATGTAATTTATAGTGATGCTTCCAGAGTCACTCTTGGGTGTGTGTTGATGCAGAAGGGTCGAGTAATTGCTTATGCGTCCCGTCAACTAAAAGAGGCTGAGAGGAAATATCCGGTACATGATCTTGAATTGGCGGCTGTGATCTTGGCATTGAAGCTTTGGAGACACTATTTATATGGTGTGAAATTTGTCGTGTATACGCATCATAAAAGCTTGAAGTACTTATTTGATCAAAAAGAATGAAACATGAGACATCAAAGATGGATGGATTCACTCAAATATTTCGATTGTGAAATCTTATATCATCCCGGCAAGGCGAACGTGGTTGCAGATGCTTTGAGTCGGAAGGAGTCTTCTTTGAAAGTTACATCGGCGTGTATGGGTGTGGTGAGCCGACTATCCGAACTGATTCGTGTAGCACAAGATGAAGCGTGTAAGCCTGAAAACGTGAAAAGCAAGCGAATGGTCGGATATATGAAGCATCTAGTTGAAAACTCACAACGATTAAAAACTTTTAGTGGTCGTGTGTGGGTAACAAAGCAAGGTGAGGCGCGGAGTTTGCTTTTAGAAGATGCACATTGTAGTAGATATGCAGTACACCTGGGTAGTACCAAAATGTATAGGATGCTGAAACCCTTGTATTGGTGGCCGGGAATGAAGAGAGACATTGGAAGATACGTAGAAAAGTGTTTGACTTGTTTGCAAGTGAAGTCGAACCATCAAAAGCCATACGGAGAAATCCAACCATTGCCGATTCCAGTGAAGAAATGGGACGACATTACTAGGGATTTCGTAACAAAGCTTCCTCGAACACCGCGTGGACATGATATCGTATGGGTAATAGTAGATCGGTTGACAAAATCGGCACAATTTATACCAATTAGTGAAATTTCAAGATCGAAAAGTTAGCGAAAATTTACATAGACGAAGTGATTTGTCGACATGGGTTACCGGTGTTGATGGTGTCAGATCGAGATAGCAGATTTACGTCTCGATTTTGGCAGAGTCTCCAAGAGCAACTGGGTTCGAAAGTACTAATGAGTACCGCATATCACCCGCAGACTGATGGGCAAAGCGAGAGGACTATTCAAACTTTAAAGATATGCTTCGAACTTGCGTGATAGACTTTGGTGGGAGTTGGGAAGATCATCTACCTTTGGTAGAATTTGCATACAACAACAGTTTTCATTCCAGCATTCAGATGGCCCCATATGAAGCATTGTATGGAGCACTGTGTCGCACTCCGACTTGCTAGACTGAAATTGGGGAAAAGTCGTTGGCTGGACCCGAGATTGTAGCCCAAACTGAAGAGAAGATTAGACAAATTCGAGAAAATTTGAAAATGGCCCAGAACCGACAAAAACAATATGCGGATCACTGAGTAAAACCGTTGGAATTCCGAGTGGGGGAGATGGTAATGCTCAAAGTATCCCCTTGTATAGGCTTAATTCGCTTCGGAAAGAAAGGGAAGTTAAGTCCTCGTTTTATTGGACCTTTCCGCATATCCCAAAGAGTAGGAGCTGTGGCGTATCGATTGGAGTTACCTGATGAACTTCAAGGTATTCACAATGTTTTCCATGTATCCCATTTGCGGAACACATTGTTTGATGAGTCCCAAAGAATACCTCTTGCTGAAATTGAAGTAGACGAGAAATTAAGATACCCGGAACAACCTGAGAAAGTGTTAGACCGGAAAGTGAGACAGTTGTGGAAAAAGAAGATTAGTATGGTTAAAGTGCTTTGGCGACACCATAGAGGTTCTGATATGACATGGGAAGCCGAAGATGAAATGAGGGAAAAATACCCTCAACTCTTTGTATGATTTCGGGGACGGAATCCTTTGAAGGGGGGAAGAGTTTGTAACATCATGTTACTTTTGATAAGTATTTATAAGTTAATCCTAGTATAATTATAGTTTAATACCATGTTATATTTATTGGTATCGTTAGAATACCTTTTTAGTAGAATTTTATACGGAAAAAGTCAAAAGTTCAATAAAAGGAACTTGAGGGGTTAAGCGGTAATAAGGGAAAAGTTGTAAGTATAAATAGGAGAAATATCTCTCCATAGTTCACTGAACATTTGAGAGAGTTTTGAAAGGGTTCTTGGGGATACGATCTTTGAAAGTTCACAGGAGCTGAAGCGGAAATTGGAACAATTGCTTGGAGTTGAAGGTTTTCAAGCAAAACAAGGTTAGTATTTGAGCTTCTAACCAAGTCATGTGTGTGTTCTTCACGGGATAAACTAGAAACTGAATTTCTAGTTTTGATCTAAAAAGTTTAAATGATTCTTAAGCATCAAACATTTTATGTTTTAAGAACATACATTTAAATCAAAGGATTTTGATGAATACGTAGAATTTGGGTTTTGTCACCCCCTCAAACCGTGATGGCAGAAAAGTTCAAGGGTGGGTGACTTCATGTACGATATCATAACAACGTCAAGTAAAATGATTCCAAGCAATCACAACCATCATAATATAATTGTAAAGGTTACATAAGTTCAATGTTGTTGTTTCCATTACAATTACAGGAAATTCAAAAATACGTGATTTATGACGTCATAGCGTCCCATCGTCATTGCTTGCGAACCTGTTTACGGGTTCCTAAGAATACAAGTATTTTGAAAAGTGTCAACAATAAAGTTGGTGAGTCCATAAGCATTTTGTATAGAAATCCCTTTGTGATAAATCGTAGATTAGAAAACTCAAGAAAACTCAATATTTTCTTTATTTGAAAGTGTTGTTTGTCTGAAAAATCCATAGTTTGTAGTATCGTGTAGGTCATAGAGTAGCACATGTAATGTGTAAGTTTTGACGTAAACATTTATTAAAGGGTGAATTGTTATTCCGTAGTGAGACGTCCTATAACCATAGTGTAGACTAGTTGGCATGCTGCGACGTTCTTTAGGTGTCGAAAATGTTATGACAGTTGTCACCTCAGACCTGCCGGTCTAGCTGTAGCTAACAGCTCAGGTGCGGGGCTGTCAGTCCCGTATAGATCTATACACAATGTCACCCTCTCTTTCCGAGATTCTGGTTATAAATTTCAGGACTTATAGTGTAAGTACTAAAAGTACTATGAAGACCCGTCTCATTAAAATGTATGTATCATCGACCCGTTTACGTTTTGTAGTTAAGAAAATCCTTTAGTTTTTCTATGGTTATCTTATTTCCAAAATAATGTTGGATGTAGCCGAATTTTATAGTATTTCTATATAATTGAACCGGTGCCGTTTAGTTGTAATGAAAGACTATGTACCCATAAACCATTCCTATAATAGTTTATCTAAAACATTGTTCGTTGTAGTCTATGAGTCCTTGTGTTTTTAGCGTTATAGTTTAATTTGGATTTATTGGCTCTGCGAAACAGGGCTACTGTTAGTACCCTTCGCTTGTCGGGAACACACACACACACACACATATATATATATATATATAAATGTGGGCGAGGCCTGTTTGGACAGAGGTCCAAAATCCAGTATTATTATCGCATAAAATATCCGTTCTATCTTGTAGAAATAATCGACATCTAAGTTCAAAGTTAATTAGGAATCAGAATGATTCCCTTGTAAGACAGTGATTTTTAACTTGTTTAACTCGTTTGCGTATATATGTAGATACATTTAAACATGTGTAAAAGCGATATTTGTAGCATTTGGACCTGTATTCTCCCCCCTAAAATTACTGAAAAGGCGAAAAGGAGGGGTATGAAGCTCACCCTTGAAGCGTGAATTGTCGAGAATGAGGGCGCTGGTTTCGGAAGTTCGTCGACAGGAACCAAGACTTGGGCTCTCGGAACCTAAGGACCTTTGGATAAAACTATTATCCGATGGTTCTACGAAATGTTAGTGCGTGTAAGTGAAATATAAGCTGTGTATTATCGTCTAAAATCATCAAGGGAAACTAACTTACCAATGATATGAGGTTTTACAGCGGGAAAAATGGAGGAGGATGGTTGTTCACGGTGGTGCTGTTGAGGCAGTGAGTAGAGAGAAGGGTGGCGAAAGTTTGAGAGTTGAGAGAAAGTTGAGGGAAAGTTGGGAGAAATCTGGTGAGTTCGTGGGTTTATGGGTTAAACGAGTATGTGGAACCGGTTAGAAGAGGGGTTAGTTCTGCTTTATGTCAAATCACTTAGTCCTAGGTGTACTTAGTAGCAGTTGACCTTGTGGTTTGATTGACACATGCATTGGAACTTGTTATTTAGAAGGTGCAGGAAGTGAGGATTAGGAAGATGGTCTCCTATTAGAAAGTGGACGTTGTATGAGAGGGGCAAGTTCTGGAGGCTTGGAGTCAAAATTAATACCTTCGGAACTCGTGCGGCAAGGGTCCAAGATTAAGTCTTTTAACGTTCTGGTTCTGAAGGTTGGGTTTTCGGAGAATCAGTTTCCGAATATCACTCGGTAACCTGAGCATCCTCCGAGTGTCGGTTCGGAATCGAGTGGCGATTTTCAGAACACGGGAGGGAGGGTTTCCGAAATCAGAAACTCCTACTTGGGAGTTCCGAGCTTGGTGGTTTCCGAAGTCAGTCTCGAGGATTCGGAGAGTTGAAGGGTCTGAATGCTGGTTTTCGAAGTCACTGACTCCGAAGATGTTTCGGAGATTGGGAGTTTCCGGAAACGTTTCCGAATGATGACTAGTTGTCCGAAATCGTTCTTCCGAGTGTATGGGTTTCTCTTATTGAGCGAGCCTATGGTTTAAGTCAGTATGTTTGCGAGGTGTTCAATTAGAATTGTACATATAACATCACGATATCTGACCAGATTCATTAAAGTTTTGAAATTTACTTTATGCTGCAGGAGTCAGCGTGCTCCACGCTTGGCGTCCCAGCAGACCTTTACTATTGGTATGCGACTCTGGTTTGTTCTCTTGACTTCTCTGTCCATGATTTCCACTGGTTCTTCAACAAAGTGTAAGTTCTCGTTCACCTCTATTTCCTCAAGTGGAACAACAAGAGACTCATCAGATAGACACTTCTTCAAGTTGGATACATGGAAGGTGGGATGGACGTTGTGGAGCTCTGGTGGTAGCTGGAGTCGGTATGCCACCGGCCAGATCCTGGCGAGGATCTCAAACGGTCTGATGTACCTGGGATTTAGTGTCCCGCGCTTTCCAAAGCGTATCATTCCCTTCCATGGCAAGACTTTTAGTAATACACGATTGCCCACCTGAAATTCTAAAGGTTTGCATCGCTTATCCGCATAACTCTTCTGCCGCTCTCGGGAAGCCTGTAATTGTCCACGGATCTGAACGATTTTCTCTGTCGTCTCTTGTACGATCTCTGGTCCGGTGAGAGTGCTGCTGGGTACTTAGCTAACTGAGTATCTCCCACCTCAGCCCAACACAGAGGGGATCTGCACTTGCGTCCATATAACGCTTCGAATGGGGCAACCTTTATCCTAGTATGATAACTGTTGTTGTAGGAAAACTCCACGAGTGGTAAGTGGGCGTCCCATGCTTTGCCAAAGCCTATCACACAAGCCCTCAACATGTCTTCCAGCTTTTGGATAGATCTCTCACTCTGTCCATCCGTCTGTGGGTGGTATGCTGTACTCATGTCGAGGTTAGTTCCTAAAGCCTTCTACAGTGATTGCAAAAATTGTGATGTGAATCGACTATCTCTATCTGAGATAATGGAGATTGATGCACCGTGCAATCGTATAACCTCCTTGATGTACGTTCTTGTAAGTTTTTCCATTTTATCGGTTTCCTTGATTGGTAAGAAGTGAGCGGACTTGGTCAATCTATCGACAATTACGCATATGGTATCCAGCCCACCAGTTGTCTTGGGTAACATGGTTATGTAGTCCATGGTTATCCGCTCCCACTTCCACTCAGGTATTTTGGGTTGTTGTAATAAACCCGAGGGCTTTTGGTATTCCACTTTGACTTTAGCACAAGTCAAGCATTTTCCCATGTAAGTAGCGATCTCTTCTTTCATGTTTGGCCACCAATATAATTTCTTGAGGTCCAAGTACATCTTGTTAGACCCAGGATGGACGAAGTATCTTGTCTTGTGTGCCTCATTCATAATAACGTCCCTGTAGCCACCATATTTTGGAGTCCAGATTCGGTTCATGAGGTAACAAGCTCCATCATCTTTGACCTCAAGATTTTTATCCATCCCTCACAACGCTTCATTTGCGACGTTCTCCGGTTTTAAGGCCTCTAGCTGGGCCTCCTTAATCTGCATGGGCAAATGGGAGTGGATCGTCATTGTTAATGATTTCACCTGGTGACCTGAGTACTCTGTTCGGCTAAGGGCATCAGCTACTACGTTGGCCTTCTCGGGTGATAACGGATTTCGCATTCATAATCGCTTAACAACTCCACCCAGCGCTGTTGTCTCATATTGAGCTCTTTTTTATTGAGCATGCGCTGGAGACTCTTATGGTCAGTGAAAATTGTACACTTGGTGCCGTATAGGTAGTGTCTCCAGATTTTTAATGCGCATACCACCGCTCCCAACTCGAGGTCATGTGTTGCATAATTGACCTCGTGGGTTTTGATCTGTCTCGAGGCGTAAGCAATGACCTTTCCCCTTTGCATCAGCACATAGCCCAGACCCTGATTTGATGCATCGCAATAAACCACAAAATCATCTGTTCCCTCTGGAAGGGACAGGATTGGCGCACTGTACAAAGATTTCTTTAGAGTCTGGAAGGCGGCGTCTTGTCCATCTCCCCACTTAAATGTCACGCCCTTCTGTGTCAGGGCGGTAAGCGGCTTTGCGATCTTGGAGAAATTCTGTATGAATCTTCGATAGTAGCCAGCAAGGCCCAGGAATTGGGGAATTTCCGTCGGCGTCCTTGGTGCTCCCCAGTTCTTGATGGCTATGATTTTGGAAGGATCCACATGTATTCCTTCCTTGCTGACCACGTGGCCTAAGAAGTCTACTTTCTGTATCCAAAATTCGCATATTGAAAATTTAGCATACAGCTTTTCTGCTCTCAACGTCTCCAAGACTTGTCGCAGATGTTGACTATGTTCTTCCTTACTTCGTGAATAGATAAGTATGTCATCTATGAATACTATCACGAATTTGTCCAAGTAAGGTCTACACGCGAAGTTAATTAGATCCATGAATACTGCGGGTGCATTAGTCAGTCCAAAAGGCATCACAACGAATTCATAATATCCGTATCGCGTTCTGAAGGCTGTCTTAGGAACATCTTCTTCCTGAATTCGAAGCTGGTTATATCCCGATCTTAGGTCGATTTTTGAGAAGTAACTTGACCCTTGGAGTTGGTCAAAAAGGTCGTCGATTCGAGGTAATGGGTACCGGTTTTTGATGGTGAGTTTGTTAAGCTCCCGGTAGTCAATGCACATACGGAACGATCCGTCATTCTTCGTAACGAACAAGACCGGTGCCCCCCAAGGTGAGAAGCTTGGTCTGATGAACCCTTTGTTTAGTAATTCATTTAGTTGGTTGGATAATTCTAGCATTTCTGCTGGGGCTAACCGGTATGGGGCCTTTGCCACTAGTGTGGCTCCAGGTATTAGATCGATTCTGAATTCAATTTGTCGAGCAGGCGGCACTCCCGAAAGGTCTTCTGGAAACACATCGGGGAAGTTGCAGACCTCAGGAATTTCTTCGATGCTTTTTACTTCTTTCTTTTCTTCCAATACGTGGGCCAAGAAGGCAATATGTCTTTTCTGTAGATATTTTCTGGCTTTGATGCATGACACCATTCGGAGGTTGGTGTTGGGTTTGTCGCCGTAAACAACGAGGGTCTTTTCGTTAGGTAGGTGAAGTCGGATTCCTCGTTCGTAACACATGATGTCGGCGTGATGTGGAATTAGCCAATCCATTCCGACAATTACGTCGAAACTTCCTAATCTAACAAGCATTAAGTTGATTGAGAAGGAGTGATTGTCAAGAGTAAGTGTGCAGTCTGTTTATATTTCCTTGGTACTTTCCATTTTACCGTTTGCCATCTCTACCATAAATGTTTTATTAAGTGGTTGATGTTTTTGTTTTAATAAGTGTTTAAATTTTTGACTCACGAAACTCCTCTCCGCTCCACTGTCGAATAGTATGCAAGCATAAGAGTTATCGACGAGGAACGTACCGGTGACCATAGTGGGACCTCCACTGCCTCCGTGCGTCCCATTGCTAGGACTTTCCCGTTCCTCCCGACAGTCTTGCTTTTCGGGCAATCCCTTTTAAAATGTCTCGTTTCTCTGCACCGATAGCAGGCTTGGCTTATTCCAACATTTGAATTCTGGGTGGTCTGTTGGGTCGGTGCTCTGCAATATTGGGAAGTGTGTCCGCTCCTGCCACAGCTAGTGCACTGCATATCCCTACAAGCTCCGTGGTGATGGTATTTGCACTTGTTACACTTGGGTAGGTTTCCACTGTATTGTTTGTTTTGTGCTGGAGTGGTAGGGGTAGTAGCGGCATGGATTGTCACTGCTTGTTGTCTTTTAGCGTTTCCTTGGTTTTGCTGATCCCTCCCTCTACTCTAGGATTTTCTCTTGTAGTCTCTTCCTTTGGGTGGTTAGGTTTTGAGTGTCATGGTGCCCTGGCGAACCCCATGGTCTATTAGTCGCTGCACTAGTCGTTTAGCACTGTCGTATGTGGTTGGGCTTGCTGATTCCACATTTCCTTGAATTAGAGGGGATAGTCCCCAGATATAACGCTCCACCTTTACGGATTCCGGTGTGACCTGTGAGTGCCAAAGGGTCGCCAGGTCGTTGAACCTGTTGGTGTAAGTGGTTATGTTTGCACCCTTCATTGTAAGGTTCCACAACTCTTGTTCTAGTTTCTAAACCTCCCCTCTAGGATAGTACTCTTTCATCAGCATGGTATTTAGTTCTTCCCAACTCATTGAGTTGGCTACGGGAAGTGTCAGAGCCTTAACATGACCCTTCCAATAGGACATGGCCGTTTCAGCAAAACTACAGGCGGCGAATTTGACTTTGAATTCCTCGGGGCACTCAGAAATATCGAATATCAACTTAGTTTTCTGGATCCACCTGGTGAGAGCGATGACACCTCCAGTCCCATGAAAAGTCACAGTTTTGAAATTCGTAAAGTCTTTGTACGTTCATACTCGCGGGTGGTTCGGTGTTTCTCCGTTTGTAAAGTCGGTAGTGTCGTTCCTACTTCCGCTTCAGTTTGTCCCATTTGGGTTTATCTGGGCAATTTCGGCTGCCACCGCGGTCGTTACGGCGGCTTGGAAGGTAGCAGCATCCGTCATTGGAGTCTCTGGCGTTTCTACTAAGGTACTCCTAGTGTTCATTCGTGTAGGTGGCATATTTCTGCCACAAGGAATAAGGATTGGACGATTGTCAGTTTTCAGAAGATATATTAGGAATAAGATGTTAATTTGAGTATGGGAATTTACACCACGTGTTCGTGTTCGTTCTTTCTTTATTAAAATTGATATGCGCGCTTTTAACATTCATACATGTGCATCAAGCGTTGATTTGGTCATGCAGAATATACTAATCACACATTGCATAATATCGTACATTTTATATAACAGGTAAAATTTGGCCCTCTAAGAGGTCTACTACACATAGAGTAAAAAAAGGGCAACTTGACGGCCCCCAAAAAGTGGAATTGTTTGGTTGGGAAGATGTGTTTACACATGATAAATGAGCAGCATATAGGGCTTGTGCATGGGTTCCTAAGCTATAACAAAATTTGAGTAATGAGGGCACTACTCAACGGGAATTGGGTCCCCTCATTCTCCGGAGTTCGGCCACTTGTGCCCTAAGCTCCGCTGCCTCTCGCATAGCCCGTTCGGCCCTCAGCTCCGTGCTCCGGGCTCTCATCTCAGCATCCCGTAGTCTTTGTTTTGTGATCTGTAGTCTGCCATAGACATTTCGGAGGTCCTCCCTAGTATCTCTGACAGTGTCCCATAGTGTCTCCACTCTTGATATGGTTCGTTCATGGGTTTCATCAAGGCGTTGCATACGGACTGTGGTGACCTCCGTAGTGGGTGTCAGGTCAAGGACTTGACTGGCGGTAGCTCTAGCCTGGTCATGGCTCCATTTTTGCATGCGCTCCGCCCAGGCAGGCATTGGACCCTAGTGAGATTCATTTCTCAGTAACGGGTGTTGGACGGGTAGCACTCTCTTACGAGGAGTACGCATCCATAAAGGGTCGTTGGGATGACGGTACATGCATGTTGCGGGCAGGGTAACGGGGGTTGACGATCTCCGGTTCTCCATCAGATTCTTCTTCTTCTTCCTCTCCCCACTGGTCTTCCCCTTCAGACATTTCTTCCGGTTCCTCTTCCGGAGCTTCCTCCGGGTCCTCTTCCGGTTCTTCATCAATCCATCCGTTGTTTGCTCCTTCTTCCGGGAAGTAAGGGTCTCCAGGTAGGTGGAATCCGGCCATGGTGTCTATACGAGAAAGGGGGTATAATAAGTACATAATGAAAGTCCTAAGTATATAACCTTATAGTATATACAAGATACCCCTATAGTAGTTTTAACTTTTGGTGTTGGATAATTTAATTATTGATAGGTGTCTTGACTTGTTGTTACCACGACTATTCCTAAGTTTCCGTTAGTCATATCTTAGACTGATATAGTTGATCAGGCTCTACATATCTTAGACATGACTACCTAAACTCTTAGGTTTACTCATAGAGCTCAATTTGTCCTAACACCTTGGTATGTCTTTCATTATAATATCGTTCTAGTGTGTATGTATCTATATTTAATAGAAATTATCTTTGAACTTTTTAATAGTATTTCATGCGAACATATTTTTGAGAGTCTTAGTCCCATTGTATTTATAGTTGTATATCTTTTAAATGGGTTGATATACTGAATTCACTATAAACAATGCTCTGATACCAATCTGTCACACCCTCAAACCGTAATGGCAGAAAAGTTCAAGGGTAGGTGACTTCATGTACGATATCATAACAACGTCAAGTAAAATGAATCCAAGCAATCACAACCATCATAATATAATTGTAAAGGTTACATAAGTGCAATGTTGTTGTTTCCATTACAATTACACGAAATTCAAAAATACGTGATTTATGACGTCATAGCGTCCCGTCGTCATTGCTTGCAAACCTGTTTACTGGTTCCAGAGAATACAAGTATTTTAAAAAGCGTCAACAATAAAGTTGGTGAGTCCATAAGCATTTTGTATAGAAATCCCTTTGTGATAAATTGTAGATTTGAAAACTCAATATTTTCTTTATTTAAAAGTGTTGTTTGTCTGAAAAATCCATAGTTTGTAGTATCGTGTAGCACTTGTAATGTGTAAGTTTTGACGTAAACATTTATTAAAGGGTGAATTGTTATTCTGTAGTGAGACGTCCTATAACCATACTGTAGACTAGTTGGCCTGCTACAACGTTCTTCAGGCGTCAAAAATGTTATGACAGTTGTCACCTCAGACCTGCCGGTCTAGCTGTAGCTAACAGCTCAGGTGTGGGGCTGTCAGTCCCGTATAGATCTGCCGGTCTAGCTGTAGCTAACAGCTTAGGTGCGGGGCTGTCAGTCCCGTATAGATCTATACACAATGTCACCCTCTCTTTCCGAGATTCTGGTTATAAATTTCAGGACTTATAGTGTAAGTACTAAAAGTACTGTGAAGACCCGTCTCATTAAAATGTATGTATCATCGACCCGTTTACGTTTTGTAGTTAAGAAAATCCTTTAGTTTTTCTGTGGTTATCTTATTTCCAAAATAACGTTGGATGTAGCCGAATTTTATAGTATTTCTATATAATTGAACCGGTGTCGTTTCGTTGTAATGAAAGACTATGTACCCATAAACCATTCCTATAATAATTTATCTAAACATTGTTCGTTGTAGTGTATGAGTCCTTGTGTTTTTAGCGTTATAGTTTAATTTGGATTTATTGACTCTGCGAAACAGGGCTACTGTTAGTACCCTTCGCTTGTCGGGAATACACACACACACACACACACACACATATATATATATATATATATATATATATATATATATATATATAAATGTGCGCGAGGCCTGTTTGGACGGAGGTCCAAAATCCAGTATTATTCTCGCATAAAATATTCGTTCTGTCTTGTAGAAATAATCGACATCTGAGTTCAAAGTTAATCAGGAATCAGAATGATTCCCTTGTAAGATAGTGATTTTTAACTTGTTTAACTCGTTTGTGTATATATGTAGATACATTTAAACATGTGTAAAAGCGATATTTGTAGCATTTGGACCTGTATTCTCCCCCTAAAATTACTGAAAAGGTGAAAAGGAGGGGTATGAAGCTCACCCTTGAAGCGTGAATTGTCGAGAATGAGGGCGCTGGTTTCGGAAGTTCGTCGACAGTAACCAAGACTTGGGCTCTCGGAACCTAAGGACTTTCAGATAAAACTATTATCCGATGGTTCTACGAAATGTTAGTGCGTGTAAGTGAAATATAAGCTGTGTATTATCGTCTAAAATCATCAAGGGAAACTAACTTACCAAGGATATGAGGTTTTACACCGGGAAAAATGGCGGAGGATAGCTGTTCACGGTGGTGCTGTTGAGGGAGTGAGTAGAGAGAAGGGTGGCGAACGTTTGAGAGTTGAGGGAAAGTTGAGGGAAAGTTGGGAGAAATCTGGTGAGTTCATGGGTTTATGGGTTAAACGAGTATGGGGAACCGGTTAGAAGAGGGGTTAGTTCTGCTTTATGTCAAATCACTTAGTCCTAGGTGTACTTAGTAGCAGTTGACCTTGTGGTTGATTGACACATGCATTGGAACTTGTTATTTAGAAGGTGCTGGAAGTGAGGATTAGGAAGATGGTCTCCTATCAGAAAGTGGACGTTGCATGAGAGGGGCAAGTTCTGGAGGCTTGGAGTCCAAATTAATACCTTCGGAACTCGTGCGGAAAGGGTCCAAGATTAAGTCTTTTAATGTTCTGGTTCTGAAGGTTGGGTTTTCGGAGAATCAGTTTCCGAATATCACTCGGAAACCTGAGTATCCTCCGAGTGTCAGTTCTGAATCGAGTGGCGATTTTCGAAACAGGGGGGTGGGTTCTGAAATCAAAAACTCCTATTTGGGAGTTCCGAGCTTGGTGGTTTCCGAAGTCAGTCTCGAGGATTCAGAGAGTTAAAGGGTCCGAATGCTAGTTTCCGAAGTCACTGACTCCGAAGATGTTTCGGAGATTGGGAGTTTCCGGAATCGTTTCCTAATGATGACTAGTTGTCCGAAATCGTTCTTCCTAGTGTATGGGTTTCTCTTATTGAGCGAGCCTATGGTTTAAGTCACTATGTTTGCAAGGTGTTCAATTAGAATTGTACATATAACATCACGATATCTGACCAGATTCATTAAAGTTTTTAAAATTACTTTATGGTGCAGGAGTCAACGTGCTCCTGGTTTAGTCACATTTGACTCTTGTTGACTAAAATTTTGCCGGTTGTCACAGGGTTTTAGGCTCAAGAACCCTAAATCACAAGTTTATATTATCAAGTTGATGTTAGTGGGTTTTAAATGAGTTTCATATGTTGCATTTGTTGAAAGGAATCAGTAGAAGTGGTTAGTTTTGAGCAATTTCAGTTTTTATGCAAAAATGTGAAAAACGGGAATTGTTGGAAAATGGTTGGAATCATCGAGTCCATGGTTAAAAACTCAAGTAAATGGAAGGTTTTTGTCATACAATGATACCCAATTGATTAAGTAGTGAATTAAGAGCTTATTGCACGAAAATAGTGGTCTAAAGCTCAAAAATCGCAACCAAAATAGCCCAAGAACATTACACACATTACACAGCCGTGTAATGTTCAAGGAAAAATTCAAGGCAGAGTTACACGGCCGTGTAACAGGCTGCCGAGGATTTTTGGGTTTTGAAACTCGGGGTTAGGCACGTCCGTTTGACCTCAAATTTTTTAACCACAAGTCCGTTATAGTGTAACTCTTCATGGAAAATTGTTAAAATGAGAATACAACTTCCCGAGAACACTGTAGAAAAATACGCGTACTTCGGGAAGGTTTACAATTTGTAGAAAGTTGGTTTAATAAGGATTATTATCTAGTTATGATCTGTAGTTGTATTATACCTGACTCTTCTGTAGTAGGGTCGGTTGTAATAGTGTTGACACATTACCAAGAGATATATATATATATATATATATATATATATATATATATATATATATATATATATATATATATATATATATATATATATATATATATATACATATATATATATATATATATATATATATATATATATATACATTTATATATATACATATATATATATATATATATATATATATATATATATATATATATATATATATATATATATAGGTACCAGTCAAGTGGACTGTGGATCACGAGCGAGGAGACAAGGAATAACTAGATACATCCTTAGCAAGTGTCAAGGTGAGTAATCTAACTTATATCAAATATGATATGTGTTGGTTGAACTCTTGTAACTTGAAGCAGTTTTGGGGTTTAATTTGGTAGTTTGGAAGTTGGGTTGATTACCCGAATTACTTAGTAGAAACCTTTGTGGTTAAACGGCCTTCGTGGCTAGGAGATTGGATTTGATATCCAAATTTAAACGGCCTTCGTGGCTAGGAGATTGGATTTGATATCCAAATATAAACGACATTTGTGGCTAGAAGATTGGATTTGATATCCAAATATTAACGGCCTTTGTGGCTAGGAGATTGGATTTTGTATCCAAATGAAGAGCAGATGTAGATTTAACTTGTATTGAGATTTTTACTTGATTTGTCTTTCTTATACATGTTAATTGTTGATGCGATTACTCATTGGGCTTTATAGCTCACAATGTTTGTTTGAAATGTCCCTGCAGGTGAGCGTGACCCTGTTAAGGGTAAGGATAAAGTATGTGACTAAGGACATGGGACTTGTAGATGATGTGGGTAGCAGCCCGGCTTAGAGGGAGTTTAATGTTATTGTATACTCCTTGATACACTTGTACCCATTTGTAATAACTTATACCCTTTCTAAATGGTTTTATGTGTGAAAACCTATGTTTAAAAATAAAAAAATTTTGGGGTGTTTTTGTTGTTAAAAGTCGGGTGTTACACTCTGCCTCTTGATTTCAGTAGAGATATATTGCATTATCTTAATATGTCGAATAACAAGCTTTCCGAATCGATATCACGTGGATTTTCCAGAAAAATACAAGCCCGTCCGCATCTTTTGTCTAAACTGGAATCTGTGGTGAAAGATAAAAAGATTTTCAGGTATCATCCTTTCTTCACTCACCCATTATAGACAAGACTGGGAAACATTGAAAGGCCACCATTGACCTCTCATTCAACAATCTCACGGGGAAATCCCACATGTGTTGTCTTTATCCAAACTGGGAAAGATTGAAAGGCCACCATTGACCTCTCATTCAACAATCTCACGGGGAAATCCCACATGTGTTGTCTTTATCCAAACAGAAAACAGAGTTTTTCGTTAGAAACCTGGATCTGTGTGGAAAACCACTCAACAGACTGTGCACCATCCCTTCATCATTATCAACCCCACCAAATGTCACTGCAAATGGTTCCGCCACCGCAACAATCACAACTATTCCCAAAAACATGGACACGTCTACTTCGTCATCAACTAGAGGAGCATTGGCTGTGGTGGATAACCACGATGGGTCGAAAGTCAAACCAGTGAAAATAGCAGCCATTGTCGCCGAAGATTTAGCCGGTATTAGGCTTCTCGCCATTCTTTTCCTATACGCTTACAATTTGCGAAAAAAGAAGATGAACCAAAATCAAAATCAAAATGCCAATCCAACAACGAAAGCCGAAACCAAAATCCAAGAATCCAATCTTTCAAAGGATATTTCTAGTACGAGAGCCTTGTCCTCCAAGATCTGTTCATGCTTGAATGGAGTCACTGGTTGATGGGTTTTGATAAACAAATTAGAGCGTTTTACGCTAAAACGGCAACGGAAGCTTTTTAAAATAACTAGTTTATTTTAGATCATTTTAAACAAAACCTTCAAGGATCCATTTACATGGGCAAGAATGATATTTAAACATATATAGGATGTTTTAAAGAAATAACATTTGAAGCCTTTGAACCCTCTTGGTATTGGGGTGTTGAAGTAGATAGCAAAAAATCAAGAAGCTTGATTTCTCTAGAAGTGTCCACCATCAAGGTAAAGGCACTTTGAATACTAGTTCCTTCTTGTAAAATGAACTTCTTAAGCCTTTAATTACTTAACAAATTAAGCACTAAAGGAGAAGTGCTTCTACACTCTCAAACTTGTAACAAACTTCACAAAAGGAAGAGAGTAGAGGGAGAGAATCCCACGTTTTTTAGACTATATGAGAGAAAAACTTTATGCAAACTTTGCATCTCACTCTCTTTTATACTCACAAGAGAGTACCATGACCCATACTATCATTAAATGTAAAAGATATGACTTTATACAAGGCATGGGTGTGTAACTATGGTGGAAAAAGGACAAGAGTACCCAACACTCTTCCTTTAGAAACTAACTAAGTCTAGTTACATCTTAATGTAACCCAAAGTGTCCAAAACTTTGTACATGACTTAATATATCATACCATATGATATAATTATTAGTTTAACTCCTTATAGTTATTATTTTCACAAAACAATAATTATTCTCTAATTAAATACAAGAGTTGAATTTATTTATTAATTATCAAATACTTAATATGTGACAATTGTAAATTTTGGTCAACAAAAGTCAACTGTAGTCAAACGAAGCGTACGTTAATCCATATGTTGAAAAGTTATTTTTCATAACTTTTGCGATGAATTATTAAATATTATAATACTACGTATGCTAATTCACAACAATTATCGATTAAACGTCGAAAATACGGTCAATAAATTACTGTAGCGTAAAAATTCGATAATCGTACAATTATTATTTTGAGAATAATAATATTCATAAAACGATCTACTCATGAATACGAACCTGTGGATATATAGAACGTCGAAAACGGAGTTCTTACGTGAAAGTTGCAACGATTAAACCGCTGTGAACGGATAAATGTACACAGGGTTTGGACTCAAAATACAAAATGTGGTTCCTTAAACACCAATTATGAAATAACAATTCATATATTATGGAACGTAATAATATCTAGTATTTAATTTCAAAGCCAAATTCAATTTTCGATAAAATGCCGAAAATCGCGAAATCGGAAGAATGCTGCGCTTAAACGCGTATCTCAACGTCTAACGACTTATAATTCAATCAAAATAAATGTTAGACAATGTTTTTTTTGTACAAAATAATTATTTAGAACTTCGTTCATCAAAAACTCATAAAATTCGCTAAAACGTCACATTTATTTTATAAAAATACCCATTTTTTTTATAAACATATGTCATAACTTGTAAAAGAAATAACTCACTCTAACCCCCCCCCCCCCCCCTCCTCTTTCCAATCGACAGCCCTCCTCACCACACCAACATTTTTCCAAGCTATGCCCCTAAAATTAGCCTATGACTACTAAAAGTATTATATAATAAGGTAAACCCCATAATTCCCCATAAGGCGTAAGTAAACTAGTGTAGCTCCAAATCTTGGCTAGAGAATCTCTCATCTCCTCTCTTTTTCTCGGCAGCCACACACAACATCTCCATGCCATACCCTTTATTCTAACTTGTCAAAGTCTAGGATTATTAAAAAGACAAATATTCATGCCCTTATGAGTGAAAACCTCTCATTTACGTAAACAAGTTGATTTGGAATACATACATTTTGTGAGATGAATCTTCACAGTACTTTTATAAGTACCTACTATAAGTCCTGAATTTTATAACCAGAGTCTCGGTAAGAGAGCGCGATATTTGAGTATAGATCTATACGGGCTTGACAACCCTGCACCTGAGCTGCTAGCTACAGCTAGACCGGCAGGTCTGAGGTGTCTAAATGTCTAACATTCCGACGCCTGAAGAACGTCGCAGCAGGCCAACTAGTCACAGTATGGTTATAGGGTATCTCACATGGGGAAAATAATCAACTTAATATTTTTATAAATTGTTTACGTGGAAACATACATTTCTAAGGAATTTACACTACAGTTTACATATTACATTTTAGTTTTTGGGATTTAAAGACTTTGGACATTTTTATGAGAAAATACTGGATTTTCTTGGTTTTCAATACTATCGTTTACAAACAAATGACATTTCTTACGCAAAATCTTATGAACTCACCAACTTAATTGTTGACACCCTTTCAAATTACTTGTATTCTCAGAAAATTGATAAGGTAAACCTCCAGCGCTATTTGAAGGGACGTTACGACGTCGTTTTTGATTATTTTGATATCATTTGTAATTGTATTTGAAACATTCAACTTTTAAACGATGTAACATTTGCAATTATTTAATGATGGTTGTTTTGCTTGGAATCACTATTATTCAACTTTGTTATGATATTGTTCATGAAGTCATCCACCCTCGAACATTTCCGCCATTACGGTTTGGGGGTGTGACAGATTGGTATCAGAGCATTGTTTATAGTGAACTAAGTATATCAATCCATTTAAAGATATACAACTATAAATACAATGGGACTAAAACTCTCGAAAACATTTTCGTACAAGTATACTTTTAAAATTACAACGATAATTTTTATAAAAAGTATATGTACATACATACATACTAGAACGATATCATAACGAAAACATATAAAAGTGTTAGGATGAGTTGAACACTACGGATAGGCTTAAGTATTTTGGTAATTATATCTGGGATAAATAGAGCCTGATCAACTGTATTGGCCTAAGATATGATTAACGAGTACTTAAGAATAGCCGTGGCGAACAATGAGTCCAAACACTTACCAATAACCAAATAACTAAACATAAAGTTAAAATACTATGGGAGTATTTTATGACGCTATAGAACTAAACATAAAGTTAAAATACTATAGGAGTATATTGTGTACATTACTTAATTATATATATGTGTATTTAAGGATCCATTTATATACTTCTTACACCCCAATTCTCGTACAGACGCCATGGCCGGATATCACCTACCAGGAGACCCTTACTACCCGGAAGAAGAACCGGAAGAGATGTCGGAAGATGAGGACCAATGAGATGAGGAGGAGTTCGATGACGAACCTGAAGTCATCAACCCCTGCCACCCAATCCGCGAGCATCATGCACCACCCCCGGAGCCGAGCTTCCAGGTATACCGCCACCCTGGTGGCCGTTATGGATGCATACTCCTCGAAAGAGGGTACTTCCCATCCACCATCCCTTACTAATAGAAGAACCTCTTCAGGACCCGACGCCAGAATGGGCAGAGTGCCTACGCCATTGGAGTCGCGAGCAAGGCCTGAATCCCCCTTATGGCAGGTGTCGAGACTTCTTCGACCTCAGCGAGGGAGGTTCCGCAGACCGAGCCTTACCGGTCATGATTAGGCGTATTAGCCGCCAGAAGGATCGGATCAGGGCGACATCCAGCCAAGTCCTGGATGTGGGGGCCGCTACGGAGGTCACCACAGCACGCGTCTGACGCCTCGACGAGGCTCATCACCGTACTTCCGCGAGGGTCGACTCGCTTGAGGAGGATGGGAGGACGGCCATGGGAATGTTCCGAGAGGCCTTCGTGCGAATATCAGAGTCCGAGTAGAGGATACGGGACATAGAGTAGAGGGCCGAGGAGGCCGTACGAGAGGCTGCTGACTTGAGAGCACAGGTAGCCACGCTCCGTGGAGCTAGGGGATCCAGTTCGCCATGAGTAGTACTCGTACTACTCAAATTTTGTTATAGACTAGAATTTTATGAGCAAGCGCTATACGCTGTTCGCTCTTGTATGTAGGCGCGACCCTACAATTAAGTGATTACACTATTTGTGGGTCGTTACGCCGTTTATTTATGGTTGCTTTGTAGACCTCTGCGAAGGTCAAATTTTCCCATCTCAAAATCATGTAACGCTACAAGGTATTATTAATATGATGACGTATTGTATTCATAAAATGTTGTACAAATGTTTGATATGTATGTTTGATACTGGTTTATGGTTACAACTTACGAAAAGAAAAAGACAAAGATAAACCTAAAATATAATCGCCGTATCCTAATGACAACATACTTATAACAATCCTTCCAGAAACTAACCAACGTCAAATCTTGAATCCTTGTGGCAGAAATATGCCACCCCGTCGAAGAAACACTAGGCGCGCACCGATCGAAACACCCGAGCCACCCATGATGGACTCAGCTACTTTCCAAGCCGCTGTTACTGCTGCGGTAGTAGCTGCTATCGCTCAGATAAACTCGAATGGGACGAATGGAAATGGAAGCAGAAATGGCACCAACGACTCCATAAATGGAGAAACACCAAGCCAATCGCAAGTATGTACCTACAAGGACTTTGCTAATTGCAAACCTGTGGCTTTCCATGGTACTGGTGGTGTCCTTGCTCTCACGAGATGGATTGAGAAGACTGAATTAATCTTTGATATCTCCGCATGCCCTAAAGAATTTAAAGTCAAATTCGCCACTTGTACCTTTGCTGAGACCGCCATGTCCTGGTGGAAGGGTCATGTTAAGGCTCTGACGCTTCCTGTGGCCAACTCAATGAGTTGGGAGGAACTGAAGACCATGCTAATGAAAGAGTACTGTCCCAGATGGGAGATCCAAAAACTAGAACAAGAATTGTGGAACCTTACCATGAAAGGTTCAGACCTGAACACCTACACGAACCGATTCAATGACTTGGCAACCCTCTGCCCTGCTATGGTCATGCCAGAATCTATGAAAGTGGAACGCTATATTTGGGGGCTATCTCCTCAGATCTAGGGGAATGTAGAATCAGCGAGCCCCGCTACCTTCGACAGCGCCAAACGACTGGCCCAACGATTAGTTGATCATGGGGTCCGCCAGGGCACAATGACACCTAAAACTGAACAACCAAAAGAGAAGGACCTCAAAAGAAAACCCTGGAACAGGGGGAGGGGTCAGCCTAACCAAGAAGGTGCCAAAAGACAACAGATTGTGACAGTCCGTGCAGCCACTGTCCCGACTACCCCAACAGCAACTAAGCAATATAATGGGACACTACCCAAGTTCAACAAGTGTAATTTCCACCATACTGGAGCCTGTAGAGAAATGCACTGCTCAAACTGTAACAAAAAGGGTCATACCGCCCGTTTCTGCAGGACACCAGTTCCACAAGCCACCCAAGCCTCTAATGCTGGGGTGAGTCAAACTTGCTATGGTTGTGGTGAGACGGGGCATTTCAAGCGTGATTGCCCGAAGACAAAGAACATTGGGAGAAATGGAAGGGTCCTAGCCATGGGACGCGCGGAAGCGGTGGAGGATCCCACTGTGGTTACCGGTACGTTCCTCGTCAATAATTCATATGCTTATATTCTATTTGATAGCGGTGCGGAGAGGAGCTTCGTAAGCCACGAGTTTAAAAACCTACTAAAACAAAAACCTCAACCACTCAATGAAACATTTACGGTAGAAATGGCAAATGGCAAAACAGAAAGCACAAACGACATATACATAGGCTGTACACTTACTCTGGACGATCACTCCTTTCAAATCGACTTAATGCCTGTTAGAATAGGAAGCTTTGACGTGATTGTTGGTATGGATTGGCTAATTCCCCATCATGCTGACATCATGTGTTACGAACGAGGGATCCGACTTCATCTGCCGGATGACAAGACCCTTGTTATCTACGGTGATAAACCCAGTACCAGCCTCCGAATCGTGTCTTGCATCAAAGCCCGAAAGTACCTACAGAAAAGATACCATGCCTTCCTAGCCCACATTGTCGATGAGAAGAAAGAAGTAAAGAGCATCAAAGAGATCCCTAAAGTCTGCGACTTTTCTGACGTATTCCCAGAAGACCTTCCAGGAGTACCGCCCACACGACAAGTTGAGTTCAGAATCAATTTGATCCCTGGAGCCACTCCAGTGTGACAACTGTCAAAATTCGAATCGATTTTAGATTTAAATAAACCAAATTGCACGTGTAGACACCGTGACATCTGTCATTCGGATCATTCTTTGACTTAGTTCAGTTGCCTTAGACTTATTATTTTAACTTTGTTATAGAAATAGGTCAAAACCTCGTTGATGCTTGAATCCAATTAGAATCTATGACTAATATACTTGACTCTTACAATTCACGCGAATTGTTCAACTACTGTAGGAAATGCCAATAAACTGTTAAAAACGATTGTAAATATCTTTTACAGTTAAAAATAATTATGAACAACTTAAAACAAAGTGAAAATATTAAAATTCACTTTATAATAATCATAAGGTTTTAATTTGATCATAAAAACCTTAAAAAGTCTTAAAAACTAAAATTTTATAAATTTGACATTTAAAAATTTATAAAATTTCACCACAAGACTTATACTATCAAAATAAATTAATTAAATTATTAAATATAATTAGGAATGAAAAATTTTGATTCCTAACTTTTATTTAATGTTTTTGAAATAAATAAGTCAAAATAAGCCTCAAATTTTTATAAAAACCTTTATAGAAACAATTAAACTTTTATAAATTATAAAAATAATTTTTATAAAAATTTGAAAGAGAGAGGGGAGCCCACACAAGGTGAAAATCGGCCCTTTCCCTCTCCCCATACACCATTTACCTAGAAACTCCATTAATTGCTTCATTTACACACTCATACTCTCTCACATCTTATTCTTTCATCATTTTCTCTCAAACCTTTCCTCTCCTCTCCCTTTTCCACGAAAATACCAGCCCCAAAACACTCATTTTGAGCCTCAAAAATCAGATTATACAAGTGTTCTTCAAAGGTAAACTCGAATCTATGCATCTTTCACTTCACCTCTTGCATTTTTTTTAAGGTTTCATGAACATTTCTTCACTTCTACCCCTCTCTTTTTGAAACAAATCATAACATATGCACAACTCACGGTTTTGATGATGATGGTGGTATAACTTCACTCAAAACATCATGCATGTTGCAAAAATGTGAAGTTCCATGACCAAAACCTATGTCAAAACTAAGAAAAATGCATGTTTTCACTAGATTCATGAAAAATCACCACATGCACCATATGTTTTCTTACAAAAACGAATTTTGAACATTTTGAACTCATGCATGGTGTTTAAACCTTCATGCATGGGCTCATCTTTAAGGATTAAGTCATAAAACGAAAGTTGAATGCTAAAAGCTTCAAAATGTGCATGCAAGAACAAAAATCCACAAAAATATCTAAACCTAGCTTTCGGATTAAATCCGATTTATCACAGGAACTTAATAATATTAAGTAATTAACAGGAAGGTTTCATGGTCAAACTCGAATATATTGATTTTATAAAAATGAGACAATAAATCATGACCAAAATTCAAATAAATTACTTTTCCGAAGGAATAAAACCTGAGACAATTTCAGCTGGACCTATACAGTGTTTTTACACTTCCCATAAAGTTTCACGAATTTTTAACACTGTTTACTATTTTTTTATTTTTACCTTTAATAAATACAAATAAATCCTAGAACCGATATCTGAGACATAAAAATGACACGTCATATTTTTCGTAGCATCTGGACACTATAGTATACTTATATAAAAAGTTTGAGGATTTTAAAGAACTTTATTCTATTTTTACACGATTTAATGGTGATTTATGGTAGAAATAATGTGTTAAACAGGGAAAAATAGTTAAACTATTCTAAAAATCCTGATATTCTAGCAGGACATCCATGAACACATTTTAACCATAAATAAAAAGTTAAAGCTCCTAACTCAACTGTTAACTATTTATTTTGATATTATCAAGCTTTAACACACAAAATTCCAAAAATCGGACTCTACTATTTAAAAACTTCTTTTGGTATTTTTCCCAACTCATACAGGAGGTATGTCAGTTGTACAAAAATATTGAACATTTTGCTTAACCATTTACTATTTTCTTATTAATTTGTGTTAATCCAAGTGATTAATTATGGGAAAAATAGTAAAACGTATCCAAAATACAGGAACTTTTAACTAAAAGTTCTTAAATACAGTTAGAACAGCAAAACAAAGTTTGATGAATTTTATCAACTTTTTTATATTTTTCCATGATTTTATGATTATTCAATGAATTAAAATGATGAAAAATACTTAGACACGTCAAAAATTCTTGAAATTTTATCTGGAGATCTTGGATTTCAATTAAAACTAAAATAAAAAGTTTGGAAAATTTTAGATATGATTTGAACCGGTTTCTAAAGTTTTAGTTTGTAAAACTCTTCCAAGAGTGCTAAAACACATTACTAATCATATCACAAAATTTGGGATTTTTCACCTAGTGTTATCCCTGAACTAAATAATTTATGAAAATCTATACATTTTAGAAAAAATCGTTACAACTTGTATAAATCAAAATTGTGAAACAATATTGGCATTTCTCTACATGTAGGAATAGTATATTAGTGTTAGATTTCCACTAGAGACTCACTAGTTGTAACCTCATTGTAGGACATTGGTAGTGAGACGTGTGGAAGTATTCCAAGGCATCGTTAGTACCATCTCGAATCATTGTGAGTTTTCACAGCCCCTATTTTACTGTTTTATTATTTTGGGGTGGAAAAGCATGATCGTACTATTTTATGTTCGTTGATCTAAATTGTTTGTTCGATATGATTTTTATTTTGTGTTGAGGTATGTAATATGTTCGCATGAACTTTGAAAACTTATCGTACAAAGTCCCTATTTTACACAACTAATTAACTCTTTTGAGCCGATGGTCATTATGGATAGCGCGCTATTAGGAATTGACAACTCCTCACTTACTGGGAATGCAGAGTGCATATTACCATTTAACTTATGTTACGATAAGCATAAGTTGAGGGCGATCAGGTCATAGGTTTGGTTGTGGACTCATTGTTCGATTACATACATACACAAATTGTCTTTATTTAGCAACGAACTTCTATTTATGGAAACTTTTATCAATGTTCAAATTTTCACAAAATTTTGAAACGGTGTTCTGTTACAAACCTGTGAACTCACCAACTATTTTCATAGTTGACCCTCGTTTTTCATGCTTTTTCAGGAATCATCTAGTAAGTGGCACTTAGAGACACATCACTTGTAGAAGCATTACGCATGTGTTGTTTTTGAATATGTTGTAATTTCTTTAACAATTGTTCAAAACTTATTGTAAATTGTAATGCTTTTTAATACTATGGTTGGTGTTGTCTTTAACTTTTGCGATGAGACCCCTTTTGTACTGTCGCATCCCGTGTTTCCGCTTTAGCGGGGTGTGACAGAGAATGGTATCAGAGCCGAAGGTTATAGAGAATACTGGTTTTTCGTTGGAGAACCCAAACTATAGCCAAAAACTTTCAAAAACAACTTTCAAAATACTGAACATACTACTGGTGTAACTAAGTCGAGTGCGCATTATTGGACGTTAATTAAGTATAGCCTGGCCAACTATGCTTAATTTAGGAAAGGTAATGAGACTGGAAACGGTTATAGTAGAATTATGTTCAAGACGATTTTCAATTTAAACTTTTGAAACTCAAAATTTTTGGTGTGCGTATAGCCATTCATCTAGGTACACTTGGAAATTAGGTGCACTTCTATCACCATATCTTTATTTAGGAATAGTTTCATTCCTTATCAAATGCTAGGTTAACCTGTTAGGTTATATCACTAGCCGCTCAAGGAGCAACCTATCTAGTATTGAGAATGAAGCTTTCTCAATGGATGTTAATTTTGGACATAAGGTTAGTAGCTAGAAAGCCACTAGTGACAATCCTAAGTCAACGCTAATATCCATAATATCGCAATACCTCTTATTCGTCTGCGTATTAGAGTTACGACTAGGAAAAGTGTTCGGATACCGTCAACAGTGACAATAGGAGCTTTGCGTTAGGAGGCAGAAGAATCGCTACGAGTAGTCATGACTTGGATACCAATTGTGGGTACTCCTGATATGACTCACGAGGAGACACGGAGGTTTAATCCCATTATTGCCGATACGTGGGACTTTCCTTTTGTGCTACCATTTTTGCTATCGGTCGTTTCCATCTTAAACTTAAAACCCAATCTAGGATATCTCCTTGATTCTAAACCTCCCCCTAATGTCATAAATTTATATGATTAAGCTCGAGGACCTCAGATGCACTACTAATATTCTTAAGTGTGCTATCATTTTACACTTTCCAAATACTAACATGCTTCTGGAACAATCTTCGACCTTATGCTTTTCATTCCGAGTCCTACTTTGCATTTTGTTTGCCATATGGAAATTCCTGTAAATTTCTTAGGCATGTTCTATGGCGCGAAGTTACTTTTCATCTAATAGCTCTCGTTTTGGGGATATATAAAAAGCCCTCTATCATCCGCATCCAAATCTTTTTCTGACCATGAAGAAAAAGACTAGCTATAATGGGGAATCTCTTTATATATGAAAAACCAATGGACATTGACCCTTTCCTTACCCCGACGGGCTACCTTTCTTAAGGCCCTCAAACTTGCATAATATGGATTTCAAACATTCATGATCTAGATGTGAATGAGTCGAATTACTACTCCCTTGGTCTATTAGTGAACCTTTTCTCCAGGGATTATGAAACTAGAAATATTCTTGTTATTGCTTCAACCTTCGACCCTTATTGTTTCCATACATTAGTTTGAGTCCTTACCGGCGTTATTGACATTTATATCGTTATCAAGGACTACATCCTCTTACGCCACACGCCAAACCTATCACTTAATATTTAACTCTATAACATGTACGGAACTGCATCCATACCATAAAATGTTTTACAAATAATTTTTTTTTTCATGCCCTCTATTTTGGGGAAAAAATCACCTGCATTGACATCGGTAGTTAGGTACGACGAGCTACGCTAATCCGAGTATTCCTTACTTCTTAATCCTTAGTCGACAACCTATTTCACTTTACCAGGTTTTGTATATCATCGGTACAATGTTTTATAACTATTTCATATAGTTTATTAGACTTTTTACAACCATGAAAGCCATATTTCTCGCTAAAACAACCAACTTTCATTTTGCTAACTTACTTTAACTTAGCACTTTTCTTCAAAATTTAATTTAATAAATGTTGGTTTTAACCTTGTCATTTCAAATCTATTTCAATAGCCAGACGTGCTTTCTAAGGGCATATAAACCATTTTAAACATCATTACCATTTTGTCACGTTTTTGAAACTTAAAAACATTTTCTATTATGAAAGTCTTTAAACTCTATAATATAAAACCACACTTATTTTGACTCTTTTTGACCACTTTCTCATACAGGCATTGTACTTTGCTTAAATATGTTTTCTCGAGACCCAGCATGATATTCATACAACTTTCTGATTCAAACATGTTTATAAGACATCACTAATGCTTACATTTCAAAACATACTTCATTGTTTATTATGTTCCAATTTAGTTTTATAATCTATAAAGTTTCTAAAAATTAAAGCGTTGCGGAACTTAGTATTCACTTTTAAACTTCTGGTGACGATCTCTCAACACTGTACAATTATTATTCTAAATATAACGAGTCGTTACTTTATCCGTTTTGATCATTGTTGGAAGAAACCCTTATGATATCTCATCTGACCATGTCATTTCGAAAACGTATTTGATCATTCCATTTATTTTTTTTAATCAACTAGTTTATGTTTCAAATTTATTATTATATTGTAGCTATGATTTGGCCCTGAATAATCAAACTCAATTACATTCTTTACCATGGTCATAAGAATTCCAAATGCTTGCCTCAGGTTACGACCCTTACCAAATGTCATTTTTAGTTAACTGACTAACTAATACCAAATTGGATTTACTCCTTAGTATCTCTAATTTATTACATTCAGTATAGTGTATATTTAAGTCAATTTCCACATAGATAAGGATATCCCGGCTAATTTCTTCGTAAGCCATTGTTCGACTCTAGTACAAAAGTCAGAGCTGTCTATTTTTCAATTACGAGTTTTGGTCTTCCTTACTTTCTCATAAATGGAGCTTAATTTAATGGATAACACACGAATTTTTGGCAATCTTAGCAAACACTCGACAAGTTTCACATATCTATTTTAATATCAATGTGTATTAGGGATTTTCAAGTACAAAATATACCTTAAACTAGTTCTTAAAATATTCCTGTTCGTTTTAATCGATTAATACGTACATAGTCATGAGGCGTAATTTTGACTTGGTCAACCTTGATATATTTTATCTCATATCAAATATATTTTTTTTTTAAATCAACCATAAATGAGTAATCCTTATTTTCATTTGTTCATTCGTTCTAAATTTAGAAATTTGATTAAAAATGCATTCTTCACTGTATTTTCTTTCTTATAATTAAAAAGCGAGATAAATACCCAGGTGTTTATCATTTTCCTTTTAAATCCGGGAAATATCTGTGAAGAACTATATTTTCTATGTTCTCTTCATTATGAATATGACAAGTTTTATAATGTTACTATTAACTATCATTCAAAGGATTGTTTTCCTAGAAACACTGAATTAAGAATGCAACTATTCTCAATGATCCATATTTTTACACTTTTCTTAAAGTATCATTCTACTTTGCAATCTCCAATGAGTTCCTAACTCCTAAACTTGTTTCATAAAAATTTTGACTCCTTGCAAATTTGCAATTGGTTTGACTTAAACAATTGAATAATTTATCAAAATAGAATTCAAAATATTTCTTTAGAAGTTCTCTCGTTGACGAGTTAACCCTTTTATCATAATAAATTCCTTTATTCTTTTACCACTTTATTTGGTCACCACGTATGTATTTTCACTCTCTTAGAATTATTATACAATTTTATAACAGTGAAGTTACTTATCATTTCCAAACGCTTCAAATGTTATCTAGATAATATGATTTAATTCGTCATAAACTTTTATCGCCTTCGTTAGAATCAACGACTCTCTAAAAATATCCTTCAGATACGGTTCTATAGTAGTAAGAGTACCCGTAATAGTAATTTTAGCCGTGAAGATCCTCGATCGCTTCGTAATTTATTTTGTAGACGACACTTGAATAGTTTTACATTTGAGATGTATCAAAACTTTGTTGCCTACCCTTAGTACGTATCTTTAGGAACTTACCCTAAATTGTTCTTTTTTCATTCGTACGAATTCTTCAGACTCTGAAAATATTTTTGCTAAACATAGTAGCCAGCTCAGAAGTGAACAAATTATTCATAATCTCTTTTCAGTTAGGCGATGAATTTAGACTTAGTGCTGATCTAGGACGTGAATTAAGGATCAACGCAGACTCAGCACTCAATACAATTGGCGCTTCAACAGAACTTAACGTTCTTTTAAGTCAGAAGATTTCTAATTAGATAATCTTTTTCTAATAGGTCGCCATGGTTTGATTATGATTTTCATGATCCTATTTTCCCATGAGCTTGACCGTAGAACTCAGATCACGGAGATAATCGCAATATTATAACAAAATGATTGGATCATTCCCTGAGGAATTTATACCAAATGATCAAAAAGTTTCTTAAGTCACCAGCTCTCCAACTATATACTTGTACTTGACTATGTTCTAATTGAATATGACACCAGTTGAATTTCGGGACGAAATTCTTTTAACTGGGGGAGACTGTGACAACTGTCAAAATTCGAATCGGTTTTAGATTTAAATAAACCAAATTGCACGTGTAGACACCGTGACATCTGTCATTCGGATCATTCTTTGACTTAGTTCAGTTGCCTTAGACTTATTATTTTAACTTTGTTATAGAAATAGGTCAAAACCTCGTTGATGCTTGAATCCAATTAGAATCTATGACTAATATACTTGACTCTTACAATTCACGCGAATTGTTCAACTACTGTAGGAAATGCCAATAAACTGTTAAAAACGATTGTAAATATCTTTTACAGTTAAAAATAATTATGAACAACTTAAAACAAAGTGAAAATATTAAAATTCACTTTATAATAATCATAAGGTTTTAATTTGATCATAAAAACCTTAAAAAGTCTTAAAAACTAAAATTTTATAAATTTGACATTTAAAAATTTATAAAATTTCACCACAAGACTTATACTATCAAAATAAATTAATTAAATTATTAAATATAATTAGGAATGAAAAATTTTGATTCCTAACTTTTATTTAATGTTTTTGAAATAAATAAGTCAAAATAAGCCTCAAATTTTTATAAAAACCTTTATAGAAACAATTAAACTTTTATAAATTATAAAAATAATTTTTATAAAAATTTGAAAGAGAGAGGGGAGCCCACACAAGGTGAAAATCGGCCCTTTCCCTCTCCCCATACACCATTTACCTAGAAACTCCATTAATTGCTTCATTTACACACTCATACTCTCTCACATCTTATTCTTTCATCATTTTCTCTCAAACCTTTCCTCTCCTCTCCCTTTTCCACGAAAATACCAGCCCCAAAACACTCATTTTGAGCCTCAAAAATCAGATTATACAAGTGTTCTTCAAAGGTAAACTCGAATCTATGCATCTTTCATTTCACCTCTTGCATTTTTTTAAGGTTTCATGAACATTTCTTCACTTCTACCCCTCTCTTTTTGAAACAAATCATAACATATGCACAACTCACGGTTTTGATGATGATGGTGGTATAACTTCACTCAAAACATCATGCATGTTGCAAAAATGTGAAGTTCCATGACCAAAACCTATGTCAAAACTAAGAAAAATGCATGTTTTCACTAGATTCATGAAAAATCACCACATGCACCATATGTTTTCTTACAAAAACGAATTTTGAACATTTTGAACTCATGCATGGTGTTTAAACCTTCATGCATGGGCTCATCTTTAAGGATTAAGTCATAAAACGAAAGTTGAATGCTAAAAGCTTCAAAATGTGCATGCAAGAACAAAAATCCACAAAAATATCTAAACCTAGCTTTCGGATTAAATCCGATTTATCACAGGAACTTAATAATATTAAGTAATTAACAGGAAGGTTTCATGGTCAAACTCGAATATATTGATTTTATAAAAATGAGACAATAAATCATGACCAAAATTCAAATAAATTACTTTTCCGAAGGAATAAAACCTGAGACAATTTCAGCTGGACCTATACAGTGTTTGTACACTTCCCATAAAGTTTCACGAATTTTTAACACTGTTTACTATTTTTTTATTTTTACCTTTAATAAATACAAATAAATCCTAGAACCGATATCTGAGACATAAAAATGACACGTCATATTTTTCGTAGCCTCTGGACACTATAGTATACTTATATAAAAAGTTTGAGGATTTTAAAGAACTTTATTCTATTTTTACACGATTTAATGGTGATTTATGGTAGAAATAATGTGTTAAACAGGGAAAAATAGTTAAACTATTCTAAAAATCCTGATATTCTAGCAGGACATCCATGAACACATGTTAACCATAAATAAAAAGTTAACGCTCCTAACTCAACTGTTAACTATTTATTTTGATATTATCAAGCTTTAACACACAAAATTCCAAAAACCGGACTCTACTATTTAAAAACTTCGTTTGGTATTTTTCCCAACTCATACAGGAGGTATGTCAGTTGTACAAAAATATTGAACATTTTTCTTAACCATTTACTATTTTATTATTAATTTGTGTTAATCCAAGTGATTAATTATGGGAAAAATAGTAAAACGTATCCAAAATACAGGAACTTTTAACTGAAAGTTCTTCAATACAGTTAGAACAGCAAAACAAAGTTTGATGAATTTTATCAACTTTTTTATATTTTTCCATGATTTTATGATTATTCAATGAATTAAAATGGTGAAAAATACTTAGACACGTCAAAAATTCTTGAAAATTTATCTGGAGATCTTGGATTTCAATTAGAACTAAAATAAAAAGTTTGGAAAATTTTAGATATGATTTGAACCGGTTTCTAAAGTTTTAGTTTGTAAAACTCTTCCAAGAGTGCTAAAACACATTACTAATCATATCACAAAATTTGGGATTTTTCACCTAGTGTTATCCCTGAACTAAATAATTTATGAAAATCTATACATTTTAGAAAAAATCGTTACAACTTGTATAAATCAAAATTGTGAAACAATATTGGCATTTCTCTACATGTAGGAATAGTATATTAGTGTTAGATTTCCACTAGAGACTCACTAGTTGTAACCTCATTGTAGGACATTGGTAGTGAGACGTGTGGAAGTATTCCAAGGCATCGTTAGTACCATCTCGAATCATTGTGAGTTTTCACAGCCCCTATTTTACTGTTTTATTATTTTGGGGTGGAAAAACATGATCGTACTATTTTATGTTCGTTGATCTAAATTATTTGTTCGATATGATTTTTATTTTGTGTTGAGGTATGTAATATGTTCGCATGAACTTTGAGAACTTATCGTACAAAGTCCCTATTTTACACAACTAATTAACTCTTTTGAGCCGATGGTCATTATGGATAGTGCGCTATTAGGAATTGACAACTCCTCACTTATTGGGAACGCAGAGTGCATATTACCATTTAACTTATGTTACGATAAGCATAAGTTGAGGGCGATCAGGTCATAGGTTTGGTTGTGGACTCATTTTTCGATTACATACATACACAAATTGTCTTTATTTAGCAACGAACATCTATTTATGGAAACTTTTATCAATGTTCAAATTTTCACAAAATTTTGAAACGGTGTTCTGTTACAAACCTGTGAACTCACCAACTATTTTCATAGTTGACCCTCGTTTTTCATGCTTTTTCAGGAATCATCTAGTAAGTGGCACTTAGAGACACATCACTTGTAGAAGCATTACGCATGTGTTGTTTTTGAATATGTTGTAATTTCTTTAACAATTGTTCAAAACTTATTGTAAATTGTAATGCTTTTTAATACTATGGTTGGTGTTGTCTTTAACTTTTGCGATGAGACCCCTTTTGTACTGTCGCATCCCGTGTTTCCGCTTTAGCGGGGTGTGACATCCAGTAGCAAAAGCGCCATACCGACTAGCCCCGGCAGAGATGCAAGAATTATCCAGCCAACTGAACGAACTGCTAAGTAAAGGGTTCATCAGGCCGAGCTTCTCACCTTGGGGAGCGCCGGTCTTGTTCGTAAAGAAGAAGGATGGATCATTCCGTATGTGCATTGACTATCGGGAATTGAACAAGCTCACTATCAAGAACCGCTATCCATTACCCCGAATTGACGACCTTTTCGACCAACTCCAAGGATCGAGTTATTTCTCAAAAATCGATCTAAGGTCGGGGTATCACCAACTCAGAGTCCAAGAAGAAGACGTTCCTAAAACGGTATTCAGAACTCGCTACGGCCATTATGAATTCATTGTGATGCCCTTCGGATTGACTAATGCGCCCGCGGTGTTTATGGATCTGATGAACCGCGTATGCCGACCTTACTTAGATAAATTCGTGATAGTGTTCATCGAAGACATACTTATCTATTCACGAAGTAAGGAGGAATATAGCCAACACCTACGGCAAGTTTTGGAGACATTAAGAGCAGAAAAGTTGTATGCGAAGTTTTCGAAATGCGAATTTTGGATTCGAAAGGTAGACTTTCTAGGCCATGTAGTCAGCAAGGAAGGGATACATGTGGATCCCTCCAAAATCAAAGCCATCGAAAACTGGGAAGCACCAAGAACTCCGACAGAAATCCGCCAGTTTTTGGGCCTTGCTGGCTATTACCGAAGATTCATACAGAATTTCTCCAAAATTGCGAAGCCACTTACTGCCCTGACTCAGAAGGGTGTAACATTCAAGTGGGAAGATAAACAAGACGCCGCCTTCCAGACCTTAAAGAAAGGTTTGTGCAGCGCTCCTATTCTATCCCTTCCAGAAGGAACAGAAGACTTTGTGGTCTATTGCGATGCATCGAACCAGGGTCTGGGCTGCGTACTCATGCAAAGAGGAAAAGTCATTGCCTACGCTTCAAGACAACTTAAAACTCACGAGGTCAACTACACTACACATGACCTCGAGTTGGCGGCAGTAGTGTTCGTATTGAAGATCTGGAGACACTACCTGAACGGCACTAAGTGTACGGTTTTCACCGACCATAAGAGTCTCCAGCATATCCTCAACCAAAAAGAACTCAACATGAGACAACGACGATGGGTAGAGCTGCTAAGTGATTATGAATGCGAAATTCGTTATCATCCAGGAAAGGCCAACGTGGTGGCAGATGCCTTTAGTCGGAAAGAGTACTCGGGCCGCCGAGTAAAGTCTCTGTCAATAACGATCCATTCCCATTTGTCTACTCAGATCAAGGAGGCGCAACTAGAAGCCTTAAAACCCGAAAATGTCGCAAATGAAGCCTTACGAGGGATGGATAAAAACCTTGAAGTTAAGGATGACGGAGCTCGCTACCTCATGAACTGAATTTGGACCCCGAGGTTCGGCGGATACAGAGACATTATCATGAATGAGGCTCATAAGACTAGATACTCCGTTCATCCTGGTTCTGACAAGATGTACCTGGACCTCAAGAAACTGTATTGGTAGCCAAACATGAAGGCAGAAATTGCTACTTACGTGGGCAAGTGCCTGACTTGCGCCAAGGTTAAAGTAGAATACCAAAAGCCCTCGGGTTTACTACAACAACCGGAAATACCCGAGTGGAAGTGGGAGCGGATAACTATGGACTTCATAACCAAACTACCAAAGACAACTGGTGGGTTAGACACCATATGGGTAATCGTCAATAGGTTAACCAAATCCGCTCACTTCCTGTCAATCAAGGAGATCGACAAGATGGAGAAACTTACAAGGACGTACATCAAGGAAATAGTACGATTGCATGGTGCGCCAATTTCGATTATCTCAGATAGAGATAGTCGATTCACTTCACGATTTTGGCAATCATTGCAAAAAGCCTTGGGGACTAGACTCGACATGAGTACAACGTACCATCCACAGACAGACGGGCAAAGTGAAAGAACCATTCAAACGCTGGAAGACATGTTGAGAGCTTGTGTGATAGACTTTGGTAAGGCGTGGGACACCCCCTTACCACTCATTGAGTTTTCATACAACAACAGCTACCACACCAGCATCAAAGTTGCCCCATTCGAAGCTTTATATGGACGCAAGTGCAGATCCCCTCTGTGCTGGGCTGAGGTAGGTGATACTCAACTAGCCAGAGGTCAAGTACCTAACAGCACTCTCACCGGTCCGGAGATCATACGAGAGACGACGGAGAAGATCGTTCAGATCCGTGAACGATTGAAAGCATCTCGTGACCGACAAAAGAGTTACGCAGATAAACGACGCAAACCTTTGGAATTCTAGGTTGGTGATCGAGTGTTGTTGAAAGTCTCACCATGGAAGGGAATGATACGCTTTGGAAAGCGTGGGAAACTGAACCCCAGATACATTGGGCCATTTGAGATCCTTGCTAGGATCGGTCCAGTAGCCTACAAACTCCAACTACCACAAGAGCTCAGCAATGTCCATCCCACCTTCCATGTATCCAACCTAAAGAAGTGTCTGTCCGATGAGACTCTTGTCATTCCGCTCGACGAGATCGAGGTGAACGAGAACCTCCAGTTTGTAGAAGAACCCGTAGAAATCATGGACAGGGAAGTCAAGAGAACGAAACAAAGCCGCATACCAATAGTGAAAGTCCGCTGGAGCGGCAAGCGTGGACCAGAATTTACTTGGGAGCGTGAAGACCAAATGAAACAAAAAGTATCCACATCTCTTCCCAAACCCTTGAGGATCTACTCAAGAGCTAAATTTCGGGACGAAATTCTTTCTAACGGGTAGATGATGTGACAATTGTAAATTTTGGTCAACAAAAGTCAACTGTAGTCAAACGAAGCGTACGTTAATCCATATGTTGAAAAGTTATTTTCCATAACTTTTGCGATGAATTATTAAATATTATAATACTACGTATGCTAATTCACAACAATTATCGATTAAACGTCGAAAATACGGTCAATAAATTATTGTAGCGTAAAAATTCGATAATCGTACAATTATTATTTTGAGAATAATAATATTCATAAAACGATCTACTCGTGAATACGAACCTGTGGATATATAGAACGTCGAAAACGGAGTTCGTATGTGAAAGTTACAACGATTAAACCGCTGTGAACGGATAAATGTACACAGGGTTTGGACTCAAAACTCAAAATGTGGTGCCTTAAACACCAATTATGAAATAACAATTCATATATTATGGAACGTAATAATATCTAGTATTTAATTTCAAAGCCAAATTCAATTTTCGATAAAATGCCGAAAATCACGAAATCGGAAGAATGCTGCGCTTAAACGCGTATCTCAACGTCTAACGACTTATAATTCAATCAAAATAAATGTTAGACAATGTTTTTTTTTATACAAAATAATTATTTAGAACTTCGTTTATCAAAAACTCATAAAATTCGCTAAAACGTCACATTTATTTTATAAAAATACCCATTTTTTTTATAAACATATGTCATAACTTGTAAAAGAAATAACTCACTCTAACCCCCCCCCCCCCCCCCCCCCCCCCTTCTTTCCAATCGACATAACTCACTCTAACCCCCCCCCCCCCCCTCCTCTTTCCAATCGACAGCCCTCCTCACCACACCAACATTTTTCCAAGCTATGCCCCTAAAATTAGCCTATGACTACTAAAAGTATTATATAATAAGGTAAACCTCATAATTCCCCATAAGGCCTAAGTAAACTAGTGTAGCTCCAAATCTTGGCTAGAGAATCTCTCATCTCCTCTCTTTTTCTCGGCAGCCACACACAACATCTCCATGCCATACCCTTTATTCTAACTTGTCAAAGTCTAGGATTATTAAAAAGACAAATATTCATGCCCTTATGAGTCAAAACCTCTCGTTTGCACAACATTTCACCTAGCTCTCTCCTCTCTTTTTTTTCTCCCTCTATCCTCGGCTCACTATCACCATACCACCACCCCTTTTCTCTCCAACCCGCCACCACCTTACACCACCATAAACCACCGCCGGCCACCCTCATCATCCACTATTTTTAGTACAAAACATTCTAAGCTTGGTAAGTTAGCTCCTCTTGTGATTTTAAACACTATTACACAAGTTTTACTTCATTTACACACACTAACTTCTACGTAAAACCTTTGGATAATAGCATTGTCCAAGGGTCCTCCGAGCTCCAAGGCTTGTATCTTCGTTCCTACTGCTAATCTCCCGAGATTACCCTAGTTTTTAAGCAAAGCACGCTACAAGGGTGAGTTCATACCCCTTATTTTCATCTTTTCTAAACTTTTTGGGGGAGAATACAAGTTTAAATACTATAAATGTTGTTTTATCCAAGTTTACATATGTTTAAATACTAAAAATGATGATTTACACAAGTTCATAAAACTAGTTGTTGTGTAAAAATGCTTTTGATATGAAAAATGGTTAGATCTATGTATGATAAACATTATGACATATTATGTTTGTGTAAAAGTTTCCAAACTATAAATAAAATGTGTAAAAATGCTAGATCTTGGATAAAAATGTTCTAAATATGAAAAACTAGAAGTTGTGTACAAATGATCTTGACATGAGAAATGGTTAGATCCATGTATTGTAAATATTATGACATATTATGGTTGTGTAAAAGATGCAAGACTATAAATAAAGTGTGTAAAACACTAGATTTTTGACATAAACGTCATAAAAACGAAAACTAACAAAAACTACGTTTTTGTAACCGGGAAATATCACTTTCTAGCAAAAATAGTTATAACCAAGTTATTACACCATTTTTGTGAGAAATATCTTGAAAGATGATATTTATAATCATTTGAATAAGTTATTTCGTTATTATTCGCAAAAATATGATTATTACGACGGAACACTAAAAATAGACTATTATTGGAATAGTTTAGGAACATAAGGTTATTATGACAAAAATAATTATATAAAATTATATAATTATTAAACATTACTATATTATCATGGGAAAAATGATAACGGACGATTACAAGAGTTTTTACATACAAATCTTACGTAAACAAGTTGATTTGGAATACATACATTTTGTGAGATGAATCTTCACAGTACTTTTATAAGTACCTACTATAAGTCATGAATTTTATAACCAGAGTTACGTCTCGGTAAGAGAGCGCGATATTTGAGTATAGATCTATACGGGCTTGACAACCCCGCACCTGAGTTGCTAGCTACAGCTAGACCGGCAGGTCTGAGGTGTCCAAATGTCTAACATTGCGACGCCTGAAGAACGTCGCAGCAGACCAACTAGTCACAGTATGGTTATAGGGTATCTCACATGGGGAAAATAATCAACTTAATATTTTTATAAATTGTTTACGTGGAAACATACATTTCTAAGGAATTTACACTACAGTTTACATATTACATTTTAGTCTTTGGGATTTAAAGACTTGGACATTTTTATGAGAAAATACTGGATTTTCTTGGTTTTCAATACTATCGTTTACAAACAAAGGACATTTCTTACGCAAAATCTTATGAACTCACCAACTTAATTGTTGACACCCTTTCAAATTACTTGTATTCTCAGGAAATTGATAAGGTAAACCTCCAGCGCTATTTGAAGGGACGTTACGACGTCGTTTTTGATTATTTTGATATCATTTGTAATTGTATTTGAAACATGCAACTTTTAAATGATGTAACATTTGCAATTATTTAATGATGATTGTTTTGCTTGGAATCACTATTATTCAACTTTGTTATGATATTGTTTATGAAGTCATCCACCCTCGAACGTTTCCGCCATTATGGTTTGGGGTGTGACATAATAAATATTCAATAAGTACCAACTTGATAACGGTGTGACCCTATAGAATTATATGTAATTAGCAATATTATTTCATAATGATTCTTAAGCATATAGATCCAACACTGGTGACGAATCATCGGAAACGGCGACAGTGATCATGACAATAATAAATATAATAGTCTGACAATGGACGTCTATGCTGGCGACAAATTAAAGAATTAATAATCTAGATGCGATTGTTGATTAAACAAAACAAGTCAATCTGAAGAAATGAAGAAAATAAAGAAAGGAGATGCAGATGGGGAGAAGGAACAATAAAATAGGGGTGCTTGACAACTGATTAGGAAGCTACATCTGCTTGACCCCTTCATTTGGGGGTCAAGTGTGTTTTTAACTTAATTTAATGAAGTTGATGCCCTTAGAAAGCAGAAAAAAACCTTAGGATCCTTTTAAATCAACTTCGAAAACGTTATAGGGCTACAGTGTCATTTTGCCTAAAAAAAATTCAAACCCAGGACACAAATATTACTTTTCACCTATTGACGAAAAGGATGTTGCTTTTTCGATTTTCAGCTGGGCAAAAAAACCTAAATTATTACTATCAGAGCCAGTCCGTTGATTTTAAGAATTTTAAGGGCCCTGTGCGGAGACTAAAAAATAGGCCCGGTAACCCTTTTTCTTCTTTTATGTTTTTGACTACTAGATAAATATTTAGGGGGCATAATTTCTAAAAATGTTTTTTTTTTTATTTTGGCCGTTCAACGGTCATATGACCGTTGCCTTCTTCCACGACGAGCTCGCTGGGATTTCGACGAGGTGGCTTTGGCGAAGGCGAAGGCGAGCAGGGGAGGAGTGGTTAGCGAGTGTTAGGCGAGGGGTTAGCGAGGAGTTTGGCGAGGGGGACAGCGAGCTGCTCCCCCCAGCCTAACAATGCAAAATAAAAATAAAAATCAAACCCAAGACACAAAATATTACCTTTCACCCGGTGAGAAAAACGGTATTGGTTTGTCGATTTTCACATGGGCAAAAAGCCTTAAATTATTACTATCATTGAATGTTTTTGTATCATTTTTGAATATTCATACCCTCTTTAGAATGAATCAACAACCACTTATGAGGGTGTTAAATGAGCTATCCGTTCAATTCAGATGGATTATCGGAGGGCGGAGGCAACAGAGAATGCGGTTTACATTGAAAAAATTGAATAAAATGATGATCAATTTGGAAGAACAATAGAATTCCCAAAATAATAATAACTAGTATTTGGACTGTCTGCGCAATGCTGCGAAAGCCCGGTATATTGAAAAACGCAGCTCGATAAAAAAAACAAATTATATAAGGTACGAAAAATATAACTTTAAAATATAATAAGGGACCGGAGTCGTAACTTACGAAATACCAATAATATAACTTAATAATAAATATGGATGAAAACAATTAATTCGAAATTAGTTGAAAGAAAAAAAACGTAAATATAAAAGTTTGCTAAAAGAAGAATAAAAAATTGCTATTTCCAAATAAAAGTTTATTTGGATTTGTATCAATTGTATTAGCATATATATTATAATCTGAATTTAATAATTATGGTTCTGACAAAAATAAATCAAAATGAAGTACCATATACTCACAAACTCAAACTTGCAAACTAATATATATATATATATATATATATATATATATATATATATATATATATATATATATATATATATATATATATATATATATATATAATAATGACATTTATAATGTTAGCCATATTATTGATAGACTCGTATTTTTGAGCGGATTTAAAATGTTGGAGGCAACCAAAAGCTCATTTTTCCGCTACCCTCTCCACTGATCCTTCAACGACGTCGTTCATGAGGATCGCAATTCTCAGCTTTCTGCTTCTTCTACCCTCTCCATTTTCCCTTTCAGGTTTGTTATAATTTTTAGGGTTTTCTCCAACTTCTATCACCTTCTTATCGCGTCTCGTTGTTTGTAAACAGATAATGTCTCCACCTCCCAACCTTCAGTCGGCCGAAACCTTCTCCAGGCTAAGAAACGTCTCCCTCTTTCCTCCTAATTTATTATTTCAACTCCTCCAAACCCTAATTTTACAAAAACGGGTTCCATGTATCAAAAAACCCCTAAAATGTTTTTTTTTTTAAATTTCTGATCTTGGTTTATTTCAATCTGCAGCATGCCCAGTAAGCTTCGAGTTCAAGAATTACACAACCATCACCAGTCGCTGCAAAGGACCAAAATACCCTTCTAGTATCTGTTGCCAAGCTTTTAAAGATTTCGCTTGTCCTTACGCCGATGAATTAAACGACTTATCAAACGAATGTTCAACGGAAATGTTCAGCTACATCAACCTATACGGAAAATATCCACCTGGCATGTTTTCCAACTTGTGTCATGACACCAAAGTTGGGCTTGTCTGTGACGCGGTTCCACCACAAGAATCTAACGACAGCACAATTATCTGCAACTCGTTGCTAATTCTAACTACAGGATTTCTAGTCTTGTTGGTGTTGTGAGTTTGAAGGCTTAATTTAAGATGGCACACTAGAATTCTGTTCTTACAAATATTTTTGGGTCTTAGTTTATATTTTATATAATTACTTATAGAATTACATGCTAAGTACATAATTATACATAATGGTGGATTATGAAGCTTCATGAGTAACTTATTTAAGTATAAGTTTCACCATATGAGGGATCTTTTGATCTTTGGCTGAGAATCCGCTGTTGTGCACCAGGAGTTTGGAAATGTGCTCAACTGCATATTTTTTAAAAAAAAAACATTGTTATTTAGGGAAGATGGTCCATGAGATTTGGTTAAAGCAACATGATTAAACATTTTAATGTAAAAAATCTGAGTTTTTCCAATACTTAAAACAAATTCTTTGGTCTATTTATTTATTTATTTTATTTTTATAGAAAATATATTAGAAACTGGAAATTCCGTATCATTTAAACTACACTGTGTTTTTTTATTTCATAGAACTAGAAAAATATAAAAAAGTTAGAAATGTTATAATGATAAAATATAAAACGTAATTTTTTTAGTTTTAAAATACGTAAATGTAAACAAGTTAAAACAGTGATGCTCTTACATTGCCGATAAGCTTTGCCCCGTACCATGCAGAATCTGCACCATACGGGGCTTTGATAACATGCATTCCATTGGATATGGAGGGAGGCAAAAGCTCATGTAGTTCCTTTTCTAATCTTTCTACAATATGCAAAAAAAAAAAAAAAAAAAAAAATTAAAACATCAAAGTGAGACATGAAACATCATATTTATATTATATGAAAAGGAAAATCTCAGAAAAACCCAACATATTTTTATCAAATTCTTAAAAAAACCAGTATGTTATTTTTTTTAGCACATTAAAACCTCTATATTATAGTCATTAAAAAAACCACTATATTATAATTTTTAGTCCGTTAAAACTCGTATATTTTCCGAAATTTTCTAATCAAATAGATTGTAAACATCAAACACTTGATAATCAGTTACGTAGCATTTGTTGTTGTCTTAGATTTACCAATCTAAAACCTTATATTAGACATTTCAGAAAATATAAGGGTTTTAATGCGCTAAAAAATAATATAGTAGTTTTTTTTTAGGAATTGACTGAAAATATGTTGGGTTTCTATGAGATTTCCGATATATTATATACTAATTTTATTATACCCGCTAACCCTGGTAAACATGCAGTGCCTCCAGCCAATACAATTGTCTTGAACCAAGTATGATCGGTTCTAATTTTTGTAGCATGACAACATTCAATGCAATGTGCCAACGCCTGATGCAGACCCGTACCGTTCCTGTACCAAATACGGAAAAATGGAAATGATAAAAAAAGAACGATGTCACAGTTCCAGAAATAGTAGTTTTTAAGAGATTAAGGCCCTGTTTGGCGCATTAGCTGAAAACCTAGCTTTTAGCTTATAAGCTAGCTTATCAGCTAATTTTAAGTTATTTTAGGCTATGTTTGGCACGCTACATTTGGCTTGTAAGCTAACTTTTTTTTTTTTTAGTTTTTTTTCACTTTACATGTTTGGCGGACCAAAAACTAGCTTATAAACTAGCATATAAGCTAGCGTTTTAAAATGCTACTATGAGTAGCGTTTAAAGTAACTTTTTCAAATATTCCAAATTTACCCTTTAATTTAATGTATTATGTTTTTCCTGATAATATTGGATTAATTTTGTGCATGTTCATTTATGTCATTTTACGATTTCCAGCTAGTTTTATCGGTTAGTTTTTACCAAACGTCATTTATTATCAACCAGTTTTTCATCTCAGCTAGTTTTTCATTTAGTCGCTAGTTTTCTAGCTACCCGCTAATTTTTCAGCTAACAGCTAGTTTTTCAGTTAGTGTGTCAAACATAGCCTAAATTGCAATAAGCTAGTTTATAAGCCAGCTTACAAGCTAGCTTATAAGCCAGCTTACAAGCTAGCTTATTTTTGCCAAACAGAGTCTAAAGCTAGGAATAATAGTAAAAAGGATGCACATACAATCCTGCAATATGTGGCTGGAATAGAATCTCTCCTGTTTTAAAACGTTCTTTTTCGAGAGTAAACCAACCCTCAGAAGCAACTCTGCATGATGCTTTTGTATCCTTTTTTAATTCGTTAGCGTAGTCATAAGCAACATAACAAAGATTCTGCGTGTGAATTCAATAAAACAACATTAAGCAACATGTGTAAAATTATATGGGTAAAAGACACATTGACGGAATTTATAAGTACCTCTTTCAAGAAGCGCACAGTGTATAATGAAGACACGTGTAGATTTCTTTGGCGTAGTTGGTCCCTAAGGTATTCGGTGAGCCTTAAACCTCCAAGATTCATAGATACCACACCCACTTTATGCATTACCTTACCATTTAAAACTGAAAACATGGCACAACAAAAAGGGTTAAAAAAATACAGACCTTGAACATGATTCATATACATAAAAAGAGTAAATTACACGAATGGTCGCTGTGGTTTTGGGTAACTTGCGCGTTTGGTCCCTAAATCTTTTTTTTAACTCGGACCGTCCCTAAGGTTTGATTTTCTTGCATGTTTGGTCCCTGACTTAAAATAACTATTTTGCCCTTAAATATTCATATGGATTTTTTATATAACTGTAAATAAGATATGTAGTTTTAACCCTATTTTACACATTATTAATTAATGAACTTTTATTTGGCAATATAAAAATAAGTGGAATATACCCGAAATAATATACGAGAAAGATAATATTTTTTTCGTTATTCAAAATAAAACTATAATTTAACTAAAATAATAAGAGAAATTTTGGAAAAACAAATCACATATAAAAATGGGTTTGTTATATTGCAATTTCTATTTCATTCCATGATTGAAAATAATAAAAACACTCCTTGACTAAGAATTAAAAAAAAAAAAAATAGAAGAAATCACAGTCCTTCTAAAATGGTCCATTCCAGTCTATAAGGCAAAACAATTAGTTTTTTTTTTTTTTTCTTTTTTTTTTTCATTCCTATGGAATTAACCATTCCATTCCCTGATTCTATCGTATCAAATACTACCTTAGAGCCCAAAATAACATGATTTCTATCTATTAATGCCTAAGGTACATGGATGAATAACATACTTGGAACAATAGATGTTTGATGGAAACCAATATTGACAAGAATTCCTGATGTTCTTCTTGCTGAAAATAAAGCTAAAGTTGCCTGCACATTATTGAGCTCAACATCACTCATATCAAGGTTTTGGATTTCAGTATCTAAGCACATCAATAACAAATAACTACTTACAGAAAGTAGCAAATGATCACTGTGAATTGGAAATAAGATTTACTTAGCTTAAAATCAGAGGAAATTAAAATCATCCTGTTTTAAAGGTTAGTGTATGAATGGAAATAAGTACCTGACTAACTGCACAAACAGCAGGTACCTTCATTCCAAACAATGCTGAGTAGATGGCTTCTTCAAGTTGGCGTCTAAAAGCTTTATCAGCACTACTATCTGAAGAAATTCATGAATTAAAATCATGATTCATGAATAATAATGAAATTCAAGCATCATTATACAAATTTTATCATCTCTTATAAAGAATTGTGACGTTATTGTGAGCATACCATCATAATGGGAAATCGGAATTGAGATAATAACCGGCTGTGTAGATGATTTAACACGCATCCTTCAAGTTATTCAAGATGTAAATAAGGAAAATGTATCAGATTCAGATGAAGGATAAAACTATACGCTTAATTTAAGGAAATTAATGTAATTAACAGTGAAAAACCTGCTATAAACTGTTGCGAAAAAATGACGAAGCCTAGCATACAATGGAGACTCAATGTCACCAAATTCCTACACATGAAGTCAAACTTTTAGAACATTTATTAAAATGCAAATCCAGATGAAGGTACATGTTTTTATCATGATTTTTATATCATCCATTAAAACAACCACTTACCACAAATGTTGCTGACCGCCCAGATGGAGAATCATACTTGCTCCAACCAAATTTGCAATAACCAGCACCACCTTACAAATCCAAATTATTGAAAATGAACATCAAGACAATAGCAATCAATGACATGGTCATATTTTGCTATTCCTAATTAGACTTATGGAGAAAACTAGAAAAAAGGTTGCTCAAAGTGTGAATGACAAATTGCATACAAAATTATTCACATACCATCAATGATGATAGCTCCAGGCACTTGTGCTCGTTCACCATAAATATGCATAAATGATTGCATCTGACGAGGATATGTTCTACAATCATAGTTCAAATATTTCAGGCTCTTCAGATTATGAAAAAGAAAAAACTGTAGTACAGATCATCATGGATGAAAGAACATAGCAGATGATGAACACTATTATGTCCCCTGTATGATCTCTGCCAACTATTTCTGATAAACGAAAATAATTTTACGAAACTAGAAAATTGAAACAATAATGCTTCGTCATGAACATTGAACAATAATTATAAAATAACAGAGAGAGGACGAGGTTTGTCCGTGATTCTCTGATTATCTTGTTTGATCATGTATATCGATCAACGCACAATTACATTGGAAAGACAAACTAAATAGGTATCATACGAATCGAAAATTCACTTCTAAACATCAGTTTCGCAAATTCAACAATTAACTAGTTCATACGATTCAGAATTCACTCTATAAACACTCCAAGGACTGAAAGTTCATGAAGATGAGTAAATCAACGAACTAACAAAACGAAAACCTACCGAAGAGGAAAACCAGATCGTAAGTTAGTTTCCGCAAAGAAAGTAGAGTCCCAGGGCTCCTGCTGGTTCCGGAGAAAGTGTATCCACAACATGTTATCGGAGACCATGAATTTCCACGATTTGCAAACGCAGGTGAGCCTAGCCGCCTCTTTTGGTCCGAGAAGCTTGAGTATCTGCATAAATATATCCAGAGGTAACCGATCGAATGCTCCTGTGGATGACGAACAGATGATAATCTGATCGGATAAGGATCCATGAACTGGACTGTAGTCAAAATTGTGTAGCGAGTTTGAACTAGAATCACTCAAATTCCAACCACTGGAAATCGATTCCCAAACATTTTTTAGCAGCTGTGCCATCGGAACTCACTACAAGTTCTCCGGCGAGGTCTAATCGTTTAACGGAAAACGGACATATATAGTGTGAACGGTGACACCACCAACCACCAACCACCAATGGTCAATCATTTGTTTAGTCGACGGTGAAAATTCTAACAGCATCTCAGGCAGCTTGAAAAGCTTTTTAGTATTTCAACAAATTTTTAGATAGCTTTTTACGTGGTCACTCAAACCATTTACAGCATATCCTAAAAACTTTATTACTTTCATATTTTCAATTTTTCATTAACTTTAAGGGTACGTATCCCTTCATTTTTTGTATTCTTTAATATTTATTAAGGTAAATTTCATAAAAGACACTAATTTTTCAAAAAAATTCGATTTTTACACTGTGTTTTTTTTTAATCAAGTCACTAAGTTTTCAATTTTTTTCAATTAAGTCACTATGTTTTCAATTTGGTTTCAATTTTGACCATTTGACCGGTCAACCCGGTAGTCAGCTGACGTGGCATGATAACGTGTCAGTCTTTGATGATGCGACGCTGATGTGGCATGCTGACGTGGCACCCGAGTGTCAAAATTGAAACAAAATTGAAAACATAGTGACTTAATTGGAAAAAATTGAAAACTTAGTGTTTTAATTGAAAAAAAAAATAACACAGTGTCAAAAACAAATTTTTTTGAAAAGTTAGTGTCTTTTTTGAAATTTTTTCTACATTTTTTAAAATGATAAATTTGTCTTTTTACATTTTTAGAACGTATAAATATATTTTTTACAAGTATAAAGACGTATTTTTATACTTTTAGAAGCATACATACATTTTCATAAGTATATATACATATTTATATTTCTCAAGACGTAAAAAAACGTATTTATACTTCTAAAGACGTAAAAAATGTATTTATAGTTCTAAAAATGTATTATACTTCTAAAAATATAATAATATGTATTTATACTTTTAAAGACGTAAAAACGTATTTATACTTTTTTAAATGTATTATACTTTTAACCGAACGAACTTAAACCAACATAAAAATATATTTATATTTCTAAAAACATAAAAATATGTATTTATACTTCTAAAGACGTAAAAACATATTTATACAACTAAAATGTATTATACTTCTAACCGAACGAACGTAAACCAACATAAAAATATGTATTTATACTTCTAAATGAAAAACATACACGTACGAACTTAAACCAACATAACGGAACAAATATAAATAAACAAACATAAATTAACGAACAAATACTTATTTTTATGTTTTTAGAAATATAAAATACGTTTTTTTTACATAAATTAACGAATAAATACTTATTTTTACGTTTTTAGAAATATAAAATACTTTTGTTTTGCATATAATCACATATCGTATAAATCAAAATCATGTTTATAATGGAAAAATGTCAAGAAAGAGTTTTAAACTCGTTTTATAATACATATTTTATTGATTTATATATGTTTATATGCAGAAAAACGTATTTATATTTTTAAAAGCATAAAAATATACATTTATATATACTTATGACAACATATCTATGTTTCTAAAAATATAAAAATACGTATTTATACTTGTAAAAAAATTATATTTATACGTTCTAAAAACGTAAAAAGACGAATTTATCATTTTAAAAAATATAGAAAAAATTCCAAAAAAGACACTAAGTTTTCAAAAAAAAAATTGATTTTGACACTGTGTTATTTTTTTCAATTAAAACACTAAATTTTCAATTTTTTCCAATTAAGTCACTATGTTTTCAATTTTGTTTCAATTTTGACACTTGGATGCCACGTCAGCATGCCACATCAGCGCCGCATCATCAAATACTGACACGTCATCATGCCACGTCAGCTGACTACCGGGTTGATCGGTCAAATGGTTAAAATTGAAACCAAATTGAAAACATAGTGACTTAATTGAAAAAAATTGAAAACTTAGTGACTTAATTGAAAAAAAAAATAACACAGTGTCAAAATCGAAATTTTTTGAAAAGTTAGTGTCTTTTATGAAATTTGCCCTATTTATTAAATCAAAAATAGTTTTTAATTAATACACTCTCTCTCATTTGACTAATGTTTGTTTTATTTCAATTTTATTTTTTTCTTTATTATTATTATTATTATTATTATTATTAAATTATATTTATTATTATTAGTTTTATAAAATTATAACCGTTTGTATTTATTGATAATCTAATGTCTCCTTTTTATCTGTTCGAATTTATTCGATCGTTTATAAATTAAGTGGTTGTATGTAGAATTTATTCTTTATAAAAATCCTTCGGATTATGTTGTTTGTAAGTAATCGAAATCCACTTTATTATTATCCGAAAATCGTCATTCTTGATCCATCGACCCAATTGTACAACATCTCCATTTGTCCATGTTTGTGCGTACGTACAGATTAGAACATTCTGCTGAATGAGAAACATTCTATAGTGATCGGCTAAATGTTTATGTTTGTTATCCAAATAACGCACCGTGCAATTGTAATATTGGACCAAACTTTGCATTGCTATTATTATTTATATTGTTATTTTTTTATACATTCATTCGAATTTTACATAACTGTTTTGATATAATTTGACATAAATTATAAACTATAAACGCCGTTCGTTGTGTCGTAACTACTTTAAAAAAACTGTTGTTTATTGTTACTAAAACGTAAAAATTATAAAAGATAAATTTATTAATTTGAAAAATTTGACATAACCGTTTTGATATAATTTTATAAAATTATAAACGTCGTTCGTTGTGTCGTAATTACTTTAAAAAACTATTGTTAATAGTTTATTGTTACTAAAACGTAAAATTATAAAAGGTAATTCATTATTATTGTTTTTCTAATAATAATAATAATAATAATAATAATAATAACAAATCAAATATTATTAATAAAAGAAAAAAAGACAACAAACAAACAAAATAAACAAAACACAAAGAAAAACAACCAGATACGAGTGACGGAACCGGTGTTGATCAAAGACATGCGCCGAGTGCCAGGAATGACTATAAGCCGATAGAGTCGTTTTAACATGCCATGAACCGAGATACAATTTTACTAGTGCCAGGTACAAGAAAGAGTGGAGTTGATTTACAGATACTAGTACATGAATGACAAGTGACAAAAGCAAGAAAGAGTTACTAAAACCATTACGAATGAAAAGTACACACAAGAATGACTCGATCGAGTCTTGAGAGACAGATAGAGCTTAACTAAAACGTCCGCCCGGTCATCCTTCCGCATCATCATCCGACGATGAGAGGGATGATACGAGGATACCCTGATCGATTGAGTATAGGGAAAGGTGTGGGAATATGAGGAGAGGTGAAGGGACCCTTAACGTATCTTCCTCATAGAGGAGTTTTCATCACACATGTTAATATATATGTATGTGTATTGATAACACATTATGCATTATCAATTGTACCAAAAGTGAGGGAAGTGAGGGGTGATTATTTCAAGGGTGAAGGAAGGAGTGAGAAATGCTGACAAAATATTTATGTGACAAAGAAAAAATGAGGGAAATAAGGGGCCATACCGGCCAGCCTTAGGCCTAATGCAAACACGAAAAAAGACCCCTTAAAACAGGCTTATATAAGTTATAAAGTTAAAAGATCTCAAATATACTAATTTGAGTGCTAAGAATGAGAATATTACACGTGTCGCTTGGATTAGACGGAAGCGTAAAAAATTAGAAACCAAATTAACTGCAAAAAAAATTGTTTAAAATTTGAAACGGATGTTTACACATACATTAGAATGGAAAACATAAAACACCCGCCACTAGTAGGAAATCGATCCAAGATGGTTTTTAGAAAGGGTGAACACTTCCTCAAACTCAACTAGATAAAAAGTCTATGTTTACTAGAAAGCTCCTTTTTATTTATATAGACATAAGATTACCCACAAAAAATTAATGGATAAAATAAAACATAAGACTCAAACATGCTTGACTAGATATTACAAAGCAACATGGTTGTTTAGCCAACTCGACTACACGATTTTTTATAAAACTTCATATATGTTATAATCTTTACTAGGTTAACTATCATCGGGACCAATTGTGTGATTGAGCCCCTTGAGGCTGGGGGGAGCAGTCCCCTCGCCAATCCCTTCGCTAATACGTTGGAGATGGTTGGCGAGAGCGAGAGCGAGAGCTAGGCGGAGCAGGATGGCGAGTGAGAGCGAGAGCTAGGCGGAGCAGGAAGTGAAGGTTGGAGATGGAGGACGTGAATGTTGGAGATGCTTGGCGACCTCGCTGAGATCTCGACGAGGGGACTTTGGCGAAGGCGAAGGCGAGCTTGGCGGATCAGGATGGCGAGCAGACGGCGATGGCGATGGCGAGGGGGAGAGCGAACTGCTCCCCCCAGACTGAGTATGTTTAAGATCGGTCCTGCCATATATATATATATATATATATATATATATATATATATATATATATATATATATATATATATATATATATATATATATATATATATATATATATATATATATATATATATATATATATATATATATATATATATATATATATAGACTTAGGATCTTTTGAGAACCAACTTCACCCCAAGAACCCGAGAACTCCCAAACCGATATTTTTTTCAAAAAACTGACCACATAGGCCTCTAAAACGCTCAAAATGGGCCGGGGCGTTGAAAAAAATTTCCGAAAAAACGACTTTTTTTTTTGAAAATTTTTTGCACATATGCAAAAAAAAAAATTGCACATGTGCAAACGTTTTATACGTACACTTTTTTTCAAGTTTTTTTATGGATGTCTTTCTAACATATATTTAAAGCGTTCTGTAAAAAAATTTGAAAAAATGAGTACGTATAAAAAAGTTTGCACATGTGCAATTTTTTTTTTGCACATGTGCAAATTTTTTTCAAAAAAAAGTCGTTTTTTTTCGGAATTTTTTTTCGAAAATGCTTAAATATGTGCGTTTTAGAGGCCTATGGGGTCGGTTTTTTGAAAAAATATCGGTTTGGGAGTTCTCGGGGGATTTGTGGTTCTCAAAAGATCTTAAAAACGAACACTTAAAAACATTTTTTTTTTCAAAAAATTCTTTTTGCAAACTTACTAATATAATGTCTTCAATGTCCCCTTCAATTTTCATAATTTTTGGAGAATTTTTTTTTTTTTTTGATTTTTTATAAAAATAAAAAATAAAAAATATTTTTTTCAAAATTTCATGATGGTGCTTGTTTTGTAGAGAATTAAATTTTAAGAACTTTGGTTTTTTCAAAATTTTTTTTTACAAAGAAAAAAAAATTATGGCCCAAAAACTAAGTTGGTGGAATAAAAAGACCCAGCAAACGAAATTGTGACAAGTGTCGCAATGGGGTGGGGTACTCGATCAGATTACTATATTACCCTTCTTAATTTGTATTGCCCACCCAGTACTTTTAATTTTTAGACAACTAGCCCCCAAACTTTTAAGATGTGTCAATTTTTTCACAATGAATCTTAGCCACCCATTTTTCAAGATTAGAGATCCAGATTTGTCCTCACAGTCCTCACCGAAATTGGAGTCCTCACCCGATCCTGATTCTATATATATATATATATATATATATATATATATATATATATATATATATATATATATATATATATATATATATATATATATATATATATATATATATATATATATATATATATATATAACGAGGATTAGGATGCCCGCGTGTTGCAGCGTGTGTTAATGGAGAAAATTAGTAGGAAATGAAAACATAAGTGACGAAAAACGGGAAGAAATTATAACATAGTAACATTTAAATTTATGTTTTTTTGTTGTTGCATAAAACTATCTAAAGTTACATTGAAACATTTAGTTTTGCCTCTTTTTAGCATGTCATCGAGCAGTTGTTAGGTAGTATAGAAAATCATAGAAAAATGTAGCATACAGTTGATAAAACTTTATAATTTTGTATAATTCCAAAGCCTAGAATGTATCTCACTTCTATAAGCACAAAGTGATGGAAATATAAGAAAAAGTAAGACATAAGTGAGGAAAAACGGAAGAAATTATAATAAAGTAACAGGTAGTAGGCAAAGAAAAGAGGGAAAGCAAAAGAAGGAGAAAATCAGCGTGAAATGATGCGATCTAGTCAAACTGGGTTTATCCTAAATTGGATGCAATCTTTATTCAAATATACTAAAATAAATCCCAACGAATCTTTATCGTAATACAAAAGGTAATTATTGTCTATAAAGCCATAAAAATTTAGCAGTTCGTGTATGATAAACAACCAACATCCAAATCAAATTGTAACAATGAAAATTAACAATCTATCCTAAAACCCGCCAAGAGTTTTCACCAACCACTTCAAAAACAAACTACTCAAATCCCCCTCCAAAACCAAAATTTAATTATTTCACTCACAATATTCAGAAACCCACTAAAATTTTCTTCACCATCGCATAATAAAATAAGGCTAATATGATTCGATCAAAGTTTTATTATCAGTGATTGCATATTATGAAAATGGATACCGGCAAGAGTTCATGGCCGGAGGTCTCCAAGAATAAGATGAAACCCTTTTTTTACTCTACTTCAGTACAACGAAACAAAATTCAAACACACCAACATCGTTCACTAAATAATGACGATAATAATCTTGAAGATGGCTATCTTTGGTTCTTGATGAACCAGAGGAATGTAAAAGGAAAAACATTTACCCATAAACAAAGAAACAAAGAAAGATGAAAAGAGAAAAGAAGAAGAAAGGTTACCTGCAACTATAACTGAAATATTTCCTGGCCAATGAAGCAAGTGATGAGCAAGGATATGAAGCCGGAAAAAGATAAGCAACCACAGGAATTAGTGAGGAAGTTTGAGTTTAAAAAGAAGAGCAGAAGGATAAAGATGAAGTAAAAAGTTAATCCATCATTCTCTACTACCTGTGTGAATGACACGCCTACGTCGTCGTGCGGTCAAAAATAGTAAAACCTCACTCTCACTAGTACAGTGGTAGTCAGGGTCGATCCACAGGAGTTTCGTGGTCAAGATAGGTGACAGATTACCAGTTGCAGTGTCACGCTACAACCAGAGGGACTAGTCTTTATTTTACCAAAACGATCCAAAATCCAAACAAAATCCAATTCCAAGCATAAACTTAAATGAAACTAAAACCAAAACTTAATCTAACTTGCTTACTGAAATCGGAAATATAATTCAGAAACAGAAACAACCAAGATCAAGCCAAAAGCATAGAACATCTAAACATCAAAAATACCAAAAACACCAATAAAACATGTAACCGAATGATTGATTGCATAAAACTCAGATCCCAAGTATTCAAAACAGTAACCAATGAAAAACATAAACTTTAACCTAATGCCAATGGTTGTCACACCCAAAAAAACCAAGCTAAACTACTAAAATCAACTAAACTAATATGAAAACTAAGTGAAGAAACATAAATACTATGAATGGCGACTGAAAACCGAAACTTCGAGTCAAAGAAGCTTCAGATCCACCTTATGGGTCATTCCTTGCTTTCTGATTTCGACCTAATGGCCTCTATTTATAGTTGTGGAAAATAAGTGACCGCGTTGCGCAGGTTTAATATCTGCGGCGCGCGTGTAGGGTTATCCCCGTTTTTTCGTCATTTGAATTCTTCCCACCGCCTCATCGTTGACTAAACGCGGCGCGTCCATATACTTCCCCGCGGCGCGCGTGTTCAGGCGACTATTTTTGTCTTTATCTCCAAACTTCTTCCGTTTTGTACGCATTTAGCCCCTGTTTGTATATTTTCTTTCCAAACTAGCACTGACACAAAAAGTGAGAATACCACAACATATATGATATAAAATCACCAAGAATAGGGCTCAAAAACGACTAAAATACTTGATATTACTAGGCGTTGTCAAACACCCCACACTTGTGCCTTGCTTGTCCCCAAGCAAGAGAGTTTTTAACAGATTTTAACTAAGACTCAAACAATTTTTGAACGTGTTCAATTTCAAAGCTTATTGCCTTAGGAGTTAGAGTGAAATAGTTTGTGAAAACATAACCAGAATATTCTTTGAAATTCATGACTTTCTAAAGAACCATTGATTACAAATTTTCTGTCCACAATGAAGTGTACGCACTTATTCAGATTCTAAAGGTCATTAAAGACTATCCATGAATTTCGATATTGTCCGTGTAACAAGCTTTCAGAAATATCATCCCAGACCAGACGATCTTAGGTGGCAAGGTGCATAAGTCCCACCCATTTTAGGCTTATCGGCTTGAACAACAAAGGCCACTGATTGGCAGTCCCTCCTAAATTCCAATCCTCAAATATCACAATCTTCTAACTCTTAAAACACAACTTATTTGACTAAACTCATAGCATGATAACAACTAAATAGTATTTCTTGAAAAATACCAAAGCTATAACATTCACAAACTATTCGTTTCAAAATTACAATCTAATAAAATTTTTGAAAAAGTTGATAAAATTTTTAAAATTTGATTGTTTTCGCAAAAATTTCAAAAAATCTCTTTCGACCGTCCACACCCCACATTTAAAACCATACAAAGTCCCCGTTGTACAAAAATTATTTCAAAACTAAGGAGAAAGAGTTACCCCTTAGACGGTTGACTGCTTGATTGTACTTTATTGTCACAGGTACAAAAACACGAACATCTTCACAATTCAGAATTTGCAGATTTCCAGGAGTTGTAGCGCAACAGTAAAACACGCCGGTGATCAAGGCAAGGGGCGCGGTGACCTCACACTTACCTGAAACAACTCCTCCACAGATTCTCCATTCAGGTATTACATGCATCACTCACAAAAACATCAAATGCAAAAAGACAAACAAACAAAAATATGAAATATAAACAAACAAAGATAGTGTCATAGGTTTAGTACATATATGCCAAAAAGAAAAGAAAAATACATCAATCCTCCCTGGGTGGCCTGGAAGAACCGACCTCGTGATCATGTGCTCGGACCGGGAAGGGTCGGGGGTGTCGTCCCTGCTGGGAAGCCATCTCCAGAAGTACCTCTCCAATCCATGCCAGCTGGTCCTCAATACCAGCAACCCTGGCCTCCAACCGTCGGATAGATGTCATCCCCGCTGATTGTGTTAGTTCTATATGCCCAAGGATGATCATAAAATGATATTACTAATAATACATGATCTTATAGGGTCACACCAACAACAAGTTTGACACCAATTGATCATTTAGAACGTTAAATTTGATTTAACATCAAATGATACTAAACTTGCAATTTAATCTTGTAGGTTATTATTATTTGAGGTAAATAATAATAACTACAAAATTAAAGGTTGATTAATAATTCATATGTGATGAATTAATTAAGTGTAACAATTAAATTGTTTAAATTGTTAAACGATTTAATTGATTTATAAGTAAGCCTTTTATTTAATTTAATTGGTAAATTAAATAAAATATATATATATATATATATATATATATTGTTATATATATATATATATATATATATATATATATATATATATATATATATATATATATATATATATATATATATATGTATATATATAATTATACAATTAAGATTGTATATTTAGATGGTTTATTTATGTATATGATTATGGGTTAAATGTTATCCCATTTAAGAAATAAGAAGATGTATTATTTATAAGCTTTTATTATCTAAGTTTTATAAATAATAACAACTCACTAGCACTTCATTTGTCATCATAAAATCAGCCATATTGGAAGGAAAAGAATGCATTAAGAACTTAAAAGAAAAGGAAGATGCTTTGTGTCTTCTAGCTTTTGATTATAGAAATCAAATGGGACTTTCTTTTAAGCTAGTTGCATGTGCTTTTCTTTTCTTTTGTGTGGTATATGTTGGCCACGATTTTGAGTGAGTTTTTACATCATTCTTGCTTCAAAAA